>JACCIA010000003.1:6222500-7422500 GCA_018906985.1 Apocrypta bakeri
TTTTAAAATCATTGAATTATCGATTGAAAAATTTGTTTGATAAAAATAAAGTTGACTGAATACAATCGAAAATTGACTCAAGCGGCTGAAAACTTCTCACATTACATACAATTACAAATCGCGAAATCTTAAAATCAACTTAAGATAAACTAGCGCATTTTTCGTCTTTCTGATGCTAATACGCACGTAAGTGTCAATACCATCATTAAAAGCAATGTAAAGCAGAGAAAGTCACGTTTCTACCTATATTTCAAGTTCAAAATATCGAAATAACGATATGAGCTTTCTACTCGAAAAATGAAAAGAAAAAATGTCACGTTCCTTACATTTTCGAAAAAAAAAAAAATAGTCGTCTACGCCGGAACCAGACAGGTGCTTATTGCAAACTCGCTCCTTTGCAGTGTGTATAACGCGTACCCGAAGAAAGAGAGAATGATTTCACTCTCGGAATTCTGCGGCTGAAAGCTTTTTTGTCTCGTTTTTAAAATTCGCAAAGTACATAGCTCTTCAGTGCAATCACTCAAATTGTGCGGTCACTGGTCATCAGTCATCCGTCATCAAAGTCACTCAATCAGATTTCACTTTCGGTAACGAGTAGTAGAGATTTACCTATAGGGCAAATTAATACAGAAACGTAATGAACGCTCTAATCTTCCCGTGGATCGTTTTATTGTAATCAGATTTTCGGACTTTCTCGCGCGTGACTATATTTTTTTCTGATCTCCTGGCCTGTCACTCCTCTACTTTACACAGAGGTATGTGTAAATCAGTTAACTTCTAACCGAAAGACTTCGAGTTATCTGAATGTTCGGCAAAAGAAATTAGATTAATAGAAAGTTGATGGAATGTGATCGGAGATTAGATCTCTTATAGTAATTAGTTATGGTGTGATATAATATGTTTTCCATACAATCGCACCTTCTCATCGTTTATCGCCGATCACGGTACGCAATATTCGGAGTTTACCAACGGTAATTAGCATCTGAATCCACAATTAATTCAATTAATTTAATGCAGTAATCAAATGAAATCTGTACGCTAACTGTATCGTACGTTAACACTGAAATTTAACTAACTCTACTCTTGTTCAATATTACAACGGACTTGCACACGTAAAACTATGGAATTTCCTTTATTCGTATAATTAATTTTGCCGTCTCCGTGGTCAAGGAGTACCGCCGACGCATACTGATGCGGAGGAAACCAGGTCAATAATAGCCGAAAAGCAAAGCAAAACGAAAAAATACGCATCGACGATGAGCTCGCCCATCGAGCGGAGGTGCACGATGAATCTACTTTATTTATTACAAATTTCCTAATAACTCCGGCCAAGCACACTTGTTTCAACCAAAAACTCATTACCTAAAAACATAAACATCAACCGCATACTATAAACATATCTTTCCGTCCCTCTTCCACGCAATCGTACATCCGAGTTCGCCAGAAGCGCATATGGCCTCTAGCGCGCAAAAGTCGTAGCGTTTCGCACTTTCATTTTCTTCCCACAGCTCTTGGCTCGCATCGGAAAGCATAAAAACAAACTCGCACCGTGCCTGCGCCTATATACCTTTTTCATCGACTCGCGCCCGCGGCCCTTCTTCATCGGCATGACTATGCAACTTTCTCTGTGTCACGTGCGTACAATGTACCCAATATACAGGCTTATTTATGAACACGCATACGGGCAACGATGCTCCGAGTAGAAATAAATATCCTCGTCATTATTATTGTCGAAAAATCTCGCGGAATTAATCGGCTTGGCTAAAGTACCTACGTTTATAAGAGGCCTAACGAACGTATCGGGAATATTAAATTATTCGATGGCCGTGCGTTTACCCGCTGCAGGAGGTTGGACTCGATTGTCCGAATTGCAAAACGCAGTAGAGTTGAAACACTGGGGTGAAGACGCAAGTCGGGAAATTGCTACTTGCGTAATTTGATACCTATACACTCGAGTGTCGGATGCGTACCGAGTGACAAATAATTCGCTTCACGATCTACAGACTTTTATTTAAATTGCAATGTGTTCGAATGCGCAGATCCGTTTTTTTTTTCTTAGTTAGACGAGTGAAAAATTCATCCAAAGTGCTTGACCTTATTTGAGTCTTGTTATTAATATACCGCGAGGGGATTCTACTTGTATGGATGCGTCAGTACGGTTAACTTTTTTTTATACAAAGACTCGTCATAAGATGAAAAGAAAAAAGAATTAAATTCAAGGATGCATCGGAATGATCTCACACTTTATATAACTTTCTTTTGGTGTTACAGACGTCTTCGCATTCTTCGACGAAAACATGGATCTGGACAGGTTTCGTATAGTTTAGGAAACGCATAGAATAATATTGTTACAAACGATCAACTCTGTATTTCGGTTGTCCATCTATCGACGACGAAATACGCAGTGCTGTGTTTTCAGTTTCTAAAACAGTGTAAGCAGTTTTATATAAAAAAAAAAATAAATAAAAATAGAAAGCTTAAAACAAAAATTTAACAACTATGAAATAATGTTGGATCAATTATCAATAAATGCCAAAATATAAAAGGACAAAAGATTATACAAATGTACTATACTAAAAGGCAACTCGTGGGATAGATTTAGAATAGAGAAAATGTGTATTACCGTTGATTGGAAATGTGAAAAATAAATTTGTCACGAATATGGATAACACAGATGTTAAGCTGTTAATGACAATGTGAAATAACAATAATCGATTCTCTGACTGTTCGCGATAAAGTAGTAAATTGAAAAAATTGATATCCGCTTTCACTTAAAATAGTTACTGTTGTGCTTTGTAATGCATAAATCAAATGATAAATATGAAACATTTAACTACAGATCTACCTCTCTAACTTCTGATGTCGCAAACGATTTTAAAATAGTAATAATTACAGAATATATGACAGCAATACGATTAATCCGAAAAAGTTGTTGATGATATGATAAGAATATGAGTAGCAAATACGTACATTAAAATTCTTAATGTATTTTATATAATATATCGGAAAATTACAAACCGTATAATCGGCTCTTCGGAATCTAATGCTTAGCTTAATAAACTGCGTGAATATGAAATAAGAGGAAATCTACAAAATCTACGTAGATATAATGAAGTTTCCATTAAAATGCTATACAACAAACAGTTCAATAACAGCTAAAATCCAGTACTTAGGACTGACCACAGCACAATTATCGAATCGTATGCATTTTAATATGACACTAATGTATTGCCAAAGCGAAAGTTTCGAATTGCAATTGACAAAAATTAACTGAGAAGTATACTCGAACGCAGATGCGCGTAAATGAAAATTGCATAAATTCACTTTCATATCTTATAAAGCGTAAATTTAACATTTATGTTTATTGTACTTAGTTTCATATAGCGACTTTTCGCTATCGTCCCTCGATCTGATGCTAATTTTATAATGCGGAAGCATCATCAGTACTGTTATTTTTTTCTTTGCGTAATTATTATTGCAAAAAAGAAATAAATCGTATTGGTATCGTGCATAAACTAACGTGAAAGCTATATTTATATACAAATCAACGGATTAAAGCTTAAAGTTAAAGAAAGCACATTTTTCGATTTTCTGGTCTTCGTTTCCCCCAAAAAATACAGATCATTATTGAAATCGGTATAAACAGATCTGCTATATCATGGCTCGTAAAACAGTCGGTCTAAAACTTTTACCGAAATTCCATTGCGAAAATTATATACGCCTAAGAAGACGCAAATCAGCCATACGTAATTAATCGAAAGCGAAAGGTTCTTACATCGATCCGGGTAATAAAGCAAGATTTTGATTTTGCCAGAAAGGTCGTTTTTAGCGCAGAAATCGAGACACCGGCGGGACCGAGGAAATTCCCATTGGATTACAATAAATTAAGCGCCGTCTACGTATTCAACTATCGACGTGAACTTCAAATTTTATGATAATCAGGCAAGAAGAAAGTGGCAGCGTTCCATTTTTTTTCCTTCCGTTTCTTTAGCGCTTCTGCGAAGGTCGCTTCGCGTTTATCCGGGATATATACGCGGGGACCCGAAAATAAAATTAGAAATTTTTTCTTTCTCGGATTCCAAGCCGCTATACGTTCGTCGGTCGAAGTAGCGGTGGCTGAGCTCGTCTTATAACGTATTACAACGTAGAAAGCGAGAAGATTGCCAAGATAATTGGCGCTTCAAGAGATTCTGTATCGGGAATGTAGGTGCAAAATCGACACGGTTACGGACTTAAATTCGAACAACTGAAAGTCGAAAATTCAATTGTAGCGTTTCCTCGGGGGGAAACAAGCATTTGGTCGGCGAACAATGGTATATGAGATCGGTATTAGAAATTTCGACTAAAAATACTTGCTATAGACTAATGCACGTTCCAATGCATTTCCGTACAGCGTAAACAAAGTTTTATTCAATTCTACTAAAGAACATCCGAAGAGAATAATAAAAATAATAATTATTATAGTACGTCTTATAGTAGCTGGCATAATTAATATCTCATTATACAAAAAGAGCCATAACTCAATCCAAGCAATTAAATGGATTCCTTCGATGGCAATTAATTCCCTCGCAAATCTTCGTTGACTCCCCGCGTATATTGCGCTTATTTTTTCAAATTATACGTACTTTCGATCTTTTCCTTCGATCCGTGAACAAGTTGTTATTAAGATGCCCGGAGTACCGTATAAATAAGGTGTCGGTTAAAGCATACGAAAAAGATATACGGATCCGAATAATAACTGCATTCTTCTGCCTTATTTTTTACCGCCATCAACTCGTGATTGACTTTCGTAAATGCAAAACAGTTGTTATATTACATACGTTACGAAAGAGATCGGCTATTCGCGCGCGCGCGCGGAGATCCCTTCTTCGGTCGGAACTTTCTGACTTCTTGATGTGTTTAAGAAGAAGTGACTGTTTTCGATTGAGACTTCAAAAATAATTTGAAAATTCATCAAACGAGTAAGATCGCGAAAGACTCTTGATTAAAATTCCTTTTCATTTAAAATACCGTACCCGGCGTCATATATATATATATATAAAAGCACACTGATTTTTTATTCACGAATGTAGCTTGGTATACGAATTCCGTTCGTGACGGAACAATAACAGCTTTACCAAATGAAGCCTCTCGGTCTATATTTATGTCAGTCCTATGTAATAAAAACTTCGATCGGAGATCGGTTACGTTGTAAATTCGGTCAGTCCTCAATTGTCTCAAGCGATTATCGACGATCTACCGCGTTCACCTCGTAAACGCAAATCCTTTTACGGGACGTATATATACGGAGGAAAAAATAAATGGATTCATTCTTCCATCGAATTTATTGAGCCACCAAGTCACGCACGTATCAAGCGTTGTCACGAGCTCTTTTTCCTTTTTGAAGTCGTTACTCTTCTTCCCTCTGCTCTTCCCGTTCGCTGATTGTGCCCGTCACGCGAATTATCCTGCGGAGAGAGGCACTTCCGTGGAAGAAAGCTTTGTTTATGCATATATACATATACAAACGTATGCAAACTCGACAGTGACCGTTAATTAGTAGCTTTCCTCGTGTCGAGTCATGTCACACGCGTGTATGTGTGCTTAAAGAACAAAGGAGATTGTCACTTTTAAGCACGTGACGATATAGCGTGTGGCTCGGCAGTGTATATGCCGTATGTTACATAAGAACTGCGAGCGATAATCCTTTTAGTCTCATTTTGGAAAGGTCGTCGAGTAGTGTCTGGATCTTGATCTTGTCGGAGGGAGTATTACGAAGGCAGACGAAGGTTCGCATTTTTTTTTTATTTCGATGGGATGACGTTGGAAAGGCGAGAGGCTATTGTATAGCGGTTGGAGTTTTTTGTGGAAAGAAAGAGAGAAAGTTATCGATATTCGTGTTATGGGAATGATTATTCCTCGAGACTTTCGATACTCTTGACGTTTTTGTGCTTATCAAATCTGCTGTCCGATACTCTGTATCCTATGACGAGGCGATTTTTAACAAAGGTTCTCGCATTATGAGAAATCGTGGCAAATTAACTATAGCGCGTAGAGAATTTTCAATAAGTTTGAGAAACTGTGAAGCTAATCGATGCATGCGATTTTATTTTGTAACGAATAATTGCTTCATCGCATTGGAACTCTATTTAATGCGCGTAATTGCTGTTTCATATATGTGTACAAGAAATTGAAAATTTGCCAATCGCCGTTAGTCAACTAGTTGGAATCATGTTTATCGCCAATGTCTAGGCAAGAAATATTCTTTTCAACAACTCAATCATTTTTTTTTTCTATGCATTGCTTAATTAAACTCACAGAAGCGGACGAGCAGCAAAAGTTAAATCAATATCCCACGATCTACAAGTTTCTCTGAATAGTCGCTTCCTTTCAAAAATCCATTTATAATAATATACGACGACAGTCCTATACGATTTTGCACGTGTTTTGCAATTCAATGAACCGAGGCACAGTGACCCCAATCCCAAAGACTTATCAATCCTCGTGAATTCGCCAAAAAAAAACAAAATTAAAAGCTCCATTTCATTCAATCAATTATCTCGTTACGAAAGCACTACCGTAGCCACTTCGGGCTGCAGCTGCGAAAACGCAGCGATAAAACCGTTCGAAAATCCATCGATCCATCTTAACGACCTCGTCAACCTAGTAAATCCATATATATATAGTAAAAAAACTGGCTCGTAAAATTTTACGACTGTATGGTACTGCCGCTTTTGGCAAAAGAGAACTCGATCTTTAAAATAAAAAAGTAGGAAGATATCGGGCGTGACTCAGCGATCGCACCTCAACGTAACTGAAATAAAACCGATAACCGAGGACTGGAAAAGGAATCCGTTTCACTTTTTATTATCATTCCAAGCGTTTGCGTGCACCTACTAAAATTTATACGTCACGAGTTCAAATGAATTTACATGTATATATATATACAAAATATAGATGTAAAATATTTATTCGAGATTTCTCTCTCGCGGTACGAGTTTCATAGCCGCGAGAGGAAAAGTCGTGTGAACTAGGAATACGAGTTAGAATGATGATTTTAACATTTTTTTAAACCTAACGCGACCTTCGCAGTGCGGCTGATATTTTATAATTGTGCTCTTTTCTTCAGTCAGAAATAAATTACTGTGAAACAACGTGATTTTCGAGATGAATATTTATGGCATGTATGGATATGTTGTTTACAATCGTAACAATATACAGGACCATTTTAATTTCTAGACGACGTTGTCGATACTCAGGTATACCAATGAAAAACAGTTATGAAGCTTTCATTACTCAAAGGTGAACATAACTTACGGCACTAACTTTAGACGAGAAATTTCTCTAAGCTGCTACCTGAGAACTGATTGGAAAGACTCATCGAAAAATCGCCCACGGTATTCCTCATCAATCTATAATAAAATCGCTGTAGTTAATATTTTTATGAGAATTTTACGACGCTATTTAAGGGAAACGTATGCTTAAGTATGATTTAGTTGAACGAAAACATGTCAATGATTACTTTCGTTGGAACAGAATACATTTTTATTTATGTTACACACATAGGACCAATAAATTTATACGGAGACTATTTTTTTTTTTAATTTATGCAAATAGAACATCTGCTGCGTGCACTCAGTGAAGAATCGAAACAGAAAACGTATCTCCTATTACGACAATATATAATTTGCAGAATATTTATTGCTGACTTGACCGGAATTCACACATCTGACTATATTAAGAATATGTGCTACTTGTATACTTACAACAGCCGTTAATCTTCGAATGCATCAAACTTAAGTGCAAATAAGTTCAAAAACGGAAACGCACGTGTCACATATGATCCGAGAAATTCGCAAAAACCGCTATAAACATTTTTCTTACAAAAAAACCTTGTAATCCACATTCTTTGCACGCAAGTTTATATATATATATGAGTAATTTCTAATCTTCATGGGCACTTGTGTATTCATCGAAGACATCTTCATGAATTTTTTCAATATTAATACTCATGATCGAACCTTCTCAAAACTGAATTTCAAGAATTTGATGACTTAGGAGATTGTCATGACTTATTACAGGTTTGTTAGTATTTTATTTGTAAAATTATATTATTTCACAACGAAAGTGCTTTTTGTGTTTTTAGTCACAAATGCCTTCCCTTTCATGGTAGAATTTTTTGAAAATTGGTTTAAAATGCCAATCTTGACATACTGTAACGTTGAAAACCTTGATGAACAAAATCTAAAAAAAAATGTATGAAGGCAGGTACAGTGCAAAACTACAATTTAAAAATGTTTAAAAAAAAATGTTGTTGTTTGGTCAATCTGTCCGAGAAGGACTCATCTATATATACGTACAAGTATATGCATTAAACCCGCGCGAAATTCAACCGATGCGCCTACATATATTAAAAGGCATAAATATATATAATAAATAAACTATATTATTAATATTTTCAACGTCATATAAAATACTGCTAGTATTTCTAGCTTATAAGCACCAAACTTTATTTCGAATAGCTAACTCGTAAATTTCACGCCTATTACAATAATTACTACACATACACGAACGCATTAACGTTGTTATATCGAGGCAAAATAATACAAAATATAATTAATAATTGTGCACTGGTGTAATTACAGTAAACATAAAACAGTAGCTATAATTAACAAATAATTAACAAATGCTTATACTTAAGAAATGTTAACATTAAACGATGAGCAGCAAAGAAATATGAACGAAATTGACAAAAAATAATGAAAAGACTGGGAAATCGAAGGAGACGGATGAACCTCGCCTATCAAGTCACACGTGTATGACAACAATTCAAATAAACAGATTTATTGTTATATTACATATGATTTCAATTTTCAAGGATTATGTAACAAAATAACCATTATCTTATCTTAGGTTAACGCAACATAAAAAAATAATGCTAAAGTAGAAGTATATAACCGGAATCATATGGAATCGCTGTGTATTTGTGATCATTACGTATTGCAAGGATGACGAGATTCAGCGTCGCTGGCATTGCTATTGCAATACTTTACCTCATCTCTGGCGGTAAGATAAGTGTAGAATAATTTAAATTAATCGTAAATTCAAATGCTGTTTATATATATACGATCAATCATGTTGAATTTCGAACAAATGACTCTTATTATAAGCCAATTTCGAAATTATTCTGTCAGAATAGAGTAATTTTCATTAATAAATCTCGCTCGTTCGCGTGCTTCGCTTTCATCTCGTCGCGTCGACGCATTCAATCGGCGAGTGCCTCGAATTCTTTCAAAACGAATAGTTTGAAGTTTAATCAAAGAAAAGTTCATCCATCTTTGAAAAATGTTCATCGCCAGCGGGATAATTTCTTTTATTATTATTTCAAAACACAAAAAACACCCCCTTGCCCCCGAGCGACATAATGATAGCATAGTCTTGGTATCTTGGTTTTTATCGCATCCATCGATGCACGAAATTGACGAAAAGACGTATGCGATCGAGTGAGATTGATATGTCCGCCGACGTTATTCTGAATTTATAATGCACATGATAGGTATCCATGCGTTTTAATTCTTGTGAGATGTTTTGCAATTGAAGTGAGATACAGCGAGGCACGTAATGCTCCACATGAATAACTCGGATACGTGTTCAAGATCTGTATAACAATAGTGTTTTTATCAGCCTTGCATCAACAATGTTACTTTATACGCGTAAAAAGTCGATGAAAAAAAAAATTTTTCTTTTTCACTTTCAGTACACGCGAGATCGGGTATAGGTTCGGGCGAACAGGAATGGGGCTATTCGACGATACGACCTGGTGCCCACATATTCTGGATGTTGTATTTTACAACCGCCGAAAACGTGACTAGTTTCTACGACAAACCCTTAGTTATTTGGATGGTAGGAGGCCCCGGTGCATCATCGACCGGTTTCGGTAACTTCTTGGAAATTGGGCCGTACGACGTCTACTTAAATGAACGCAACGAAACTTGGGTTTGTACTTTTTTATAGTGTTATATTGACTGGACATTTTTCGAATAGTAGATATTTTCAGAAATTGCAATTCGGTTGGCAACAATTTTTATACAAAGTAGATTAATGTCTCGCGACGTTAAATTTAGATACTCTGATCGGTTATCTGATCCACGTCGTTTGAAAAACCGTAGAGAAACTTGAACTTCGCTGCGATATCATCTTTTTTTCTATCTAGATTCACCATTACATACGTCTGGAGATTCGTACGATATAAAATTAACATTCGTATAAACTTCTTTCGTATAAACTACGAAAGAAAAAAATAATTTATTCTTATGTAATTGCAACAAAAACCAGGTAAAAGAGTGCAATGTTCTATTCGTCGATGGCCCAGTAGGTGCTGGCTTCAGTTACGTTGAGGACGGAGGCACCTTTGCTACAACGAACGAGGAAGTCGCTAACGATTTACTTAAAGTAATGATCGATTTTTACACGAGGTTTCCGAGATTCCGCGAGGTCCCTGCGTACGTTAATGGAGAATCGTATGGAGGAAAAATTGCAGTTCAATTCGTTTACAATTGGTACAAGGTATAGATTGGCAATAGTGAATTGTTCAATATTTTGAGAGCAGCTACCGTTGAACTAATGACCAATTGAAAATTCGTCCACAGGCCCAGGAATCGGGAGAAATCGACAGCAACCTAAAGGGCGTAAGTTTATTTTCGGCTGCGATTTCAGTGGTCGACATGGTGTCTAACTGGGTACCTTATCTTCAGCAAATGGTAAGTCTCCGAAAAGAATTGGAAAATATAACTATAACTATAATTGAATTAACATTACCTTAAACGTCAGGCTCAGATCGACAACATTATCGCCGCAAAAGTTGAAGAATCGTACGCGCAGATGAAAGAGGCTTTCAAAACCGGCAATTATGTCGACAGCTTAGGTTTTATGCTCAAGACCAGAGATATCGTTCTCACTGCAACGAATAACTCGAATCTATTCTACATTGCGGAAGCCATCAGTGCTGAACCTAATCCTTTAAATGTTGACGGAAAGCTCTATTTAAATTATACTTCTGGGCGTAAGACCTTTAAGAATTGAAATTTTTCTTTTTCCCGATAGAATTCAAATCTAGAGATAACGAATGTCCGTATATTTGTACAGGGAAAGTCATTCACGCATCTCATCGCCGTAACCCCGACCTAAACAATCTCATGAATGGCTACGTAAGAAATATCTTAAACGTCAATAGGACCTGGGGTGGACAAAACGATACGCTCTTCATAGCGCTGAACGACGATTTTGTCAAGCCCGTCGACTTGATGGGTACGGATCTACAATAATACAATATACATGAATATAATCAATCGATTCTAGACAAAAGCGATGAATGTAGAATGTAGCATTATCGATTAACTGTGCGTTATATAACGCGTCGATTTAATCTTCGACGTAGATCGACTTCCAAAAGCTCTTGCTTCAAGCTAGACCACGGGCCTTTCCAAGTGTCTCTTTTCTCATGAGAATTTTCACATTTCCATTACAGTGGAGCGATTGCTGAATGAAACAGATCTAAAAATCTTCGTAACCAACGGTCAGTTCGATGTATCGAGCAGTACTATGGGTAAGCAATATATTTTTACATTATTTTTCTTTTTTTCATATATACGTATACTGAGTTACGCAAGTTACGTGATGTATATGCATGTATTATCAAGGGCGTGTAATTTGCGAGCGTCGACGCGAAATTTAACGGTGTTGCCGATCTCCATTTTTTACCTTAACGTATTATCGCGTAAGTAATGCTTTTGCGCGAAGGTATTACGAGGATTACGCTCGTGAAATGCGTTGGCTGCTCCGATAATAAGCTTCACGCTTTAAGTGTACCGAGAGAAAGTTATATATATATATATATATATATATATCGAGTTGAAATTAATATTTTCAATGCGGAAGAATCAATTATTCGTTTACGTTATTGAGTTATTGTTAATTGAAATTGATATAAATATACATATATATATATGTACATTTTTGTACCCTGCTGGTAGAAGCTAATTTAACGATTATTTGCACACGTGTACGTATAACGACGAGATAACGTCTGTATTTGCGCCAAACATTACTACGGAAGAAGAAGTTGTCGTGTGGATTAACAAATTTATACACAAACGTAATTTGCTTAATTATCGGTGCATACAGTATTAAAGTGCAGTCTCACACGATTAAAACAAATTCGCAATCAGACCCCGTGGTCGTAAAAATAATTATCATCTTCCGCCTCAGTTTCGTAAATTCGCATCGCAAGAAAATTCATAATTCTTCGTGAAAAGCCTATGATTAGACGTATAGGTGCGCTGTTAACCACGGCGATCTAAAGTGAATACGTATTACGTTTAGATTCATTTTTCCCAAGACTTCGACATATCGAGAGTACATAGAGGCAAATTGCGAAAAAAGCCATAATATTCTCTTTTCCTCCCCAGATACATTCGACACAAGCATCTTATCTTAAACGTTACACATCTGTCTATATATACCGGTCATATACATATAATATCATCACCAATTGCGGTAACGTTTACCGACGATGTTCTCACGAGCTGCGCTCGTAAAACACAACGCATTCGATTGCGTTTAAGCACGTGGTGCGAGTCGCGGCAATAAATGAAAAAAAAAAAGAAGAAGAAAAAAAATAGCGAAACCAAAAAATCATCTCTCAATGCCAACATGCATGCGCTTTCTTTTTTTCTAAAATTTGCGCGCAGTCTCGATTGCAGTCATCGCCTACGATCTTTTCGACACACTACCGACCTTATTTCATCGAAAGAATGACCCGACTGTAAAATATATACGTACTCACGTCTATATTATATACGACTTTTTGACATCCGGCCAAATCTTGATAACATGCAAAGCTTGCACGTGTGCCGCTTACTTTCGATTTTAACGTAAGCCTCCCGAGAGCGCACGAGCAATAAAAATAAATTTTCCTGTAATAGATGTTAAAAGCGCATCGACTCGTGTATCGTAAAAGAGCGATGAAGTCTAGAGCTAATTTATTTCGAAATGTCATGCATGCAGGTACTCAACTCTGGATCAACAGATTGAACTGGGAATACATCGATGATTGGAAGTCGAGCGAATTGATTCCGTTTATCTACAATGACGCGATCGGAGGTCGTCGCAAATCCTACAAGAACTTTCACGTTTACTGGATTTACGGATGCGGGCACTTGGTTGGTATACAATATTATTATTTCATTGCCACGCGCACATTCCATTTCGCGGCTACTGCGTCGAATTAAGCAAACTCGAATGCAATGCATTGAGCGTTCATAGATGAATTATAAATGTCTTAATCAATTCTGCAAAAAGAAAAGTAACCGTTTCTTCGACTGTCGGACAACCCGCTGGTTATTATGCAAACTATACCTACATGCCGCTACATATCTGTTTACGATACAACGCCGTTTCGCCAACTGGCGTTTCGGTGCATATGCGCGCGTGCGCCGCTTTGAAATTGAAAAAGAAGCGCGTTAAATGTAAATTTGATAAACTAGCGATGATCAATCATTATTTATTCCCGTATGTTTATACGCACACGCGCGCATTATATTTCCGCATTGGAATACCGCAAAGCCGGTTATTAAGAGTTTTTCTCTTTTATTAAGTGCCGGTACGCTACGAGTCGGAAACGTTGAAATAGCAACTCGCGGGAGACAGTGAAAAGCGTTTAAAATGTTTTTTAAGCGCGCTCTCGGAAATTTATGCACGCGCGACTCATATAGAAAGGCGAAAAATAGAAGTCGCAGCTTCGCGCGAAGCACATGTTCCCAGCTGTAGACGAGTAATTATTGATTTACTCTCTGATTCGAGCATTTTATTAACACCGTAAACTACGCAATTACCCGTCGATGATCCTTTGCATTTAACGTAAGAAGTTTGGAAAAATTTCAATTTCACCGCGCGTCAACGACGATAAACTCAACGATAAAATCAAATTTATCCATATGTTTTTCCAAATAAGCGCATGAGACCATACACACACATACACACATATATATATATATTGTCAGTCAAACGCGAGAAGTCATCTTCGTTACCAAGTTTCACCGTACGGCGTTTTCTCTTTCGCAGATATCAATCGATAATCCTGTGGGTTCCCTCGCCGTGCTCAAGGACCTCATCCGGAATTAGAGTATACGCTTACCATTGCGCTGGTTATATAACGACGCAGCTGTGCTCCGAGACGCTACTAGCTCTTCCTTTCGTTTTCTGAGTTCGACGTTGGAAGTCTATACCTATACGCAGAGGACGCAGAAGACGCGGAGCGAAAAAAATTTCGGCGGGAGACTCGCTGTAAATATATATATTTTATGCATAAGAGAGCGTATAGAGGGAGCAGAAAGAAAGTCGAGCCCGAATTTGGAAATGTAAAGTAGCGAGAGAGCGATGAAGGAGTTTCTATACCAACCGTCTTATTTTTTTCTTTTATTTTTTCATGGGCAAATATTTTAACGATGACAGAGGACCGAACTCAGAGCTAATGTATATCGGTTAAAGAATTTTCGCATAAATATTAAGCGAGCAAAGCTATATGTATATAAATATACTCTAGTGAATTCATTCATTCTCCTTAGAATTAGCAGAAAATTATTTGTAAGCAACCTGGATAACGCTTAATGGCAAGAAGAATTATTCGTTGGCGAATTGCTTTATGTAAAGCAAGCCAGTCGTATGTCTTCGGTGGAATTGTATGCGTAAAAATTTAATACCCGTACATTTCTCGAAGAAAGTTCCTCCAAATTTACATAACCAGTGCGTCGTGTGCGCGCACGATATATTCTATACGTATCACCTTGACAATTTACACTCGTAATAAAAGCAACGAGAATGTACTCTTAACCCCTATATACGTACGTATATATATATGCATACATGTACACATACATATATTATCGTAAAATTTCCTTGAAAATTATTATACGCAAAAACTTATTTAATTACCCGGTAATTATCGAGTACACAATGCAGCGATAAAAAAAGGCAGAGGAATTGCGACAAATGCGCGCACAACGCGGTGAAAAGAAAGCGAATTCAGTAGGAATTTGGAAATTCGCGCTCGTCAGGGAACGATATAAATATTTGAACGAGGCGCTCTTGCGAATTCGGCGAATACCTAAGTAGGGAAATGAAGGAATCGTGGAATTTCAAAGTGCGCAAGTATACCACGACGGGACGAGGCTTTGATTAAATCCGACGCGCTGGAACGTTGCTTAAAAGCTCGTAATTACGCGTTAATACGCGCTCGACGTTGATGGTCAAATGAAACTTTATCGCGGAAAACAATTGCTTATCAAAATAGCAATTCATGAATTCCATCCTCCGAGAGATGTTGCCAATTGGAACGAAAATCACCGTTATCGAAGTCGCGGATTTCTCATACTCTACAGCAATGATATATATATACATATATATCGTTTCCACGCGTTTCACCAAACGTCGCACGTGATGCAAAAAAGTTCGTGACGCGTCAAGAGACATTTCGCAACGATTGCCTAATAGATCTCAAGACAGTTTTATTGTCCTGACCGTAGCAGTGCAGCATCGTAATGCGTTTCCGCATGGGGAAAGAAATATCTCTTGCGACTCTGCGATCGTGCGTCCGAGCGTTGTTTGTTTTCGGAATATGGAAGTTCCTCCTATCGATTTTGCAATTTCCAGCGAGAAAAAAAAAAAACGGTCTAAAGGAAGGAATCGGAAAGTTTCTCTTTCCGTTTCGTTTCTCGCTCGTTCTAGCAAGCTTCGGAATAATGCATCTATAATGCGCGCCGAAGACGAAACTCGTGTCTTGCATTCTTTATTTTTACACTCGCCGATCGTACCTTATTTTGATTCGGCGAATTCTGAAAAATCGAAGAGAGATTTTTAACTCGCTTAACGCGCGCCTCCGGCTAAATCCAACGAGACCTATAAATGCGCCAACGACAATGACTTTAAAAATAAGCGACTGTACGCTTTTTTAATCTGTATACGCGAGGATTTATAAAATTTCTTTCGAATATCCCCTTTATTTTCCTAAATAATCCTTGGCTATCCGTATATCACGTAGTCCGCTCGCGTCTAATCCGACGCGGCGTCTAATTTTGAGTCGTGTTTTCTTTGCGATTAGCGCGCGACCGCTCGTTGCATCGAGAAATCTTCGAGGGGAGCAATGTTGACTCTCTTTTTTAGGAGACTGTTTTTTTTTTCTTTCTATTTGTTAAAAAAACAAATGTGCTATTTTCAAATCGCCGAAATCAATTTGAAATTGGCCGTGCACCGGTTCTCTCGCTTTATAGTTCGCGCACGCGTAGCTATAGAGAAAGAAAAATTAACTAAATCATCGCAGTGCACAGCGAGAGTAAGAGAAACTGATGGAAAAACATCATAAAAACAGATATAAAGCATTTTCGACTTCGAAGAAGCTCGTACGCGCGCGCGCGTCGGACATGTGCACAAATAGCAATAAAAGCGACGTTTTGAAACTTTCGTCTTCCGAGGGCGTGACTACCGAAAAATCAAATGCTCCGGGAGGCGGAGCTAAGCTCGTTCGAAGCTTTTACCTTGAGGGACGACAGATCTTCAGTCGACGGTTAAGCTTTGATCGATAGATCGTGCGCGAACTAGTATAGGGTATTCGTAGTGTGCCCGGACTGCGGAAGAAAGAGGAAACCCGTGTACGTATATATACGTATGGTATTGTTCAAATCGATCTCGCGATACCGATCTCAATAGCCGTCCTGTAGAAATATGTCTCGTGAAAAAAAAAAAAAAACTTTCGAATTTCCATAAAACTCTGTATCCGCGCTTGGCTTCGCTGTTGCATTGTCTATCGCGAGTTCCACTTCCTATGTACTTATAATCCAAGACCACTAGCTCTTCGAAACTACACCTATTCAAGATACATCGCTTTCGCCTCTTGTGCACTTTACGTTGTGAAATACACTTGTTTCCATTTTACTTTGCCTCTCGGTAAACACCCCGGTGTTTTGCTCTAATGCAAATTTACACTCGCGTAAGCGTTGCGCGAAGGGCATTTTTTTTTTTTTTTTCGAGTTGTTTCAGAACGGCTCTTGACGTACAATGTATTACTTTCAGGTACTTATGCCGTTGGGATGAGTGAGCCGTAATCAATGAGCGAGTTTGTTAAACATGGAAGAGACGTTTTCGAGTGTATCCCTATTACCGAACTCCTGCTATTACAATGGCTTTAACCTGCCACAACAAGTCTCAGCAAGCCAGATTTGCTGGACCACTGTGCAGCAGCGATGGTACCATTAAAGCTTGCCTCTCAAATAATTAGTATCGAAACGATGTTTATAACATAAAATTCTTCCGAGTCAGGGAACAGCTAGCACGATATCAATTGCTACACCAAAGACAACAAACGACAGCTGAGCGTTACGAGAAACCTGCCTACTCGTACATAGCTCTGATAACAATGGCAATCGAGTCGTCTCCAAAACGTCGACTCACCCTTTCGGGCATCTATCGTTACATAATGGATAGGTTTCCATACTACAGGGATAATCGTCAAGGTTGGCAAAACAGCATCAGACACAACCTCAGTCTCAACGACTGCTTTGTCAAAGTGCCCAGAGACAAGGTCACCGATGGAAAAGCCGAGGAAGAAGATCAAGGATGCCGTGGCAAGGGAAGCTTTTGGACGCTCGATCCGTCCGCCAGTGAGATGTTCGAGAATGGAAACTACAGGAGGAGAAAAACGAAACGACATTTGCAGCAAAAAGCTAAGATACTTGGGCAATGTTCGAGGGTGAGAATGTTTTTTTTTTTCACTTTTACATCTTTCTTTATTTTAAGAAGACTTCGCGTTAAAACTGTGCACGAAACCGCCGATTGCGCAGCAAGCTCTGGTACAGAAACGAAAAAAAAATTAGAGATTAATTTTGATGGATATACAACTTTTTGTTTACAGGATCCGACTCCAGACTATGTACAGAAAAGCATTGGCAACGAAGTCAAAGCGGTGAAAATTTCTTCCAAATCTAGTCTATTCACAATTGATAATATCCTGAAAAAGACTTCGCCAACCTCCAGCTGTTCGATCCGCTGACAACGCGAAAAAATTGTTTGTGCTACGGAAGCTCAAAGACGTGCAGCATCTGCGCTCGTGTTTGTTTCTCTTCAACGAAAGCAGTACGTCTCTGAAAATCTCTTCTCGGAAGTTCGATAAATCAAACGCTCGCTGTTTAAATACACGCGATGACTTAGGACTGATACAGAGCAAGGGAAGAGGATGAGTTTTAGTCACGAATAAGCGACTGATTTGAAATAAATTAAGAATTTACAATATTTTTAACTGAAGAGATAAGATACATATTACATAAAAGTGCAGATATGAGAAAAAAATGTGCCCAGTATAAGCGCGGATGATTATTAAGTCTTGTGTGATAAATTAACTTTATTGCATTTAAATTAGAGGCTTTGCAGGTTGTGTAATTATACGTGTTTTTATCTATTAATTAACGAGATGTGTAGGTTTTTTAACGATTTCTAATAGATTGATTGATAATCTATGTAAATTGTATTTAGCTTTCTCGCGAATTGTTACTATCCGATAAAATTTATACCTTTTTGGTGTAATTTATACGATATGTACGAGTAACAATTACAAAATCTTGTAACTTTAGTTTTCCTGTACTATAAACCTTTTTACTTTACCAGTTTTTGCGCTAAGGATTACATTGAAAAATATTTGATAAAAATACATTTTTTGTTCGTAAAAATGATAAGACGTCTAATAAAATATCGAATGTTTAAATGTTATAAAACACGTTAAAATTTAGCATTCATTTCATAGTTTCTACATATTTAGCACTGGAGCTTTTCTAACGAATTCTTTCATTTACTGTCCATCCGACCTTACGCAGAAGTTCAATAAAACTGCGTTCACTTTATTGCAAGCCGTAAACACTGTGCGTTAGCTGCCGCCTGAAGGAATCGCGATATTACTGTGATTGCGATTAAATTTAGCTACGCATGTTTGCTTTAGCAATATTTATTATTTACAGGAGGTGAAAATATCTATTGTGCTTGTTAAAAAGTCAATACATGACCGACCGACTTTTATTTGGTGAAATCGACGTTAAAATGTATAAAGTTTATTGCACTTTAGGATATCAAAACTTGTAGATAGGACGTGATGAAAGTAGTGAAGCATATTGAATACTGTTTAAAAAGCTTGAGACCACACAAAACACATAACTCGTCTATATACAACAACAAGAAAACATCTTGACATAAAAAAAGAGTTTTTAACATTTTTCGAGAAATGGAATGTCCTATGCTTTCACTATTTCCATCTGGCTTTATCTACTGTTTGTAATTAATTTTACAATTTCATCACAAATCTAATTTTGCAAGTAATATTGCGCACATTTAAGATAACATAAATTATTCTAAAAAATTTACACTCTCACAGTTTGCACCTTGAAATTCCCACAGCATAAGTGTTATTTTCCATAACTGTTTGCGCGAAATTCAATAAAGACTCACTTAAAAAGAAATAGTACTTGGAACATTAAGTCTTCCTACGATTATGCCATAGGATTTTTTCTCATTAATTCCAAATCAGCTGTCATCATATCAACTACAAGCTCCTAGAAAATAATTGTAAATAAAATATGTATTATATTATTTTTAAATTTGTGTAAATCTCTTGTTACCTGGAATGAAACAGTCGGAGTCCAGCCCAACTTTTTCTTTGCTTTTGTTGCATCTCCCATTAAAATATCCTGTAAATCAAGTATGAAAAGAAATTATATTTCTTCATTTCATTTTAGTGAGCATCAATATAGGTGGTATATATTGTATTCGTGTACTTACTACTTCTGTTGGACGAAAGTATCTAGAATTGATTTTGACAAGTACTTGTCCGTTACTTGCATCTTTTCCAACTTCATCCACACCTGCACCTTCCCATTTAATACTTCTTCCAACAAACTGGAATGCTTCTTCTACAAATTCTCTCACACTATGTGTTTCTCCAGTAGCTATCACATAATCATCTGGCACATCTTGTTGCAGCATTAGCCACATTGCCTAATCGATTATAATTAATTAATATTCCATTATATTGATATAAATAAATATTACGCAAAAAAAGTAGAGTTTTAATTTGTACTAACTTCAACATAATCCTTAGCATGACCCCAATCTCTTTTAGCATCCAAGTTTCCTAACTCCAATACATCTTGTAATCCTAAATGTATTTTTGCTATTGTTCTAGTGATCTTACGAGTTACAAAATTTTCTCCTCGCCGTGGGCTTTCGTGATTGAAAAGTATACCGTTGCTTGCATGCATGCCGTATGCCTCTCTATAGTTAATAACAATCCAAAAACTGTACATCTTGGCACAAGCTTTAAAAATAAAATTAATTTTTTTTATAACTACTTCAATACTCGTATTTTTCATTAACTAACAATTAATTACCATAAGGAGATCGTGGATAAAATGGAGTCTTTTCATTCTGAGGTACTTCGCAAGCTTTGCCATAAAGTTCAGATGTAGAAGCTTGATAAAACTTGACTGACTTTTCTAACCTACAGGTCTGTACAGCATCTAATAATCTTACAGTTCCAACAGCATCAACTTCAGCCGTATATTCGCTTAAATCAAAACTTACCTGCATAAAGAATAACGAATTAAAAATTTAAATTAAAAAAATAAACTTTTTATAATATAATATTTTGGTTATACCTTGACATGGCTCTGAGCAGCTAAATTGTATATTTCAGTAGGTTGAACTTTGCTAATGACTTTGACCAGACTGCTAGAATCTGTCATATCCCCGTAATGCAATTTCATTTTCCCTTGTCTATGACTTTTAGGATCTTCGTATAGATGCTGTATTCTGGTAGTATTAAAGGAACTTGCTCTTCTAATAATACCATGAACCTCGTAACCCTTTTCAATGAGAAACTCTGCCAAATACGAGCCATCCTACAAAAAACATATGTCATTTAATATTAGAACATAGCAATAAACACAACATAGCAACATATTAGCTTTAACCTGCAATTATTTTCGGCAAAACCCTATTACAAACCCTTTTACAGAAAGAACAAGCTTAATTTGAGTAAATGCACCTTATCGCTGTCGCGAGAAAGGTTATTAAGCAAACCGATGCAAATAAAGAAAAAAGGAAATAAATACAAAATAATCAATACCTGTCCAGTGATGCCGGTAATAAGAGCGACGCGTCTCTGATCTCCCGTTGCCATAGTGAAATTGTGAAATTTTGCGTTTGAAGTTAATTAAATTAAGAACCGAAAAGCAGAAAACTTTCAACGATTCGATTGACAAAGTGTATTTATTTATCGCTGTAGGACAGCGGACAGAGTTTTGCAGCGTAAAACATCGAAGTGTGTACGTGTGATTTGCCGCAATCCATTGAAGCTGTCAAGTGCCACGCGAATATGCTATTGTTGTGTGCGTTGATTGTTAGAGTTGACTGCGTTCTAGCTGATAACAGCTGATCGTGGATTGGTTATGTCCGGCTGAAGTGTCGTTCACAATTCATATTTTCCGCAATATTCAACAGACACGCGTGTATATAAATTAAATTATTATTACCATAACGTCCCGTCGACAATGACTATACATTAAATTAATAAACTTTATTGTTGTTAATTTTCGATAGTTTCACAATTTAATGAAAACATTTTGTTTTAATTCGTAACGTGTGCGTCATAATTTTGAATTATCGAACGAATTTTGCTGCAGTGGAGATTATACAAGTTTACAAGTGTCGTATTACGGATGGGGCTTTAATATTTTGTACGAAGATTCGAAAACGTGTATATATATATGAAAACACATATATGCAAGTCTGCCCTTTTAGTATTATTAACTATTTCTCTGTTATAAATGTGTTTGAGACGCATTATACATCTTAATTTTGCAAATGGACTTTGTTTGCGGCGAAGAGTACACAATTATGCCACTGTTTATGAATCGAATGATTCTAAAAATGTCGGCAAAAAAACAAAAGTACAGGTTAGAAAAGAAGTAGTACATTATTGTTTATTAAAATTGTTCGTTAAAGTAATGTCAATTTTGTTTTTAAATTATAATAATTGAATAATCATCCTAATTTTGTATAAACTCAAATGTTTGAAACTACTGATCTTTTAATAACAGTTTTATTTAAAAATATGCTTTCCAATCTCTTTGGTGCAGAAATAAATAAATTTCAATTTGTGCTACGATTTCATAAATAACATTAAATTGTAATTGTGATTAATGTAAAAAATGACATTTTAGGGATGGGTGAAAGCATTGCGAAACATGAAAGAAAATATTTTTCTTGATGTCAATGATGGTACATCTAGCCAGCCACTTCAAATAGTATTAAAGAAAAATATCAAACCAGAAAATCTAAGTTATGGCTGTAGTATAACAGCTGAAGGTGAAATTTCATTAGCTCCAAATGGCAGAGCAGAGCTCCAAGCTGAAAAAGTCAATGTTTTAGGCAAGTGTGATCTTGAAGGATATCCTTTTTTACCACGAAAAAAATACTCTGAAGATTATGTTCGACAATATCTTCACCTGAGACCTAGAACAAAAACATTCTCTAGTACTATGCGTCTACGAGACATAGCAACAAATGCTATTAGGGATCATTTTAGGGATCAAGGTTTTATCAATATTAATACTCCTATTATAACTTCAAATGACTGTGAAGGTGCTGGGGAAGTTTTTGTTGTACAACCACATTCTAAAGAACTTATCGAGTCAATGAAGACTGAAGGAGTGAATGTTGAAGACTCTTATTTTAATTCTAAAGCTTTTCTCACAGTATCTGGACAATTACATTTAGAGGCTTGTGCTAGGTAATTATTATTTCTCATATACTTTTATATGAAAGTTATACAAAAATTGTAATTAATTATTAAAATATTTTAGATCACTTTCAAAAGTGTATACCTTTAGTCCAGCCTTCCGAGCAGAAAATTCTAAGACTAGACTTCACTTATCAGAATTTTATATGATTGAAGCAGAAATTGCTTTTATCAGTACTTTAAAAGAACTTCTCGCAGAAGCTGAACTGTTAGTCAAGTCAGCTACATTCAATCTTATTGAAAAAGGTGGCTCAGATTTGCAAGTAATGCAAATTTCAGAACCAACCTGGTTAAATAAGGATTTTGCCTGTATCACATATACTGAAGCTTTAGATATTTTAGACAAGAACTCAGAGAAACTGACAGTCTCAATTAAACCTAGTGAAGGCCTTGCAAAGGAGCATGAAATCTTTTTAGTTAATTATCTTGGCAATGTTCCTGTTTTTGTAATTGAATGGCCAAAAAATATTAAACCGTTCTATATGAAAGAGTGTGATCATGATAAGTCAAAGGTAGACATTATTATTAAAAATGAAACGAAATCTAAGTGGGTTGAAACTAATCAATTTTGTTGTATATTTCAAGGTTCAAGCTATGGATCTCTTAGTTCCAATGGTTGGTGAATTGATTGGAGGAAGCGTGAGAGAAGATGACTATTCTAAGTTAGAATCCAAAATACCATCTGACTTAAACCTTGATTGGTATTTAGAACTGAGGAAATTCGGCAATGTTCCCACAGCAGGGTTTGGAATGGGATTTGAAAGATATTTACAGTTCGTTTTAGGTGTACCAAATATCAAAGATGTTATTCCTTTTCCTAGATGGCCACACCATTGTAGATTTTAAATCAACTGTACTATAAGTCCAATGGAGGTGCCTGCAAATTAATATCTATTATGTGAACTATTAGCAATTGTATAAATTAAGCAAACATGTGTATTTAGGTATACATCAATAATTCACAACACAGTTGTGATGTTATATTTTTAAATGAGTAAATTTTGCAAATGAACATTTGCAAGTTGTTTTTTTTTATAAAAATAAAATGTTTATTAAATGGCACAATTCACTTTTTTATTTAAAGAAAGGCTGGAAATAATAAAACAATTATTTCTTAGTTTTATATATTTTTATTTATCACCTTAAGAATTTTCTAAAAGTTAATTAGCTTGATGAAAATGTTATTTTAACACATAGTGTCAAACTTGAAGAAAGAAAGAAAAAAGTTTTAAAGAGAAATTTAGAAACCTCTAAAACACTTTTCACAATTAAATTAAAAAAATAATGAAAGTAAAGATAATTCATAAACATATCATATATTTTTGTTCACATGAAACTGTGACGCGAAAAGCAGGGAATCATATACGTGAACATTATTAAAAATAATGTAGGAGATGGGAGAAAACCAAAAATTCTCTTTTATCGTGTAAAAAAATAAAGCTTATGCTGATTCTTGTTATATAATAACGTGAAATCGCACTTATAAACATTAAGTAATATTTACAAAACATCACAGTACTTGAAAAATATTTACAAGTATTTGAATCGTTCGATAGTTATCATTATCAGTTTCTCATCATAGTCTAAGAACAAAACTTCCGAGCCCACACACCTTCGAAAAATTTAAAATGCACTTTTCGTTCTTATACGCGCTCATATCCCTCAAAAAAGTAATGCTTATATACACTACACTGCATAATACTTATTTACATAATTGAACATAACGCAGAAAGTTCAACACCTTTCTCCACTGGTGGTAGGATTGATAGATTTCTTTCGCGTAGTGCAGGTTTTATCGATGCTGGTGACGGAGGTTTTGCATAATCTTCTTCTACTGACGTTGTTTCTATGACCTCCTTGTCATCTTTAGATTCTTTGGACTCTTTTGGGGAATTGAGTGGTTTTGTAATATTAAGTTTTATCTTTGATGTAGTAGTTGGTATCGTTGATGTTGCAGATTCTAACTCAACGTTTCCGTCAATTGTGCTTTTTACCTCTACTTGAGTAGAATCAACTGCAGCAGTTTCTATAAAGTTTTCTTCGGGTGCTAAAAATAACGAAAAAGACATAACGGTAGCTTTAAAATACTAAATCAAGTAGTAGTATGAATTTAAATCTTTATTAATGTAAGATTCCTTACTTATGTCTAATTCTAGAGAATCCTCTTGTACTTTACAGTCAGTTGTGTTAATTATTTCTGTATCAATAGGTATACTTTCAGAAGTTTCTGCAAACGTAGTTTCTAATTCGTTTGATATAGTAAGTGATAATTCTAATTCATTTTCACCGTCTTTCGATTCTTCTTCTTCTTCTTCTTCTTCAGTTAATTGCTCAACGATATTTGCATTAGACTCTGAAAAATAGGAAATAAATGTTTTGTTAAAAAGTAAATACAAACAAATACTTGTATAATCTATATATATTAATAGGTTAGTACCTATTTTCTTCTCAACCGTTTCTATTATTTCACTTAAAATTTCTCGCGTTATTTCCAAGGATTCAGTTACTTCTTCTGCAACAGCTGAATTCTTCTCTTCAATAATATACTCTTCTGTTTTTACGTTTAAAGATTCATTTACATCGTCCTTATTTTCGACATTTTCAATAACTTCACTTTTGATATTATTAATATTTTCATCTTTGGCATTTTTTATGTCTCCATCCTTATTATTTTCATTTGATTCAGAAATATCAAGAGATGTTGCCGATTCCTCTAAAGCTCGCTAAAATATTTAATAAATACATTATTACAATTTGTTGCAGTTTGCATTAAAAATGGCTACACGTAAAAAAACTCAAGCTACTAATTTTCTAAAAAAAAATAATTGACAACATATTACAGTATTGAATATACTATTCTATTAACATTAAAACATTGAATAACACGACATCAATGAATAACTTTATTTGAAAATTTCTAACATACCGCCAGAAGTTTTTCCTTTTAAAAAAATTGAAACAGATGAGTATAAATAATTAATTATTATTTTATATGAAAACAATAGACAACAGAATAATATTTACTTTATGGTCCTCTAAACAAAGAGGATGAAAATTTTTGTCTTCAAAGGTAACGGCCGGTCTCAGATGCCACTCTTCTTTTTCATCATTATAAAATTGTTCAAAAGCTTCGTGACACACTTGACAACAGGAATCTTCGTCAGTACGCGTAGGTACACTTGGTTGCATCGTTTCAGCAAATAAATCCTCTGCTGCTGCATTTTCGATCTCCATTGTTTGTTTTTCGGTTTCAAACCAACTTTGAGCTGAAATTTATCAACAAGACATTTTGTATTTTACATTTACGAATATTAGTACGTATAAAATATATTAACATTAGGTGAAATTTATTTAAATACCTCGATCCTCTAGATCTTCAATTTCTTCAAACTGAATCCAATCACTGACATCGTAATACCAAAGTCTTGAATGTGCTTTTCTAGAGGAATCTCGTTCTCTTCGATTTTGTCTAAAATGCCAATCTAAGTGATGGCTATAACGAGTTGCCATTTCTGGCGCAAATCTAGCTCCACAAGAGCTGCATTGAATGCCGCTGTAAATGGCAGTGACCAAAGCTGGATTTTTTCTGTACATAAATTAATACATTATATAATTATTATTAACACATCCTTCATAGGTAAACAAAACAATTTGAAAGAATAATGTTTACATTTTGAGCGTTTCTGTTTTATCGAACGAAACCGGAATAATATCTTGCACTTTTTTCTCTTCTTCTTCTGGTTTTTTTGTTTCACTTAAATTTGAAACTATTCCAGTCTCGACTAATCTCTGAAAGAGTTCGTTAAGATTAAGAGGCAGAGTTACAGTCGGTGCAACAGTAGCGTTTTCAATTGGCTCAGCTTGGTACGACAGTCCTGATGAGGGTGCCATTGCCGAAGGTACAACCGAAGATAATACATCCAATTGCAAATCTAAAAAGAATATGTTGTTAATTTTATTTTCGTATATCATGCATGTTAAACTCTTCCGAAAATAAACCTGATTTGGATGAATAAGAATGGTGATCTAAACCATCTCGAGAAGTAGAATCTGGTTCAACTGGCGACGAAACTGCCTCAGTATTGTTTGAAACTACTTCTGATTCAATTTGTTCCGTTGCATTATTATCAGCAGGTACTTCCTTAGGTTGCTCGCCCTTCATACCAGCAATTTTAACGTAACCAGCCATGAAACCACGTGGCAGTACGGAGAAACGTACAAAATGCTTTTTATCCGCTATAAGAATGGGCATGGGTAGACCTCCAAATTCGACATTAAACGGTCTACCATTCAACAAAACTGTTTGCAAGGCGTCTCTAAACTCCAAAGTACAAGGTCTATCTTCAATATGAAACCTGCAAACAACATATATAATTTTATCTTCAGTTTAACTAAATAATTTCTAAAAAAATTTTCACGAATTCTTACACTTGAGGTTTGGAATCAAGAAATACTGGAACCATACTTCTTGCATTAATAATAAGATTAATTTTTCCTAAAACGAGATCTGTACGCTTAATAGTTCCTATCTTGACTTGAGGAGGTGGTCCATCTAATTTAACATTAACTTTCTTGTTTCCTAGATCAACCATGATTGATTGGCCACCAAAGTAAGTTTGGTACCATTTGTCATCAACATATAATTCTCGTGTAGGTGCACCAAGTTTTATCCTAAACAAGAATTTTAGTTTCATTGAATAATTAATGAAAAATTAAATTGAATTTAAAAAATAGAAGCTTTAAAATAAACTAACTTATGAACTTCTCCTTCATACGTAAACTCGCGATAATCATCATTAAAGGAACAAACAACTGTGTCTTTGCCGTCTATAGAAATTCTCCTCGCTCCATTTTGGAATCCAATATCTCTAGGATCATCCCAGTGCATGAAGATAACTCCTGTGTGCCCGTAATATCGAATCTCTCTTGGTACATTGTCAATATTAATTGATCTCATTGTATCCTTTGTTATCTCTTCTATCATATTAAGATCTGCCGCTGGCAGTTCATCGCTATTCGGAGTACTGCTTGAACTAACTTCCTCTTGATCTGTCGGTTTTCCATCACTAATACTTCCAATACCAGAACTAAAAGGCGAACTCGACCAGGTTGAACCATCGTCTCCAATAGAATTAGGCGATGGTCTTTTTTGCGTTATAGATCCACCGGTCCCTAACATAATGCCAGGTGGAATAGGGCCTAATGGCCCACCAATTGGATTCATAGGTCCGCCTGTAATTGGATTCATTGGTCCATTTGGCAACATCAAAGGTCCATTCGGACCCATAGCTGGGTGTCCAAGACGAGGATTAAAACCGGAATGAAATTGATGGAAATCAGGGCGTATCGGTCCACCAAACAACCGTGGATGATTTTGCCAAGGACCCATCGGCCTGAATTCTGTTCGGAAATGACCCTGAAACGGGCCAGGTGGATGTGCCCAGGGTTGATGCCAGGGTGATTGCCATCTTGGACCTATGAATGAATTAAATTTATTATAACTAATGTTTATGTAAAGTTTTGTATATATGAAACAAGCTATTTACCTGGTGGTCGAGGATGCATGCCATGCTCTTTCATCCGCATGGCCTTATCACTTCTGTCCCATATTTTATTTTCTCTCTCTTTTCTTTGCGCAGCTCTCAACTTCTCATCTTCGCTCATATGCAAAACATCTTGTATCAATTTATTATATTGTGCCTTGGTAATGGTCCCTTGATTCAGCTCTTCAGCTGCTTCTTTCATAATGATTTCAATATTTCTATCAGCATTACGTTCATAATCTCTTCCACTACTGCGTCTTCCTCGATCTTTCATATCATCGGACTGTTTATTATAAAATTTAGAGCGACTAGAGCGTTCTCGGTTTCGATCTGAATTCGATCTGTCACTTTGAGATCGATTAAAGGAGTCTGATCGAGAGCTACCATCTGAAGATTTAGTTGGTGTCTTGAACTTGGCCCAACTATCTTTATCACTAGAAATAATTGGAGGCGGTGGTGTAGGTGGTGTACTTTGTGTTGCGGATACCTTTGGTGGAGCTGGAGTTAAAATACGAAGATCTACGTCTTCTTTTCCAAACAAACTGTGGTCAAGAAATTATATGATTTATTAATATTTTTATTAATAGTTATAAATACATCATAAAAAGAGAATTCTTACTCATCAAAATTTTCCTCCTTTTTACTTTTTTTTACAATTGAACTTTGAATAGCCTCCGTGGAATGGCGTTTATTACTTGTCATAGGAAGTATACGTAAATCTAAATCTTCTTCTAAAAAATAATCATAATTATTATTAACATTGTCTAACGATTTAAGGTAAGATGTATTAAAAGTGTACTGTGTTAAAGCCCTTAAAAGATAACAATAGTAACTTACTTGCATCCGTTTTGGACGTCGTACTACTCGTACCGACAATCAGTGCAGCTCTGAGATCTTCATCTTTGCTACTAGTACTATCTCGTCTTTTAGCTACCTCATCTCTACTACTTTCTGGACTTTTGCTCCGACTACTACTTCTTCTACATAGCCTCTTATTTCTAAGTGAACTACCAGCACTACCAGCACTGTCCCTTCTATCCCTAAAAACATTAGCTGTGGGTTGAGGTGGCGAGATGATCAACGAGCCAAACTGCTCCTCTTCATCGAGGCTTTGCTGCAGTTTGGGCGAATGTCGGCGATGATGGTGATGGTGAGAGCGATGATGATGACGCTCACTAGTGGGACTTCGTTTTCGAGATTTAGATGATTTCTTGTGCGGCGACGATGAGGAGGATGATTTACGCAAAGATTTTCTTCGGTTATCTCGCTGCTTTGAGGACGATCGTCTGGACGAAGTTTTCTTAGGCGAATGCTTTTTCGATTCTGTATCACTTGTCGTTGTTTGTTTGTGGCTACTGCTGTTGTTACTACTAGATCTTTGGGATATTATGTCGTTTTCTATATTCTTATTGTCGTTAACAGTTTGTGAAAGCTCGATTTGATCAGAAAGACATGGAACAAACGTTTCTGAAACTTCTTTCACCCGAGCTTTCACAGGGCTTATGGTAATTGTTGATGAGGTTTCGCTACTACTGAAATCAGGTTGACTATCGCGAACAATTTCATCAGGCAAACTAAAAGGGATAGCAATACTATCGCCATTCTGTAGAGATGTAGCAGTTTTTATTCTAGGATCATATGGTAAAATATTTGGAACCACGGTTTTTGGTTCATTCAAGACTGGTGATAAGATCGAAGTAGATGTCTAAAAACCAAGAGTAAAATTTTTTAGACGATTAAAAAATAGATAATTTAAGTTAAGGACATACAGGTTTACTTACAGATATATCGGGAGACTTTGTTATATCACAAGGCACTGTGGTTAAAATCGATTTTTTAAAGGTACCATCAGAAGCAACCTAAGTAACAAACAAAATGTATAGACACATGTAAAAATTCAATTAAATATTAAACCCAAAGAAATTTACCAATTCAGGTTTTACATGAATCCTGTTGGCTTCCAAATGCTTTTGCTTCTGCAATTTCTCCAGTTCAAGTTTTTGCTTTTGTAGTTCAAGTAACTCTTTTTGCTTTTTCAAAAGCTCTTCTCTCATTATTCGTTCTTCTCTCGTCTGTTCATCTGAAACTGACTTAGGACTGGCATCTGGTAATTTTGGTATTACAGCAGGTCGTGGTATTCGTAATGGTGCCTCAGCTGAGTATTTCAGCTGGGACTGAGTTTGCGGCTTTGGCTGAACTTTTGGCTGCTGTACTTTTTGCTGCAGAAAATATAACAATAAGTATATATTGTATTTACTTGCATTAATTTTAATAAACTTAAAATATACATTACCATTGAAAGAAACTTAGGATTTACATGGATTATTGATTTTGATTGTGCACTGGTTGAAGATGCAGAAGATGATATTGGCCAAGCTGGATCAATACTATGTACTTGTACATCTAAAGCACTTAATTTCTTGAGAGGAAAAATTTCGGCCCATGTTTGCCTTAACTTCCACATTCTTGCTCTTGTATTTTCATCCACCTTTTTCATTTTCATAATATATAAACTGAATACTTATTGATTAATTATTTATAAAATATTTATAAGGTTTACCTTTTCAAATACGTCGCAAAATGTTTGCACAATATTTTTTGAGAAAAGTGCTATATAGGATCCATTTACATTCTTCACAATCGAATCGATGAGATAAAGTACAGGAAGTTTGACCTCGCTTCGCACCTAGTGAAAACATAATACTCACTCTATCCTTTGCTTGTTTTTTTTTTCCGTTTTTCATATATATATCGTTTTTTTTTATGAAAAGAACCACGTATTTATCTGAATAGTATGCAACTATGAATGAAAATTGTAATGATTTCTTTATCTCCAAATCCAGATGTTATTTTTTAATACTAAATTCTTCCTGATAATACATTTAACAGATTAACGTAAAGTTCAACTAAATAAAAAACTGGAATCAATGGTGTTAATCAACTGCAGTGTGGATGTTTACGCTTAACAAAAGAACACTTTCTTTTCGTATAAAAATGTCTTATACATATTTTTTTATTCTTTATTTACAACAATTTTATAAAATTAAGTAAAATATCACAGGAGATCACTTATGGTTAGCTGTAAATCAGTTCCCATAACATACATCACCAATTTGCTCATCACTTTCATAAAAAATGTTGATATCAAACTGATTAATTATACCCTCTATTTTTTAAATAAAATAAATAGTATCATATGTATTTTTAATGAAAAAAAAAAATAATATTAAGCTTAACCATTGAAAATATTCTAGAAAGAAAGTTTAAAAATTGAAAATTTTTTAACATCAACATCTTATTCATTTCATTATAGTTACCATAATCTCCAATTTTCTGAATCCTAGCTACCAACACTGAAGTAACTTATTTTAATTAATTTATTTAGATAAATATTTCTATTTGTTAAAAGTATATCGATTTTAAAGTAAAATTGGTTGCGAATATATACATTGAAGAAATAAAAAATTTTAATTATTAATTTTTTATATGAAAGTACTTTAATAATTAAGTCATAGATACGATTCTTTATATAACATGCATTGCAACTATTACTATTTAAATAAATAAATAAATCAATAATAAATACGTATAAAAATAGATAATTTGAATAGTATAGGTAGCTAGGATTATTTATCAACAAAAGAAATTAACCTTTTGTAAATGGGCTTCTACTGCTTCAACTATAGCTGATGCATAGTCAATATAATCTTCCGCTAGTATAGTAAGCAAATTTATTTGGGGCTTGCTATTGGTTTTGAGATCTTGGAGGGAGGAAAGATATTCCTCAACAATCTCTGTTGCTTTACTGCTCCTGGCGTTATTCATGTCGGATAGCATTCTTTATCTCTGCTACCTGCTTACATAAATTTATATCTGAAAACAGAATGAAACAATATGTCAAGTATAATTATAGACCTAAGCTTGAAATACACAATAGTTATAATCAAATTCAAATATAAATTTATTAGAATAGTGAAATCATAATAACTGTTAGATATGTATTAATTCCTAACAAATCAATAAATCATATATATCAAGAATGCCCTGAAATATGCATAAGAAATAGATTCAAAATTATTTTCATACTTCATGAACCAATTATAGAACAAACTAGCTTTATCGTTTATTACTCTGATAGTATACAGTTAGATATACTAAGAGAACGTATTATTGTTCAAGCTAATACTCCTAATCATACTAATATATAAGGCTGATCATAAACAAAATATAAACAAATAGTTTTCCAAAGAATCACATTACGCACATCACAATAAGCTGGTTCCCCTCGACGGACAAGAATGCGACCTTGGAAAAATGTATTCTCAGGAGCACTTATTTCACAACAAAGTTTGCATCATTCCCTAAGCCCTAAATTCATCGTCGAAATGAAAATTTAGAACCAACCGAGGTAAATGTGTCTAATCATCACTATCATCATCTTCATGATAAAGCACAATCTACACTACATGAAAGGAAAAAAAAACTGTTTACCTTTTTTTTTGTAATTGAATTCGCGTTATCTGCCATCCAAACAAAAGTCGTCGACGTCTACGTACCGTCGACGTCCCGAAAAAAAAGACGCAGCAGGCAAAAATAACAAAGATATCCCTTCTATATATATGTATAATAGATATCTCTATATACCTATACACATACATACATGCGTAAGCGCATTTGTATGCGAGTATTTGCGAGTGTATTGTCAATGAAAAGTCGGAAACTCGGAATCCTAATCTACCTGAATCTATGGCTGAACGATGCGCGCTTCGATTTTCCACTGAAATAACACGCGCACAACGAAAGCCCTTGAGGAGGGCTTTCCATCAACAATGAAAGTAATAGTTACGTGTATATATATATATATATAGATATATATTAGTACGTACAATGACATATATCCAACGTATGTACGAGCGTATATGTGAATATCTGAAGGTGCACTAGGACGTAAGAGATCAGCTCAGCAACGGTGACCCTAAAAAAGCTTTTTGTCTCTTGGCACATACAACACTTGAGTAGGTACGGGCTGCACACAATCCGGCAAGCTTTTCTGGCTGATTTCCTACTCGGCAGATCCGGAGCCGACTCGTCATCGCGACGAACTTGACGCGGAAAATTTGCGAGGAGTCATATCGTCGGACTCATCTTTTCTCACAGTTACGCGAACGCGTTATCGACGGATGTACACACACACACGCGAGGTCAGGTAAACTAGATTGCTTTAGCTTTCGATGTAAGCTATATATACATGTGCGGCGGTATATACTTGAAATATATTGAATATTCGAGACGAGATCAGTTTTGTCTGCTGGCGTGATCCGCGGCAAATTCGCGCGATAGCGACATCGTGGGGGTCGTGGGGTTATATAGAGAGATGTCGTACAGGCTCGTTCTCATGTCAACGATTTCTACGAATTCGCGGGAATTTTAAAAACTTTTTTTTTTACATCTCATTATTCGTGCTCGTTAATTGTTACTTCATAATTATTGCGAACGTTTTTCAATTCATTAGAGAACTTTGTTAGTCGATAACGAAAATGATTATTTTCAAAATTTTAATCAAGCTACAAATTATATTCAGTTATATTTGTAGAATTCTCTACTTTTAATTTAAGATGTTTGTGGCATCTCTAAGGCCCTTCGATAGCTTCTTAGAGTACGAAGAAGACAATTTACAGCGACTGTAAGATTCAAAGTGAAGGGATGGCCATTGAGCTAAAATTTAAGCACTCTTTACGATATGAAAATACAAAAAAAATCTCAAATGATTAAATATCGAGTAATTTTTTAAAAATTTGTGAAAATAATCATGTTTATTTTTTTAATAAATTTCTACACATGCTACAAGTAATAAGGTACACCTCTAAAATTGAAGGTACCAACAGTATAATTTAATATAACAGTCGTAGAGTCAATACAATTTAAAAATAAACATTTTAACTCGAATGCATTCCGAATACGCAACTGCCATTTAATCGCTTCAATTGCTATATTGAATTAACATTTACATAAATACAATATAGCAGTCATTGCACTTACCTGCGTCTTCTTAAAATGTACTCCTCCGTGCAGTTTAATTTTCCTTCCGATGCACAATAATTAAAAACAAATTTTAGACCTCGTTCACCGGATCGTTTCGGACAAGCAGGTCGAAGTATTGAAATACGTTGAAATTTGAATTTTTCTCGCGCGCGACGGTCTCTGCATCGATACTCGCGAAATAGCCGTCGACATCCTTCGCAACAAGCTATCGCAATACTGCGCGCGGAATAATAAAAGTCTACGCGACTCCGGTCCCTCTCGTCAACGCTGCGAGATAATAGTGAATATATTATCTCTACGTATGGCAGCAGCCTAGAGAAGAAAGAAAGCCTGTTCTATAGATCTGGAAAAAAAAAATACGTGGACAGTATCAGCTATAGAGTGTTTACTAATTCATCGGGAGACACTATGAATCGATCAGTTCGGATACTATACACGTCGCGCATCTCCGTGAGCTCTGGCTGCAGCTCATGTGCGGAACAGATAATCTTTTATGAATTATTTTCTGCCTTCCAGATTTACACTATGGCTACATATGCGCGTATCGCGCAAAGAAAGATTCGTCGCTTGTAACTGAAACAGGCGCCTGTATTTATGAAAATCAATAGTCATTGAATGCAAATGTGGCAATGTATGCAAGATCTGTATTCATTCTGAGCTAAAATATGGCCAATCATAAAAAATGAATCGAGCTACCTTGTATATAATGTATATATCGTACCTTGGAACATTTAACCTGGATAGTGACATTGACTGAACTTTGATTTACTCAAATAGGAATTGCTCATGGGACTTATGATTTGCTTTGTAATATTTTAATTTTTAAATGACAATTTTTACTTATTTGCTCGTATATTTGCAGAAGCAATTCATTTCCACGAATAACAACTATCTTTGGAAGTCTTTCGCAGGCAGCATTGGGCTCTTCATTTATTTTGTAAATATAGATTTTATTTAAAAAACAAGCGTACACCCTTTTTTGTCATTTATGTATGAATTGTACCAGATGCGTAGTGTAAAAAAGTTTACATTCCTTTTTATTCGCGTTTTTATTTAAATAATTTAATTGACTCTACTTTAACAATTTTCATTTCACTAGAGAGCCGAGATCAAATTTTATTTGGTTCATTTATAAGAAAGTATAATATAGATAAATATTTTTACATTAACATTCTTTTTATTAATATTAATAAATTCAAATTTTCGCGGTAATCACTTGCCAATTTTCGGTCGCTCTTGGAGGAAAAGTCTGCGCTATCTGTTACCGACTTGATATACGAAATATAGTAATAAAATATATATTATTTAGATACACACATTCAAGTGATTTGTGATTTATTAGTTATAACTAAAAATACAATTTTAATAATTTGTCAATGAAATACAAAATATTATTAAGCTTTCCGAATTTATGAAACGAACATTATGAATTTTCCATGCAGTAAACACCAGGTCAAGATTCAATTTTCAAGTTTCTTCTGAAAATGATCAACGGTCCAAAAAAATGACTTAAACTCTGTATAAGATTTAAAAATCCGCAGTAATAAAGAAACGACTGTAAAGCAGAGAAACATTTTTATTGCATACGCAATGCATGTATTTATAATAAGTTAAAAATCAGCTTCACAAACGCATATTTACCTAAGATTTATCTAAGATCGTGTAAATAAAAATTCTATTATAGCTAACATTCATACACAAATTAAATTTTTCTTAAATTTAATGACAATTCAAATACAGTCAACTATATTAGTATTTATTATTTGAATTCTCCGCCCAGAATTCGGCAAGCTTCGTTTTCATCAAGACCGTCATGAAAAATGAATCGCGAACGCGAACAGAGCCACTGACGGGAAGTTCACGAAATTACAAATTAAGTTTCGGCAACGTCGCTACACGATACGAGTGGAAAATTCCATTCGCACGACAAGACTGCGGAGTACCCGAGTACGGAGACTAGTCCATTTTCTGGTCTATAATATATTGACGCACAAAGTAACATTTGTCCGAGGAGCTTCCGACCATTTCATCGCAGACGCCCCATCATCAATGGACCTCCAAGATCTTCTAATCGCAAAAATGAAGCTGAGTTTTCGAGCAAAGTATTTAGATTTCTTCGATAGTCTCTCAATGGATGCTGTTGGATGAGAAGCAGTTGAGGAAATCTGGATGAAAAGGAATCGCAGGTTAGTGGCGTTACTTGCAGTCTTTTCTTCTTTCGTTCAACCGCGCGCTCGCCATTTTCTTTTTGTCTAATACTGCTCGAGATCCTATTCACTTTTCCTGTATCAGAGGAAATTGTTAAATTAAGGCAAGCTATGAATGGCGATCGACGAAACTTTCAACCGGAAATTTCATTTTCACGTATTCTTGTTCGTTCTAGGACTAGGCAATGACAAGGAGCTACGCGCGGTAAAACCAAAGTTTACGGCTCTCTCTCTCTCTCTCTCTGTGCATCTATTTAGCTGACGCTATGTGAGATAATTGCCTTTCCTCTATCCTTCATGCGACTGTCGAGAGGAAGAACTTATAGAATCCGAAAAAAATCTATTAGAACACAGAGAGTATAGAACGTTTATTTATTCATCGTGACGTCGTGAATCGATATGATTGAACGTTTCTGGATGCTATACTAAAGAAGGATGTACCATTGACTGAGAATTTTAACAAATGCCAACATTCATTTTGGAGTAAGAGATCCGTCTACAATGATGTAGAAAAGAATCGATCATCTTGTCTCATGGGAGTATTTGCAATTTGGAAATCAATTGGAGTATTGCCTTCTAGTTTGGAACTGCAGCATAGATAAGTTACAAGACACAAAATTTTAAATCGCAATTGCAAAGAAGATATTTTCAGAAAGAGCACATCGACCTCTCAAACATCATTCTCCTGCTTTGGACTCTTGACTAGAATGATGTAACATTTACTAGAATTGCATTGAGTAAAAGGTAAATTTAGTTTTATGTATATATATATATAGATATATATATATATATATATATATATATGTATATATATTATACAGCATAGTAGTTAAATTATATTCAAATTTTTTGTATTCAAATTCATGCATATTACAATTTTATTTATAAGACTAAATTAATATATAAGGAAACATTCTAGTGATAGAATGCTTAATATAGAATTATATTACTCTTTATTTAATCAATGTTTCATACAATTTCAGGACTCAACCCTCTGGGGCAAGAGAGCAGTTGATAGTGATCTTTACCAGCACCAGTAATTATTAAATACCATTGGCAATCTTCGTTTTTCTATTCTCAAATTTAAATTCAAATTTTTTATGGCAGATTTACAATTAATTTTGCTAATGGGATCAGGGTATAGCTTAAAATGCTTTTATAATCATTTACTTATTATCTACAATACTTTACAATTTAAGAATGTCTTAAAGTGTCATTCAGTGGCCATTCAAATGCCATTTACTAATAAAATGTTTGAGACACCCTTTTCCCCAACACACTTTCCAGGTCATCAAGGAAACCAATTGCAGATTTGCAATACTGGAGTATAGCCAAAATCAAGAAAAAAAAATGATGCTTTCAGGTTTCCTTCAATATTGGTCCTACATCGTTGGGTTGAAATTAATATTTCCTCTGAGAATGTTTCTTGTGTGTTGAATACTATTTATTAGTAGCTCTAAAAATTTAAAACATTCATAAGAATAAATTTAAATAGACTAAACCTTTCAAATATTGAAATACAAAGGCAAAGGTCAAGGAAAAGGTCAAATCTATTTACTCTTTCAATAGGAGTAAATAAAACAATTCGATAATATTATTAATTTTTTATTAGAATTTTTTAAAATTGAATAATTTTAAGCATAAACCTTAAAAAGGAAGAGTAAATTCGAAAAATAATTTTAATCGAATATCGCAAACTAAAAAATTACTTACGACTGTATTTTTAGTCATTGCGCAATTAAATTCAAAACTTAAAAAAGCTAACATCGATGACAAACAGAGAAACGTAGTTATTTAAATTTATATTGGTGTAGAGGATATATTATCGTAAATGTCGTTCGACAAAAAAACAATTGCTACACAATTTTCAAAAAAATAGTAAACGTCATTTATCACTTTCGTTTATCGACAACGCTATTTTCATCCTTTGTACAAGAAAAATAAGGCTCTCGCTACCCTAATGGCTTATTATGCTATACCTGTATACTTTAGTCACCCTAGCATATTTGACTCATTTCTTCAATTAAACTTTTAAATAACTATTTACAAAAGTATAGTTCGTCGCTTTAAAATCGTATGTACAAGCATTAAAAAAACAGTGATCTCGCTCTCTCGTACGATATGCCGAAACAAATTAAAAAAAAACAAGGTGGCATTGTAAGTTTTGTTCGCGTAATTGTACAAAAAAAAGTGCATCACGTTACTCGGCGTTCCGAGTAGGAATGATTCTATTTACAATGCAGTCGCGTAGACCACCTTAGTCTACATATAATTTACATGATCGAGCATAGTCCCGAGAGTTCATGACCTTTCTCTACTGTAGGGAGTATTGATAACTTCTTGCCTTGCAACGAAGGCTTAATCGCCGCGGGTATGAGAGGCTTCGCTGGTGCTACTTCTACAGGACTCTCGGCTGGTTTCTTTTCTTCTTTCTTCGAATCGTCAGTTTCCTTAGGGGCTACTAAAACTTTAGTAATATTCAGTTTAATTTTGGATGGTGCAGTAGGGATCGTTGGGGCTGCAGAATCTAATTCTACGTTGCCGTCAATTGAACTCTTTACTGCGACCTGCGTTGTATCCACTGCTGCAGCTTCAGCAATGATACTTTCTTCAACTTCTGAAAATATAATAAGAATAAAATTTAGTAACTCGTCTAAAATTAAATTTAAGTACATTAAAGTAAATAAGTTTAATTAAAAAGAAAAAAAAATAAAGATTCGCGTTTTTTACCTGGTAAATCATCTTCGTCAATTGGCTCTTCTTTAACTTTGACGTTTTCAAAAATCAACGGTACATCGTCCGGAATCTTTTCGTTGATTTTTTCCGACACAATGATTCGACGTTCTTTTTTCGTGCCGTCTTCATTTTCTTCGTCGGAAGAGTCCTCTATTTCTTCTAGTTCTAAAACGATATTATATAATATAAGATGATTGCAAGATTACAATATATTTTAGTGCAATTGTGCCAAGCAACTTACCGATTTTTCTTGGGAGGGGTTCTATAATTTCTATTGGTTCTGAATCGTCGCAATCCATTTCTTCTGTTTTCTCCTCTTGTTCTGATTCTTCTTCTTTATTTTCTTCGTCATCGTTCTCATCTTTCTCTATTTTTATTTCTGGCTTTTCCTCGCACTCTTCATTCTGTTCAGCATCTTCGTACTTCATTTCTTCATCTTGATCTGCATCTTCTACCTCCAGCTTTACATTGATTTCTTCCTTAATATCTTCTTCTTTCGATTCATCGTCATTTTCTTCTGTTCCTTCAACTTCTTCTTCCATCTCCGTTATACTTTCTTCCAACGCTAACGCTGATTTTTCTAAAGCATTCTGTAAATTACATAAAAAGAAATGGTTAATTATATTAATTTGACAAATATAATATACAATAACATATATAATGAACTAATTCATATACTGTTCTATTCTATATACTATATACTATATTCTATGTTCTACTGAATATATTCTACACATCGAGAACTGTAAGAACGTTATTCTCAAAAGAACGTACCACGAGTAGTTTCTCCTTTGAGTAGCAATGCAATTAATTTAGTGATCAGTAAGTATCAATTTTCCAAAACATTAATGTTAAAAAGTTTACCTTATGGTCTTCGAGACAAAGTGGATGATAGTTTTTATTCCTCGAAAGCTATTGCAGGCCTAAGGTGCCACTCTTCTTTCTCTTCATTGTAAAATTGTTCGAACACTTCATGACATACTTCACAAAAGCCATCCTCTTCCGAGCCCGTTGGCACACTTGGTTGCTGTGTCTCTGCAGCATTATCTTCAGCTGCAGCTGCATCCGTCTCTGCTGATTGTTTTTCCGTTTCAAACCAACTTTGAGCTAAAATATAAAAAAAGTTGTTTGAATTGAACCTAATGTAACTTTTAAAAAATATCATTCTATTTTTAGTTAATCAATACACTTACCCCTGTCCTCGAGATCTTCTATTTCCTCGAACTGGATCCAATCGCTTTGATCGTAGTACCAAGGTCTTGAGTGCGCCTTTCTTGCTGAATCACGTTCTTTACGATTCTGCCTAAAGTGCCAATCCAAATGATGACTGTAACGAGTCGCCATTTCTGGAGCAAATCGTGCTCCACATGAACTGCACTGCATACCGCTATAGATTGCAGTGACTACAGCAGTATTTTTTCTGCAAAAGAGAAAATGTTATTATCTTATCATTTATAATTTATTTTATACAGATCAAGTGCATGTAAAAAGATATAATACTGTACGTTTTTAGTGTCTCTGGCTTATCGAACGACACAGAGATGATTTCAGGCTCTTTCTTTTCTTCTTCTTCGGGCTTTTTCGTTTCGGTAAGGTTCGGGACTATACCAGTCTCAACTAACCTCTGGAAAAGCTCATTGAGATTAAGTGGTAAAGCCATTGCTGGTACCGTTACCGGCGGATTTTCAACAGGTTCAGCTTGATATGACAAACCAGAGGATGGAGCCATAGCTGAAGGCACCACCGAAGACAATACATCCAATTGCGAACCTAAAAACCGTAATTGAAAAATAAAAATATTTATAATAACCAAAATCATCATTAAACTTTAGAAATTGTTTAACTTTCTTACCAGTCTTAGAACTAGAGATAGGATCCGTACCATCTTGCGACGTTGTGTCGACGTCTACAGTTTGAGTTAAATTTGTCACAGGGCTTAATTTATCACTTGATAATTTTGCGACAACCGCCGAAGGTGTTTCTCCTACGTTTTTGTTAGATAACTGTTTCAATAGTTCAGCGGCTGTTTCCTTAGCCGGCTCACCCTTCATACCACTGATTTTGACGTAACCGGCACTAAAACCACGTGGTAGTACGGAGAATCGAATAAAATGCTTCTTTTCTCCAACGAGGATCGGCTTAGGCAGTCCACCAAATTCTACCTTGAATGGTCGGCCATTCAATAGTACAGTTTGAAGAGCATCAATGAACTCTAAAGTGAATTGTCTATCTTCAATTTCAAACCTAAAATGAAAAATTAAATGATTGATTGAATGCATACATATTTAATGAACGCACACATATCTCAGAAAAAGAACGTACATTTGTAATTTAGCGTCAAGGAAAACTGGAACCATATTTCTTGCATTTATAATTAGGTTGATTTTTCCTATCACAAGATCGGTACGCTTTATAGTACCGATTTTCACTTGTGGAGGAGGGCCTTCCAAGCTCATACTAACTTGTTTGTTACCAAGATCAACTATTATTGGTCGTCCACCGAAGTAGCATTCGTACCACTTATCGTCAACGTACAGCTCTCTCGTCGGGGTGCCGAGTTTAATTCTAAAAAAATGTTTAAATTATTAGTTTTGCAATTATAAATTAGTTAATAGCTGTAACTATTGTTCGCAGCATAACTTACCTATGAATTTCTCCTTCATACGTAAACTCTTTGTAGTCTTGATTAAAACCACATACCATAGAGTCTTTCCCGTCAATAATAATCCTTCTGTTGCCGTCTTGGAAACCAATATCTCGTGGATCATCCCAATTCAAGAATACAACACCAACGTTTCCATAGTATCTAATCTCCCTAGATATACCATCGATACTAATCGATTTCATGGTATCTTTTGTGATTTCTGCAAGAGCGTCAGGATCGGCAGGAGGCAATTCGCCACTATTTTTGACGATGTTCAAACTTGTTTTATCAGTCTCTGACGTAGGACCAGTCGTAGTCACATTCGTCGCGTTGACGCTACCACTATTCGCAGTAGTAGCAGATCCGGTGAGGTTCGGTGAGTTACGTTTATGATCAGATCTAGCAGGTCCGTTGGGCATCATCATACCGGAACTCATGGAACCCCCATGGTTCATTGGTCCCATCGGATTAAGTGGACCGTTGGGCATCATCATAGGACCATTGGGTCCCATTGGTGGAGGGCCCATTCTAGGGTTATAACCTCCAGGATGGAAAGGCGGGTGAAAATCGGGTCTTATGGGCCCACCGAACATCCTTGGGTGATTGGACCAAGGTCCCATAGGCCTGAAATTATCGGGTCCGCCTGGGAAGCCGTGAGGTCCACTAGAAAATGGAGCATGGGCCCAAGGCTGATGCCAAGGATTTTGCCATCTGGGACCGCCTGGTCCTGGTATTCTTGAATGAATACCAGGATGATCCTTTCGAATATTCTCGTCGTTGCCGTAACTCTGAGCTCCGCCAGGTCCATCTTTCTCCCAGACGAGCATACCAATCTCCTGTTCTTTACGTTGAGCTGCCTTAAGTTTTTCATCCTCGCTCATATGAAGTACGTCTTGAATGAGTTTATTATATTGTGATTTTGTGATCTGTCCTTGGTTCAATTGCTCAGCCGCTTGCTTCATAATGATCTCTATATTTCTATCTGCGTTGCGTTCGTTGTGCTTGTCGAGATCGCGACCAATTGACACGCCTCGGATACGACGTCCGTCCTTCTCCTCAGGCGAATTACCGATTTTATTGTAGAGGCGTGGTCGTCCCAGACGATCGCGATTACGATTATCTGACAAGGGCTTAGGTGTGTCGCGCTCGGTTTTCATTGGAGTCTTCAATTTAGCCCAGCTATCCTTATTCTTCTCGTGGGTCGTATGTTGAGATGGAGGTGTTGGTGAACGACCGGCTTTCGGATTCGTAAGAGTTCGCAGATCTACATCCTCGTTACCAAACAGCCTGTGAAGTTGACGGTTTTTTCTGTTACTTCGAAATAAAACAATACGGATTTGAAAAAAATAAACAAATTAAAAAAAAACACTCGAAAAGATTTCCATCACCTAAAAATGTCTCATGCATTCATTTGATTTGAACAAAAATAATATTACTTACGCATCGAATTTCTCAGCTTTTGTCCTCTTTGCATTCGCCGATTCTAGAATATCAGATGACTGTCTTTTATTAGGTACGGCAAGAACTCGCAAATCTAAATCTTCTGCAAAAAATGAAAGAAAAACTTTAGCATTTTTATTACGGAAATAATTTGTATAAGATCGTGCTCATACAATCATTAACTAATAATCGCTAAAACCATATTAATATTTCAGAGTTTTTTAAACAAGAAGATAAATGCTTTATCTTTAATTCAAATAGAAGTAATGACGTACGAAAAAGTGAGCTAACATCAAATTTTCGACGATTATTCATTTACTTACTAAATTTTTCGAAACTTTTAACACTATAAATAAAGTATATATTACAAATTAAGTACTACTAAAATAAAAATAAAGAAATAAAAGAAATCGTGAAATAAAGATGACGAAAAATAAAGTTACTACAAAATCTTAAGAGGTCACGTTAAGCAATAAATATTATCGGTTGACTCCATCTATTTATTGCTAAAACCATTTCTAATGTCTGTGTGGCTTTTACTGCTATGCAGGGTTTTACTATCTAGTATTACAAGTTGGTGTGACGAATAATTTGATATTCACTTTTAATATATTGATCACAATACAAAATATTTTATAGATGCTGAGCTTAGTGACAAATTTAAAAAAAAATCGAAGCGATGCGCGTTGTTAAAAAAACGTAAAATAGGTATAGGAGTTTTGCTAATAGTAATTACACATAACGATGGAATAATTATAAATAATGATCGAAAGTAAAATAAGGATTTTTTTAATCGGAAAACCTTTGAATACAATCAAAGTAATATAAATATAGACGAACAATCTTTTGTAAAATTGTAATCTTTTAAAGTCGGGTAAAGTTTTTTTTACATAAGAAAGTAACGACATTTTTTGTATAAAAAATCCAGTATAAAATAGGGACAATAATCTGAGCTTTGGCTATTAAAGTGTTTAAACTGTAGATAAGTAACAATTATTCTATCTTTATAATAATAACAACATCTACAACGTTTTTCAAGTGTTATTTAAAACTTTTTAAATACAATGTACTTTTATAGTACAATCTAATACTGAAGTTAAATACTTTTAATAAATTTATCACAAAAATAAAATCTTTCAGACTTTTGACTAGATTCTTTCGAATGCATATATTACAATATATGCGTTCATAATAGAATTGATAATGATTATAAGTAGGTGACGCAAGACGCATTTCTTTGATTTATCAAAGGGCAGTCTTCTCTCTTTTTTGTGAAAAATTATACATATCGTGACATAACAATCAAACATGAACTACATAGCGCACGATTTGTCGAAAGTGTTGTGCCACCAGAAATGCAATGAATAAAAACCACTTGTGTCCTCCCAAAAAAGGTATAAGCTCCACACTCTCTTTTTTTCTTTGAACAACAAACTCACTCGTATCAAGAGCAGCGGCAGGGCCAGCTGCAGCCACGTTAACGTTAACAATCGGTGCTCTCAAATCCTCGTCCTTACTAGCATCTGGCATGGCGATATCCTTTTTGGCTTCATCGATGATTTCGGGGCTGCGACTGCCCTCTTTATTTCTCCTCACGTAGTTCCTCATCCTTGTGTTCGACCTAATCTCTTTGAAGGCTGTGGACGCCGTTGTTGCAGGCGGATGCGTTATAGATACGTTTAACGATACTCCCGGCTGTTCTTCTTCATCCACACCCGAAGACATTGCAGACTTATTATTACAACTACCAGCCAATGTTTTTGTTTGGTTTGCCGTTACATCCTGAGAGGCAGGCCGTCTCGGTATGCGATAGGACGTTTGGTTACTAGCACCGTTGCTCGTTGTTGTGGAAGGGACCGGGCTAGGACTATGAGCCTTGCGGGATTTGGACTTTTTCGATGAAGTGGAGGAGGAGGATGAAGAAGAGGAGGAGGATGAGCGTTTGTCCGACGAAAATGACGAGTTCTCCTCAACTTTGGATAGTTTATTGGGCGAAGACGAGGAAGATGACTTTGAGCGAGATTTGCTACCGACTTTTCTTGACGACGAGGAGGTCGAGGATGATGACGAGGTTTTCGAGGATGAACTACTACCGCGAGAAGAAGAACTCTTCGATGAAGAGCTCTTCGACTGATCCTTAATAATACTATTGCTACGCTGAGAGGTTGTAATGTTTGTGTTACTGGTAATGGTAGGGTCTTTCTTTTGGGAACTATCTTTTGCTCTTTTATTGTCGACAGTTTTATTGTCGTTATGGATCTCGGACTCGCTCGTCGTCTTTATCACCGTATCGTTTAACAAGGAACTTTGTTTTTGCTCGCTGCTCAATTTAGACTGCATGTGAAGCTGTAGTTGATGCATAAGCTGCTGCTGTTTCGCAAGTTCTTCGGGTGTAAGGTTGCTGTTTGTTGAAGGAGGAGTCATCTTCAAACGGGGATCGCGAGAGGTTACGGGCTTCGCCGAAGCAACGGCTACACTGCTTGCCGGAGCTATCTTGACGCCGGTTTTATTCGAATCAATTTTCAGAAGACTGGCAGCAACAGGAGGAAACTATAAACAAATAACAATTTTTTTAAACCTAAATATATTTTCATACGCTCTTTTTTAATATTTTCTAATAAAAAAGGTATAGTAAAGCTTCTAATGTCATTGAAAAATCAATGTTCATAATAAAAAGTTTTTATGTCTATTTGAAAAAACAATAGAATCACAATTAAATACAAAATAAAAATAAGAAACGTACCTGTTTCTCCTTTGACTTTGCTGCTTGAGCAGGCGTGGGAATTGCTGTGATTGACTTTTCTAAGGCACCATCGGGTAAAGTTGGCTGAAAAGGAAATACATTCTATTATTCATTTCTAGAAAAAGGTTTATAAGGAGAAGAAACCATTTAATAGCGATTTGGCAATCGTAATTTATAACACTTTATGAGTCATAACGTCTTACTTCACCGAGTAAATAGGTTAACTAAATGATTCAACGTCCAATTTGTATATATATATTAAAAAATATTATGTAAAAAGTTTCTCACTGCAATATTACTTTTAAAAATATATTTAAAAATTTTTTTGATTGATTAAAAACTGTTTCAAATTTCAAGTAATATATTTTATTAAGACTCATTCGGCTTAGTATGAATACTAAAATCTAGATAATGCAGCGATTACATAATTTTACTGAAGTTAAATTAGCAATCCCTTTCACTAAGAAACTTAATTATCAAAACTAAAAAAATTTTACAACTTACCAATTGTACATTTTGTTTATCAAGTTGTCTTCGCTGCTGTTCGAGATTAGCCATGGCCTGCAGTAGTTCAAGTTCAACTTTTTGTTTTTGCAGTTCTATTAACTTTTTCTGCTTTTGTAATAGTCTTTCGCGCATCTCCGCTTCCGACGACGATACCGATTTCGGAACAGCTGGAATTTTTGCGTTCGATGGTGGTGTCGGAGCTGGAACTGTTGGCGCTGTTTTCACAGCACGTTCTTGTTGTTGCTGCTATAGAGAAAAAGATATTCTTAGATTTTTAAATCAAATTTCAACGAAAAGAATGCGCAAATTGTTAGTTTTTGTGCCTTTTAATAATAAACAATTTAACGAATAAATAAAATGAAGTTTTTGTGACGTTAACGTAAGAAACTGTAGTTTTGCGCATTTTTTACATATAAGCAATGTTCTACATATACATTTTTTTAAGAGGCTTAGTGTTGTTAATCTACTAAAATCTAAGTTACTTTCCAACACCATATTAACTACTTCTTATAAAATTATATGCTTTATCACGATTAAACCAAAAGTCACATACCTTTTTAAGCAACATAAATAGACAAAAAAAATGAAAAGTAAAATAGGGGTACTGTAAAATTACAAATTATATTTGTATTCAAAAAACATTTTTTTCTACTGTATAACTGCTACAATAAATTTGTACTAATTGTAATTTATAATATATGAAAAAATAATTAAAATGATTTTTTATCAAATCACCAAAAAGAATGTATTATACAGTGCAATGATTGTATAAAGAATTTCTACTATTTTATACATGCTCCTCAACTATATATACAGATCTACGTCAATTTCAAAATGTTCATAAATATATATATATATAAATAAACAATTAAGGCCATTGAGCTGATTTCAATTTACTCCCCAGTTTACAGCTCGGAAATGGTTAGTCTACAAACTAAACGAAACACTTAAGCCTCTTACCATAGTAAGAAATTTGGGATTTACATGAATAGATTTAGTTGTAGATACGCTGTTAGTGCGTAGTGGGGTGATGGGCCAGGCTGGGTCGATATCGTGAACTTTAACGTCCAGTGCAAACAGCTTCTTTGGTGGAAATACCTCAGTCCAAGTCTGTCGCAACTTCCACATACTGGATCTTGTATTTTCATCCACCTGTTTTTAGGAGACGTAAATTATGGATTAATTTCATAAGAACAATAGATTTAATTCTTAGATTTGAAATCTATAAATATACGCTACAACATTACCTTTTCAAAAACACAGCAAAATGTATTAACAATGTTTTTTGTAAAGAGGCTCAGATATGCACGGTTGACATTCTTGACTATTGAATCAATTAGATAAAGTACTGGCAGTTTGATTTCGCTGTTTACCTATTAAAATATAACAATCAATTATAATGAAAATCAGACTTTAATGTTATTTTTATTCTAATAAAAACGTAAAAAATAAGTTGCCACTAGTTATGAAATCTTGAAATTGTAGAAACTATTTTCATTATTGTGCAATATATTAACTATTTTGTAGAGAAAATCTTTTTCATAATTGAATAAAATTATTATAAAATTAGTAATTCGTAGTCGAAGTTTAAATGTAAATAAAAATTGAATTTAAATAAAAATACAAATTTTATAACTATAAGAAAATTAACCTTTTGCAAATGTGCTTCTATGGCTTCAACAATGGCATTTGCATGATCAATGTAATCCTCTGCTAAAAGGGTGAGCATATTTATGAGAGGTTTACTATTTATGGTGAGATCCATCAAAGATGAGTTGTACTCTTTGACAATCTCATCTGACTTTAATTCTTTTATGCTGTTGCCTCCTGCCATTTTTGTACTATTTGTCTCTTCTGCTATGTAATCTAATGATTTATCCTTGATTCTGAAAAGGTGAAGAGAAAAATAAAAATTTAATTTTTTAAAATAATATAAATGTCAAACAATATTATTGCCTTTAAAACTGGTCTAAGGATTTATAGAGTTTATATAATGTAATACATTGGAATGAAAATAATTGATATCAGCATAAAATATATTATAAAAATGGCTTGCATCATCAAATTTTTTATACATTCTTAATATCACAGTATTATTTAAGAGTTGAATATTTTAATAATAAATGTGCAAGTTCAGCATTACCCTCGTTTTTTAAACGCAGAAAGCCCAGTTTCACTGTTATTGTTTTAACATGCCCTTTGTTCTAGCCTTAAGATAAGTTTTAATTCAAATATAGCTTCTGATAATCTTTTTATGCAAAAGGAATTACGTTATCTGGCAAGGCATAAAATAATAATTAAAACAAGCAAACAATTGTTGTAAATTTTGAGCTTTATATGTCAGATAAAATTAACAATATATCAAATACAAAAGTATTTATCACTGTAGCACAAGGACATCTGTCACCTTTTTGTTAAGACCTATTGTTAAAGCTGTACTATCATTTTTCTTTACATTCATTCCATTCTACAGTATGCTTGGAAGGATTAAGTCTATTCTTTTGAGATGATCGCTTATGCAAATTAGTGTAATAAGCAATAATGTTCGAAATAAAATGTATTTTTACAAAAAAAAAATGTGCTCTGCTCCTACGTAGCCAAAGAAAATAAACTCAATTTGTGATTAACTCATCTAACGGTATCTGTCCTAGCTTATAACGATAAGGAAATCAACATAAATCTCATGTTCTATAGCAATAAACAAAGCGATACCCAAACTTCGGTATTTACAGACCATCACAAATAGCTAGTCAAGAATCCGAAATCCCATTGCGTCATCGTGCACCAGCTACTGTGTAGTCAAATGAAAAACGAACGAAAGAGGGCAGAGCACCAAAAAACGTCGAGAGCCAGCGCTACCGTGCGACATATTTCTCTTCCATATTTCTCTTTTTCTACGATAACGCCACAGCACTCGAACTGTTCGCGTATCAGCATCGAAAAAAAATTTCACAGAATAGCATTAGTTTTCTGTATAATGCGATGATAAAGCGAACTTATATAAGTAAAGAGAGAGAGAGAGACAGAGAGACAGAGAGAGAGAGAGAGAGAGAGAGAGAGAGAGAGAGAGAGAGAGAGAGAGAGAGAGAGAGAGAGAGAGAGAGAGAGAGAAAGCGAGAAAGAGGGACAGAGGGAAAGAGAAATCCACTCGCGGATAAGTAAACCAAAAGCTGCAAAGCAGCTGGTGAAGAATAGTCGCTTTCGAACGCTTTTGGACATATTATCTCGCGAAGGTGCTTAACTATCCGCGAATAGGAAGGAATACCGCGAAGAAAATTGAAAAAACTCACCTATTCTTCATGAGCTCAGCAGCGTGTACATCAATGGCATAACGATGAGAATCTCCAGCTCTGCATTAAGCAGCTGCGTCGTGTTTGCTTCGACGTTACGGGGAAACCCAAGCGAGGATCGTAGTTTCTTCTCTCGATGCTCTCTCTCTTTCTCTCTCTATCTCTCTCTCGCGCTGCGCAAACATATACAGGCAGCGTAGAGACACTTGGACACACACGCACGCACAGACACATGCACACAAACTCGTCACCACTAAACGCGATATCCGAGAAGAAAACAATAAGGTGTGGCTTAAAACTTTCAAATCGTTCGTTTTTCTCGACGACAGCACGCAACAGTATACAAAGAAGAATGGACTCTTCGTTCTTCTCTTTAGGCTTCTCGTCGCTCGAGCCAAAATGGCGACCGAGGCGCTCGTTGTCGTCGTTGCTCTGCTGCTAAGTTTACTTCATGAGCCTGCGCCAGCCTGCGCTTCGAATGCTTCTCGCTCTCGTATTCGATACACTTTTGCGACGTTGCGCACGCGTATACTCATCGAGCAACTGGTAAAGACGAGACGACGACGCGAGAGACGCCAAGCGTACCGAAGATGCACTTCTATGTAGGCTTTAGGTTATATATATATATATATATATAATATATGTATACCATATATATTTAAATTACACTATACGGTTGTTCGAATCGCTAGTATCGATACGTGCGTGGCTTCGGCCTTTACCGGCACGAATCGCGATACAAAACGGAAGAAAAAAATACCTATGTCAATGAGAATATCGTATATGAAATTTACATATAGATATCTATGTATATGTGCTGTGCGAAAAAACACTAACAATTGCACACGGCGATAGGAAATAGGATATAACTGTTGACATGTATATAGCGAAATACACGTAAAATCGAGCGATGGCCTTATGTGCGAGGTCTTTGGCAAGACTGCGCGTCGTTGTTTAATCCGCTTCTGCTCGAAGTACCGGCTTTTCAAAATAATGCACGACAAATTTTATAAGAGTGGGAAAAGGAAAATGAAGGGGAAATTTCGAACGAACAATCGGATTCGTTACGGTCAACTTTTGGCAGGGGATGACCGTACCGCAGGTATACACAATAGACTTAATGGCTACTTGGAAGGTTTCGGCTAAATTACCCGAAGTCATTATGTATAATACGGAGGTAGCGCAGGAAGAACAAATTTATGGTATATTATCGAATTTATTCGTTTATAGGTTTTTTTTACTTTTCCATTTTCTGGAATAGAGCTCAAATCGTCGATTCCAGAATATTACTTCGAAAGTTGTTGTTCGTGTAGAAGCCCTCTGTTTAAATTTCGGAATGATGAACGAGGACAAAAATTCATATTCATTTACGTAAGGAAAAGGCGATAAAACAATAAACACAGACGGTAAACAATTGTTTCTCCGGTCTCTGGGTAAATAATAAACAATCAGTGATATTCTCGTAACTAACTGTGATTATCGTATATGTAGAATATGCGGTAGTTATTATGCTCGCGCGTACACAGATATGCTCCTGGTCATTTAAAGTATTTCAGGAATTATTGCTAATTATTTACTCAACAATGGATGCTGGAAATAAATTTAGCTAAGCGCGACGGGACGTATACCCGACTATCCATTGTTATTTTGTTAGTAATATTTTCTTGACGTTATAATGTACAGTATATAAGTCGTGCTCGATTTATTTTTAGTCATCAGTATTACAAACCAATTTGTGTATAACAATGCAAAGCGTTTCTGTTTTTTGCTTCGTAATGAAGAATTTCAACGTTGAAAATGTTTCAAAAAACATTCACCAAATCGTGTTTTCTCGCGTAAATAATATTGTGTACATTTTGCAAGGCCCCTAATAACGAATGCTGAAAACAAAAGGCTCTCCTATATAGTCTATATATAACCACAATGTATACTATAATAATAACATTAAATATATATTTTATATGTTTTTTATTGAAAACTATAAATGGATGAAATGAGCAGTTTCAAAAGTAGATTTATTGGTAGTACACAATAATAAAATTGGAAATTCACTCGAGCTTTGAGAAACCTTTCACTCTATAAAGTAAAATTTGCTGTTATTCCTAACTATAAGAGTGAATAAGACTTCGTAGGAATATTTTTCATTCTAAAATTGAAAATATACAGAAATTTAGACTTGAGTTGAACGTTATTAATCAATAAACGATAAGTCGTCGCGTACGACCTTCTAAACTACAGGCTGTTTAAATTGCGTATAGGCTCTTATCGTAATTATAAAATATGTATCGAGGGGAATGCGTTTTGAAAAAAGTTTTAAAATAATGTTCCTTGTATTCAAATCATATGATAAATCGTTCTCAAAGTATCAGTCATTACATTATTCCGAATAAATAATTCGTTTGTGTTTTTCGCGAGCCGCAAAACATCTATAAAGTCTCGATAATATATAACAGACTTTTCCTTTATAATATTTTATCTCTGAGGAAATATTTTTTATATTTTTAATCGATAATACTAATTTTTAGCGATTTTCTGCGAAATGAAATTGCGATAAAACAGTCTTTATTAATTTCAAGATATGGCGAAAGAAAAAGATGTTCATAATTAAAGACAATCTAATAAAAACGTGGATGTTTTTCCGTCAAAAAGGTGAAAGCTACAAATAATTTGGTATCGTTTACAGCAAGGTTTGACCCTGTTTATTCAATATATAATAAAATACCTATGTTTAATTTCTCTTTAATATTTTTGTGGTAGTTGTACCTTTGACAGGTTAAAGCATTGGCAACTTCTTAGATTCATTAAAAAAAAAGTTGTAAATTACTGTAAAATTTATCTCTTTCCTTGTAGAAAATCGTATACTTCTGATAAGAATGTTTATTATAGTTGTAAATATTATCAGATATATCAAGCAGAATATTTTTAGAATTTTTTACAGCTTTACATTTTTTTAATTGAAAGGTATAAGTGGTATAAATACAATGCAATTATTAATGGTTTGAATAAATAATTTTATTGAAAACAGAAATAAGAATCTTGCTCCCAAAAAGTAGGAATAAAAGTATAAATATATGCTGTTTGACTGCAGGCTAAAATTGCTTTTGAATTTTATTTTTGATAGTTTTACATAACAAATGTTGAATTTTTGAAACACTGAATAAAAAATTAGATGAACAAGTCTTATTTGTTAGAAAACTTATGTTAAAATTGAAAAAAGTTCAGGATTATAACTATCACTTTTTTAACTGGATTCCTGATTCTTTTTCTTTTGCACCATTTCTCTGATATTGTTTTCACTTTCCTTCAAGTTTCGCTGTAAGTATTGTTTGTTACTTTCCAGGGTTTTAATCTTTTCCTCGGCTGTTTTTGTACGCTTATCAAGGTCAGTCTTAATAGTATCGATATCTTGCAGTAGAAACATGCGACCAACTGATTCATAGATTCTTGTTTTTTCAGGTAATGTTTTTAACTCGACTTGGGTGAGCTCAGCTCTTTGTTTTGTCCTGCGGAGAGTCTCAATTTGTACATCTGACAATTTGAGCTTCTGAGTAGTGTCGATCATTTTTTCATGCAGTTCTGCAAAAGCCTTCTTTAACTCTTCATCTTGAATTTGAGCCATATCTAATCTATTCTTGAAAAATCTAAAATAACATTATTTTTATTAAATGTAAATATCATTATTAAAAAAAAAAGTATCATATTAAATACTAGTTAATAGTGTAAGTGATTATCTACAATTTCAAACAAGAGACTTCTGTAGTTTACAAAATCATGAATAAATAGTTATAAAACTATAATATTTATTATAAACATAAAACTATCACTAATGAAATTTTTCTATATAAATAAAATTACCTCAGTTAATGTTTTTATATTATTAATAAAAATACTGCTTACACTAGGGCTCTATAAAAGGCAATAGAAGTTACAGTGAATGACCGAATGTGGAAGTGAGGTTATTTAGCGCGACGTTGCCAAGTTTTCGTTCGTGACTCTTGGCGCTAAAATTGAATATATTTTATACAATTTTTTGATAAATTCATACGAATAATTTATTTAAGATTTTTTTTACACATTAAATAGTTATAGACTTAATTTTACGGTGACCTCAATATACTTAAATAATTTAAACTGCGATTCTCGTACAACATGAATCGTAATGATCGTGAAAAATTGTCCGCGATCTCTGGCCTATCTCCACATATATTTAATATAGCTCCTCGATCTCAAACCTGCTCGAATGGATTTAGAACCGCGCGTATCTGACTGAGTTGTAAAAACCTCGCTCGAACAATTTTTGTGGATAGCCTCAACTGACTGTGATTATTACTAGACGATATGTCGAGTGCAGGTTCAATTTGAACGTGGATAATCATCATATCAACGGTTAACGAGGTTCTAGTAGTTTTCTGTTTTGAGTAAAATTCGGTCTAATTTTTAATCGGCAAAATTTTCGCAAATTGGAGAACGACTGTTGTCCCGTTTTTTTAATTGCGCGTGTATTACGTTTGGATCGATTTGTACGACAAGTCATTTTGTATCTTAATTGCCAAGATAGCAAAAAAAAAAAATAATAATAATAAGTGAGATAAGTCGCAGAGAAGAAATAATAAAGTTCAAATGTTGAAGTAGCACACAGTAACTATGTAAAGCTTAATATTACGAGTTTATGAACGAAAAAGAAGGAAAATTTTCAAACGTTGGTTGAAAATACCTCTGTTCCACCAGGTGTAGCATTCGAATTTTTTTATTTTGTTTGGAAGCTATACACGATGATACAGACCAAGGACAGACGTAGGACATTATTGAAAGGTGTAAATAAAAGGGTACAAAATAAAATAAAATGTTGAAAATGGAAATTTATTTGTTAACTCCGGTAAAATAATGCGCACCTGACTATTATGTTTTTAATCGAATCGTCTGTACGGGAAAACGCTCAAATAGTTACAGAACGCGTAAATTTTCTGTAGACGCGCTAAACCAGATAACTTTGGCTCGTCATAGATAGCCGGTCCTGAAAATGAACAAGTAACGTCAAACGCCTCACGAATAGTAGCTACGATGTACTAAAGGATATTAAGATTTCGAAGAAAAATAAATACTGACCGCGTTCAAGGAGAACAATGAATTTCGTTACATCTAGAGAAATATAATCCCCGGTAAAATTATGAATGAAGTCCGCTAATCAACCTTCGCTGTGAATTCTCAATGAAACTCTACGTCACAATGAATGTCGTTAATTGAGTGTCGATATTATTAAAAATGTCAACGAAATCACACCGCGAAAAATTAAATTAAACGCTACTTAAAAATATATTGTTATTCTTACAGCTGGCGCGTATTGACGAGTAACTCGTCGAAAACATATGCTCGTGGTCGTGCACACACTACCTTGGCACTCGCCACTAAATCGGACTCGAATTCACCGACAACCCGATTGTTATAAAAAAAAAAGAAAAAGAAAAATATCAGAGAGTAATTAGAGAAGGTTAGCAAAGATAATAACTTTGAGTATTGAGCAATGGAGCAAAAGGCTTGTCACTACTGTTTTCTATTACTCCGTACTCGGTTCCTCGGCGGTATTACGCGGAACCGTAGGGTGTGAATTGACACTCCCACTAGTTTGAGCTTATCGCTTAAATCCCCAGGGTTCTCGATTACGACACTTGCGCTTACCAGCACCATCGAAATTCGAAGAGGACACTCCTGCAGCGATGCCTCCTCGATCGGACATAACGCGCGTAGCGGTTACAGAGCGGATAGGGATAATCATTGCACGACTGATTACTCGTGATGAATCCTTAAGAGATCCCGATTCAGAAGTTCTGCGTTTAGACGCGGCGAATAGACTTGTTTGGCGCGTGACTGAGAGGTTCGTAGAAATAAAAGGCGATGATAAAAGAAAAAAACGCAGTATCTTAATTTAATTAACACGTTCGAGAAGGCTAATTCCTCCCCCTGCGAACTTAGAGCTAGAAGCGCAAGATACCCGCGTACTCGCATAGTCGCGGATAGGTGCAAAGATGTATCGTTAAAGGAATGTGGTCCGAAAAAAGTCGGAGAGATATAAGCAAAGTAAACAAACGAACGAATTTGATAAGTGACCCGAAAACACTGGTTCGTGCTCTCGGACATCGAAATGTATATATATATATATGTACAGAAAAACACTAACAATTACACTCAGCGATAGGACATAACTGTAGACACGTACAGCAAGTGAAATACAGGTAAAATCGAGCGATGGCCTTATGAGCTGCGCGTCGTTGTTTAATCAATTTCTGCTCGAAGTACCGGCTTTTCAAAATACTACATGAGAAATTTCGTAAGAGTGGCGAAAGGAAAATGAAGGGGAAATTTCGAACCAACAATCGAATTCGTTATGGTCAACTTTTGGACTTTTTTGTGACTGTAAAGCAGGTATATACAATATAGACTTAATGGCTACTTGGAAGGTTTCGGCTAAATTACCCGAAGTCATTATGTATAATACGGAGGTAGCGCAGGAAGAACAAATTTATGGTATATTATCGAATTTATTCGTTTATAGGTTTTTTTTACTTTTCCATTTTCTGGAATAGAGCTCAAATCGTCGATTCCAGAATATTACTTCGAAAGTTGTTGTTCGTGTAGAAGCCCTCTGTTTAAATTTCGGAATGATGAACGAGGACAAAAATGTATTTTCATTTACGTAAGAAAAAGTAGGCGAAGAAATAATACACACGGACGGTAAACAATTATTTCACCGGATAAACAATGAGTAATATTCTCGTAACTAATTGTGATTATCGTATATATAGAATATACCGTAGTTATTGTGCTCGCGCGTACACAGATATGCTGCTGGTTATTTAATGTGTTTCAGGAATTAATGCTAATTGTTCACTCAACAGTACATGCTGAAAATCAATTTAGCTAAGAGCGACGGGGCATATACGCGACTATCCATTGCTATTTTATGAGTAATATTTTCTTGACGTTATAATGTACAGTATAAGTCGTGCTCGATTTATTTTTTGGTCATCAGTATTACAATCCAATTTGTGTATAACAATACAAAGCGTTTCCGTTTTTTGCTTCGTAAAGAACAATTTCGACATTGAAAATATTTCCAAATCACGCAGCAAAACGTGTTTTTTCGCGTAAATATAATAATGCGTTATTGCGAATAATTATACAATAATGGAGTTTGGATAATCATCGATTATGTTAAAATCAAAGTTTTTTTTTAATTTCTCACTCTAGCAAGTAAGTTGATTTATAATTTCATTTACAACCTGAGCAGCCTTAATCGTGGTATTTTATTATTCAAAACGAGGCTCTCCTATACACGGTTATATATAACAACGATGAATAATAACAACATTAGAAATATTTTATATGTTTTTTAGTGAAAATTATAAAGGGATGCATTGAGCAGTTTCAAAAGTAGATTTATTGGTAGTACACAATAATAAAATTGGAAATTCACTCGAGCTTTGAGAAACCTTTCACTCTATAAAGTAAAATTTGCTGTTATTCCTAACTATAAGAGTAAATAAGACTTCGTAGGAATATTTTTCATTCTAAAATTGAAAATATACAGAAATTTAGACTTGAGTTGAACGTTATTAATCAATAAACGATAAGTCGTCGCGTACGACCTTCTAAACTACAGGCTGTTTAAATTGCGTATAGGCTCTTATCGTAATTATAAAATATGTATCGAGGGGAATGCGTTTTGAAAAAAGTTTTAAAATAATGTTCCTTGTATTCAAATCATATGATAAATCGTTCTCAAAGTATCAGCCATTACATTATTCCGAATAAATAATTCGTTTGTGTTTTTCGCGAGCCGCAAAACATCTATAAAGTCTCGATAATATATAACAGACTTTCCCTTTATAATATTTTATCTCTGAGGAAATATTTTTTATATTTTTAATCGATAATACTAATTTTTAGCGATTTTCTGCGAAATGAAATTGCGATAAAACAGTCTTTATTAATTTCAAGATATGGCGAAAGAAAAAGATGTTCATTATTAAAGACAATCTAATAAAAACGTGGATGTTTTTCCGTCAAAAAGGTGAAAGCTACAAATAATTTGGTATCGTTTACAGCAAGGTTTGACCCTGTTTATTCAATATATAATAAAATACCTATGTTTAATTTCTCTTTAATATTTTTGTGGTAGTTGTACCTTTGACAGGTTAAAGCATTGGCAACTTCTTAGATTCATTAAAAAAAAAGTTGTAAATTACTGTAAAATTTATCTCTTTCCTTGTAGAAAATCGTATACTTCTGATAAGAATGTTTATTATAGTTGTAAATATTATCAGATATATCAAGCAGAATATTTTTAGAATTTTTTACAGCTTTACATTTTTTTAATTGATAGGTATAAGTGGTATAAATACAATGTATTTATTAATGGTTTGAATAAATAATTTTATTGAAAACAAAAATAGGAATCTTATTCCTAGAAACTGGGAATAAAAGTGTAAATATATCAGCTGTTTTGGCTTCAGGCTAAAATAACATTTGAATTTTATTTTTAACACTAAATAAAAAATGAGATAAATAAATCTTATTAGTTATAGAATACTTATATTAAATTTAAGAAAAGTTCAGGATTATAACTATCACTTTTTTAACTGGACTCTTGATTCTTTTTCTTTTGCACCATTTCTCTGATATTGTTTTCAATTTCCTTCAAGTTTCCCTGTAAGTGTTGTTTGTTACTTTCCAGAGTTTTAATCTTTTCCTCGGCTGTTTTTGTTCGCTTATCAAGATCAGTCTTTATAGTGTCAATATCTTGCAATAGAAACATGCGACCAACTGTTTCATAGGTTATTGTTTTTTCAGGTAATGTTTTTAACTCGACTTGGGTGAGCTCAGCTCTTTGTTTTGTCCTGCGAAGAGTTTCAATTTGTACATCTGTAAATTTGACCATTCGAGTAGTACTTATCATTGTTTGACGGAGTTCTGCAAAAGCCTTCTTTAACTCTTCATCTTGAATTTGAGCCATATCTAATTTATACTTTTAAAACCTAAAATAACATTATTTTTATTAGTTGTAAATAAAATAATATTATGTAAAAGAAAAAAGTATTTTATTTAGTACTAGTCATAATAGTGCAAGTGATTATTCACAGTTCGAATAATAAACTTCTTGAATTTACAAAAAGATGAATAGAACTTATAAATATAATATACATGATAAATATATAATTATTAATAATGAAATTTTTCTATTCAAATAAAATTACCTCAGTTAGAGTTTTTATATTATTAATAAATATACTGTGTGCAATACTAGGTCTCTCTATAAAAGTCAATAGAAGTTCCAGTTTATGACTGAAGGTGGTAGGAGAGGAGGTAGCGAGGGTTAATTTAGCACGGCGCGACATTGCCAAGTTTTCATTCGTGACTCTTGGCGCTAAAATTGAACATATTATATTCAATATTTTAATGAATTCAAAAATAGTTTAATTAATTTTTTTTACATATTAAATATTTATAGACTTAATTATACAATGATGTGAATATACTCAATTAATCTACATTTGGGATTCTAGTACAACATGTTATCGTAATGATCGTTTTTCATCGTCTGCGATCTCTCTGGTCTCGGTCTATCTCCACACATTTAGGAGTTTTCAAACATAACCTAAATACCAGGGATAAAATTTTGATCGAATCGGAGTTAAACTGAAAATTATTTAAAAAACCGCGATAATGTCAATCACAGGACGCATGAAGTTTAGTCTACAATTAAGAAATATTCTTAGAAGTTGTAAGTTGTTAAAAGACACGTTTTAAATATCATAAAATGTTACGTTTTTACATACTTAAAGAATCATAACCTGGCTATTGATAATTTCAGAACAAAAATAAATACATTCAATATAAATATTTTTACATGAAAATAGTATCTCATTGTGAATATATTTTATTGTTTTAGTTACACATGAAAGTCGAAACATGTCAACATCGACAATTGAACAATTAAAAGATGATGTCAGTGAACAAGAACAAAATGAGCAACCACCCACTGATTCAACTCCTGCTCTTTTGAATTACCGTTTTGTTTATCCAGAGTTTTTACCTGATCCAAATCCCTTGCACAGAAATAAGTTGAGGGAAAAACTAGAGAGAAAAGATATGTTGTCAAGAAGATCGAAAATAGAAATTCCAGAATTTTACGTGGGCTCAATTTTAGCTGTAACTCATTCAGACCGTCATGCTCCAGGAAAAACAAATAAATTCCTAGGAATTTGCATCCAAAAACAGGGATGTGGTTTGAGGGCGAATTTTATTTTAAGAAATGTTATTGACCATTTAGGGGTTGAAGTTCATTTCGATTTGTATGATCCAACAATTCAAAAAATCATTGTTCTAAGGTATTGATAGATTAGTATTAAAGATATTTATAATCTTAAGTAAGAATAATGTAGTCATGATTTAATTTTTATAGGCTAGAGAAGAGATTAGATGAAGAATTATTCTATCTTCGCGATGCACCACCAGAATACAGTACCTTCCCGCTAGATATGGAACCAGAATATCACGTAGATGGTACAAATGTGACAGTGAATGAAATGAAAGTTCCATTAAAGCCTACACCTTGGCTGCAGAGGTGGGAAAGAATGAATATGAAGGGAATTGTTGATTGTTTACCACAAGTTAATGAGAAGAGAAGAATCAAAGCTGCTTTGAAGATTCATCAGAAACCATGGGAGAAATATGATTTAATGAAGATGTACAGGTAAATATTTTCTATTATTAATTTAACAAGATTTTTATAAACATATATTTTTCAATTATTGCATTATGAGATACTGATGACAAATATTGATATATTTTAGAGAAACAATTCCCATGGAAGAGCAATCAGAAATCTTTGCAGAAGTTCATTCAAAACTCCATGAATTAGAATTACATCGTCACAAGATGAAGCGTAGTAGGAATTTCGTTAAACCAAAGAAAACTGGATAAATGATTGCTTTGTATATTACTTGTTATTCTAAAAATTTTTTAATAAAGTAGATTTAAATAAAAACTTTTAAAGGCCATGGAACACTTGAATAAAACATTATTAAATTGCAAAACAATTTGTTTTATATTACAAAGTATTACAGTCACAGATAATTCTATATTAAAATTACATAAAAGGTCAAATAAAGCCATCTATATACAAAAAAATATTTCAAATATTTTGAAGTGATAAGATCTATTGCCTAAGGTATTAGATTATCCGACTTCAACGTGAATTTTTGTTAGCTACCGACCTTGTAATTTTGTCTTGTGAACAAATCAAGATCCTTAAAGAGATATAAAAACTAAAATTTAAGATACACCAACTATCGTAAATTCAAAAAGTTATAAAAACTTAATAGATATCTTCTTACAAATTTATAAAAAAATATAAAAAAACGTATTGTGTGCATACAAATAACATAATGGCATGTTCATTTATACAGAGAATAAAATTTGATCTCTGTTGAATAATTAGAATTTGCGATTTTGAAAATTAAATCGTCTTTCAACTTATGTATAATTACGAACAATATTATAAATATTTTACACATTATCAGATACACAATATGATAACCAGGTATTTGATAAAGTTTAAATTTCAAATAGGTGTCATCATTAACTCGATAAAAGAGCTACATTTATCTCTTTTACCATTTTAATACGATAAAGCATTTTTATAAGATGTTCCTTTGCTAACGGAGAAGTGGAATACCAAACAGGACTATCTGGTACACAACTGCGTTCAGGCAATAAGTAAAATACGTCATTTCTGGTTTTCACACTTTCAGGACTGAAAAGCAGTAATAATTGATTAGCTGCAATCATTGGATTACAATTAAATAATGTTAAAAAACAATAACTAACCATTTTGAAAGATAAAACTCATACAATTTTACTGGACATCTTAACGGGTTTTCTTCGTTTTCCTGTTGTTCATAAACTTTTTTCTTCTTCGAGTTCGCTTCTGTAAATACAAGTAATGTCATTGCATAAAACATATTAATGCTACTTTAAAAATAATGACTTTTCGTCCAAATGATTAAAATTACCAAGAGCAGACTGAGGTGGATAAAATCGTAGTAACACGTTTCTTGAACCAGGTGTTTTGCTAGTTGGTGTTACAGGTTGTGCGGCTGGATTTCGTTTCCAGTGCTTCATTATGTGAGAAAATGAGAGTTGCATATGTTCCTCAACTGACTGTAATGTATATATCGTTGATAATTGCGTTTATGGTAGATTAAAAAATAAATAAGAATCAAAACATTTGTTACCACTAAATTGAAGTGTTTCGTATTAAAATACATAAGTGTATTTAACAACACGTGAGGCGAATGGGCACCAAGTTGTTTACATTCCCACAAATGCTCTTCTTCTACTCTTGTAATAACGAATTCTATAAATATAAATATAATTAATATATTTATTTATTAATTTTAAGAAATAACGTATCGTTATTTGATTATAAACTTCCATGTAGATTATTCAGTAACTTACTTGTTTCATTGTAAAGAGATGTAAACTTTTTGGCAACCTCATTGAGACAGTCGGTAAACTTTTCGTAGTACGCATCCGTAAAGATATTGTCTATCCTATTGTTCTCAAATAAATATTGTTGAATTCCTAAACATAGATAATAAATTGTATCTGGTGCATATTCAGCACCATTTGGTTTCCGAACTTCTTTGACGAATAAGCAGAGCGAGTAATTTAGTTCATCCGCTGTCAACTGCAGAAGATCCGTTTTGAACAATTTTAACTTCCTCGTCGGTGTGCTTTGTTTTTCAAGTTCTGCATTTTTTGTTATGACCTGTTTAAATGGTTAAGATTTTATTTGCATAATGTTCAGTATGTATATTACAAAGTTACTCAATCAGTCTAAATTATTCCATACCCATTGCATCCAGGCATTGACTCCAAAGGTGTATTTAAGAGCCATATTCGCGTCTGGCTTCTCAGCTGGTTCTAAGTGTAAGGACGATGGTACTTGGGCGACTGGCGGTGGTAACATTCTAGAGTCATTAGTACTTGTGTTTCGCCTTGCGCGTTTACTCGGTGCTCCGCGACCTCTAAACGAACCACGCTTTCGGCCTCTTGGCGCATGTACCCTTTCCGGAACTGTGTTTATCATTTTTACAAACAAAGTTATTATTTTAATTAAAATGAAAATAATGTATTTTTAAATTTTAATTTGAAAATGAAAATTTGTAAAAATTACGATATAGTACCATCATTTTCTGAATGTTCATTCGGTGGTCGTTGAGGTGTTTGTATCGTACTAGGAGTCAATTCTGTTTCAAGATCGACTGCAGGTTCGTCTAGTTCACCAGTAGCCATTTTCAAAGCCATCTGCAGCATGTCATCACCAAACGCATTAGAGGAATCTACACCTTCAGGACTGTACGAGTCGGCGGTACCGACGTTGACCTCTCCATCGTCCCTGCGAAGAAAACATAGTTAATCAATATTTTAGTTTTTAAAATCTAATTAGATATGTGTATTATTCGTTTTTTAAATTTTTATTTTTAGTCATTGAAAATTATAAATTTTCGAATTAAAAACTTGAAATTTTGTACGGTCTTTACTAGCATAAAAAAGTTATTTACAATAGCGTTTGCGGTAATGAAAGATTTGTACGTGACTAGTTTCCGAAAAAAATCTCTATGTATAGTTGCTATATCTTCAAAGGTTGAAGTGGTACAAAGAATGCTCTATTAAAAAGTAAACAAGTACAACTTTTATTCATTCGCGATTTACTATACTAAAGACTCTTACAGTTGCAATAGCTTGGAGAACATATTTATTTCATTTTTTTATTTTAGATAAGTTGACAAATTGTTGTACGTTTTATAACTATTGTCATATATTATCTTGGAAATCAAATATTACTAACCTGGCCTCATCATTAGAATCAGAATCGCTTTCATTTTTCTTCTCGGTTGCGACCATCTCTGCCATCATGAGTAATTCCGCTTCGAACGGATCCGAAGGCATTTTCTCTTGTATCCGCTTGATATCTTTGAAAATTCCTTTTGCGCTATTTCTTGTCGTAGGTATAAAGATTGGCACCGGTATGGGAATGGGAATAGGCACAGGGACGGGGAATGGCATACTGTACATGTGACACGGAAAGGGCACGTAAATTGGCACCGGAATCGGCACGATGACTTGGTCAATACTTTCTGTCTGAGTCGACTGGTTGCATGGAATTGGTCTTACCGAAACACCTTTTGTGTGCATTTGTGGTCTACATTGTGTCATTTTATTTCCTACCTCAACAGGTGATGTAGGTCTTGTGACTACTTGTTGCTTATATATTACCTGCAAATGTCAATTAATAAAATTGTAATTTATCAGTCATATTGATCATAATTTTGGTAGATATTGCAAATAAATGTGAAATCTAGGTTCTTACAGGATGATTGCCTTGCAACGTTATGGGTTGAATAGCATTTCCAATGCTAGTTTGTGCATTACTTAACTGCACAGTGTTCTGAGTCTGCCCATTAGCGATTGCAGCAAGGCTCGTCACTGATGAAATAACAGGTAGTGTTTTCTTCTGAGTATGCTCTGAACCAGTTGCTGGTTGAATTGACCTTGGCAACTGAGATGGATTAACGGCAATAGCACGTTTGGGTATGCCAGTAGGTACCGGCGGATCACCACCAGCTGATCCGCTACTTGCTTCCCCCGTTGGAATTGTGATTGGTGATTTGGTATATTGAGCTTGAAAGTTCATAACGCATTTGTATGAACAGAAATTGCGGATTGTCGCATCTGACATCGTTAGGTGGTACTGAGCTTGAGAATTTTCGTTACAGAAATCACAGTTTATACGACGAGCTGACACTGCATTTATAGAAACCTGTTCAAAATGAATGCTATTAGATAATATTTTTTTATAAATAATTCCTTATTTCTTTAATTTTGTTTTACCTGATAAAGCGTTAAACAATTTAAGCTGCACATCATCATAACTTGACCCGTTTTCAATTCTTTTTTGATCATATCAAAATTGTATTTTTTTACTTTACACCAGTTGCATGGAACAATTTTACGATTTGTAATAATAAAGACATTTAAACAAGTTTTATTACAAAAAGTATGAGCTTCATCCTCATAAAATACTACAAAACCTTTTTTTGTAGGTAATTGAAAGTGTTTTTTACAGGTAGAACATTGGTCTGGATCAACTTTATTGACAAATTTAAAGGCAGCAAAACAAGGTTCACTGCATATTGCAACTGGAGAATTTCTATCTATCTGTACTTCACAATGCATCACTTTTTCCTTTGAAAAATAAAATAATACAAACTTATGATTACCTAATTCTAATTTATGTGTAAGAAATGTTAATAATTATGTTTGAGAATTTACCTCTTGGCAGACACTACAAACTTTTTTTTCAGGAACTGGGGCTTCAGTTGAGTTCATTTTAGAGTATTTTTCCATACAATCTTGAGTACAAAAATCTTTAAACTGTCCTTTATCACCAACAGGAGCTAAAAATCCTTCTGTGCCTGCACTTATGTCCTTCTGGCAGTAACTACAGACTTTTAGTCCTTTTTTGAATTCTTCTAAACATGTTGAGCAACAAAATTGTCTAACATCATATCCAAATCGCACACAATATTTTCCCAAACTTACAGGTTGAACAGAACCATTACAATTTCGACAATAACTACCATATTTTGTTTGAAATTTGCCTAAACATTCTTCATTACAGAATTCCATTGTTTCCCATGATAGATTTCTTTCATCTTTTGCTTCTACTATTAAAAGGCAGTTTGCACATCGTTTATCCCTTTTTGAGTTTACTCCTTCACTGGGAATATCAGTTGCCTTGTTATTATCATTAGTAAAGGCAGTCTTGCAAGCCTCCGAGCACACATTGAAATTTTTTGTTCCCACTTTAACTTTTAAAGGACAAGCTTTTTCTTCTTTACATTGCTTGCATACTTCTTTTGAGGAAATCTCCTCTATTTCAGGATTTTTATTATCATCCTCAATGTCTATGATATCTGATGTTAGAATAGATGGACCATCTGGAGATTTATTAACTTGTATATCATTGCTTCCTGTACTTAGCGCTGCTACTTTCAAATCCTCTTTCACTCTTTCAGTAGTCTCAGAGTCAGCTACATCTTTGTGTTTTTCACTTTCTTTTAATAATTTATCAACTTCTTTACTTTTCTCTTCAGTTGCACTTTTTTGTGTTTGATCATCTCTCTTTGCTTCATCCACTTCATCTATTTCACTAGCCTTATTTTCTTTTGTACTATCAGGGATAATGCAAAGTTCATTATCTTGTCCAGGCAATATCTCTGCACTATCATCCTTTTTTCTTGAAGAGTCTTTTGATGAATCTGCAGTTATATCTTTGAGTACTTCTATTGATTTCTGAGACTCGTCAGATGTTTTATTAGTTTCTTCATCTTTGTCAAAATATTGTTTTTGATTATCCTAAATAAAAAATTGAATTTCAATTAATATGAATATTTAAAGTGTATAAAATATAACCTTATTCTAAATTATTAATTAACATACCTTTTCTTTTTCTTTTGTACTATTTGTACTATTTGTATCATCATCCTTTGAATTATCAGACTTTAAGCTCTTATCTTTACCAGAATCAACTTCCATAGGTTCAATATTATCATTTTGAGTGTTAAGAGTATCTCCACCAAATGGATCTTCAGCTTCAGGTTGATTTTCCAACTGTGCATCATCTTTATCTTGATTAATTTGAACAAACTCTGTTTTCTCTACTTCATCATTCTTTTCAAGAGAATCTTCTTTATCCTTCTTCTTTTCTATGTTAGAACTAAAGCATTCTAAGCTTTGTTCTGAAGAAGTCTTTCTTGAAGATTTATTATCACATTTTTTCTCTTCCACAAGTTCAATACTGTCATCTAAGTTTTTTTTGGTATCTTTATTTTTTTCAGATTCTTTTTCATTATCAATAGAGCTACATTTTTTATTGCAAGATTCTTCTTCACTTGTATCTTTTATTTTTTCAATAGAACTTTCTCTGCTTTTTGTAGGAATAATTTTGTTTTTGCTTGTATCGGCTTCTGGTTTACTTAATTTGTCATTCTTTTCTTGAGTACTAGTTTCTTCATTTTCTTTAGGAGAATCTGTGTTAGACTGCTTTTGACTGAATTCTTGTGAAGATTCATCTATTTCCATAGGTGTTTCTGTACCTACACTTTCAGGTCTATCATCTGTTATACTGATTTCCTGTGAATCTACTATTTCCATTGCTGTTTCAGGCACTACTGCTTCTTTGTCTATAATTGATGTTTCATTATTTATTATTTTGTCACATTCTGTAATTGTTTCTTTCTTTTTTTCTATAACTTCATTATTGACTTGATTCAGACTTATTTTTTCAACAGCATCAGTTCTGTCTGTTTTTGAAGATTCCATTTTTGTATCTTACCTAAAATTAAATATAAGGTAGTACTGCAAAAAGTTAATTCATAATGCATGAAACTACAAGGAATAACTTTGTAAACACATTGAGGAGAATCTTTTTCGTAAATACGTAGTTAAATTAAAAAAAAAATTACTAAAATACAATCAAAATTGAGGTATAAAACGAATATATTCTTAATTTTTGTATTTTCAAAGCATACATTCAATAAAACAAAAATGCAATTTATTCATTTCGAGGTTATATGTAGCCGGCAACTCCCGATGTATACAGCGCACAACAATTGTTGAAATAAAAAAAATCAGACTGCAATGCCAGAATAATATCTAAGAAATACTAACCAGTCCTTATCTAAACTTCACGTAAACAGTAGGAGTCTATTTTTCTTAAAAATCATCACAACTCGCGTAACATGATAGAAACTAACATGGTGTTTCGCGGCGGCAATTTTCAGACAACCATCGCTAAACATAACCTTCAACAGCGCATACAGTCCATGTAAGATCCACAATTTTCTTCAATTTTGCCCTTATTTATACATGTAACAAAATCATTAAATTAATAACAAACTAAATGACGATCGTAGCAGTACAATGTAAAAATAATTGTCAAAAGCTGAAGCTTCGATTTGGCAAAACCAAATACTAACAGAAATTGAGGTTATGGGTGAAACCATATATAAAGCAGTCCTACGCCATTGTCGAGAACGCAAGATGTGGTTGGCCGAGTTCTTCATTTTTTGCACTTTATTGCGTATCGAGCTTAACTGCGTTAATTTCGATTAAATTCGACACAATTTTATTTGAAATACTAACACAAAGTGGGAAATTTAAAAGGAACGAATAGAATTATTCATTTAGCCACACATATTTGCCGTATTAATCAAGTTGATAGATATATTTTTAAAAATGCTTATCTTAAATAGTTTGCTCTTATAGACGACTATTCGTACATTCGTAAATTTGGCTTTTCTTTACTTTTCTTATTAGTGTCTCTTTGCTAACAACAGAAGATATCACAGTCAAAAGAAAACGATATTGATTAGCCAGTTTGGTAAGTGGTCTCATTTATGTCTATATATAATGATTAAACTGTACAAACATTTAAAAAATAAAAGAGTCACTATCTGATTCTGATATTAATAATGTATGTGTAAAGACATATTTTATTAACTCGAGTACAATGATCATTGTAAACGAATTTTTTACGTTTTTGTTAATAAAAAATTGTTTATGAAAAAGTTTAAAATGTTTAATAAAAATAGTAAATACGTCAAATTAAAAAAATGTCAGATTCGAATGAAAAGCTCTTTATCTCCGTAACGAGTTATAATTAGTAGTTCTGTAAGATTATTGATTTGATCATTAATGACAGTATTTCTTATAACAACGATAAATAAACGATGCATTATAAATGGCTGAAATAAGATTATTTTACTAGAAGTCTGCGTTGCATTTAATTCGTATTTCTTTTTATGTATAATATCATTTGTTCATAAAAATATAATCAAACAAAATAATAAGTATACATATAATATATACATAGATTATATTAGTTATATAGATAATACTAGTTGCGCAGTAAACTCGGAAAATGGCAAAGTATCTTATATTACAATGCAAACGGTATACCAGTAATATATATTTTATAAAATTTAAAATTGATGAGAAATTCATGAATCCCAAGCAACAGCGCCGACGACAGCACGAAGCCGAAATAAGCACACTGTGTGTGCCACACACACTCTCTGTCATTCTGCAGTAGTGTGTCGTAAACTAAATGGATCGACGCATCACCGTCGCGGACTGTTTCACTGCCCTCATCGATGATTGTGTTCGTAAAAAATTCTTGTAACACGTCATTCTTTGGAAAATTATAAGCGCGCTAAAAGATAATATCGAGTTTCTCCGCGCGCGAGAGATTCGTTGAGTTGTTTGTGTCCCCTGCAAAGAGTAGAGATCACGAGAAAGAGAGCAAGAAAGAAAGAGGGAGGGAGGGAGAGAGAAAGAGAGCTTTCGGAGAGCCAGTAGATGTCGAGATATGAAGTCTCGACTGAAGTTCGTGCTCGCAGGTTCCGCGAGAATGGCGGTGCCGGTTCTATTTTAGGTTAACACTCGCGAAACGCATCGCGCATCCTCATCGTATCATCCTCACCGTGCACTCTTTTGCTTTACTACGAATAAGTATTAGTAATTCTTGTTGTCGTCCACTGCTCTCGCGAAACGCGTATCTAACATGGACATCTATGACCCGGACGAAGATGCCATCAACGACGAGATATTTCGGGACCTCGACCCAACTACGTGGACCCACCGCGCAGAGGACTATGACCTGGACGACGTAAACATGTTTTTTCATCGGGTCGATTCGGATCAAATTATTTATGAGGAAAAAAAGAAGTGCAAATACATTGGGAAATACGTTATGGGAGACTTGTTGGGAGAGGGTAGCTATGGCAAGGTCAAAGAGATGCTGGATTCAACTACTCTGTGCAGGAGAGCAGTGAAGATTCTAAAGAAAAAAAAACTGAGGAGGATACCCAATGGAGAGATCAATGTACAGAGGTTTGTGCACTTGAGTAAATCAAATCTGAATATTTATGTGAGATCTTTAAACTGAGCTTTTAGCTTGCAACCTACTTTATCTATATAATTTGTCAGTTAATGAGATCCAGGTTTGAATGCTGAATGGACTAGATCTAAAGAGTATGATTCATTTGAATTTTTTTTACAGAGAAATACAATTGTTAAAAGTGTTAAAACACAAAAATGTAATTGGTCTTGTCGATGTCTTTTATAACAATGAAAAAGAAAAACTGTATATAATAATGGAATTCTGCGTTGGTGGTCTACAGGTAAATGCTTTTTTATAACTTTCACTTATACTCTGAGCTTTTGTACATATTTAGAGCAAATACTAAATCAATGGTTTTGCAGGATATGCTAGAAAGTACACCGCACAAAAAATTTCCAGTTTGGCAAGCACATGGTTACTTTTGTCAGCTGTTAGATGGTTTAGAATATCTTCATGGTAAAAGTATTGTTCACAAAGACATTAAGCCTGGAAATTTGCTTTTAACATTAGATGGTACCTTAAAAATTACTGACTTTGGTGTTGCTGAGGTATATAAAATATAACTTTTATTTACATAATCTATTTAATTAAAAATAAAACAAATTGAGAATTCAATAAAACATTTTTTTAATACCTAGGCTTTAGATATGTTTGCCACAGATGATACATGTACAACTGGTCAGGGCTCGCCAGCTTTTCAACCTCCTGAAATTGCTAATGGTTGTGAATCATTTGCTGGTTTTAAAGTAGATATATGGAGCAGTGGTGTTACATTGTTAGCAAAACTTTATAGATTTATGTTGGAATAAAATTTCAAATATAAATAATATTATTCTTTTTTTAGGTACAATTTTGTAACAGGTATCTATCCCTTTGAAGGTGACAATATTTATAAATTATATGAAAATATTGGTAAGGGAGAGTACACCATTCCACCAGAAGTAGATGACTCATTAAGATCTCTATTAACGGGCATGTTACAAAAAGATATAGAGAAGAGGTTTTCATTACAAGAGATAAGGCATCATCCCTGGACAATGAGTAGACCACCAAAGACAATGGAAAAAGTACCAATACCACCATTACGAGGGGATGAATGGCACACTATGACTGTATTACCTTACCTTATGGATCACATTTATGGAGCTGACAGTAATCCAACATATTATACAGAACGAGAGCTTAATGGTAAAAATGATTTTATTTTTATTCACTTTAAATTTATACTTCTTTTTATCAGAGTTGAGTTTTAAATCAATTGTTTATTATGTATGCATTAATTTATCATGCCTTCTTCAATATTTTGAACGTTTCTTAAATAAGGTTAACATTAAATTTGCAATGTTTAAATCGCTTAAATATCACTGCAAAAAGCAACGAATTTCAAATACAGAACTACAAATTACAAAAATATCCAGTACATGACTCAACTCTGTAATCTTCTATGATTCCTTATGTAGATGAATTCCTGTAAGTGGTAAAAAAGTGCACTGTCTTACTTTTTACAATCCCATCTTTTCTATATTTGTGTAAAAGATTAGCTCAGTTTGGTGATTTCGCTCAAATTGGTAAGTGGGCTAATAATGTCACAAGTTTGAGATGTGTGATCTTTTGCACTGAATATTAACCAAAAGTTGAATTACAGCAGGTGTAATAAATAATGATTGCCAATGAGAACAGTTTGTTAAAAAAGTATTGAAATTGGAGTTTTTTTCTGAATTTTGCATTGCAGATTGTAATTCCAGAACGGATCGTATTTGGTCTAAGAATCTGATGGTATTCTTATCAAAAACATGCATCATTTTATAAAAATCATAAGCGAACATCTCAATTTTGGATTCTGGAGTTATGCGCGTTTCTGCAATGTGGGTACTTGAGATAATAGACGTTCTGTCCTGTTCAAGTTTAATTGGTTTGGTGTACTGCATGTAAAGGTTAACCATAAAGTTCTGAAAATATAACAATGCAAGATAATAATTTTAAAATACTTGAATAACTCGTTCGATTATGACTAATGTTTAACAATAATTTTGCTTGACTTACATTATTACCTATATGTCTTTATAGAAAGTAAAAAATAATAATTATAAATAATAATGATAAAATTAAATAATAATACATGTATATCGATTTGAAGTTATAATTTATATTTTTTCTAATTTCAGAGGAGAGAAGACATCAAGAATCCGATAAACAAAATGAAAAAGAGACCAAGAATGTCCAGCCTAGTCATCTAAATAAGCCAAATGGACGACAGGGTGGTAAGTCGAGGTGGCGGAAACCAATATCTTATATTGGTGCGAAAAAATTTTCTTCGTGCAAACCGTCGTGATTATTCATTGTACTTGTTAGGTCGTACGATTTCATGATCAGGTTTTGCTGCCAGTGACAGCTGTTAATTATTTCTCTGCATCGGAGATAGGACTGTTAGAAAAGCGGTGATTTAATCAAGAGTGCTGAATATCATAAAATGTAAGAAACTTATACTTATACTTACGTACAAACTGCGTAATGCCATGTAGAATTTAAAGTTTTTATACAATTTTTTTACAAAAAACAGTTTTATACAACTCAGTTTTGTGATAATTAGTCATCGTGTAAACAATCGCAATTGTTTTTCTACATTATATCTTGGTCACATTTGCAATCGGTTAGATATATTTGTGAAAGTATAATTCTGTAAGCTTTCTATTCATAGTGTCCGCATTACGCAAAATATCTTTTATCTCAATGACAATTTTTTATTCTAAATATCTTTAAAAATACATTGAATTAGTATTCAGCACTCTTTATTCATATCGCGTTACAAGAACGTTGTATCTTAATTTGCGATGAAACTGTTGTTAAGTTTTTACGCAAAGCACAAGTGTTATATTGTCAAGCGTAAAATTTTAAAAGAACTATTGTAGAAGCTCAGTATTAGTAGATGGTATGAGAAACATCCAGACAAATTTTGTACACTATCAAGCGTTATAAACAAATGAATTTAAACAGGAAATACTAAAATGGTTCATATCACTTATGTCGATCTGAATATTATCTATATCTACTGCCATGATTTGAATACATAAATTAAAAATTTGAGACTAAATGACATAATGTAATTATTTACTTTTTACTACTTGGATAACAAATGCTTTAATTAAAAATCTGTTAGCTTGTTTATTTTGTTATGTATCGTAAAAGTAAAATAAAAAGTGCGGTTGTATATACTTACGTAGATAATTTACAGTACAGTTGGAAAATTACAAAAAAATTGCGCTGAAAAATCGGTAATGGTACTTATATATAAAATTTTTGTCAAAAGTTGTTTATGTATATCTTAGTTTGAATGTTAAATTATTAATTTAATTTTTGGACAAGTTAATCGCTTCATTGGAAAAATTGTTATACCTGTATCAAAGTTGATAGTGAAAGGACAAATATAATAGTCTGATTATTATGCGACGAGAATTCAACTGTCTTATTGTACATATATATATGATGATGTAAAAAATAGAGAAGCGATGTTTAAAGTATTAAAAAAATTATGTTACATAGATGCAAAATATTACAATAATCCAATCGTGTTATGTTGTTTCTTCAGTTTTGTTTTTTCTAAAATATAATAATTATAAGTCATCTCTGTTAAAAAAAATAATGTGCCATATAATTATTTATTTAAACTTATTATTTAGATTGAAAGAAACAATACAGAAAGGATGAAAATAAAAAAGAACCAAAGGGGTTTTCAAAAATAAAAATTTTGTCTTGCTTTAAATGTTTTATCCAAACGAATCTTAATACCCTGAAATCATCTTTACATTTTTTGTATTATTACAGGAGTGTTTTTGAATAGGGATCAGTTAACTTTTGAAAAGTGGTGTACTCAATACATAGACATTTATTAATATAATATAGCAGCATTAAATACAGTTGAAAACGTATATGTATAAATTGACAAACCATTAATCTCGTTTTATGAAAGATTTGCTAATCCTTCCTGCATTTAATAGTAACTGTTAATTGTTTAAACAAGTTTAGAAGCACACATGATTTTTTAATCAATTTTCATTTCACAAACGATAATAATAAAAAAGCATTACTGCGTATACAAGCCAATTAAATAAAATGTCAATGAGAGACCACTTGGAATCTTGTTTCTTTTTCAACAGGAACATATGCACAATATAAATAGATATACGTATAAAATCATAGAAGAAAGAAACTTTACATAATTAAATAGTGGAATGACTTCGTCGCAGATCAAATCTCAGTAAACAATAGCTAATATCAAACATCATTTACATCCCCAGCTAAGAGACAATCTATAAAATTTTTCATATGTTGTGAATTGACATGGTATATAATGCTTAAAAAAATAATTCTTTGGATGGCAAAAATGCTTGAGTCTGATTTAATCTAGATAACCACCTCGGAACAATGAAGATCATCTTTAACACTTACTTTGTCCTGTCCTAAAGTCGTTAAATAAATAGAAATAAACTAACACGTAATTTTTACATTACCAAAAATCTATGGAAGCTACATGTCAAAATCGACTTTAAAATATGTATATCTTTTTCGTCCTCCTGTTTCTCCTTTGTCACAGCTTATAGTTTATTGCCAAAAAATGAGCCAAATAAATTATACTATATAAATTATCTAATACCAACATAAGAAAAATAGGGTAAAATATATATATATAAATCGTAATAAATAAAATTGATGGCTCAAAAACATGTTAACCTACCAATCTAGTCGTGCTTTTAATATGCAATCGTGCTTACATTTATTATCGCTGTACATTTAGGTTTAATTATTATTTATACAGGAGATCTATTCTTTTTAAGACTTGATCAGCAAGTAATTTTGTAAATGTAAAGAACAATAGATATCGTAAATCACGAAAGAAACAAATCAAGAAATGTGTAATCATCTCTTGTAAGAATATAACAAACTGACAACAATTATATTCTTGACTAATATCCTAAGTCAGACTTAATAATATAACAATAATCTATTCATATTTTATTACTCAAACCTATGGCCGTATAACGTAATATTTGTTAGGAAATGTATCGCCTAATTATGCCTAAGCAATGCTGTTTCATTAATACAACTAGATATAGTATAAGTACAATTTACTCGAGGCCTCCTTCCTCTTCCAGCTTTGAGAGGAATTTGATTACTCGATAATTCGGCTCCACCTGTCGTGTCATGTCTATCAAGCCCAAAAGTTTCTTGATTCCAATAAAGACACTGAAATAGAATACAAAATTCGTTATTAAATCGATAGTTATATCAGAAGATCCTCAAAAATTATACATAGCAAAACGTTTATATTTGACTACAAAGTAAAAATAGAGTTAACATTATACATATCAAATTAAAGAAATCATAATTATAAATTTATAAAAATACAATCACACTAAAAACCATAGTTTTTGATGTCTTTAAAAAGTTAATATAATATAGAATAGCAAATTTCGGGATAGTCTACTTTTAGGATTCAAATATTAATTATCGTTTCAGGAATTTGGACACAACTTTGACAAGATTTTGGCATATCGAAAATATCACGTCACCTTATCAAACCAATTAGAGTCTATAACAGATTAATGATTCAACGCAAAGAAAGTACGTTAACGCGAAAGTGAGCCGAATCTGACCAATGCATCCCACTACCTAAGCTACTATATTCTATTTTAAATAAATTTTATTCATTATTACTTGTTGTAATATTGCCTTTGTACATTTGCCTTTCGATTAGGAAAAACCCAGTTTCTGCTCCTACATTTTATGAAATATCGCAAATTTTAAAGAAATTAAACAATTTGGGTAACGTAATCAGCGAACTGCATTTAGGTTTAAAAGTAACCTTCTATCAAATGTTTATAAATGATCCAAACTTTAAATACATAGCAAATTAAGTGGAATAAATACAGTAATAGAAGTTTTATCTAAACTTACCGTTTTCCCTGAAGTTTCGCATGAAGCGAAACCATTTCTTCTTTGTTAAAGAGTTCAACTTCTTCCAATACTGATAAAAGATGGTCTGGAGTTGACAAGTTGGGAACGTGAAGAGTAGTACTGAACGCCGTAATCAGTTCCATGTCCTCCAAAACTTGTCTGAAATGAATTATAGAATCATTTGAGTGTCTAACTAAACTCGACTACTACTATTTAACTGTTCAACTCCCTGTTTTCAAAGCATACCTGCGACTAGTGGTACATAAGATCAATAGTTTCCGACCACGAGGAGGTAATTTCTTGAGCAGTACCAGTAGGGCTTGCAAAGTCAAGTTCGAATATCGTGGACCAATTGGACCATAATCTAACAAACGCTCGATGTTGTCAACTACAATACAACTAAGCTGTGAGCGGTATGCATCATCGAAGATCTGCAACGTAAATGTATAAGTAAAATTAAAAGGAAATAAAGTAAATAAAATAAATTATAGGAATTTTTAAAAATTATAAAAAGAATAACCCTTTTTTAAAATAATGTATAACCAATTGGAACATACCTTTCGAATAGATAGACATTTAGCAGACTCAGTGTAACCAACCATATCCTCAGGTGTGCAGACTTTGACGAATGGAAAGTCAGAGTTCTTGGCAATCTGGGCAGCAAGTGCAGTTTTGCCACTGTTAGGTGGTCCCTCCAATAAGATAGAAACGAGACCTGAACCTTCTGCAGAACGAGCTTCTTGGATGTACAGGTTTCCATCCGCGAGGATGTCAGCAACTGGCTTGCCCCAGTTAATGATACCTCTAATCAGTAAGTGCTCTAGTGCTTCAGCGCTTGTTCCAAACGCCTAAAATGTAAGTAGATTAAACTTTTCTTATTTATCGAATATAAAAATTATAGAATAAACGTTAATAAATTCTACATATAGAACTTACAGGCTTAATATCATTTTCCAGTGCGTGAAGGAAATCAGTCCGTGATACCATAAGTTTCTCCATTGCAGCTGGATCTACTTCGACTTTACTAGAAGCTTTTATTAGCCTATTCATTGCAGTACTCTGAGCAGCTCGAACTAAACCTTCCAGTTCAGCACCACTGAAGTTTTTCGTCAATACGGCAAGTTCCTTTAAATCTACATCAAGAGCGATTTTTTTATAATCTCGCATTCTAGTGGTGTGAATATTTAAAATTTGGTGTCTTCCATGTTCATCAGGCAGACTAATTTCCATTTGGACCTATTTTCATTATTCGATTATTAATATGTTTATACAAATTTTGATAATATTAGTTTTAATAAACTTACTTCTAATCTACCAGGTCGAAGTAAAGCTTCATCAATCATATCACGCCTATTGGTCATACCAATAACTAATATATTGTTTAATTGCTCTACACCATCAATTTTTGCAAGTAACTGATTAACTACTGTATCATGTACTCCTGTAGCGCCAGCAACACTTCCTCTTGCTTTACAAATAGCATCAATTTCATCGAAAATAATTATATGTAATCCACTGTTTGGTCCAAGCTAAAAATGATCGAAAGATTTATTAATAAATATTTCAATTAAAACCAAAAATAAAAATGCAAATACTTACCCTTTTTTCTTCTTCTTCAGCCTCAGCAAACAATCTTCTGATGTTAGCTTCACTTTCACCAACATATTTATCTAAGATCTGAGGTCCATTAACAATTTTAGGTTCTCGTGCATTCAACATGTTACCAATTTGCCTGGCCATAAGAGTTTTACCAGTACCAGGTGGACCATAAAGCAGAATTCCCTTAACGTGTTTACAACCCAATTGTATGACAACTTCTGGTGGAAATACTCTTGATGCAAATGCTCTTCTGAAGATAGCACTAAATTCTTTATCCAAACCACCAATTCCCATTTTGTTGAAGTCCCAATCAGGATTGATGATTGACTGACGAACAATTTTGCCTTGCTTACTTCCTGTAAGATTCAAACTTGAATTTGGAGCTTTTTCAAATTGAATTGATGTGTCTCCAAGGCAGCGGCCCATTCTGGTTTTCTTTGGTTTAGCATCTTGTCCAGCCTTGATAGCTTGTATATCTGCAGCTTCTAGACTTTTAACTCCAAGGCCGAGCATTTTCTTATCTTGAAACTGGAATGCTAATTGTTGTCCTACTGTAAATGCCTGACCAGCAAATTGCATGAGGAAGTCTTTAGCCATAAGTTCTGTGTCATATGGTTCTAAAGTTGTTCTGGAAATAAAGTATTACATTGTAAAAAAAAAATTTTTGATTACAAACAAATTATACTAAATGCTTACGTCTTCTTTTGCAAAAAATCTGCTTCTAGAATAATATTTGAAAGGAATTCGGATGTAGATGTAGGATCGAAATAGTAAGGCTTCACTTCTATCTCCTGATTGAGGGATAAAGTTGCCCATTTTCTTTGAGGCAAACTGAATCCCACTGTATTTCTGTCGATTTTGGGACATGATTTAATGGAAAACACAAAGTGTTGAGTTGCTCCCGTGTACGATACTTCAATATGTCTGAAAACAAAAAAATAATTGAAATCCATTTAAGCTACAAAATCTAGATTCTGTATCGATATTATTGTGACTTCAGAATAAAATAGAAAATACAAATAAGCAATTATATTATTTCAATCAATATAGTCAAAATAAATCAATTTAAATGGTCAATAAATGAAACACTGAATCTCAATGTGTTACGAGTTATAATCATCAATTACTGAAGTCTTAAAACTTCCTAGTTGGAGAATCTTTCTCCTCAGTCAAATAATCAATAATTTTCCGATTTGACATTCGCGCGCGTTCATATCTCCCCTCGAGTTATTCTCTCAAGAGACAGAAAGAGAGAGAGAGAAAGAGAGTTTTTTTATCATATGATGAATGCACGAGTACAAAATCAACTCACTTTACATCATCTGGAAAATCGGCTTTATTGACAATGGCACAATTGGTGAGACTGAGCTCATCCGTTGTACACTTGACTGCTTTCATCCGCTGTAACATAAAGAAGGAATTATCTTGGCTTAGAGAAAGAGACACTTGATCGATTTTGCCGACAGTCTTCGACGAGGAAAGAAAAAAGGAGGCTATGGTTCAATAATACAGGTGTATTGATGCGCGATCCCATTCGGGCGTAACGTGCATGTGTGTCGCACTTGGACGTTCCTGGAAAGTTTCCAAGTCTGCGCCAAATGTCGAGTCGCACGTATATTTTACAGAGAAAACGGTCGATTAGATAGATCAAAGTTATACTTACCATGACTGACATTCTTTGACAGCAGAATCCTCGGGAATACTAAACTGACTGGCTCACTCGGAGAGTCTCTCTCTCTCTCGTACGTACGATGTGGAACCTGCAATGCAGGATAGTGAGGCCAGGCTGACAAGACGCAGTTTTGCCAATCTGAGCTGCGCAAACTTACCGACTCGGCGGACGACTCTCGGGCTCTCCGCTCTCACCTTCACCTTTCTGCGGCTGCTCCGTGTGTTAAAAGCAACCAATTCTATTCTTCTATACACACAATATATGCATACAGTGTATATAAGTATTCTTCAGCACTAGCTCGAGTCGCACTTGCGCAGAAATATTTATTTTTAGCTTTCACGCGGACATCTACGCTTTTTTATTCGACAAACCTCTGTGTCGAAAGTCACAATATGGTTTTGAAGAAAAAGTCGTTGACACTACTCATATTTACCGCGAAACTATAAGCGGTCACATAAACAATATTATACTAAAACTCTACGTCGAGGACGAATATATCATTAACAGTGTTGATTCAGTCCAAACGTTATGTTCGAAATACATACACGGTATATGGGAGTAGGATAGATTTTATCTTTATAAATATATGCAAGCTTGAGTGGCTTTTATTATCTTCAACCTGTATTTTTACAGTTTATTACTAAAATTGCTTACCATCTAATTTTAACGATGGTTTTCTTCAAAAGCGATACTGATGACCTAATATAAAGAAAAACACATTATTTGTCATTATTTTGAATAAAGGTTGCGTTTTTTCAATTTCAAAAGTAGTGGATATCCACTAATAATTAATATATATATTAACAATTAATTTGAAAGGTAATACTAATAATTACAAAGGTCTGTGAAAATAAATATATGTAAAATATTGATCGAAATCAATATCGTGTTCTAAATGCGGATAAGAGTAGCGTGTAGGCTTCGATATTGAAGTAGAAGAAAGTAATAAATGCGCACAATCTGTATTTGCCCCCCTCCTCCCGAATTTGTTCAAACATTCATTTTTCATTCGGCTGACCTACTTATCACCGCACCTACATGGGGGTGAACTTTGCTGTATACGTTTCTCCGAAACTACTGCAACCCCAAGAAATCCTTCACCTCATCCGCCCACGCTCGCTGCTAGTGACATTCGTAACTGAGGTTGCCAGCTCTTGTTGGTGACGTTTCTCGTCTTTCGTCCAACTACTATCCACTAATCTGCTTTCGCCTTCTCTGCAAAATCAGATCATTCGCTCTGCTCACGCGGCTCGGTCAAGAAGCGGTCTCGAGACACTCCGAAGATTCGCGACCATCCTTTCGATTAGGAGGTCTCAGGGATCGTCGATTCGGCCTGATGATGCGTGAGTCTTGGAATTCGACGAGGAAGGCCTTGTTTCGGAGTTATTGCCGCGAGTTGTAGTACAATTGTAAGTGTAAAGTGAGGTTATGTGGCCGACGAGGCGGTGGACGATCTAAGTAGGTTTGTTTACGAGCTGTCCCTAGGATTAGTTTGCGTCTTTGTCTGGAGCATTGAGTAAATGAGAGAAAAGTGGGGGTGAACTGAGTGTTCTGTGATAAGGGGAACTAACCTACGGAAGACAATTGTTGACATTTTAAAAATTTAATATTTCGGCAAATGTACTGTTTTGTTTGATATTTTTTAGGTTATTGTAGAGTTAATGAAGATTTTCTGGTTACTCGAGTAGGCGTGATTTTTTTATTATACCACTTAATAATTTGTGTTTACGTTTCGTTGCAGAACAGTGTCTCGGAAGAAATTGTTAATTAGAAGGGGCCAAAATGGAGAGGGGAAAGAGTGGAGCGGGTAGAGGTTCCAAAAACAAAATTGCTCCTCATCCATCAGATTTTATAGCACTTGGATCAAAGAGTTCTAGAGGAGATGCGCCAGATACAAAAAGGCCTGGAATTAGCATTGCCAAGTCTGGCTCAAGCTCCACTAACACTAGTAAGAACATTTTTTATTGCATTCAACTATACTTAAATAACTGATATTGACATACTTAATGAACAATTAATTAATGCTTTTGTAGGTAATGATAGGAAAAAGGAAGGATCATCCTTGCAGTCTCTTATCCCACCAAAGAAACCTAAATTGGTTGCACACACAGCAGCACCAGCCAGACCTTCTGTTAGTTATACAGAAGTCTGGGAAGTCATTGCAATAGATTGTGAACCAGCAGATCTTGTACCTATGGTATTGGAAGCTAATGATAGTGACGATGGAGAAAAATTAATTGGCCTTGTCTGTGGTGGCATTAAAACCTTAAAGAACTCAAGATGGAAACCAGATCCTGTGGTTTGCATGGGACTTTTATATTTAGTGAAAATAAGACCTTCAATATTTACAAACCATTGTATTTTGCATGCCTTGGCTTCACTTCTAAAAAGGGATCAGAATCATGCATTCAAGAATAAAGGTAACCCTATAGTACCTGTACTTGTAGCTAATTTGTTAATGAGAGGGTTTCATGATAAGAAAGAGTGGCCTGAAGTGTTTATAAAGGTATTTTTATAATTTAACATTTTTGTACTTAGAATTTTTACAAAATTCTTATATTAACTATTACTCTTTATTGTAGGTGTATATTGAAGATGCTTTGGGAGAAAGAGTTTGGGTTGATAATGAAGAGTGTAAAGGATTTGTAGATAATATTTTAACAGGTTTTAATACAAGAATACCGCCGAAAAGTGTTTTGCAGCCAGAATTATCGGTTATGACACCAAGAGACTGCAACAGTCCATCGACATTGCTAGATGATGAATTGTCGAGTACATCAGCCATTCAAATCGTAGGCGAAAAGGAAAAAGTTGATTTACCCGTCTGCCCTAGATATGCTCACTGTGTCGAGGTTGTGGAAAATATCGTATTGGAGGTTGTCAAGGAGCAGCTGAACAGACGGCAGCCGGAAACAATAACGAGAAATTTTCTGAAACTACTCTCTTCTGCGTGTGGCTTTGTAGAAATAAGGAATATTGCTGTACCCAGATTAGAGATATGGTTGCACAATCCAAAACTTATGCGACCAGCACAGGAACTCCTTAGCTTTATTTGTTACAACTGTACCTCACATACGCAACGAGATGTCGAAGTTATAAGTCAACTCGTAAAAATGAGATTGAAAACCAAAGCTGTAATAAATTTATATCTGAATGGTTTGAAAGAGCTTATAGGTTTACATCCAGAGAATTTATCTACTATATTGAAACACACAATATACAATGAATTGTCTAATGCCAGAAATCCCAACAATATGCCAATGTTAGCAGTAATGTTTCAAAATTCTCCAGAAGCGTCAGCTAAACTTTTAGCTGAGATATTCCAAGACCTGTTACTGAATCGAGAGGATTACTTAAGGCCATTGAGAGCACTTTTACGAGAAATCGTGCGAGTCTGTCGACATGACATCAATCTATCTATTCTGGCAAGAACTTTAATGACAGCGCGGATAGAACTTGTACAACAGCTCTCAGGCTTCGAGTTCAAGGATCGTATGTTCGTTTCCATAATTGATCTTATTTCCCTGTGCATGTTTTTAGCTATTAGCCCTCAAGTTAAGGACGCTGCGATTCTGTGCCAAAGAGGTGACAAAAAGGATGTTAGTCTGTTGCATCAGTTTCAAAGTTTAGTGGCTTCTATACAATATGAAACCGTCTTCTGGCTGCAGAGCTCGGCACTTCAAATTTATGCAATTCAAAAAGAGCAGATGCTTCATGCGCTACACAAAATTATGATGTTGGAAACACCGGAACATTATTATAAACCAGATAATTTTCCACCTGAAGCAGACCGAACCTTTTATATGAGATTGGTTTCCGAAGTGCCTTTATTAGAGAATACTTTTAAACTTATCGCAATAAGATTTACAAAGTTACAATTTCTCGGAAAAGTAAGTAGAATAATTTTTTTAGTATTTTTTGTGAATGATTTCAATATGAGTAAACTTAATGTTTAATGATATTTACAGGATAACATGATACATAGTATAAATAATCAAGAGATGATAGAACTAGCTGATCACTTGGTTCGTCGCGCAGCAATGAGTTCTTCGGAAACTTTCCCGTTGTTACAAATAAAAAATGTAGAATTCTTAGAGCTTGTATTTAACATGTGTGCCTACCAACCTCCGGCGTCGATTAACATCCCGTCGGAGTACGTGCCACCAACACTTGCTATATCTAATTTATATTGGAAAGGCTGGATCATGTTGTTAATGGTAGCGGCGCACAACCCATCAACGATCGGCGAGTTGGGGTGGCAACAGTATCCAATTTTAAGAGTATTAATGGAAATGTGCATTACAAAGTAAGTTTCTAAGTACTACTAAACTCGCTTATGTTTCATTGTTTTATAATTTACATTTTCTCTTGTAGTCATTTTTCGTACCCACCACCGACTATGGCACAACCAGAGATAGTGGAAGAAGACCGTGCCAAAGAGTTACGTCTCGAAGCCCTTGAGAAGCAACAGATTCTTCAGTATGAATCATACTTAGCTGCTGCTTCCACTAGGATGCAGATCTCTGAACAAAACAGCTTACTATTGTCGCAGGTTATGACTATGGATCCGGAGGGAATGCCTAGACGGCCACCCCAGAATGTCCTTGATCTCATCCAGTCCCTGAACACAACTCATCGTTTGGGACACTTGTTGTGTCGATCACGTAAACCGGATTTTCTGCTAGACATAATCCAGCGCCAGCAATCAAGTTCTTCCCAGAGTATGCCTTGGCTCGCTGGCCTTGTGCAGAATAGCGAGGGATCGCTTAGTCAACTTCCCGTTCAGTGTCTCTGTGAGTTCTTGCTTTCGTCGACTGTAGGACAGGCCGACAAACAATCCAGGCAGCAGCAGTTGTTAGCGCATTTGCAACTGTTGTTAACCGATCCCTTACAGGATTCACAACATGCGTATGAGGTATTGGAATATTTCCTGAGGAGGTTGAGTAGTCAATCGACTGCTAGTAGATTACAAGCGATAACGGGCTTGAAACTCGTACTAAATTCGATATTGACGGAAGACGAGTCTATGGAAATCGATGGAGAAAACGAACAACAACAATTGTAAGCATATTGTTAGTTAAAGATTCATAGTTTACGTTTAAAAAATATTTATCGATATTATTTGTATCTTACAGATCTTCTTCAAGTGAAACGTGGCTTTTGAAAAAACTTCCTTCAATCCCGCACTTCCATGCTGTACGATCGCTTGTATCGAAAGCTTTACGTAGCGCTATTCAAGTTGAGAATAATCCAGATCTTGTGCAAGCATATATTGCGTATTTAGCTGTTCACACTCTTGATGATGATCTTCCTGATCTGATCAATTTAGTAAACGAAATATCTCAGCTTGTAGTTGAAAGAAATACTATCGTAGCTGCTATTCTACCGCAGCCGGACATCGATAGTCCGCAAGCTAAACAGACTCTCTATGCGTTTTTGTCAATCTTTTGTAATTATTTAAGCAAGGTAAATGCGTTTAATTATATTCAATATTTCATCAAAAATAATCATAATAAAATAATTTAGTAGTTCGGTCAAAATGATCTAGAAACGGTTGTCTTTTAGACATAATTTATTATCGAATTATTCATAATTTATACGTTAAGACTTTGCCTTTCGAACTAATAGTTTTCTTAATCTTTTAAGGCTCGAGCACCAAGACTAGACGGTTCACGAGTCACGTGGTCCGAGAGCCAAGACTTGATTCTCGTCGAATGGGCTACGGGTGAGGAATGTACCATGCATATTCTAGTGGTACATGCAATGATTATTTTACTGACCTACGATCAGGTGGACAATGACGAATTATTTAACCAACTTCTTGAGACTTGGTTCCCAGAGGAAACAGAGCCACCCAAAGCTTTCCTTTTAGACACAAGTGAAGAAGCTCTGCTTATACCTGACTGGCTTAAACTTCGAATTATAAGAAGTAATATACCACGACTGGTTGATGCTGCTCTTCGAGATCTAGATCCTTATCAGCTAGTACTATTTATTCAAAGTTTTGGAGTTCCTGTAAATGCAATGACGAAATTACTGCATTTACTCGATGCTGCCGTTCAAATAGAGCCAGTTTCAGTAACGAATCATGTATTGGATAAGACGTATATGGCTCAGGTAAGCAATATTTACTCATCGAATTTAATAATAGTATTAAGATTCATTTAAAACATTTCCTTATGCTTGTTTATATTGAATGATGTAGCTAGTGAAGATCCTGCACAACAGAGGAGCTTCCGGTGGTCTAGTATTCCTGCAGCACGTGCAACTTCAGGCGCAACAACCACCGGATGAGAGCTTACCACCAATTAGTACCCGATTGGAACATCTGCCTTCAAGTACTATATTACCAAAGCACAGCGTCGTTCAATTAAGCACTGCTAAAACCGATGTACCCAATCTTATTAATCAGTTGTTCATCGAAAAAATACCAGTTAATCAAAAAACTGATGCTTATAGAAAATTGCACAAAATACTGACAAAGGATTTACATAAATCTGGAGCAGAGGGAGAGAGGGGAACGGTTGTACTAGCTATCAAACATATTCTAAGTGTTTTGAGCTCTATTCAGGTATGAATAACTGTTATATCTGTAAGAAGACTTATGGAATAATTTAGCTGTCTCTTTAATCTTATGAAAATAACCTTTTTTACAGGTAAAAGAATTCTTAGCGTCTTTGGTGCATTTATCACAGTATTCCTGCACATTAATGCGTGTCATACTTTTACCACTAAAAAGATCATCGACGTGTACAAAGACACTTGAATTAGCCCACAGTATGTGTTGCAGCCTTATTCAACTTATAGGTGATGTAAATGCTCCCATCCTTTCAATTCTGCGCGACTTTGCGAATCTCCATGTGTCTCGAGCACCGCGACACAAAGAGTTGGCTGCCCTAACGCAAACACGAGATCCAGGTTCTATCCTTGAAAATTCTGATCCAAATGATTTGGAAAACGTTGGTCGTAGACTATTGGATGTTTGTATGAATCAGCATCGAAATGACACTTTGGTTGAATCTATGGCGAGGCTGTTAGTAGCCGACAGTGAACAAAGTTCCATTAAACCTAGAACGGGATTGCTAATTGACTGGTTGGCATCTGTTGAACCAGAACTCATAGGCACTTGTCCAAATCTGCAAATCAGGCTATTGTTTGGAAAAACAAATGTATATGTAAGAATAGACGAGAGTGTGGTAAGTTCACACTCGTGTAGACCTTACCTGCTAACGTTACTCACCCACGGAGCAAGCTGGGCTACGCTCTACAAGTGTGTTGGACATCTGCTCAACCAGTGTCATAATGAATATGATCCCGCAGCAGTATTAGATTTCCTCTGGGCGTTGACGTGTAATCCGAAGTTATGGCAAGGACGAGAAAAATATTCGACCAAAAACGATATTCCTGAAAATATTTTAATGCTTACCAACGATCAGCTACTAGTTCTCGTTATGTACCTAATCGAAGAAGCGGTAATTTTGTGTGAGCGACAAAATCGCAAAGTTGCTATCACACAGATGGAAACTAGGCTAGACCTTTTACTGTGTTGCTGTTCTGCTGAAGATGAATTGGCAATGAGTGTTGTTAAATATTTAGGTGACCAAATGACGAATCGTAACGAGTAAGTTTTTTTTACGCCATTAAACTGTTATAAACGTATATTTATACTATGAACAACTAATAATTCTCATTTTAATTTTAGTGTAAATGCAGATATGTCTCATCAATTTCTCCTGCACTTGTACATGAAAGTCCCGAAAATTATCTGTTACCTAAGTTCCTTCCAGGCGAAAAAAATGGTTACGGGGGCAAATATTTCTGACTGGACGGGTTCTATCCTAGACTGTATGAGTCATACACTTCTCACGGCTTTAGCAGCAACGCCACGGCAAAAATCTTGGGGTGCTAAATCGCGCGAACTCGAACTCTGTGCTAGAAAGATGGCAGCAGTACATCCGATCATTGTACTTAGACAATTACCACTGTTCGCATCGTCGTTGATGGGATGGTGCCATCTCGAGTTTAATCAATTCAGATCAGGACACCATTTAAACTTGTTCACACAAGTTATGGGTTTATTGGAGTTATTGCAACCGCATCTATTTAATGAAGAACATAGAAAAGGCCTCGAGGATACATTAGAAAATTACTTTCATTGTTTCCAGGTAGGTATTATTTTATTTCTCAATAATTAATTGTCAATTGTTTAAATTGAAACTAATCGTTTACTCTTTTTAGAATTATTGTAATATAGACGATCTTACGTCACTTTTGAATCGATTTGCTCTACTCTTGCAATCGTATGCTATACACGACGAGCAACATGCTCTGAAATATCTTCAGCAGCATGCCTACATCCTGCAGTAAGTGTATATATGAAAATTAATATGTTTAAACAAATAAGTTTCATTAAAATTATTGTAAATTTCTAATTTTATATTTTACTTGTAGTGACTTGCAAGCGCATTATCTTGGACTTGAAAGTTTGCGATCTCTTGTATCAGGAATTCCTATTCCTCGGGACGGTGAAAATGGTGACAGTGTTCTTGTAACGTCAACGTTCCACCGGAATGCTCCGACTCCTCCGTTGGCACATTGGCCAGCTTTACTTTCCACACTAACGAAGATGCAAGGCGATGGTACATATTATTTTTTATGAGTTACTATTTTATCGATTATAATTAGCTAATGAAATAACATTTTTTTTCTAAAGACGTTTTTACCGCCTTGCAAGAAATCGATCATCTGTCTTCACGTAAACCATCTGTATTAGAACCCATTATAGACAACATTGCCGATTTACTTGTATCGCCGCAAGGAAACATAAGAACTCTTGCTCATACGTTAATTGCTAGAGGGTTAAAACATCGTCCCTACCCTAATCTTGGCGTACTATCAGCTTTTCAGAGATGCCTCGACAGCTCCCGTGCTGACATTCTTATGTCTGCTTTAGACAGGCTTCCTGATTATGTGCTATGCATGCAAGGTAAGTTAAAAACTAATGCTAAACATTGTGTACTGTTTTAATTATTATTAATTTATTTTATTTTTTTTCAGAGTATGCATTACCTCTTATGCAAAAAGTTTTCGAACTTGGAGTAAATTCAAATGTAAATACGATTCCTTATATAAATAAGAGTATAACTCTTTTGAACACACAAAAAGGCTGTTAGATAATAAGATTGTAATGTTTTTTATAAAAAAAAATTAATTTTTGGGAGAATAAATTTATAATTATTAAGTTTTGTATTTTTGTATTTTTATTGTTTAAAAGTACTAAAAAATGACTAATAATTTGTACATAAAAAGTTGCATACTTTTTAGAAAAACATTTACATATGTACATACGTATCATACTTGTTAAATTTATCCGTATATTTACATAAACTTTATCAGTATTTAAATGCTTCAGTAGGTATTTTATTACGCAGGTATTGTTGCATGAAAGTTTTAATTGCTTGGCGAATATCCCAGCTAGCTTCTCTTAAATACTTATTAGAATACTCAGCATTCATAGTAGTCAATTCTTGTAAAAGTCTCATTAATTGGTATTTTTCAGCACCACTAAATGATATTGGATTAAATTGAGGAACTGAATGTTGAGTGACAATTTTTAATTCACTTAAGTCTAGATTATTTAAATTAGATGGACAATTATCTATGTGATATTGGTCATTGATTATACAAAATTCATTATCTTCTTTGGCTACAACAATCAGAGTCCTGGTAAACCACATTGGTGGTACATTAGTTTTTCTATATACAAAAGGACCCTGTATAAACACAGCAAAACTGTTGTTTGTACTGTATAATAAATCTACATCTAAAAATTTCATTTTATGAAGAGTTGCGGGCTCACGTCGTAAGGCAGTTATAATTTTTTCAGGTCCATACAATAGAAATTCAGTACATTTTGCATAGTCTACAAACTTTAATAAATTTCTATTAGTTGCAAATGATTTGATAATTTGTTTTTGAGAATTATCAGTAATAGGTCCTATAGTCATGGATAATAAAGCCCCTGCATCATACAACCCATTAAATACTAGTCGATCATCTTGATCATAGCAAGTAAAAAAATGCTCCACAAACTGTTTTACTAAATTAATTTTTATTTTATCCTGGATAAAATGTTTGTGATATACTGGTGTACTTTTTTGTTCAGATCCAATAACTATGCCATCAACCATTTGTACAAGTGGAAAATACATTTTAATTGCTTCTATGTAATCTTTGGCTGATGAATAATTACTGCAAAGAGGATTTCCATCTAGCCATACTTCTGTTATTTTGTACTCAGAAAATGGTAGAAGTTGAGAAACTTCAGCTAGCTTGTTGTTGCGTAGGTCAATTTTGGTAAATGTAAAACCAAAAACTTTTTCACTAAATGCAAGTGATTCTAAATTATTGTTTTTTAGAACTAAATCTCTTATAGAAAGCTTGGCATCTCGATTATTCATTGGAGCAGCAACTGTTTTGGATAAACGTAATATATTGTCAAATACTACGGGTATATGCAACGGACAGTACACTGAACCAAGTCGCTTGTCATGCATAAAGTTTTGAAGATTCAAAGTTTTCCTAACTGTTTCTTTACTAAATCGAGCCTTAATAACACTAGTTATTGTTTGCAGCACATTGAAATTGAAGTCTTTGAAGGATTGATAAGATAGTACTATATCATAACACACTATTTTTCCATTTTTAAGTTTCAATTGCATTTTTTGATTTACAAACCGTGATATAACATTTGACCGACACATACTTAGGAAAGTTGCTTTATTCTCTGTCTCCATTTGATAGCCAACAGGGAAAAATAAACTTGGTGCACAGATTTCAATGATAGCATCCAAAATAAAATGTTTGTCTTCTTTTGTTATATCATACAATATAAACTTATGCCAAGCATTTATTACGTTTGCTGCATCCATTATATGCTTTTCAAGTGAAGGATCCTTGTGTGTCAATCTTATAGGGTTGAGAAATTTTTTACTACTTTTTGTAACAGAAGTACTTGCCGCTGCACTAGCAGTGGAGCTGCTTGCTGAATCATTTTCAGTATTTTCAGCCATAGCTTCATGTAAAGTCTAAAAGTACATTAATTTACTTTAATTAATCGTAACAAATTATACATTTTTTAAATAAGAAACAAAGTATGCTTACAAAGTATAGGTTAGAGTAACATTGATTCAATGATGAAATACAATCATATCTGTCAACTGCAATTAATTATTGCATAATATTTTGATCGATAAATAGAAGTATTCGATAAAAATACTATTTCTGTAATTCAAAATAAACAAGTGTCAACAAAACGGAAAGAGACAGCGTAAACAATATATATTATATACACTAAATGCATGTAAGTTGTCTCAAGTCAAGTAGGAGCGCCACACTGTCGCAACTAATTGAGACGCGGCACGATTTAAGAAATGGAACGATCGACGCTGACATTTTCGGTAACAAACTAGGTAGTATGTAAAAAGTAAGCAAATGCAATAGTAGATAAATTCTTCTCACAATTTTAGTCATTAAATATCATTAATTTTTATACTATATAAAAATATTGTACATGGCATGTCAAGGTATTTTTCACACTACTATACACTTTATAACACTGAATATTTACATGATGGAATGCTGAGAAAAAAACACTTTATAAAGTCAATAAAAAGCATCTTTTGGTATTTGTCCATTTTTATATTGATGTAAAAAATTTGTAATAGCCTTTTTTAAGCTCCAATCGGCATCTTTCAAATATTTTTCACAGAATTCATGTTTCATTTGACTGGATTCTTGTAAAATAATAATTAAATTTTCCTTTTCATTAGGACTATAACAAGACGGTTGAAATCTAGGTGGATTTTCATTTTCGATGTTGTAAGTTATATAGTCTATACCATGTACAGGTAGATATACATGATATTGATCATTGACTATTTTAAATTCATTATCCTCTTCAGCAACTAATATAAAAGTTCTATTAAAAGAAAATAGTTGGTTTGTTGCATTTAAAAGTTTGAACAATCCTTCTACAGAAATAGTCAAAGTATCTTCACTGTTATAAATAAGATCGCAACAAAACGATTTTTGGATGTGTTGTGAAGCAGGTAGTTTTTTTAATACTTTTAAAATTTCATCTTGGCCATGATGTAACAATTGTTGACTATTTTTGCCAAAGATCAATAAGTTTCTATTCTCAGAACCAAAAGGTTCTAGGAATTTCTTGCTTGTTGGTGAAGTTGGTGTACTAACTGTTGTCGAGTACCATGCATCATCGTGGTATAAACCACGCAACACATTTCTATCTCTGTGATCATAAGCGGTAAAAAAGTGTTCAACGAATTGTTCCACTAGTTGGCTTTTTGACCAGTTTTTCATAAAACTTTTAAAAATCAAGGGAAGTCCTCCTGTATTAACTTGTACACCATCTAATTTAACAATTTTTGGGCAATACTGTTTTACAACTTCAACATAATGTATTGCATTAGAATAATTTTCACATAATGGATTTCCATCTAGTAAAAGTTCAGTAATATTAAGTGTTTTTAGAGGTTCAAGAAGATGTGCACTCATCAAATCATTGTGTTTTAAATTTAAATATTTAACAGACTTTAAACAACTTACTTCTAACGTAACTAATACATTAAGTTCATTGCTTTGCAAGCTCAAGTATTCAAAAGTACCAAGTGCATTTTTTGCTAATTTTAAAACATGAGTCATTGTTTTACACTGTGATAGAGGACAATAAACTATGTTGTATATATCTGGATCTTTATGAAAATTATCTAGTATTAAAGTTTTTTTTTCAGCGTTATATCTTTTTTTTAACACTGTTAACAATAAGGGCTGTATATTTATCTTGAGATCATGGATTGAAGCAAACCCAAGAGTAATTGAAAGAATCAGTGGACTTCCATCCATGCATTGGACTATTAAACTAGTCTTGCAAAGTTGATCCAAAGCTCGATCACAATTCCTAGCAATAAAACATGAATTTTCACCAATAATTTGATACTTCACTGGAATTAAATCTGCTGGTTGTATAGATTTCAAAACACTTTTCAGGACAACTTCTTTGTCATAATGAGCACCTCTTAGAATCACAATTTTGTGCCATATATCATTTCTGGCCATTAAGGATCGTTCATGGAACATCGAGCTACCCATGCTCAATTTTATAGCTGCCGATGAGTCTAAAACAACAGGCGTAACTGGTCCAGGTGATTGTGCATTAGGCTGTGTGCCTAATAATCCCATTGTTATTTGATTTGATTGATTTTGTATAACATTCACCAAATTATGACGATACATTTCGAATACTTCGAATGCCGCAATATTTAGTAGGTCAAAGAAAATTCCATATTTACTTATCTTTTCTTCTAAAACATTAAAATAAATATTGTAAATATCATTTCGAGGTTAGAATTCAATGTACCTGATGCTAATAAAATTAAAACTAACGTAACTCACGCTATCAGTTCGACAAATTTGTTTGTGCTTCATCATCTTCGTTGCACTAAATTATTAATATTATAAAATCCGTACAAATAACTTTTCAAATTATTGGATACCAAACGCTAAAGGGGTGTACGGAGGTACCCTAACCCGCAGCGTATATATATATATAAAGATATATATATATCCTATATGTAGTACAGTGTAAATAAAGTGGTCACATGACGTACTTTACTTCAGTTTGTCAAAATGTCAAGTCAGTTTTTTATGGACAAGGACAATGTGAAGTTTGTTTTATCAGTGGGCGTCTATATACATGTTGATGATTAATAACTTTTTGCGTTAAATATTGTAAATTTAATAGCTGTATGGATGATTAAAAATAACGGCGATAAACTGATGATGCTTTTTGTATACAAACATAGACATGTTTATTATCTGGTGAAGTAATTTATTAAGTATAGCTAGAATTTACAGAATAATAATAGTAAATAACGATGATGATAAAAAATACTAATAATAAAATCAACAGATGAAAAGTCCAAAATGCTATATGCACGAGAAATACATATACATCTTATTTAATATATATTATTATAGAATCGTTTTTTACTTCACATTGATTTTGCTAGTGAAATTCGAGAACAACGAAAATAAAAATTTGAATCTAAATTTCGCGCCATTCTATAAAATGAATTTTTTGTAATAATCATTGCTCTTAAACAACTTTGCAAAGTTTTCGCAATGTAAATGAGGTTTTATAGGCATTACACTAAAGATCAGTTTTATTCGCAAACAGCATGTATTTATAAATCGGTTCTAAACCTGTATTACATCTTTACACATTCCACAGCTGATCATTACTTTCATTATGTTCTTATGTTCATTTATAAATTGGAACTATTACTGCATCCACATAGCTTATTAGCATTAAATAAATAAATATTATATCGTAAAATGTTCTAAGCACCCCGTAAACTCTTTTAAATTTCAACAGTAAACAACAGCCAATGCATCGCTCCCATATATACCTAAAAAAAATTCTGACCCGCAATCCATAAACACACTCTTTCAGACTAAAAAGAAATAATCCCGCAACGAATTACGCTGTAGACGCAGGACTACACACACACACTTACACACATGCGAGGATCAGAAAAGGCGCAAAGAGCTCTCTGGAGTCTCGCGCTTGCTGCAGCATAACATAACAACAGAACCGGTGATTTCGCGCTATAACACGCGAGAGAGTCACTTGGGCCTCGGGCGATCCTCTTCCGCATTTCACATTATCGGAAAAATTTCTTCCCCCCCGCGCGACGAGGAGCAACAATCTACGCGGGTTATATACCCGTACAAAGAGATGATGCTTACTCTTCGCTCGCGCGCGGTAAATATAATACTGTAATAAGTACGGAGGACTGGGAAGCGACGGTGGAAGGTATAATGCAAGGTTTGTGTGGAGGATATGGTGTGTATAGGTCTACGTATACACACTGCTATAGAGCTGATTTTTTTTTATTTCGGCGCTGATGCTTTGCTCTCCGCTCGGCTATTGTTCGACACGTTCGCTTTGTGTATTATGTATAGTCGCCAACTATACTTGTGGTATTTTTATTTGCACACTGAGAGAGAAGGATTCATTAAGCTAACGTTCCAGTGATTTGCACAATATTTTATTTTTCTGCCCCGACGCTATCACATTCTTTCTCAACATTGCTGATAAAGTTTCTTTTTATATTTTTACTCTCATTGTTTATTTACGAAATTAGAGTGAAAAGACAGTTACTCAAAATACGTGCGTTAATAGAGCAATCAATATTTTTAAGTCTAGAATATAATTAAAAAAAAAAATTATTTTAAGAACCTGTAAATAAAAAGTAAATCCCGTACAGTCGGTAATTAAACTTAAATAATTACTCTTAAAATGTCGTTACGTGCGAAATTCTTTTCGTTCGGAGTTTTGTGAAAATACAACGAATAATTGCTATAGTAATTGCTCTCGAACGAAAATGTTTATCTGATAAATGATTGTGTATCAGTCTTTAATTTAGTAATTAAAAGCACGAGTTTGGTCAGCAAAACCATTTGAGTCGAGGTTATCGCTTAATTCAGAAGATAGATATACGTCTATAATCAATGTAATTTACATAATAACTTGAAATAAATGTTGAAATGTGAGGATTTAATTGATTGTTCATAAGTTTTTAACAATTTTATAATCGTGCGTTCTCGATGCTTTTCTCAGCTCAGTGTATAAATATTTTACTAACGTCTTTTCGAATTGTTGCAAAACCTTTTATTCAATCGAGCCTTTTGCAAAGGTATATATAATACCTCTTATCTCAAGCCGATATAACTTATAAAAAAAGCACGCAAAATCCTAGTCACTTTATCGAGTATATATACCTCAAAGCTTTGATATATATTGCAGTCGCAGAGTACAGAGGATCGTTCTATCGACTGCTACCGCCGCTTCAGCTGTACCGCGACAATCTTTTTCGCATCGGCCGCGATCGCGATAAAGCCGTCGGACAATAATAAACAATGCGTGAAATGACAAGTAGAGAGGGGATGGTGCGCGCACACACACATACATATATATACACACAAACATACATATATATATATATATATATACATATATATACGTGCAGATACGCGTGTATAACCTGTATATGCTCATATAGACGACGGCGTTTCGCGAGATCCTTATCTTCGAGCTACCGGAGCACGAACGCGCCCCCATCAATCATTCGTGCATACATGTATATAGAGGTATGCGTTATAGTCTCGTAGCACTATTATACTGTATATATTCGATATACAGCGTTAAATAATGGACTGGCTGAGCGAGTGACTTTTTTAAAATCTATTTTCGAGGGCTTGCATACCTCGGTGATTGTATGTGGGTCTGTGCATTATATACGTTACGTACGCAACATCTTCGCAATAAAATCATTGATCATAATTAAAATATTATCGCCGACGAGTTTCTTACGCATATACACGTTCTCGCGACTTCCTTATTACACGACACACCTGGCTACTGTGATATTCTGATATATTTTTTTTATTTCCAAAGAATCAAGCTCGAGCTTGATAATTAAACGTTTTGAGCAAAAGAACCAAAGTCCGTGCATATCCGCCAATATGTAACGGTTGCGAAAAGCGCGCACCGCTGATGCAACTAAAAATCCTTGTATATAATGTGTATATACACAGGCTTCGCGAGAATTGCATTCGTGCGAGGTATATATATACAGCTCTATATACATAGAGTCGACGTGTTTTCCGTATAGCCGAGTGACGGCTTATGTCCCTGTGATGGATGAGATTCAGCGGTATCGCTTGTATCTCGTCCCCGACTCGTGCGTCTATATCGGCTACCAGCGTTCGCTTATTAAACCGCTCGACTTTCGACTCTTCTCGTTCTTGCCAGTTCTCGTTAAACACACGTAAACGGGAGGAAGATCGATGACAAGTGTCGCTGATTCTTTAGGACGATTTTTAACGAGTCCGACCCCCGATCCATCGCTGACGAAATTATGTTCTTTGGAGATGAAAAAAAGAATTCGATTTCGAATCCGATGCTGAAAGGGAAGCAGTCATTTTGCAGTTGGATGTCATTTCATACCTGCGGTAAATAATCATAATATTTGTAAGTTATTTATATTTCGTATATGTAATAATGAGTATATTTGTAGTAAATCAAATGCATTTAAAGGAGTATTAAATAACGAAATTTCTATTATTATTTATCATCAGATTTGTTTCTCTCAATTACGTTGTACTTTTATATTGTCTAGAATAAATCTACGACACGCGATTTTCAACGGTACACGAGAAGAAAAATGAAATTTTTCTTTACCACAGTTATACAGGCGCACATAGAACTGCCATTACATCCGAAAATTGCACTCTATTGGATTCTCTTGATTTTCTCTCAGTTTGTTGTGTAATACGACTCGGCACATGAGATTATTACGGTGAGTAGTATTATTTTCACCTCTTATCAAATTAGATATTGGCTTAGCGGATGTGTATAGAGGTGTGTGTGTGTATGTACGGAGGAAGCGAGAAGCGCAGCGTTTCCTCTTGTGCACGTCTTATATTGCACGGGGCTTGTAATCTCGCAATAAAACGAGATCGAGTGGGCCTATTTTCTCGAAATTTCTCCAAGAATTTCAAAGAATGCTGTAATCGTTCATCCAGCGAGGAGTCCGATCTTTCGAGAATTAAAGAACTTCGCGATGTGTACGTGATTACATAGAATTTAGAAATATTAGTCTGGACTCGTACTCTTAAATATAATAGAAATATCTTGTCATGAAATATTTTCTTACGTTATGTTTTACACATGAAGAGTACAAGTAATTTTTCATTTTAATGGTATTTGAAAAAGGGATTTTACTTGGTATTTTTTGAGACAGAATTAAGGTATGTAAAACGCATAAAAAGTTGTTCTCATAAAAATTAATATTTATATATCATATACGTATATATATCGTACATATTTTACATCAGAATTGTCAATCAGATTTCCGTATTTTAAAAATCCTATAAAATTTGCCTTTTACAGGAAAAGCATTAAACTAATTATTAAATTAATTGTACGTGTATTCCTTCGTACATGAATTATACACAGCTGGCGATGAAGGTCCAGTTATCGATATAACTTGTATATCCCGTTGAAAATCAAATTACAAAGCATAATGGTTGAGTAAAAAATTCGATTAAAAATAATCAAAACTGTTTTTTAAACCAAGACTGTGAAGTAGTCTGATTTAAAGCTTTTCCAACATTCAAATAGAATCTCAGACTATCCTCTCACCCTACATTACTTTTTTGTAGATATAGAAGCGCAAGCGTCGGTGTCGTCGTATCGGCGTTTGCATACGAAAGAGTATCACACGATACTTCGATCGATCCACCGCCATTAGTTTAAACGATTCTCTCGAAAAATCTCACTTGGAAATAAGAGAAGAAGAGAGTATAACGCACAAGGGTCCAATAACGCAAGAGTGCGAAAGTCGACGCCCAGGTATATTGTATGTATATATAGACACACACATGTTTATCTATATGCAGTCTTGCACGTGTGTATAGTATATACATATACGCGTAGTCTCGTTACTACCTGCAATAACGTGCTTACTTTTAAAGCCGCTTATTACCGTGATTACTAGCGCGCGAGAGAGCGTGTGTACAATTTATGTTATTGAATTGCAGTTATCGGCGCGCGAGCCGTTTTCCCTCTGTATAGTCTCTCTCTTTCTGCCGTGCGTATTAGAATTTATTTTTTTTTCAAGATGTAGATGGGGTTAGAATGCATTTGCATTGAATTGCATTTGTAAATCAATACTATTTCGTAATTAGGTATTTGTAAACTTGAATTTGCATACAATTTTCGCGACCCGCGTCTGACCAGACTTGGTACGCATCTACTTACAGGGCTCGAATATATTAAGACTCAGCGTCGTAACTTTACTATTCGTCAATGGCTTTCCGTCAATGTGCATATATTTTTACATTGCATTAACGGCAGAAAAATGAAATGTGCATTTTACATACATTTTGCAAGACTCGTCAGCGCGCACAGTCGCCTTCCGCGCAAACTGGAGCTACAGCTAGAGCAAAGAGAGACGAGCGAGGATCGAAGGATAGTAATTACAGAAGCGGGACTCGAAGGCAAGCTTGATCCTCTTTCTTTCTATCTCTTTCTCTCTCTTCTTCTCGTCAAGCGAGAGCTTCGAGGCACGATCGCCGATAAGTATAGTAGTTGCTCCACAGATTCTTCGTGTGTGTATCAAATACATATATACGCCTATATATATGTATTAGGGCGTGTATATGTGTGTAGAAGTCTGGGTTGTTGCGCTGCACACTCCCGCTATCTCGTTTTATTGGGTACAGGTCGCTTAAAAAATTTATCGTTGGGACACGATCAAGAGCCGAGTATATAGTTCATATTTGTGGAAAGTAAAAGTTTTATGTGCGAGCAAAGCTGAGTCACGATTAGCTAGGTTATTCGTCTAAGCTGTAGATATTTTTTACTTACTATTTTATTTTTATCGGATTAATTGTTCCGGTGGATATATTGAAAGAATCAGTTGTTAATTGAGGGTATTACCCACGACTTAACCATATCGTTTCGTGTAGTTCTATATAATAATAAATTGTCCTGCTTGAAAATTACTGACAATAAATGATAGTTGATCAGGATTTCTGTAATTTTTAATTGGACATACGAAATTGTTCATTCAACGAGCGATTTTTTGCGCTTCAAGATCCAAATATACTTTATAAGCAGCAGAGCTGCAACATACCCTGTTATTATAAACTTGATACTGTATATATATATATATATAACACACATGCACACCTCTCTGCTCCTTTTTCTCGCATCGGTTTCATACTTTGTTATACTTATATTATACATCCTTTCTTCTCTCTCCGAATTCTTATCGATGTATATACCCTCTACATAATTTTCACATTATAACGATATTCTCATTTCATTCCCAACCTCCTGCACTTCCCACCAAATTAAAAAGAAATTCTCATCGTACATATATCCTCCGGTCACTTCTCCCCTCTACGTACATAAATATCGATTTCTCCGCAACAATGGTGTGACGTACATATAATGTACATGCATATATTATATACACGTAGATGTATCGAACGCGAAAGAAAGATATCTCTATGTATACGAGTTACCGGCAACTAACACAGCGTAGGATTTGTCATTGATTCGAGGCGATGCGCGCGAGTCAGGGTAACACAATGCTTAGGAAGTGGCCGCAAAGCTTCGCTCTTGCTCCCAGGACATCAATACTCGAACGTATATGACGAGTCGTCGCTATAGAGTTATGGCTAGAGCTTCGGCTTTTACCCCCTCCACCGGACGGCCAATGTCGATGGATTATTCGCACGAGAAGGGGATGGAAGTAGATGGTGTGCATATATATACATATATATATATATACATGGGATGTCATGCTATAATACGCAAACGGCTCTATAACATATATCTCTACGGAGTATATATTCTCTACGTGTATATGGATGTTCTTATGCGCAGATATACCATAGCGATTGAGAATATTTTGTTAGTTTACTTTTTTATCTTTTTTTCGATGTATTTGTTAAATAAATGTTATTCTAATTTTGTTCTTGCCGCTGTAGAGCCTGACTTCGATATAGCGTCACTCGCTATTTTTCATTGTATGATTATCGCTTTAATTATAGACAATTACTGAAAAATATTGTTTTCCACGGGAGTGTTTCATTGGATTCGCTATTAATTCAGCACAAGCTGATGCCATTATAATACTCGGGACAGAGTGGGAGAGAGAGAGGGAGAGAGAGAGAGGGAGAGAGAGACGCGTTGAATAATGACGCATTTGCAGTGAATTTTCAATTACGCAATTATGTTAAAGAATAGCATTAAATAAATGTATATATACGCTATTACGGATACGTTTATGTAAGTTTTTGCGCGATCGAATTCACACACACCCACGCAGCAACGGCAACAGCAGCAACAGCAAACCTGTAATGTAAGTATGTAAGCTGAGGATTTTAAGCGGTGCAGACAGGCAGACTCATTGTACGGATAAGATTGGTGCTTTTAACGAGAGATGGCGCAACCGGTTATACAGACCAACTGTTCAATCTGCGTAATAAACATTTAAGAATCGAGCACATCGGTAAAACTTGTAACTACAATACTTACGCGCGTTATGTTTATAGCTCGACTCGAGCTACGTAATCACTGCATAAGCGGCTATGACAATGATGAATAATTACAATGATTGTAAAGATTTTGCAGTTTCTTTATTATCCGTCAGTTTATATTTACCTACGTTTTTCCCGTCGATTTGTGCATAGCTTATCTTGTTTATTAAACCAGACGTAATTGATCGTTACGCATTATATTACGACGTGGATATTAATTACGTCTGTATAATATTTCATCGCGATTATGTATACATCGCGAACGATTGACTGACATTCGCGAGAACATTCTTGTAATTACGTTTTTTTTTAATCTAATCAAAATGCGCTGCGTCGGCTTCCGAAATGATTTTCATTATTTACCACCTCGAGCAATCGCGCGATGCGTCAAAGCTCGAAATTTCGCGCAAGCCTCGATCGAATATATTTTTTTCCATCTTCCTCCAGCAAACAAAACATCAACTCTCGCGATCAGTTCAGTAACACCTCCCCTCCTTTACTCAGTACATCCCCCGCGAGCTCCTTAGCACTTCTGACAGATCGAAAAGTGCGAATCTCGCTGTAAGCATCGAACACACACACACACACACACACATACACTCACGTATATTCAACTCTCTTTCTCTCCCGAGGCGCGCACGTTCTAGTTGAGGCGTAGATTTATTGGCGATAGCGCTTTCGATAACCGCTCTCGTGCATTACCACGCCCATCGTGCCCAGCATATATATATATATATATATATATATATATAAACATATATACATATAGGTATGTACGCGAGAGGAAAAAAATATATATAGAGGTTCGCGTTTGGAAGGAGACCTAAAAGGTAGTAGAGGTAAAGGATGCGTGGATAAGGTATATACGCGCGGATTCCGCGTGTAACGTAACACCGTGGAGTCAGACTATGAGAACAAGAGGCTTTTGTTTTTCTGGCTGCCGTTTGTTGTTTGGAAGATTTTTTTTTCGACACAGCGGTATTTAGTGGACTGATAGTTATTTTGTTATAGAACAAGTTTTTGGATTTATTGGAAAAGGATTGCCTGTTTGCTCTGTCCACGTTAACTGCCTCCACAAGACTTTGCGCAAAAAACGCAGATCGCAAATTATATAGAAATACACATACCTATACATAATAGCATGGCAATCGCTTACATTCATGCTCTCGAACAAATTGAAAGCATGAATTTTTCATGCACCATAATACACAAACAGCCGATAATAATTCGAGCGAAGCTGCTCCCCTCGTTGCAGTAGCATCTCGAATAACAATGCCTCTCGCTCTTCTCTTGCAAACGATCTACAGCAACGGGAGTCTCGCGAAATAGCGCAACAAAAGCGCGCTTGCATCGCGCCGATATGCAATCGCCGCGTACAGCAAGAGCGCGAGGGTTAAACTGCCGCGCGAACGGGGCGAAGAAACAGGCGTGGAAGATCACGACTCATAAATCCGCGATGGAAGTTCGCGATTTTTTATTTCTCTTTCTCTTAAGCCTTTAGCCCGGCGCGTTACATCTTGGATATATCGCGCGGGCTTTTTAAATCGAGCGTAAACGAATCGAGATAGCGGATGAGAGAGAAAAGAGCTTATACGTGTGTGTGTATACGTGATTCGCGGTCGAGATAGAAATTCCGTGGCGTGGAGAAAGCGAGCTTGAGACTTTTTTAAAATCTTGAATTTTCGTCTTTTTGCAAAGTTCATTATGCGATAAGGAAGGAAAGACACGATATTGTACAGATTTCTCTTCAATGATTGGCCACGATTCTATCATTTGGGTACTTACCTATTTCGATGACTGCAACAGCGTATACCATTTTTGTAAAGAGAATTAGAGCCCGTTGATATATGAGTGCAGCAAATTAATCAACTTGGACAGATCGCGTCGGGAAAATGCAATGATTCATTTGTACACACACACATATATATACAAGTAGGAAAGTAAGACCATATCGCATTCTTCTTTTGGCAGTGCGACTAGTATTATAAAATGAAAAAACAAAACGATAGCGAAATAAAAGGCTTACATGGAAGAACGAGAAGCCAGTTTAGGAATGCTGGGAAGGAAGATAGCCGTGAGCGCTAAAAGGTTAAATTGGCGCGTCGGTGTATTGCCGCCGCTCGTGAGAAGAGCGAGAGAAGATGAGGTACGTCGCGGGAGGTCGTCGCCGCCACAGGATTGATGGATATGCGCCGATCGACGACTGGTCGCGAGTCTCGTTCTTTTCTCTTCCCATGTATATATATGTATATACATATAATATATAGACCTATACATATTATCGTTATATATACACACACACACACATTATATTATATTCGTTTGGCCGTTTAATCATTGCTCGTTAGCGCTTCGTTCGTCGAAGACCAGCAGGCTATACAGCATATTCGATACTTGATTTTTCACGAAGTGAACGTAAGCTTTTTTTATTTCGTATTCGCGAGACGTGTATATCCACGTGCGCGAGTTATTAACTCGTGCGTATACGTTCGTCAAACTGTAGAAGAGAAGGGCTATTTTGGAAGTGACGGCTCTTTCGATTATTGCGCGCGCGCCGTAGTTGTATCTCGCGATGATTAATAACCGCGCTTTCGAGCTGTACAGATATACGCTTGTATACGCACGTGTAGGCAAATAAAAATGATAATGAACGATCTATAATCACTTGGGTTGTAATTATTTCAAGAGATTTTCAATTACCACATTTGCAGCGTACACCAGAGAATTCATAGAATGATCAATCCAAGATTATATACGTTTTTGTAGTACTCGGATATATTATTTATAGAACAAAGCAGTTTATCAGAGAAGATAGTGAGAACGTCAAAATCCTTATGCTAATCATATCTCGTCCTCCTAATCCACGCATGCGTGGATTTTTTTCTTCTCGGAAGAATCGTGAGAACGATACCGGCTCGGACGATTTTATTTCGTCTTCGGAGAGTAAGAAGCCACTCGGATCGACCAGCCAATGAACCACAAGCAAGAGAAAGAGAGAAAGATACTTGGCATCAGGTAAGAGCAGCAACAGCAGCAGCAGCTAGGCTCTCTTGCTTCTCTCTCTCTCTCTCTCTCTCTCTCTCTCTCTTTCCTCTCTCTTTCGAGGGGGAGAGTTAGAGTCATATATTAAAGAGCTCTCGGGGACACCTAACAAGCTGCCAGGACACGTTTCCTGGAATCAGCGACGCTCGGCCTCGAGTATGTATATACGCAGGTAAGCCATGTGTGTTGCAGCGGCCGCAGCAACCCTTCCATAAGCGAGGAGGCTGTGCTCTGCTGCAGTCGTGTACAGAAGAGGGGAGAGGAGGTTGGTCTTTTGCTGCTATACTGCTGCTGCTTCGCGTAGTTTAAAATTTTCTGGAGGAGGAGAAATTCGGATGGGTAAAGGGCGAATATTTTTTCGATTCCAGTTTTATCATCGCGCGATTCTTCTTCACAGCGATTTTAGGTATTTTTAAAGGGGATTTTGGTTTGTCGTCTGTTTTTTTAAAGATTCGTGGCTTTGCCAATAAGAGAAGACACTGTATTTGAGAGACGAGTAATTTGCCTCGTGAGAATCTCAACTATATATTGTGTTATACAACGAAATTTTTTTCGATATATATAGGCATGGGCGAATCCTCGCGGTCGCTCACTAATTATCGACTTTAGTATCTCGGTGTATAATCCCCGAAGTGCAATCTCGGCAAGAATTCACGTATAACCGTGTGAATCTCTTGGCTATACACAAGGCTATATCCGCCGTTATCAGCTGGACCGCGTGTACGACACGATGTGTTTCTGATAGGTTGCTTCTATATATACTATATACACTGTATATAGTGTATATACATATATACACACAGCTGCCCATCGACGGTCGCATCTCTTCCAAATCGAGCGGAATGCACAGCGGACATCGTCCACACTTTGTACGTAATTTGCGCGTCCGGCTCCTCTATACTCGTATTCCTTTCTTTTCTCCTCTTCCTCCTCTTTCTTCTTCTCGTTTCGAGAATGCAGTCCCTGGGCTACAATGGGCATCGATTAATTAACACGCGACCGTATCAGTTGAGAGTCAGTGTAGGCTATAAATAGAATACGCTCGATTATGCGCGCGTGAGATTTTTCTGCGAATTATACATCCCGAGAATGTTTAGGCAAAGGGTTGGAGCATCGCGGAATTTCGGTGGCGGCAGTTGCGTCGCTTGATTTATGGACACTGATTGATTTGTTCGGGGATGCGTAGATGGCCGTGGTTTTTCCTCGTGAGAAAGAACCTTTAGTATAAAAAGTACTGTGTGTATGAATTTAAGAGTCGATTACTAAACTCCTCGAGTGAGTGTACACTTTCCCATGATTGTATTAGCCTTTGAAAATAAATCAACTAACGAGCGTTATATATACGAGGTATGCAGTCTCTATATGGCGGATTGATCGATTCGAAAGCGTTAGTGAGATTATAAATATATATACGCGAGTGTGCGTTGCGTTATAACGAGAGCTTGTTCAAATACAGACGCAAAAAGTTGCAAAAATCACTGTTAATCATTTTTAAACATTCGTATGAATGGTTGAAGTTTCCCGAGATTTCAGCCGTTACGCGTACACTCCCTCGCCAAGTCCTTCGGCGTCAGTCTGTCTCCTACGATCCGGTACCCACATCCTCCTGCACACTCACACATTCTCGCGCGCTCTCTCTCTCTCTTACTCGTATCCCACGACCAATCTCTGCTGCCCTTCGGGTCTTCTCTTATACACAACACCAGTCGCTCTCTCCCCACCGCGAAGACTATTGCGAGAGAGGGAAGAACAGGAGGGACACTAATTAGTGATTCCAGGAACCGAGAACACGAGCTGGTGTGTGTATATGTATATATACACATACGCATACCTGTATGCGACTCGCGACTCTCTTAATATCGCGCTGACTGTACGGTAAGAGAGAGAGAGAGAGAGAGAGAGAGAGAGAGAGAGAGAGGGACCGAACATATATACCCGCGGCCGTAGACAGTTTTAAATGTCGAATTTAAATCCGAGGTTCATTAATTCGTTACCCTTGACCCAGCCCGTACGACATTCTCCGTATACGTACGGCCCTGTCCTTTTTTTGTCGCGTCGTTCCCTCCGTATATACTTATTTTATTCTCTGGGCCGAGAGCGAGTCTTCCTTTTTTTTCGTTTCTTATTCTCTGCGAGTCTGGCTGCTGTTGCTGTTGCTGCCGCTGCTGCACGTGTGTACCTACACGCGTCGGTCCTCGGAAAATTACTAGATAACTCTCGTGTCTCTCTTTTTCTTTTACTTTTTCTTCTTCTTCTTCTTCTTCTTCTTCTTCTTCTTCGTTGTCCTCTTTTGTGCATGTGTACATATATATAGATATTGGGAATATAAACGCGTGAGTATGTGTGTGGCTATACGAGAGAAAGAGAGCCCGTAAAGAAATTTACGAACGGTTCAATTGCAGTAGGGGACTCGATGTTCGCTCGGTGTACCCGACTTGCTCTCGCTTTCGTGAAATTAATTAATTTACATTCGCTCGCGGTGGTCTTTTTTCTCGTCGCGAAGACTCGCGCGCGTGTCGCGGCAAATTTTTAATTGCTGTGACTGCGTATATACTATATATATATATATATATATATATATAATGCTATATTGTTCTTCAGGGTATGCGTACCTTGTGAAAGGAATTTATCGTGTCTCGGCATTTATATAAGAGGGTATAATATATTTTATTTTTAATCATTAAATTAAAAGAGTTTCGATGAAGATACGCCCGATGTTTAAAGTCGTCAAAGTGACCTTTGGATATCGCTTTCCAAACAATCCAACTGTATAATAAAACCCTGCAGAGATATGCACAACTTCATCATCATCGCATGACAGAAAGTCTCGAAAAACATAATAGGCCTCGATGTCGCCACACACGTCTCTCTTCCTTCGCATATTATTATATTCACTCGTGTATATATACATATATATGTATATATATATTTATATGTATGCATATAGCAAGCGATGACTAATGACAGCTCGAGCTCCTCGGACCGATCGTTTTATAATACCACACGCGCCTCGTCGATGTCGTGGGTTCCGTCTAATTAATTATTTATTCTCGAACGGTCCACCGGCGCCAAGTTTCTCACGGTGGCCCGATGGCGCCATTTTCAATTTCGAAGATTCCTGTGCGACTCAGGGCGAGTTCGAGAAATCTTTTTGCGCGGAATAACGTTTAAATGCTCACGTCATTGCGAAGCGACGAGCTCCACCGTGATTTACGTTTATGTGGATTTGGCTGACGGCTACCAGGAGGCTAATGGGCTGCTCATATGTGAAATCGATATATACCCGTGTGTGTGGCTGTTTCGGGAGTATCTCTCCCTCTTTCTCGCGATACGGCTGTGTATACATAATGTACGTGAAAAATTAATAGGTGTCGAGCCGTGTCACGCGTTCTTTTTGTATACTGTGTACCAATTTATATCAACGAATCACAGCTTGTACGTGTCAATGAATTTTTTTTAACTTACCTTTGAATACCGTTTATATAGCTATGATCAATCAGTTATGCGCATTTTAATACATCCGCGAATGTAAATATTTCAAAGCGACGTTGATTACCAGGATTTACTGTGTACCGGTTGCGATTTGGGGAAGAAAAAACTGCACACAGTATATGTATAATTGTGCATTTATAACCTTCTATTATATACCTGTATTGGAACTTGTATGTCGCACGACCTCGATAGTTGTCTTCTCAGCTTATGGTGGTACTTATAAGAAGAAAAAGAGATTCTCAGGAGCAATCGAGAGAAGATCGACTCGCGCGGTAGCTAAGGGGGGTTGACAGTCGCGGAATGCGCGCTTCTGTCTCGTTCACGAATAAAGAGAGGAGTAGCTCGTGGAGAAAGAGTATAGAGAGAGAGAAAGAGAGAGAGAACGTGACTGGCGCGCGAGCAATTTACGTAGCTCGTCGCAATTTACGTCAAACGCCGGCGCGTGAATCGATCGTCGCGCGCGAGGGACTACCGTGAGTTTCTCTGTCTCTCTTTCTCTCTTTCTCTCTCTCTCTCTCTCTCTTTCTTTCTTTCTTCTGCTTTTCTCCTGCGACGAGAGCAGCGATATACCGAATAAATTACGATTATTCGCACGCTGGCTGTACCGTGAGATGTCCTATACGTATGTACGTACGCGTACGTCTCAAAAATAATTGTCAGCGCGTATAAAGTTCTTTATCATAGCGGTAATTGCCATCGTTATATATATGTATACATATACATATACGCGATTTTTTTTCCTTTCTCCTAATTAGATATTTTCTTTTCAATTCTAAAATGAGGAACGCTCATCAGCTTCACAGAGACGCTCTAATTGTTCTATAATTTCGCGTCTACAGTTTTACATCTAAGCGCTCACCTAAAGGTACCACCGCGAGTGCGCTGGCAAATAAACAATGGACGCGTCTCTCTCGCAAAGTAATTGAAGACACCCAACACTGTTTCCTTGCGTTCCAGCTCGCCAGCAGTGATGCGATCGATTCGGTTCAGTTCTCTCTCTCTCTCTCTCTCTCTCTCTCTCTCGATCGAGAAAGCGCCGCGTCGTTTTACAATTGTATAACGAGCCGACGACGACGAAGACTCGCCGAAAAGGCTCACAATGAGAGGGTTGACTGTGCCGTTGCCGTTCTCTCGAGGTTTTTTGCCCAATTGAATTGAATGTAAAACACGGCTTTACATCAATCCGAGCGCCGCGAGACTGAGTGACTGTGCACGGCTGATTTAAGCGCTCTTGCGGCCTTCTTATAAACATCTGAGTGTATTTCCTTATTATTATTCTTTTGCTTCTTTTTCGTGTACAGTATAGTCTTTCTGATCTGCCAAGTTCGCGCGCGGCGTTAAAGTGTATCGGGATCTTTTATGTAGTTCGCGAATCGAATGCGTATACACAATGACTTTTGGACCAGCAGTGGCTTTTATTTAATGACTCCTGATGACTCCTGAAGGGTTGTTTATCGATCACTGAGCCGAATAAGTCATTTCAACAAACAAGAATCATCGATAAAATCGACAAAGTTGAAAGTTAAGATCAAAGAATCTATAATATACATACCAACGCATGGTCGATTAACTCGATATGACATTTGTCTTTTCACATCGCTCGTATATGTATACGTATACTCGTATATAGACGATACACTCCTAGAGGGTGGAATAATTTTCTTTTCCTTTTGCGTTTCGATTACTCTTATGCAGTTAGATACATTTACCCGCAAGGTAAAGAAGCACTCTCGGCGAGGTTATTTACGGCTCCCCGGAGATTGATTGCGCGCGCAAAAATGCACGCACGCAAAAGCTCCGATTTGCATGAACTACTCGGGTATTCCACTCCGCGGTTGCTTACTCTTAAATACGCTTTTCCTACGCGTGCGTTGTGTGCACATATGGTATATATACATATAATATACAACATGAACTTTTATTCCAGAGGTTTTTTTTGCTTGCGGGTTTTTGTGAACTAGAATAAGTGAAAAGCAAGCGAGTATGTATGTTGCATGTATGTGCGTGTATTGTAAGCTTTAAAGTCTGCAGTACCGCTGCAGTATATATAATACTTGGTTAAGGTATGTCTAAAGGAAAGTTGAGCTACTCGCGAGTGAATGACGTCGCGTTTCTTTTGATCCGTGGTACGTGTTGCGCGGCTGAAAATTTTTTTATTTATCTTATATAACTGATTGTACTTGCAGATTCGATATGCGATTCAGATACACTATAGCTAGAACCGCAGGTGTGCTATAGATACGCTTAATTATTTCGACTCTATGTGTATATATATGATATAACGTAAACGCGAATATAAAGAATGTCGGAGCAAAATATAAACCTTATCCTAGGTATATTCGCTTTGCTAATCTCTTGAGAGTGTCAGAGGGTACGAGAATAGACAATTAAATAGTCTCTCCACTTCATGGGATGCGTGTTGCGAGGGAGTATCTCTCCTCGAGATATATATATATATATATATTTTATATATATGTGTGTGAGTACATACAAACACACGTGTGTCATAGCGATATATAATATATATAACAGACCAGAGGCGAGTTCAGCCGTTGTCTCGGGACTGCCATATATATTACGTTCTAAAGGCATGTACAATACTGTCCTCTCTTATATATTCTCTCCAAACTACATTACTACTATACAGTACAATACGTGATAGGATATTCGAACGACTTTCAGTGTTTTCATTGAAATCATTGAGGAATTATTTTGACTAATTCAATGAATGCAAAAATCGTAGTATTATACTTGTGTATATGTATATATATATAAGTGTATAGGGAAATAAAAGAAAAGAAAATACCACGAAGACATAGAGAACCAGTCGCATCTCGAGCATTCCTCGAGCTGATTTTATTTGTAGGCCGTCAGCTTGGAGCGCGAAGCTCGGCAGCATATTGTGAGCGCGTATACTGGCCCTCGTTGGAAGAGAAGCAGATCGGGACACGAGCGACGGCAATTAATTCTCCTCTAGATTTATCGAGGATAGACTACTCGACGAGAGCTGAGGTGTCTCTCTCTCTCTCTCTCTCTCTTTTTCTCTCATGGCGTATACGTACTACCCTCGACCGTTTGACGCACGTGCTTCATCTTTCTTGATTTATATACGGACTTCTTCGCGGGATCACTTTTTTATCTGTGTACAGCGTACACACTATTCGTCGTGAAGTATATCTAGAGTAATAACGTGGCAGTAATCGTGGTATGAATTTATTATGATCGCGGAATAGTCGCTATAAACATATAAGCAGAACCAAAAGAAACGAAATTTACCTCAAAGCTCACATCTAATATTACGTAATTTCTTGAGCCTCAAAGTCTTCTCTATACACTTCGCGATATAATATCAGGCGATGCAGCGCGATGCAACCGGTTGTGCTAACGGTATACGGAAGCTGTCGTCGTAGTCGATAGCCTCCTCTCTTTCTGTTTTAAAAGCCTTGCTCTTGCGCACCGCGGTAAATTCAGTATAGCGAGGCTCTACACACACCCGAGCCATAAAGCAGAAGTTATCGTCGAGCCGTTGTCTCTTGCGGCCAGGTGCGCGAACGCGAAATTCTGCTTTGTGTATGTATCTGTTAGCTGTACACATACGAACACATGTATATATATATCGAGAGAAAGAGAGAGAGAGAGAGGGGGGAGAGAAGTTCTACACTATAAATACATATATATACACCCGCGAACTCTCAGGCGCGCGGGAATGTCGAAATTGCGTTATGCTCCGACCCCAAGAATTATCATATTTTCATGAGGGTCTCTGTATATGTATATATATATTTGTTTTATTCTTCGGTGGAGGAACGATTGTCTCCTTTTTTATTCCTGGGATTCGAGCTGTTGCGACTTGTTGTAGGTACGCGATGAAAGTACGGTGTTGCACTGGTCGTTTCGCTGCTTTTATTTTGTTCTCGACGATGCGAGGAGTCGTGTGTTGTGTCCCTACAAACACTTTCCCGTGTAATAATTCAGAGAGGCGGGACCCAGAGGAGGCTACTCTACTCGCTGTCTATATATATATAAGTTTATATACATAAGCGGGTTATCTTATTGTGCTGGGCACACAAGCATCATTTTTTATCAAATTTTACTATTTACGGTAATTGAATAAAATGAAAGCATGTATGTATTCTCAAAATAATGAAAAATATTGAGATTTATCATACTAGTATATTCTATTTGATTAATAATTAATATTAAATAAATACCAATCCATACCACATGTAATAAAACGTTCCTTTTCCAAACGTATACATATGTTGCTACTGCTCGATTTTCGACCAAAAGTACGTTCAACCCTTTCTTCCAATGGGCTATGTCTACATACACTGCATACAGAGAGAACCGTCGGAGAAAAAGAGTGCCGCGCGCAGACCCAAAAGAATCGAACAGTATAAGATCCACAGGAGACGATAAGCCGCGGCATGATCGAGATTCAAACGCCGCGCCTAAATATCGCGTCGGACCAATTTACCTCGTTGTGGGTGGCGCTGTACAGTACAATTGAAGTGCCGCGCGTCCTTTGCTTTTCGTGGATTTCTTTTTGCACCGGATACTTTTGGGAGCACGATTGCTTTGTTCAAATGGCGTCATTATGAATATATATATAGGTTGTAAGTAGATACATGTCGAGTTTAACAAGACTGCATTAATTACGGAAAATATGGTTTTGCATAAGACTACTCAAATTGTAATGCATAAATTACTAGAATATAGCTTCTGCGAATGAAATTCTCAATAAATACGTGCGCGTGACAAAGCAAAGCATTTAACGATGCTAATACATAAGTATCGTTTAGGCGTCTGAATATATTAACGTAATTTGTATGCGTTGCATTTCATTCGCATAACCATTGATTTTAATGTAAGTACGTGCGAGTAATTTAACATACCTGCTATGAACATATGTTATATGTTTTCACTTTATACGTCCATTGTACGTAGGGTTACGTATCCCCAGAACGTTTGCTCAAAAACTGTCGAATCTAGTATTGATTTGAGCGATTGCATAAAGACAATCGTTCGTCCATGAATATCATTCGGTGGCCCCTCAATAAAATTAGCCTCCGCTGCGCGACTTCTCTCCTCCCATAATACAGCAGCGTCCAGAGGAATAAATATCGCAATAAAAGAATCTTTCGCTGCAGCGACGACTGCCGCGTCGGTATCGGGCGTATGATCGCGTGCACAGCTCTCTCCCTCTCTTTCTTTCTCTCGATTGGCGCGAGGATATATACATACACAGACACACATACACGACGCCAACCCGCTGTGAGCGCTATCGCGAGAGCATCATCGCTCTCCGCGCATTTTCAGAAGCTGCCGAGAGGTATATCCTTGTGTGTGTGTGCGTGTGTATACGTGTGGTGAGATGTGCAGTGGGATTCATATGTATGTGGGGGCAGAGGTATATATGGCCATGTATGAGGAGAGGAGGGACACGTGTGTTTATGCTTATGTGAGTAGGAGAAGCTCGCAGACCCCCTGGTGAAGGGGGAGAGAGAGTAAGCGACGCGCGGTCTGCTGCGACCGACTCGAGGATATTCGCTGAGGGTATTTAGCGACACGGTGGATTCGCTGTTGAGAACTGTGGGATGTATTTTTTTCTTCCGGTTTCGCTGTGTGCTTATACTGAGATGTATATACTGAGATGTACCTTCCGTAAACTCTTTCCGATAAAACTTTATCGGTTTTATTTGGTACAAGTATATGAAAATAGCGGATTATTCAATCAATATTTCGTTGTTATTTTCTAAATGTAAATTAAATTAAATGAATTTCAGTAATATTGGAGATTATAGTTTGTCAAATGAGTTTGACATCACGGGTCATATTTGCATGGTTTACACTTTCACGTTCGGATTTATACATATCAAGGATTAAAGTATAATATTCGATTTCAACATAAAAGTATAAATTATACCACATATTTCGTAGTCGTATAAAAAGATAATTAAAAGATCTGCTATCCACGTATCTAGGTTTCGTATATTAAGTCCCAAATTCGACTCAAAAACCAACTCTCTCACATCCCTGCAACCTGAGATATATATATATATATATATATATATATATATATACGTGTATATATAGCGAATCGCTTCGATTCTTGCCATATAAATGACAATAATTATACATTCTAAAGAGACAAGCTCGCAGAGAGATTTCGAAGAAGCGGAACGTCGTGCGCGCACATATCCCCGAAAAAGCCGGTGCGATCATAAATAACTGGGAGGACCTATAAACAACGAGCCACAGGACACGCGCCGCGTTCGGCATTGATTCCGCGCTTTGCAGCCTTTCTCTTAGCGTTGCTCGCGGTTCGACGCCGTTTATCATACAGGAAACAATAGGAACTGGCAAAACACGTGCTTCGCGCACGCCCCGACGTGCGGACCGTTTTCGGATCCTTCCGAAGGTTCGGAGAGAGAGAGAGAGACAGAAAGAGACTGTGCGGAGGAATTACGAGCGAGGAGTAGCTGACAAAATGAAGGAATAAAGGACTGTAAAGAAGGACGACATTTCTCGAAACGACGATTGTTTTTCGTTCTATAATACTGTTTGACTTTGCTCTAGAGGCTTTTGAAAATAGAATTTTTTATTAGACTGTTTGAAAAATATATGATAATGTTTTTTCAGAAAAATAACCTATCGATAGAAGCTATAATAAAATTGGTGTCTATGTAGAGAGAACAGTCATATTGAAATTGTAGGAGGAATATATTTTATAACGTTGATGTACATGATTCTTGAAAATCAATTTATATTAGGTGCGAGAAATTCTTTTTTATTCTTAAAAGGTTTTACAGGTCGTAAAAGATAGTATGCTGAACGAGATAACTTGAAATGCTTTAAGGGGATAAGACACCTTTAAGTGAAGCTATACCTAAAGTTACAAATAATAATTCGTTATGTTAATCGCAATTCAGGCTTTATTTCACATCTTTAGGTTTCATCGATGACCACTGACAGTAGGTTCTTAAAAGGTCAGTCTTCATAAGGTTCAAAATGAATTATTGGCCTATTGAGCTAAAAATTGACATAAATACTCTTTGATACATTGTTTAATATATAAATGCAGGAATTTTTAATCAAATGAGTAGAAAACATTTTACACGATGAAATGTATCAAGATTTTTTTAAATATAGCAATAAAGTCCGTTTTTAATTATCAATAATTTTTTAAATCTATTCTATATTAACTGTAAAAAGGATGCAATTAATTAATGTCTCCGTTAAAGGTGTCTTGCCCCCTTAATAGAGAGCTGTACGACAAGAGGCAATGCATTTCAAAATTTTATGCATAATTATTAACACTGTTAAACAGCGATTATAACTTCGAAATATCGCGAATCGAAGCTCAGACGGAGAAAGGGCCATTGACGTCGCGGACTACATGACAAAGCCAAAGAACCAATTGAAAAAGAAGAAAATAGGCGGAGAGAGCGAGAGAGAGAGGAAGAGCGATATACGAGCGAAGCGTATGCAGTATAGTCACCGCGGCGGCTCTCGAGAGCGAGACGGCAAAAGAAAAAGGAGGAGCCGCTTCATTTGTTGAGACAATATAACAATTCATTTTTGTCACATCCACTGTCGAAGATCTTTTATTGTCGTCTGGGTCCTGCTCCCAACGATCGGTTCTCTCTCTCTCTCTCTCTCTCTCTTCTGCTAAGCTGCATCCTACCTCTCGTACTATCTGCCTTTCTCTCTCTCTCTCTCTCTCTCTCCCTCGACCCTTTTCAAGACCCCTGGGTTCGCGCGTTATACACTGTATATAAGAGTTAGCCGCGCGTAAATCTTGTCCTCCCTCGATTCTCTCCCTCCGAGTTCTTCTCCGCTCGCTTGCGAGCCTCGACTTACTTTTGCTGCCGCGTGCGCGCGCCCGCTTCCTCGATGCTGGAAGCTTTGCAATCGCAAATAAATTTCTCCAGCCGCGACGTAGCTTACGTTCCGCTCTGCGCGACCGCGCCGCACCACCTTTTATCATTTTGCGAATCGGCTCTCTGCGTGTGTGTGAGCGCGCGCGCATGCCTGTGTCTCTCGTCTGCACAAGAGCTTGGAGAAAGGAAAATGTGTGGATATGTGAAATGCGGATTTTTTTCGGTCTTCGTGGCGATTGAGTAAAATTCACGAGTTGTTGGATTAATATTGTGGCTTTGGTACGTATGGGAAGCTGGAATGTTATTCACAGGATTGCAATAATTTCTTCTTTTTTTCCAATTTCGATTGAATATATGCTTTGCATATCTTTTATTATTTATCCTTTAGCCGTAGCTTGAATATTTTATACAAGGATTCGCAATTATTGTTTTCAATAGATCATTTTTATTGATTCATGTTATGTAGTCATAATTATTACTCTTAGAGGAATGTTACGTCAATAGCTTTGTAATTTTTAAGCTCTAATGAAAAAGCATCGATATAAAAGTTGCTAGAACTGAATGAGTATTCAGTCGTGTTAATGATACAGTGGTTGACTAACACTGCATTGAAATATCATTTTTTTAAATCTAAAAAATAATCTACAACCTTCAAAGTGAATTTATATCCGGTGAATACGAAAATAAAACTGTAGCAGTATCATCTGCTCCATAAATATATACATGAAACTTTTCTGAGGCGTATACATATATACACACACAGGACGCTGTCCTTAAACGGAATAATATTATTCGACCGAAGATGTGAATCGATCGAGATCAAAATCCATCGGACATTTGGGACAAATTGTCGAATTTATGGATCGGTGTGACGCGGCTGAATACATACGACGCAGTAGCTTATCATTGAAATCTCGCGTGTAGTTTCGGCATGACAGAAGAACGGGAGCGCGAAACGCGATTTAGATTGAGAAGTTATTCGTGATCTAGTGCTGTTCGATTGTCAGAATTTATTTTTATTATTATTTATGTAGCTTAAAAATAGTGATTGATGCTTGATGGCTTTTTTCAATACGTCGCATAAGAAAGAAAGCTTTAAGCGAAGGCGCATCGTATCGAGTCATATAAATCGTTAGCTTTCGTGACTTATACACGTAATAAACAAAACGCACGTAGAATTCCCGACACAAAATTCAACAGCACGTAAAAAACAGCTGCATACCATCACGGAAATGAAAAAATATCGGCGCCAACGTCCAGCCCACGGCTCTCCCTAGAAACTACGTGAGCCGTCGCTTCGCACCAAAGACGGGCAGAATCCTTATATACCAACGAAATATCTCTCTCTGTTACATATTTCACTCTCGGAAAGTATATTTATATACAGTGCTGCGAAGAGAAGCTGCGGAAGATCCTCGCAGTTCACCCCCTATACGTCTTCCCTTCAAACGCTTAGCCGAAAAGTGCCAAGCGCCCGGCTAGATTTCGACGGCGATTGTAGAGTCTCGTCGGCGCAAGAAAGAAGAAACGAAAAGGAGACGCGGAGACTCGCGCCGGACGTGAGCTGAATCCGAGAGTAGCTGGAGAAAGAGAGAAAGACAGAAAGAGAAAGAGAAAGAGAAAGAGCGCAAGTTTGGTTTCCGGTTTCACGCATATACATACAGAACTGTGCGGCTTAGCTTGTTTCATTCCTTTTTTTCGGCTTTTGAGTTTTGTTGCGCTTGCAGTGTGTATATACGGCGGGACTGCGCGCTTTGCCGCCTTTGAGTCGTTTTTATATGAATTGTCGACTGGTCGTAGCTTTTTTCCCCTCTGGATTTCGGGTGGTTAGCGGATTTATGCGTCGAGTTGAGTGATGATTTAAGAAGTTGCGGTCGCGCGCGCCGCCTAAAAGAATACATGCGCATTTCATTCCGCCGAGGGAAGTTTTTCAGTGACGCGCGTCTCGCTTCTTTACAACGAGTCGAAATCAAAGTCGGTTAGTGAGTGCGTGGAGTATCGAATTATATGGGCGTATCTAAAATATTTCTTACGTTATTAGCTGGCCGAGTGAGCCGCACACAGGTGCAGAGACTTGCGCAGCTTCCAGATGTCGATTATATATATATAGTATATAGACCGAGATGGCTCCAACCGCACACGGAATCGAGAACGCGCACGCGCTCTTATGTGAAAACGCGCGTCGTCCACTTTCTAGCTATGATCGCGGTTCACTAAACCGGAATTCCAGAGCTAATAATACGATTACGAAGCGCGATCGATCGTAGGTGGACCGAAAGCGTCGAGTCACCCGACGGTCTTTCATCTTTCATCGAGAGCGAAGGCGCGCAAGGCGTCGAGAAGTTTGATTACCAATTCTGCCTCCGAGAGAGAGAGAGAGAGAGAGAGAGAGAGATCGAACTGCGAAAGCCCCAGAGAAGAGAGCAGAGTTGGATCGGTGACCCGGTATATCTGATGAGCTCTCTGCGCGCTGCCAAGGAGCCAAGGATGAATTCTTCATTTTCCTTTTCAACTCAGCTCTCAACTTGATTCGACTGTATAAGTATATTTAAGAAAGAGAGAGAAGGAGAGAAAAAAGGCCAATTAAAAGTTTATAATGGGTTTCTGCCTTGGATAAATCATATCTCCGCAGTAATCCAACACGATTACAGCGTCACCTTAATTCTCTCTCTCTTTCTCGTATTCTACTGGGTGTACAGCAACGCGAAGGATATATGTATATATTGGATATATATTGTTATTGTCGTCGCAATGCGCGAGAGCGGCTCTTTTGCTCGTGAGCATTATGAGAGAAATTTTCGAGGAGCCACGAGCACACATGCTTGTTCTTATTTTTAGCCGATGGATTATTATTATCATTTCGTCAGAAGCTGGTCCTCGATAATGAAATTTCCATTGTTAAAGGAGATAATGCTGGAGATTGCGCTAAACACTGAATGAAGTTTCGATTTTCACGCCTGTAAGCGGCTTCTATTTTGTTACGTGAAGTTGCTTGGTGTTTTTCTTACGTATGTATATCCGTACAAGCACACGCATTGTGACAAAGCAATGAATGAAACATTGATCCGAGTAAGAAAAGGACTCTGTAATAGTTTTCGACCTACAGCTAAGAAATATAAATCGAATCATAATATTGAATTTCGAATATGACAGAGTTTCTACGGCGTTGCTTTCTAGTTCTTTTATAATGGATTGCTCGCGATGATAACTAATTTAATAATAGAACGTATATACTTTATTTAAACGCATCATCTTACTGTATCATTCCAATAAGCTGGCGTAATAGCTTAATCTCGCAAAAGCATTGTTTTGAGTAAAAAAATGTTATAATAATCTTATTGAAAGACTGCTACACATGTATAACGGCAAATCCATAATCCATTAACGCATGAATTAGCAGATCTGAAATACATGTCAGTGCTCGAGCGAGCAGATAGCAGAGTCCCTAATAAACTTCTGTAAATACATCGAATTTACCGACGGGCAGCACAATCCTTTCTTTTTTTCCCTCTCGTTCCATTTAAAGTCGGACCGCGCGCGCGAGCTCGCCTCGCTCACGTTCGAACAATGGTAATTACAAGGGGCAGGCGCGGCCATTAGCTCTATATATATACGAGGCGCGCGAGTGCCTGTCTTTATGTGATTTTTTTCGTTTTTTCTCCTCTCATTTCTTTTTATCTCTTATAGGCGTGCGTCAGAATCGATGTGTCGATGTGCCCCCGGTCGGTATCCAATTGGACCTCCGTAGCCTTAAATTTGTTTCCAGTGATTTAGCCAGTGAATTGTAGTTGTCAATTATTTTAGTGAGTCGTATAATATAACGTTTATGGATTGTGCGAATACTTTCGTTGAGATATCGATGAGGAAATGTGGGCTCAATCAATTATTATGATGCTAAAATGGAGTGTCCGACAAATAATAACAGTGAATGAACTGCGCGTTACTGATTTTTACAAACGAAAGAGTAAAGAACTGATTTTGAGAGTTCCATTGACTCAGCTCATACGACTGAGCAGAATCGGGTTATAAATAATCTCTGTTCTGCGAATCGCAAGTTACAATACGATAGATATAGTTCAGGATTTAGATTTCTTATCTTCATATATCGATCGCATATTTATTCAGTGGTTCACTTCGTTCACCTTATGTTTTATTGTAACCTCAAAGGAATAGTTATAAATCACATAACTTGCTGTTCCCATATTGATAGTTTCAGGTTTTGATTCTGACAAGTGGCGAAATCGGTGGCAGTGATTCTGACGAGAACTATGACATTACCTCGCCATCAGAATGGATTGTGTTTACCTCATAGGATAATAGCTTTTATTACAGACGCAAAATAAAAGACTTGAAGGCACTCGTTGAGTTAGTGGACTAAATACGTATATATTATGCTAGCAAGTGCATTGAGCAATTAGGTGGTAGGAGGAACTATTTTACAAATTGTGCTCATACTTATTATATTATATTATGTTTTTATTATATTACGTTTTTATTATATTACGAAATATGTTTTTTTTCGAGTGCATGTGAAAGTTCTTTTCGCACATAATAGAGTGAATTGTGAATTGTGAATTCATAAAACATATTTAAATTTAAAAGGCTACGTCACGTATAATGATATAATGAATCGTTATTTCCTTTTACAAAAATTGTGAGCTATTTAAATGAACTTGTCATTCGTCTTATGCACAGAAGTACTTTTGTTAAGTAAGTTTTAAAAATGTTAAAAATGAATTGCTGTGATATAAATTTATCAATTATTTCCGTAACGAACTTTCACTTTACTGTAATATTTCTATTTGAAATTAATAAAAAGTATAAAGTCATCTCTTGTTTAACAAGAATAAATTTAAAATATCTTTACATAGCTGTATCTATTCCTTGGATTGTTCAATTCTATAAACATCATGATTTTCTGAAGATAATCATAGCCACTTTTTTATTTATTATTATGAATTAATAGGTTCTAGAATATAACATAACGTTTACGTTATGTTCGGAGTTCTCCTATTATTAATACTTCTCGTTATTAGCATAGTTTTAGAACTAGTGTAAATCTTCAACAATATAATTGTCACTGTATTTGTTGAAAATTAGATATAAATATTCTGAACTTCTGTACATAAATAAAACAATGATTTATTTTTGAAAAAAGTCATTGTATGTTTATATTTTATCTCTTCACTTCTATAAAGATAAAATAAGCTTTTAAACTAGAACAGTTGTTGTTTGGGTCATCTATTTGGTTGTAAATTCATAATTATAACTTAATTGAGTATTTCGGTATATTAATGTAATATAATAATTTCATTTTAAATAGTCACGTTTAAGAGTGAGTATATGGGATGTATCATAAATTATTATTATATAAATTATTAAACCAACTATTACGAGAAAATATAATTCATTAAAGTCATGTACATAATATTCTACATGATGCTAACAAATAATAATAATAAATGAAATAATAATTCTATTTATAATCCAATCTTCATAGAGTGTTTATGCAAAATGAAAAAATGTACCTCACCGAATCAACAGAAACATTATAAGATCGAAATAATTATTATATTAATCGTATCGCTTTCTAAACGAAAGTTTAGTTCTGTCTATGCGTGTAAAATTCAGACTGGTCAATTTCCAATTACACATACACCAACTCGATACTCCTAATAACGAAAAGAATTGCTCGCTCTCGTAGCAAAAACCGCTCGCGCGTACTCGCCTAATCCCTGAGCTCTCGCTCGCGATCGCGGTTCGTATAGTGATTCGGCAAATATTTTCTACCCATCTCTCTCTCTCTCTTCAGGTCCTCTTTTACTCTAACCCAGAGAGGATCGCGCGCGCCGCGGGCGCGCATTGTTTCAAACGTCCCCGCGGGGAGGCTATAGTATGCTCGCGCGAGTCATTCGGGAGAATTAGTTCGGCCGCGGGGGTCCCTTGTTAAAGGAGAGAAAGAGACGCGAGCGTTGGACCACTCGTTCGTTTCGTTTCCTTCTCGTGTGTATATACACGTATATATATGGGTAGGCAAATACATATAGGTACACAGGCATGAGCGAGAGTTTACAGGCGCTTGTATTATATCGACCTTATCGTCGCGCGCGAGAGCACATTGCTTCCCGATCGGCAGGTCTATATCTTTTATTCCTCTTCTCATACCTGTGTGCGCGTGTGTGTGAATATGTATGTGCGTATAACGCGGACTTTATGCTTACTGGGCGATGTATCTTATGGTGACGTTGGTACGAAGGATTACACTTGTGCGAGCTGCCTCACCTCTGGGTCGGCTACCTATGATGGATTCCAGGAGAGGTGGAGGAAGATTTTTATTGTCCAGATGACAGAATCGAAGATCTCGAGATAAAAATCTGGAAGAGGTGATTTGGTGTGATATTTGCTTAGCGCTACACTGGCTAAGTTTCCTTTTAACCTGACCACAAGTAAATAGCGTTGTTAGCTCGAGCTTACATTTTCCGTGACTGAGCCTGAATAACGGATTTTCTCGCAGTACCGCAAAAATGCAAGCTCTCAATTCGCAAACATTGATCACGTTCTCCCAAGGCAAACAATTCCATGTTTATATATAAGCGTTTTTTTCTCGATATACAAATTCAATGCGAAACGCTCAGGCGTACAATGCATCGTTTGTGCTCGTCTATGCAAGCATTACAACCTGCACAAATAAGCCCGCGCGTGCAATTTTGTCAGGCACTTCTCTCGGCGTGTCTCGCGCCTTCCTCGAGAAATGCAGTACATACGTGCACGCACACCCACACGCATACACACAAGTGAGCTTACGACGAGATATAAGAAGAAAACGCAAGGTATAATGGTAAACCATCAATTTAATCGAGTTCTCCGTTTCCAAGCGAACGTCGTACGAGCCCGACGCACTGTATACTTGCCTCCGTGATGCAATACAATTACAATCTGCAGCTCGCAGGAGTATATAGATCGGGAAGAAAAAAGCGTACGAAGCTGCGCGCGGCGAAGAGTTTCTCATTTGGGCGCCGGGATGTTCGGCCGGTTGTAATTCGAGCGTTTACGAGCGCCGAGAGGCACCGCCCAGCGTTATGTCCCCCGCGGGGCATAATGAGATTCGACGTATTCATAGTCATTCTTGTAATAACGACTACAAACGATACTAATAGTGCACCGTTACAAAACGCGCGAGTCGCTCGCTTCGACGTCGAGCGGAGCTTTGTGTATTCACAACGACGGAAGAGATCGACGCAAGTGTATGGGTGGCGCACACGCGCAAAGACGTGTTGGTCTGATGATCTTTCGTTATTTTCCACATTGCTCATATTTATCTTTCTCTTTTACCCATTTATTAATATACCTTCTCAATCAGTCTTTCGGAGTGGCTATACGTATAATGATATAGATAGCATGAATTTATAAGAATTTTATAATAATGACTGCGTCGTATTGGGAAATTTGCGGAGGGAGAAACGACGCGAAGGTAATTTAGTCGTAATGAAAGGAGGTCCGTTCAGAAGCCAAACGCCGCTGATGGTTCGTACAACAAGGGCAACGCGCGCAGTCTGCGAGTGATCGAACATGGCAGGGCGCGATATTCATCGGCCGACGGCGGCGCATGTTGCACGCTCCCTATCGGCCCTCTATATGGTAGCTCTACGATGCGCCAACAATGTCATCGGCCCTGTGAATTCTATATGCGGCGACAGGTTACTGCACCGTCTACGGACATGCGAGTCTGGAGTTTCGTTCACACGCAGTTCCCGCACTTCTGCAATGAATACGTATATGGATTGAGGGGAAATTGGATTTGTCGATTTTCTTACTCTTTCTACTTCCTCATTTTGCAAATTATTTATTAGCTGATAAGTAAGGTAGATATTACGCTGCAGAATTCATACTCAGAATTTTGCTCGTTTTGCAATGTATATTGAAGCGTCGTCACTTCTGAGAATCAGCCTTGAATTTTTTATGTAATTTCGATTGTAACAATTTTGTGATAATTATTTTATAACACGCATCGTAATTAAATGATTGTATATATTGTTTTGTAATTGTTCATCAATTCAAGATGGTTTATCTGAATGTTTTATTTGAATGTTTAACGAATGCGATAATATATATATCTTCGCAATATTTTTGAGATTTTTAGTTATAAGTTCGTGTGTAAGTTTGTATATACCAGCCTTTTTTTCTGGTCAATAAGCGAATAAATAAATAAAATATAAATATACTTCAATCAAATCATTTTCCAGGAATAACAAATAAATAAATTATAAATTTTGAATTGTTACTATAAAGGAACAAAGAGAGAATTTTAACAAAATGTACATGTAACCTGGATTTCTATAAAATTTTGTAATAACCAGCATATCAATAAGTGTACCGCACAAAAAGTTCAGTAAGACCTCCAAGGCTCACCTGCGAGTTCAGTAATAAATCCAGAGCAGATCGACAAATTCATTTCGCCCACGTTATATTCTTGCAGCTACTTGCACAATCATCGCTTTCTCTCACTGTCTCTCATTCCTGGAGTCTGCGTACACATACCACACTTCGCAGTGAAAACAGTAGCCAGTACTCGAGCTATATACGCATATCTCGTAGTCGGTTCTCACTCACTCTCTATCTCTCTCTCTCTTTCTCTCGCCGAAAACGGGTTTTCCAGCACTGTATATATTCATGATGGATTGGCCTGCTCCGCAACGGATCTTATACATTGTGGGAGAAACATTTGTTGGGACGACTACGGCCCGGGTTATTCGATATTATGTGCAGCCTTCACTGCTGCAGCTTACACACGCGAGACGATTATTTTTTTCATTCCTCTGCTGCATATATCGTTCCGAGAATCCGAAGTCTTTTTTTCACTTGGTTTATTTTTCGAACCGTCGATGGGCATGAAACTCTGTAGTTGATTATCGATAAATTACCCGTACCCGAGAGAGATCGTAAGCTCATATTTTTTAATAACCAGCAATGTTACATTTATACATCGCAGGATTCCTCGTTTAGACCGAAGCGCGTGCGAGATACCGATGTAACAAGTTCTCGTAAAAAGGATCCTGCGACATCGGCAACCGATCGATCTTTCATCATTCGTGAAACGTCCTTTCCGAAACTTCCTAGCGTACATCATACTCCTATCGATGTACCTGTACAGCTTAAAGCCTGCACAGTTGAGCGTAAAAAGTAGCTTTTGGAATTTCAAGGTCAAGGGTGGAGCAGAAGCGTTGCAGCAGTGAGTCGATCCAAGAAATGATCGATCACCTCTAGACAATGTCTGTGCGCGTGTGCGTGTGCGCGTGCGTATATATATATATATATATATATATATATATATATATATTTTATATATATATAAGTTTCTCGGATGCTCGTTACACATACCGCGACGTTGCTTTGAGTTTGTTGACTTCTACATACCGGGAGGGACACGCGCGTAAGGTGTTTTTTTCGCAGGTGAGATCAATCGTTACTCGGATTGAATTTCTCGGAACGAAATTTCACAGCAATATATTTGCTGAGAGAAAGAAGACAGTCGAATTTTATACACTGTAAAAGTGTATCAACGTGCTTCTATTCAAATTTCATTCATTCTTTCTCGTAAACACACGTCGAAATTCTTTCTTCTTGCTACGATTTATATACACTCCTAGACCACACCGTACACTAATTTATTCATCCGCGCATCAGTTTCTTCTCGGAAGTCGCGTCCCATCGTTGAAAGCTCGGTTGGCCGCGCACTATTTTTTCCCACTATTTACGTCGCTTCCTGGCCAATAAATCGCCGGTAATTGCAGAGAGACTCTAACCTGTAGCTTTGACCCGCGCAGACGCATATCATGTATATATATATAGAATCACACAAGCCGCTCAAGACCGAGAAAAAAATACCTTCGCACGATATGGTCTCGCGGAAGAGGACCAGTCGCGTCGGGATGAGATGACGTCTCTCCTGGGATACTGTACGCGTTTATAAGTTTCGTTCGGGGTGACTCACCTGCGTCTGTGTATCTGTACAAGTGTGTGTGTGTGTGAGAGCTGAGCTGCATTCTGTGTACGCGCCGAGCCGTGATATATCCCTCTGCACGAGACACAGAGAGACAGAAGAGAGAATCTGCGCGTCATCGCGCTCGTCGTGACTTTGACTTGACGTACGATCGTCGCGCGCGCTCGCGCTCTGTGGTGTACGAAAAAGAAAAAGAAATATGTATATACGTATATATATATATATATACATACACACACATATATATGTATACGTATATATACGTAAAGAGCGAGAGTAGATGGTGTATTGTGCGAGTGTGTGTTATAATACAGCTAATCGAATTGAAAAAGTTTTGGGAATGATTCGGGTCGATGTGGCTGCCGTTGCTCTCCTCTCTCTCTCTCTCTTTCTCAGGATGATGTATTGGGCTATTGTTTGGAATTCATGTGTTTTACGGCTGTATAGTCCCGAGTGATGGGGTATTGAGGCTGATTGATGTTGCCAGTCTTATGTACGAGTGTTATACTATTCGTTCTGGACATTGGAACCGTTTTTGTTATTATTCGTTATTGTAACCTTACACGTGTATAGCTAATATCTCATTAATATCTTAGGAAATTGCTCGAGAAAATCTCTGACTGCAGTGCACGTATCAATTAATTGACGCGAGGCAATAACATATGCATTTGAGTTTCTAGTACAGAAGTACAGACCGTATATTTCTCGAATATTCAAACTATCGTCGCTAATTAAAAGCACAACGATTCTTGGACGCACCTGTAGCCACACAGGTCTCCCCGATGATCAGCGCTCCCACGCGTTTTGATCGATCACCAATTCCCGGAACTCTCCCGTCAGCGACGTTCGGATTCCCAGCTTTTCGGCATCGGCGCATCGTTGTTGAATCTGTCTCTTGCATATATCTATAGCTGGTGCTGCTGTTGCTGCAGTAGAGAAGGTGACTCAGGTGACTCGACACGATAGATCTGCGCGCGCGACCCATATCAGATCAAATATCGAGAACCTCTGTGTGTCTGTATGTATGTGCATGTGTGCAGCGGGAGAGAAGAAAGACGGTAGCGCTGCTGCTGCTGCTCTGCCATGTATATATATATATAAGTACCCGCACAGCTCTTTCTCGCGGTGCGGCGTCGATTGATTGCCGCGATTGCGCGTTGGAGCTGCATTCCTGCACTGCAGCGATGGCGAACGAATGGAGTATATAGCACTGCTGCTGGATAGTGCACGTGCTTCATGCATCGACTGCGCGGATGAATGCGAGGGTCTGTATATACGCAATGGGGGTTGTGGGTGGCTTTTGTGAGCCTATAGTGCGAATACAATGCGGAGAACGAGAGAGATTGAAGTTATTTAGTTTTTTTTTTGAAGCATTCGAAGTATGCTGCGACGCCGAGCTGTTCATTATTATTAGACTATAGAGCCGAGTTTCATTCTCCCACGAATCGTCGATACTTACTTTTCGAGTCCTCGACGCACTCTGCACGCAGCGATATTCCCGCGGTCGATCGCCATTAAAGCGCTACCGCGAAGGTACGTACTCACCTCCCGTGTAATTGACAAGCTCACTCTATAGCTCAGTGTCCGTTCCTCCGCGTAAATACACATCCTTATATACGTATGCCGACGACTCGCCGAAAAGGTGTTTCCTTTTCGTTCCTTTTGTCCGGAGAACGAACGCGCGCGCGAGCACGCGGGTAGCCTTCTCTTATACATATATACTTTCCCATGGTTGCAATCGTCCTCTCCGCCGTCGAACAAGTGAAACGAGCGATCCATCCATCGTTCGGGTGTCCGTTCTCGGCTCGTTAGTGATTCCGCATGAGTTGTCCTCTCTCTTTCTCTTCCTCTTCGTGTCCTTCCCTCGCAGGATTTTTCGCGTTTCTCTCCCATCATCCGCGATGCAGTCCCTCTTTCTACTGACGCGAGGACCACCCCGTGAACCCGAAACTTATCCCCGTCCGTCACGAACTACGTCTGTATGCATGTGTGTCTATGCTATATATACTTAAAAGGTATATAAAGGCTGGCGCTATAAGGCGCTTTTTGGAAGACCGAACCCAGTCGACAGGATGAATTACGCGCCAAGGTGAAGAGAAGCCGAGCCTTATATATACCTATAGACTGTACAAGGAGAAGAAGAGGATCGTTGGTCGGGGATACTTTGTGTCGTTATATGGCTACTATACGTCCTCGCGCTCGGAAGCATGATTTATATACGCGCGTATCGACGAGATTTTTTTATCCTCCGATCCATCCCCGGAGAATTGACGACTTAATTGCTATGCTCGAGATAAAGAAAACCGAGTGCGAGAATTCCTACCATTGCATTTTCATTGGGGACATCCACCCACGCGCAAGACTACACGACGCGATCGTTCAAGAGAATATAAATACGAGCTGTGGTGTAGGTTTGCAGGTATGTGACTGAGACTACGTATGTATATACACACATATATATATATATGGGAGAGACGAGGCGGTAGTTCGTTACACGTGTTGGATCCGCCCCGATAGCATCTCCCCGTTGCTGCTGCTCCGCGCGCGGTTATATCGATTTCACAAAAGATCCTCTGCTGAGCGCTAGTCGTCGCGACGGTTTCTGCTCGCGAATGGAAAAGACTACCGAAATTCTCTCGGCTCGCGTTGATTATTACTTGCGAGAATGGCTTTTTTCACAACAAAAATACCGATGAGAAGTTCGTGGAGAAAGTGGCAGCCGTATCTCGTTAAGAAGATTTACACGAGACTCCGTAATCACTAAGAGAAACGTCTGCTCTCCAATTCTTGTTAGCTGTACCAATACTAATACCGATCTATCGGTCTAACCTCTGAGTCGACCTTTCTCTCTTTCTCTCTTACGATCGCTCTATATAAAATATATCGATTATGAAAATCTCTCGATTAAATAAAACACAGATTATTAAAACTCAAGCTAGGCGTGGTGCAGCAAAAGCACAAGAGGAGCCCATAACTACTCAGCGCAAACGGTGTATATCTATATAATAAAGTATGGTCGAAAGAGTTGGACCTCGATATCAACTGACGTGTATTCGCCAAACTTGCATACAACTACTAGTTCTCTTGCACAGAACTCGAAGCTCTTTCGATATCGGTGTGAGAAAGAAGGTGCGAGTGAGAGGGAAAAAGAGAAGGAGAAAGAGCGATGATCGAGCAAACCGATTCCGATTACCGGCCAGTTTAGAGTTGGGCTCGGATCGCGCGTCGAGATAAAGGGGCCTCGGAGGCGCGAGAAAACGCGCCAGAAATAATTGCTCTTCGCGAGCGAGCGAAAAAGGTGGAGAGAAAGAGAGAGAGAGAGAGGAAGACGTCTCTTCTCTTAAGAGGTACGATGTCTGTGTATGTGTATGTGTGTACGTGTAAGGGAGAGAAACGACCAATCGGAGAGGAGGATCGTAATGAAACGGCCGCCGCTCGCGAACTGTAATTATCCCGTAATTAATGAAATACGCGGTCACGAATACGCGTTGAGTCGAGCTCGTTGAGATATCTGTCAAAATTGCGTGTACACGGATACGTTTGTCGATTACTTCTTTTTTTTTCATTTACTTTATCTTTGCTGTACGAACGATGATTAGGCTTCGTGTTATAGAGCATAAACACCCGATGAGGAGATGATACTTCTGGTTCATTACGATCAGGCTTATCTTACCACAAATATATTATATTCAAAGATGCTTGTTTTTCGGTAAAATATGCGCGTATCTTATTGCCTTTCCTTGTAAAAGACGAGAAATCAATGTCTCTAGCTTGTTTACGAATTCCTCAATTTGCATCACCGTTCATTTGTATTATAATTATAGTGAATATATATTATATCCTCATGGTTTTTTTTTAAATAAAACGTATTATATAAAAAATTTCCCAAGCACCTGTACACATATAATTAAACTTTCTCGTTTAATTTATGAGTTTCCCAGCAAGAACAACAGCGTCTACGAAATTGCACGTCTCTCCTCCACAACTTGTTATTTTTCCTTCGCCCTCGTCACATCTGCGGTTCGTATAAGAGGGAGGAAATTAAAGGACGTATACGGGAGAGTCACGCACTCTTTCTCTCTGTCTTGAGTCCTTATCGTTGCGATTGAGAGAGAAAGCGTCTGGACGTCGAGTAGGGAAGTAAGGTTGGTTCCCAGGACGCTTTTTTCTCGGCTTCAATCGGTCCGTACTGTAGAAACCCGGAAGAGAGATTTAGTCTCCAGTTACTGGACTCTCCGAGAGTATTACATGCGGGAATATACTTATATACGCAGTTTGTACTAAGACGTGCGATCTTGTCGCAAAGAGCAACGAAAGCGCGTGCAAGTATGCGTGTGTGGACGAAGTCGGATCTTTTCTCACATATGTTTGTTGGTTTCGTTAAAGGGATGTCAGAGACACACTGCGATTGGGTTAGTTTTTAGACTTCTTCAAACCTTGGAGCATTTTCTAGATATGCAATCGTATTGCGTTCTGAGGTTGCCAGTGCAATAATTGATGTTAGTATGTTCTTGTATTTACGCGGAATCGATCGTTATTGTTGGAAGATTGAGAAATATGATAAGAATATAAAGATAAAAATTGAATACTTTTTTAAAATAAATATAATATGATAATGAAAATATAATTGAAATTAAAATGATACCGAGAATAGTTCATAATAAGATAATTTATGAGATACGTATAGGTAAGCGATGAAAGCACGCAAAAGTTAGTATTAACTTTTAATTGTCCTCGAATCAAGACTGAGTAACGACTGTACGTCCTTCTTACTATAGGGTCTGATCTCTCCCTTGCGTCGAAATCGAGTTAACGTGCAAAAACAGGAGACATACTGCGATCGAACAATGGAAAGCAGAATTTCGTAGACAGCACGCATGCATGCGTGTACGCATGCAAGGAAAGGATGCGGAGATTCTCTTTTCCCGTGGACAGTCAAGTTCCAGCGTTCAAAGCTAATTAAATAATCCTTTGGGACTCTTTCCCTTTCTCTCGAAACAGGACGATACATCTCATTGTAACAGGATAAACAGAAGTTAGGACACAGCAGAGGCACATAGGAGGAGGATCAGCGAAACCAAGAAGATTGCCAGAAAATAAAAAAAAGTAAGGAAGGGAGGAAAGGACGAGGTTAAAAAGACGTAGCTACTACGGCCACCGGTCGCTGGAATGCAAGATCGCGTTTGATCGCAATTAAGGCTCTCCCTCTCTGGGACTGCTACTCTTTTGCTGCGAATATTTTATCCACTCCAGCTTTGGGTTATGCTACGAGAAAGACAGAGAGAGAAAGAGAGAGAGAGAGAGAGCGAGAGAGAAAGTAGATTTGAATACGATCTCTCGAGACGACGACGATGGGATTCAGCTTCTCTCTCTTTGGGCGAAACAATGGAACATTGCGAGACCACACGGGAAGCGAGCAAATGGTCGAACAACCCGTGGACATGCGTTCCGGCGCAAGCTTCCAAAGACGAGTAACTGCACCGCCGGAGGTACGCCGTGACGATGTTCCTCTCGCCGATGTGCGCTTGCGACTTATTCTTTTTCGCGGTGAATTTATATCGAGAAGAAGCGTTCGAACACGATAATGGACCCTTTGTTGCATACTTTCTAGTTATGCAATTGGTTAAGAGGACTGATATCATTGAAATGTATTCGAGAATTTAAAATCAATCAGGCACAAAATATATTCCGTCAACATCTCCGACACGAATAATCTCTCGCGATTCGTCATCTCCGCAATCCGGAAACCCGTGAAACAAGAGAAAAAGAAGAGTAGAAAAACAGCTCCGGCAGCTAACAAGCAGAAAATATCGTCAGATTATCAAGACGAGACAAGCATCTGAATCTCGCGATGGGGTACGAAAATGACGAGCCGATGCATCAGAGAAGCCGAGACAAATGGGTCAACGCACGGTGGTGTATGTATGTATATGTAGAACCGAACCTGAGTCAGCGCAGACGGCTCGGGATCTATGCTAATCGCAACGCATCCGCGCCCGAGCGGCGAAGCTTTTTTTTGACCGCACGGCTGATTAATATTTTTGTCCGATAGGCTCGTTCTCATGCGACGGGACACGTTGTTCTTTTTTTCTCGCGTATGCCTTTTTCGCTTCGTGAGAGAGTTATTTTTGAACTGCAAGTTTTTTCCGCGAGATTTTTTAAGAGATTCACGCGCGAGAGAATCGTGTTTTCAGTCGCGAACGCCCAATATTGCATAATTTGAATGCGAAAGAGTTTACAATGTCGTCCACTATACCCGAGTCTTTATGGTTTATCTTGCATAGTCGCACACCTTACTTATGTATATACCTTCTTTTCTACAGTCAAGATTTCAGTGGATCACCGATTCAATGCCGAGTCGAAAATAAACTACTATGTATATTTTACACGTATATATCCAAGGAATACAAAAACGATACTCACGGTTGAAAAGTTTGCCGCAAAGTGTTTATAAGCCACATCTTTACAGCCAGAGCTCTCGAGAGACTGCAGGCCGCCTTTGTTTCTCTCTTCGCTCTGATACGTTCCCTTCGCTCGCATTGCTATGCGTCGAGCTAGGGTCGCGCGCGAGAGGTCGCCGCATAAAGCATCCCCTGGGTCACGAGATTCGGCCGGTGCAAACGAATTCCACGAGAAATTTCCAGCAGCAGAGGAGAGAAGAGTTAAAGGAGAGAAGTCTCGCCTTACGCCTAGAGGGAAAAAAGAAAGATCGCATATACTTCTCTCTCTCTCTCTCTCTCTCTCTCTCTCTCTCGCGACATTGAAATTCCGTGCAGGAGGTGCCCCCGGGGTATATGTATAACGTTGCTCTTTCTTGGTTTTTATTCGAGGAACCGAGAGACACATATACGTCGAGAATTTTCTCGAGAGAGAAAGAGAGATTCTCGCGCGTACACGACGTATTTACGACGTCGACGACAATGCGAGAGAGCGAGATCGAGAGAGCAAGAGACATTTTTCGTTCTTTTGCTCTTTCGAGATGGGAATTCGGTTCGTGTGTATGTGCGATCACTTTATCAACCGTTATGGATTCGAAAACGATAAAGACTTCGAGAGAGAAATGTGCGCGGGACGTGATTGCATCTGCGTGAGGCTTTTGTCGTCGACTGTTATACTGACGCCTTTTTTAGGGATGTTGCAAGGCTTTCACTTTGATACGAGTTGAGAGACAAAGTGTTTCTTAATTTTTTCCTTGGGAGATTCAATTTCGGTAGATGCTATCGAGAGCGTATTGTAGAGACCTGTTATTTTGAGTCCGCAGACAAGATACGGAGCTTTTTTTTTCCTCTTTTGTTGAGCGAGGAACTATGCTTGTACTTTAAATTTAATTATTATGTTGGTTTATCTCAGTAATTACCGTTTGAGATGATACTTTCAACTGATAGATTTTGAGAATTGAAATTTTATGAGCTGTTTTGATTAATATGGACGTAGGAATAGTCGGCAATCACCTAATTTTGAGTAAATTGCAGCGTAGTATAGAAATAGATAAGATTCTTTTTCTTTAAAGATTCATTGTTATACGAAGCATTGTAGAAAATAGTATGAGCCGGTTACCTTTATCAGTCTCAATCAATCTGTATTAATCATTTTAATTTCGCATTTCTGAAAGCGATTGATTTATTATCATTTAACGCGTATTTATATACAACTTCTCATTTTATAAAAAGAAGATGGATTTCGGAAATGAAGTTCACGTCAACTTGCAATTTAAAACGTTATCACCGTGAACGAAAGAGATCGTCTCGAAAAATAAGAAAGAGAATCGAGAGAAACAGTCTCGCAACGTACGCATAAAGAGTATATGTAGGAAAGCTGATAGCGCGGCGCAGCAGCTCACAGCTGCTGTAGTGACACAAATGCACTCGCGCTGAGGCGTCTGCCGCTGCACAACCGATAGGCATCTCTCGCGGCCCCATGTATCGCCGTTCCGAGGCTGTGACCAGAATTCCATTATTCCAAGCTGAGGGTTGTTGCTCGGTTCAAAGTAACACATTTCAATTACGACACGCGGATTTACGCAACTGATGCGTCTTCAGTCCCTTTCTCCTTTTGACTATATATTGTACATGTGTGTGTGTATGTGCGTGTGGATGCGACTGACACGAGAGTTGATGACTTTCTTTAAGTGTACTTGAAAGCTGGGATTTTATGTATTTGGAGAATGTTGGGATATTTTTATTGTCAAATAATTTTGCACCGTGTTGATTTCATAAAATGATAGAAGCATTATCACCAATATGGAAGAAGATTTATTCAGGAAAATAAAATACTTTCCTGCTTAAATTAGAAAATGGATAATATTATCATCTGACCGCTGCATAAGAACTAATTATATGAGAATAGCACATGATCATTACATATAATAGAGTTTATCATAAATTCTTAGGAACCAGCTAATGAACAGGGAATAAAAAGTATACAATATATTATATCAATACATTTAACTAGATTTCCGCTATAAGGATATCCAATTAACATGTTATGACAGGACGAAGAAAATTAAGCCTTTAGCTTAAACTCAACTGGCTTCCAACCGCACGGCGATCCAAAAACAATAAGTCGCTATCAGATTTCCATCCCGATAGAAATCTCATTAGCTACGTGCGCCTCTCAAGCCCTTTCCGCGCGTCTGATACCCTTGCACATATACTCTGCCGCCTTCATCAGATGAAAGCACCAGATGAGACTCGAATGAAAGGTGCGTATACTCCTATACAGGACACACACGTGTACATATATATTATATGTACACAAACATTTGTCCCTCTCTTTCGATCGATTAGATCGGTAGTCAAGATTTTCGGAAAGACGTACGTGATCTTTTCGGCTGTTAACAATTATCTCGTCGAGACTTTTGTCACCGAGAAGTAACGATAGATGTAGACGCGTGTCCGCAGTCGCCAACGAAGTTTCTATTTTTTTTCTAATTTCGGAAGACGAAAGAGGAACGAGTTTCTTTTGAGTCTTTATATTTGCGTTTTGTAATGTATAATGTTTTGTGTTGTAAAAAGCTAATTGTAGTTCTATTCGTGCGCTTTCGTAGAATCTTACCGAGTTCATTTAACTGAAGATGAAAGTCTGATTTTGGGGGATTGTGAGTGTTTGCTATGAATGGAAATGATTTGATTTCAAAGGTTCTGGTATATATAACGGTTAGAATCTAATTCTAGCGGTATGTTTATAATAATGGGTAAGTTGCTATCTTTCTGAAAAACTGGTATTTTTACCTCGTGTTCGCACACACACACGCGTCAGATTTTGAACGATTACAAAATAGAGTAATTTTATTTAAAATGAGGTGTACGTGGCATTTGTTAAATGAGTCTACTACGTCAAGTAAAATGATTCGAATACATTCGTTTGCCCGCGGGCGCGTGTCTTGACACGTTCGACTGTTTCTACTTATCAAGATGTTCTATCCTTTTCGTTATACAGAATAAACACATACATACATTTACTATTATTCGTAAGCCTGGCATGAACGCAATTACAAATATTTATTTAGAAACGTAGCTGGATCGTTTGCCTTTTTCTTTCACAACGGTGCTGAATCAACTTATTCATTATTCATCATAAGCCCTATAACACTTAACTGGGTTAAATAAATAGGTTATTCTCGATACACCGCATATCCATCATGCGAAGCAATAAATAATCCATTTCTTCCGCGAACTAAAAATCGGACAACGCACACATACACACACATAAAATAGCGTGGATCGTTTGAAATTCGTGACTGCGCTTAGAGCAGGCGATATTTAAATTTCTTAGACTCGGTCTCGACCTTATATGATTGATTACACGAGTGCAGAGGCAACGAGCGTTTTATACTTTTAATGCACCGTTATGACGTGTGTACTTTCTTCGTTCTTTATCTGCGGTTGTGTATCGTGATTTATGTAAGCGACACCAAATCGACGTTGGAAATATAATAATCGTGAGATTTTTCGAATTCGGCTCTCGCGTGTGGAATGGGATAGGTTGATAAAAAAAAAGTTTTATTTAATTGCCGTTAATGAGCCAGTGCATACGACTCGCGAGCTTGATAAGCCGTGATGTATTTCTCTGCGAGCATTTCTTGTTCTATACCGCTGATTGACGCGTCGTGCCACGAGATAAAGTTTATTTATTAGTGCACATGCTGATTTCTCGGGAACTGCGGCTTATTTCTTTAGCCTTAAAACACTGCTGCTTGGATGCATACGTTGCGAGCCATTTCAATTTTAAATACTCTGACGCACTGAATATTTCTGTTTTTACAATAGGATAAAAAATAATATGTGTATCAGTTGCTTCCAATTTAATATTGTAAAGTGTCTGTAAGTTATTGAATCGAGCAGAACCTGATTTCTTGACTAATTAAAGAATGGCTGCAGATCCTTTCCCGTATTCCATGTGCTCTTAATGTTCTTATACAATATAGAATACAAAATTTATGGCGTATAATTGATTTGTTTCTTCATTAATTACTTCTGTTTTAATAACTATAATAAAGTATCAATATAATAGAATTAAGATTCTTTCGATTTCCCTATCCATTTAAGTTATTAGATATTATCGGTGTATTCTAATTGTATTGTAATTAAACAAGAAATTCTGAATCATATTCTTTCGAATAAACAAATATTTCAAAACGAATTTAATATTTCAAAGCGGTTTTAAAAATGCAAATATTTATTGTATTTAGTACGGAAATCAATCAAATCATAAATTGAAATATATAAAAAGAAATGGAATGATAAACAGAAATGCACGAGTGAACATTATAGTTACATTTAGACGGTAAACCGAACCGACTAGTTCACCACCTACACAGATCAGCTGTAAGCTTTAGATAATTATCTTGTATATCATTCTTACGTCGTCAATCAGAGGGCTTATTAACAATACACATTGGGGTTGTGAAAAACCATTTCGCGTAAGCTTAAAATAATAGCAGAGAATATAAAAGAGACATCTCTCTGCAAACAGGAAGCAGACTTCCTCACTAGCACATATACGGCTTACGCGTAAAGTACAAGTATTTAAAATATTACACGTATAAGCAACCCACACACGAGCGCATTAGCAATTCGCAATCTTTGTTCCCCGCGCCTAAAAACAGCATGTCGGAAAATCGATGACGGGCGCGTCGGCAGGTGTGCGGGCGCGCGTCATCCCCAAAATTTTTCCATGTCCCGGCAAACTCGTTAACAGCGGATACATATATACCCTCGTTGAGGAATACATTTTCGACTCCCCGCCTTCGCGACTGCAAGCGCAGTCATGCTATCTTATCGGTTCGGCGCATCGCATCCGGTCTCTCTCTCTCTCTCTCTTTCTCTCTCTCTTCGCTATATACGCATTTCGGGAATTAACGCGAGTGCAGTCGCGTGATGCGAGGTGTCGCTATGTGCCGAAGGGCCGCCGGCTGCAAGACTGACTTTTTATGCGCTCGTTATATGCGTCTGGCGCTTGTATGCGCGACTTTGGCGACGTTTAATTTTATACTCATTTTTTTCCTGATGAGACTTGCCGATGACGACGCGTAATTGGAACGACAACAACGACGCTGTTGTATAATGTGTTCTTATATTAATGTTTATTCAAGCCTGGTGTGTATTCGGTATAATTGAAATATGTATCGAACGGCTATACATTTACTCGTATATATATACGTGTGCGAGGTGTGCTAATTTTCGTCCCGAAGAAATTCTGTTCAGCGCGCAGCTTTCCGGACACATTTTTCACAAAAATATGTATGCGCATGCTTGGCTGTTCTCCGTAACAATAAAATACACCGTAATTTATAGTCAGCTCGGTCTACATTTTTCGCGAATAAATTTAAAAATTCATGCTTACACGTGCACACACACAGCGCACATAGACACACACGGAGAGAGACGAAAGCAGCAAACGAGCTCTCGGGCCGATTCTTAAAGCGTAATTGCTCGACGCGTGACCCGCCCTTATCAAGAATATTAATCGGCCGCCGACGAGAACGAGAGAAAGAGAGAAAAAGCCGCGTCGCCGGCAGCAACGAGCGAAATATAAAACAGCCCTTTCGCGCTCGGCGTTCGAAAAAAATGTCCTCATTAATTCATTGGCCGTTTCATACGTCTGACGCGATGGAATATCCCGTGTGTGCGCTGACGAGGAGTCACGCGACGCGAAGCGTTGTACACTTTAGCGGTTTGCTTTGCGCCTCCTGTATACATGTATATGTATTATATATTATATATACCTGTAAAATATGTGTATATTCAAGTATACTTTATACGTACGCGTGATTGGAATCGTACGCATGAGAAAATCGAGAAAAGGACCCGAGGGGTAGCTTGGACAGCTTGTCGTGTGTCTATCCGAGCTGGAAACGCAATTAGGTCGGAGGGAATTAGTGCCTTTTTATTGTGCTGTGTGCGCGAGTGAGTGTCGTTTGTTGTAGCTGGACAAAGAGTAATGGATGGGTTCGATTTCTTGACGTTCGTGGCTCGTATCTGATGGAGGGTTATCGACCATTTCGGAGTCGAAATATACAGTTTCTTTTTTTATATATAGAACAATTTATTCGTTATACTCCTTTGTTCTATTAAAAACGAGAAGGAAAAAACGAGCGCACCAATGATTTACGTGCAAAGCCAAAGCGCGTATATGAAAAGCCGCGAAACGATTTGAACAAACGGACTGTGAACCTGCGCACGACCAGCAATCGATTACTTAAAACTCTCGCGCAAAACAATCGAATTGAGACTGGCAATCTCCCGAAAATCCCGGAATGATCGATTCGATCGCGAACGAGTGTACAAAGTGAGTGAAAAACAATAGCAGTATAAATTGGAGCGCCCAGTGCTCGATGTAGAGACTACTGTAGCTTCACGAGCTTTAATGCATTCGAAATTACTTACTCTGCACTGTAGTGGTATGCGTGTGTGCATAATAAACCCTCGCATACACATACACAACTCGATGCACATACACATCCCTCTCGGCGGGTTAAATGGTATAGATTCATGGCTGATCGCACATCCTCGATAGCGCACTCGTAATTAGGTGTTCGTAGAGATTGAAGATATTCGCTGCAGCAGCGGCGGCGGCAGCGGCAGCGGCGGCGGCCTCTGTACATACATCGCATGATTTCAGCGGCACGATCGGCCTCCGCAATTCCGTCGTTTCGCGGAACGGCCGCGGGAAAGTCGAGCTACCGCCTCTATTATGGCTCTCGAGAAATGTGTCTGTGCAGCCGGCACAATGCGCTCAACTCTGTATATACATATCTATAGGAACTCGTGCATTTTACGACGGGGACGATTAATTTTTTACGAGCTCTATCGAGCGGGTAGTGTAAGCTGAGCAGAGGACGATAAGTTTTGCAGAGCTGCTGGGATTTTTTTTTTATGAGGGTTGTAAAAAAATGGTGGACTGTGCAAAGTGGCTTGTGTTGTGTGTTTCATTGCTCGCGCGCGCGCGCGCGTGATTCTTTATGCAGAGGAGTGAAAACTGTGCGGGAGGTGTGTTATGATGGTGATATCGTAGAGAAAGGCTTTTATGGGCTTCGATATATGTAGTGCAGAGTTTATTGCACTGTTTGGTGTAAATTTGAATAAAAGAAAAGTTACAGGAAATCGCCTGCGATATAAAAAATGATTGAGAAATAGTAACCGTTATTGCTTTTAATGTAAGGTTTTTTTCATGATATCAAATTCGCATTTGTGTTGTATAGGCAGTATTTAAAAATACTGTTATTGTATAGGTGTATGGAGCTAAATTATAGATTTAGGATTTTATAATAGTATACGAATTTATTATGTAGTAGCTATAAAACCCATTCTTTTGCATTGCTATGCAATTAGAGATATACATTCTACACTGAGGCCTTATTAAAAAAGAAGTTTTGTGTAGGGTAGGAGATTTTCGAACAATTGATTGATATTGCTTGGAGATTGTTTGCGTAAAAACTATTTGCATAATCATAATGGCACCTTGTCTATGTATCTCGATATCCTATCTAAGTAATTCAAATAAATAATAATAGGCTATACTTATAAAAATCAGAACACACATTTTATTATTCTGAAAACGTTTAATGCATAAATTTCAATGGTGCAAATTAAGTAGAATATACATTTTTTTATGAAAGTTATGAATGGACGTTATGCTACTTTGGTCCCAAACCTTTAAAAGTATACCTAAATATTTTTGCTATTTCGATACAATGACAATTGAATATAAGAACAGTGTAAGATTGTTATACATTTAAAGAAACTAACAGTAATAGGAATTGTTTACCGGTAGTTACGAGACTATATAAGGCAATATATATAATATTTTACGAATAGATGACAAAACAATAACTAGAGGTAAATTGTATAAAAAAAAGATTTTATTTAGAAATATTTGTAAACGATTAATATGAAATTATTCAACTCATCTACACTGAAACATTATTCCAAACGAATACTATGATTGCCAAAATGTTACAGTCGCTCAATGTTAACGTTTTGCAACTTGGTAATCAATATACAAATCGGGATTGAACACATTGATTTTAGATAAATCGATTAATATTAATTATACATGTATATTATTACGCGTAAGTTTATTCATTCCAAATGAGTGAATTTTCATTCACATTATGATTTAGATCAATAATTTAAATTTTGAAAATACGTTACTATTAATATAAAATTATAACGAGTAATGAAATCACTATCTAAAATTATTACTGTGGTGCTTAATTAATGATATATGTACATTATACTATTAACAAAGTTTACGATACCTTGTATACGATTATCAGTACTATGATTCAGTCGACCTCTATAACGTGCATCTTTTATATGGCATGATCCATCCGAATTGTGCAATACGAATCATATCTGTAATCAGCTGTAAAAATACATATCGACAAGTAAAAAGACGCAACTAATTCACGAACGAACCTCGAAAATGTTATAGATATTCCGAGAAACGCTGAAAATCCAGCCTCAAAAAAGGGTTGACGATTCAACACAAGTCCGAAGATCCTTGTCTCCGGTGACATAATGCCCAGCTCCACATCGCATACGAAATTACGTACACGTGGCCCGCGGTATACAATATATATAAAAACGAAACGCACACGCAATAGTTTGAATTTCTCGCTGTCGTCGTAAACACTCGACCACATACGTGATCATTTTTCCGCGCTCTGGCCATGCTTAAACGAAAATTATATCGAACGTTGAACGAATTTCAATCACCCGAACCTGTCCGATAGAGGGGAAAACGCAGTAACTCGAGTCTCTTTAAGTATTCGAACCTCGAACCTCGACGTACCGTTCGGAATGCAGTTAATTTCAAGTGCGAGTTGGGTTCTTCATTCGTTCCATAAATTGATTAAATCCGACTTTTTTTTGAAAATTAAACTATATAATATAAACTTCTTTCGAGATCAGATCTTGCAAGGGATAAAAATGCGGAAAGATGAGGATGAAATAAAGTGGTTAACGCGGCGCCGTAAATTTTTTTCAGATCAAAATAATTACGGCACGCGCGCGTGCGCCGATCTTTCGATATATGTTTCGTACTTCGTGCCGAAATTTAAAAAGATGCGCAGCTCTTTAACTTTTTCCCACGCCACGCTGTATCGAATAAAAATATTGTTTAACGATGGAATTTTGCGCGTGTGAGCATTACTAGTGTGTTTCTTGAAATATTTTTGGATCTTGGTTTTTAGAGAAAAATACATAAGAGTCGAAGAGGGAGAGCGTGTGCCGATCGGTGTGGGAGATGATTTCCTTGGAATTATGCTAATCGCTTTCTAAGAAACATGTCGTTCCTATATAGAAAAGCCGTCGTTGTCGTCCAGTTGGTGTGTATAAGCAACAAGGTGTGATGGTTCTAAAATTAAGAGGAATAACGATGAGTGGTTGAATTTTGTTTTTTAAAATTTTTTTTCTTCTTTATCATGCTTTGAATAAAAGCTAAAATGCGTTAAACACTATAGAGAAGTAATAAAGATTGTCTTTAGGACTTGTGCTTCTGTCCGAATTGATTTATACGTGAAATTAATGTTTCTATGATAAGTACAGTTAATTTATACATAATCGAGCTAACAAACATTCTAGAGATGCTTGAAAATATATTTGTAGATTGTGGATGGGATATGTATATTTTTAAAAAGTAATTTATAATCAACAATAAAGTTTCTATTTTATTCACCAATATTTTTGGATACAATACAAACTTTTAAATCTTTTTTCATACTTAACAATTTACCTGTAGTGATTGGTTGATCGGCAGAGATCATTTGGTAGACTATTGCAGTTTTGCAGCTTGCAGTAATCAATTTTTATTACCATTAGTTTTATTAGATTACAAATGTATCTTTTAGTAAATTATCGCACTAGTAAACATAATAAAAAATCTTGTTTCTAAAATTTTACTATTATTTCCTTATAATTTTGAGGGTCATTGAATCCGAATACAAGTTTTTTCTGGTCTTTAAATATGGGTAAAAATTATATTTTTCTGTATTTTGGGGAATATCTTATAAGAGACAGTCACTGAAATATCCAAAAAAGGATGACTTTATATTTATTGCGTCGTTGACTCCGAATTCAACGTATAGTGTTCTTCTTTAACCAACCCTAAGTAACTTTCTTCTTTGAAATTAATATACCAAACAATTTAAAAAAAAGTAATTTATTGACTATTATCAATAAACCTAAAAGCTTCTTTTATTACTTGGATTACTCTTCAATTGAAATCTTACATGAAGTGACTTAATTGAATTTACTAAAGTTTAATTTTCTCTCATACATTAAAATTTATTGGCCGTCCTCAACCCTCGACCCTCTATTTTCCTGGAACATCACGAAGATGCTTGCGCAAAAAATTAAAGGGGAACAAAGCTTGAGTCCCGCGAGGAAAAGGTGCCAAGTATACGAAAGTCCTTGGAACCTATATACAGCTAGGTTCAGCTGAGAACCATTAGCTTCTCGCGGCGTGCCGCGGAACTAACGCCACTGAATTAACAAGTACTCGCTGTGCGACCATACATCACCGCTCGCGCGAGGTGTCAACCGATTCAGAGAATCGTCTTCCACGATCTCCGAACGAGCGCACGAAACGATTTACCGCCGTCGGAATAAGCCACCTCACGCTCTCTTACTCTTTCTCTCTGTAGCCCTATACCTTTCCTCTTTCTTTATTTCTTTCTTTCGTGAGCTCTTTTACTCGTAGCTGCGCTGCTGTCGCTGTTCCCTCTCGATATCTGTCCCGTGTGTGTGTGTGTGTGTGCAGTATGTTGCATTTGCGATCCGAGCGAAAACTTGAATCTGCTGCACGAAATAGCGATACTTTTAATTGCCCGATTGTAAATCACCTTAATTGCGCATTATGTTTCGGGTATGTTTCAGTTATTCTTTATATTGTGTATTCCTGCGTGTGTACGCGTGTTTATACGCATATACACTTGCTGCAATATACATAAATAGCGAAAGCAAAGGGAATAAGAGCGACAGCTGATGGCTGTCGCTGATAAAATTAAGCACCTCGTCGAGAATATAAGTCGCATAAATTAACGCAATTACGCGTCATTTTTTACCAATAACTCGGAATCCGTTAGGCGATACTGATCGCCGCGAAAATCGTCGCGAACGCATTTATAAATCTCACAGATTCGCTAATTAACAAATCGACGGGATAAGATCGCGAGCTATGCCATTGCCCGGAAAATTATATCACTCATAGAGTGGGGAAAAACGAGTAATCGCGTACGATCGCTACAAATTCTCTCTAGAATTTTACGCGCCTTATTAAACTGTCGTTTATAAAAGAAGATGTATACATAAATGCCCGAAAGCAAGCCTATATAAAATGTGCGTAAACCTATCAACGTATGAATTTGTCGTTGTTTTATTCTCATAAATTAAGCCAATCTCGATGCGGGCGATCTCGCATCGCGGCTAATTAGTCAATGAGGCGATCCTGTGGAGATATCGACTAACGATGGTTTATTAGAATTCGATGAGCCCGATCAACTTTCAGAATTCATTTGGATTTGTTATGATTAGAATGAATCTAATGCTTTAAACGCTCATGAAAACGTATAGTAGGCTCGCGGAAATCTTATCGTCGGATTTTAGGATATGTATAACATACACATATCCCTATAAGCAAATGCGTGTACATATCGAAACCTGACTCCACTTGGGTAATTTCATGCAAATAGTATTATAATGATGAAATGTGGAAAGAGCGTATTATACACTCTGTATATATACGTGGAATAATTAGTATATACTAGGTCATAAATCATTCTTTATAGGTACACGACTTACGTTAACAATATTTTATTAAACGCTCGTCATATTATCCCCCTTCGTCGTTAATTCGTTAAGAGATTAAAAATAATCGTCATTTGAATTTTCGCGCCCTTTGAAACGAAGTCATACCTATGCTTATATATACATGTGTGTAATACAGACTTCGCGGCTTTGGCGGGAAATTCAAACACGAAGCCCCGACTCTGCAGACGGACAAAGAGCCAAATCAACTGCGGTACATCGCAATACAAGTGTACATCCACACATGCATCTCGAAGGTAAGGAACTGAGCAAGCAGTGCAGTGTCCGCGGACAAAAGGAAGCCTACGGCTAACACTCTTGGCAAACTCGCGAACGCGCGCTTGCGAGTAGGAGGTTCTCGGTCGACACGCGATGCTTCGCTCGCTCACTGATTGGCCAACAACTTGCGGGGCGTCCGTGAGAGCTCGACGCCGATTGGCCGCGCTAACAAGACGGCCGCGCGAGCGTTCGAAACGAAATAATAAACCTCTCTCACTCTCTCCCTATCTCTCTCTCTCGCTCTTTTCTTCTTTTATTTTTGCGCTTGCAGCGGTCGCTGATGATAAAATATAATATAAAAGGCTATTCGTTACCCCGGTGTAGAGAGAGAGTATTGTCGACGAGAGAGGCACATACCGAGCAGTGATGCGCAGCCGAAGGGAGTATGTATCGCGAGATTATGTTTCTCCACTGCAGCAGCAACAGCGGCAACAGCCTCGTTTTAGAGCGAGAGCGCGATTCGATGTATCGAGGGAGGAGGTGACTACGTGGAAAGGTGCATCGTTGAGAGAGAGAGAGAGAGAGAGAGAGAGAGAGGATATTTTTTTCGCGGTCCTCCGATAATCTCGCGCACGTGCGCACGGGTTGTTATACTCGGAAGAGGGCTTTTTAATGCGAGAGAGAAAGAGATAAATAACGCGTGTATACGTATGGATATAATACGTGGGATACCGTGATTGCGATCAATTAATTTTGGATTATTGGAGGGTTTTGAAAATATTTTTTCTCATCTTTGGTACACCTATAGCGAGGGAATTAATTATGGGAAATTACCGAGGTGATTTTCGATGTTTATTGTGTTACAAGGATTTTATTTCTATGGATCAAAGAGGGGGTGATAGCGATGAAGTATCTGGTGCGTTAATAAGGCTGAGAACAGTAGAGAGTTTTAATGCGAATTTCAAATTGACGTTTATGCATAAATCGCACAGCCGCGTGATAAATCGTTGGCGATTCTTAACAACGTAATTAACGCGCTCATGAGCGGCTAAGAAAACTATTTATCAAAATGCTTCTCTCGCTCCAACGAGAAATTATAATCAAATTGTATTTTATTAGTATACACACTCGTTTGGTGTAAGCGCGTACTGGCAATAATATCCATTAATTCTGCGCGCTCGCGAAGAAAAAGAAAAATTATTAAATGATTTATCGGACACTTGTTATGTATTTTATTACATATCGGCTTTGATTTATAACGGTTTTGAAATCCCCGAGCGTGAATTGGAAACTATGCAAGTATCGGTCGCGTATATAACATACTTACATATAAAACGGCATCTCCTGCGTATACAACAACGTAATTAAAATCCGACTTCATTAAAAACAGTTTCTAATTTCACATCTCGCCATTCGCGCTCTATGCAATAATAAAAATCACGAATGCACATACACGCATATTTAAATGCGAACAAATCGATCCTGACATTCCCTTCCCTCCTCAATGATGAATATAACATATACAGAGAATGAAGATAATATAGCGATCGAAAGGAAATTTCGTGCCGAGCAGCAATTAGAGGGAAAAAATACAAGTTCTTAGCTGAATCAAAATGAAGTTTCACCCGTCGGCGGCCGACTCTCTCTTTCTTCTGCGCGCGAACCGTGAAGCAGCTGCTGCCGTCGGACGGTATAGCTGTTTGTGTATATTCTATATATATATAATATGTACACTACTCAGCGCTGTTAGTGCGCGTGTGAGTTTATGTATAGAAACTAAGTGTACGTGTGTACAAACGATAATTTGAGTTCGGGCTTGGATGTCTGGAAAAAATGCGTTTGGGTATTGCTCCGTTGAATTTTACACTTTCTTCGACCCATTACTACTGCACTGCGCGCGACCGCTTTCATTTTGAGCTGAGAAAATATAGTCGAGGTGTGAAAGTTATATTCCTGGAGTCTGTATACTAATTTGTTAATTGCCTTTTTAAGACGAGCTTCTGCAAATTATTTCGCAATTCGTGACATTGCGTTTCGATTTGCGATTCGTGATAAGTAAGACATTCGCACAGCTTAAATGCGACTTATGTATTATATTAAGGAACTTACTAGTGAAAACGTCGATGCTCGTTAACCGTAACATGATCGATCGGTTCTCGCAAAAACCAACCACGCACTTGTTTACTGACAGACGAAAAATTTCGAGCCACGTTTAATTACACCATTAACCACAAAAACGCTATTAATCGCGTTTATATACTGGTCAAGTCGATTACCCAATATACACAACATATACCGGTCTTACATCGCGACAAAAACATGAGTTGCCGATGATTGAGCGGTCGAACGTCGTTTCGAATCAAGAAGAATTTACCGAATCACGAATGCAATGCGAATCGATAAGCAGACGAGTATAGATTACCGATCTCTCTTTCTCTCTCTTTTTCTCTTTCACTTCGTATTCTCTCGAACGAAAAGTAACACTTGTATAAGTCCGCCAAAAACGATAAGTGGGAGAGATAGAAAGGAGAGAGAAAGACCGAAATTCAAGATTCCGAAAGATCGCGCGTGGATCCAAGCGAATGTAAACAAGTCGGGTAATCAGCGCGACACGAGCCATTAAGATTAGGAAGGGGACCCGAAAAGAATGTCCCGGACGACCGCTTCCGAGAATCGAGATAGACGGCGCGGCGGCGGAGCTGAAGCTGTGCCCAAAATTGTATGCGACGAGTATAAGAATATATATATATATATATAAGAAAAAGGGAAATTTCGGATTTTACGAGCCTCGTAATTTTACTTTTTTTCCTTTTTTTTCGAGGATTTTCTTGGAACTTCGGAGAGATGTGTCGGGCGTTAATTAAGCCGATCGCGGAAGAGAAGACACTGCGCGGCGATGAATTTGGGACGGTGTGGGATATATATAATACTACGGGTGATAAGCGGAACTCTTTGAGGATCCTGCTGACACGGTCCGGAGGAGAAAAGTCTATTAATGGTTATTAGTCTATGAGCGCGGTAAGAGATAACTAAACATTTTGTAAGAATAATTCAAAGTTTCCTTTGCTTCGAAGTTTTTGGAAATACAGTATTAAGGATTTAAAGCATAATTAGTTATCTAATAAAATTAAACTCGACCGAAAACCGAAAAGTGAGTATTATTTTATATCAAACAGGAGAACCAAAATATGATGCTGATGTAGGTGAAAAAAAATTATATAATTATTACATAAGCCATACCACATATCAATAAAATTTTATAATCACGCTGATTTACATGTAGCAAAAAGGGTAATAAACGCAAGGTCGCGTGTGATATAAAGGGCAAAGCAGACCTAGACCTAGATTGAAGGGCAACGTAATAAATGGATCCAGTAAGAATCTAAGCTGCGTGTGAAGGGCTTGCGTGAATAGAGCGATGAACTTAACAGTGTTTACGCAAATTAAAATTTAAAAATTATCTGTATGTTTTATTTAATTATCATCATTCGAAGGTATATACATTAACTTATGTATTTACAATTTATACAATTGTTAGCACAAACAATATTTGTTAATAACCGTAGCTAAATTAACGTATAAAAGAATTCTATATCCTGAAGTATAATTTCACCATTACACGTGGCAATAAAAGACATTTGTTTTCATGCTCGCTAGAGTACCGTCAAACGCTTAACGGCATTGACACACTGAGGAGAAAAATGAAAACCCGACAGTCAACAAATTCACACGTACACTCATAACCCCGCAAACTTAACTTAAGAAAGCAGGTGCTTTCCCGGAACCCTTATAACCAAAAAAAAGGCTAAATAAAAATAAAACACCAGCGGAAAAATAAAAGTATAATAATATAAGCTGTACGTGCGTCAGTGTCGCTCGTCGAAATATCACCTCGACTTTGATTGTCAATCTCCACACGTACGCATATATCTACGAATGAGCTCGAAAAGAGGAGTGTTCGCGGCGATACTTTAGATGAAATGACACCGCGATAAAGAGTGTCCGGGCTTAACGAGACTGAGGCTGACGACGACGCTCTGCACGTAACGCGTCATTAACGCATTGCGACTTAAGTGTATACGTATATATATTTGTCTCGCTCGAAAGAATATGTGTTATGAGCAGCCAAAGTACACACGCGTGGAGGTATGTCGCCTTGCACCGGACGTCTTTTCTGTTACGATTCTGTTCCTCTGTGTTGCCTCCTATCCAATCTTATATTGTTTTCAACGCTGTTGGTTATTATGTATTGGGCTAATGATTGGATAAAAAATTATTTTAACATTGAGAAATTCTACAATTTCGATTTTTAATATAATCTCAATCATATATAACGCGATTAAATTGACGCATTACACATCTGTAAAAGAAAGCAAGCTCTTGCACTTCAGAATACTACTCGCAACAATGACGAATTGAAAAATCCAGCCCCCGGGCAATTTAGCGCGTTTACAAAAGTGAAACGATGGTGCGCGCACACCTGGAGCTCATCCTCATCGACAAAATCTACTATACATGTACAAGCGCTCTTCGAGTCTTTAACGTTCCATTAGCTGCGACCCGGCAATTATTAGCTCTCACCTTCCGTTTTCTCGCCCGTTAACTATCTATTCCTCTTACCCAACCCAAGGAGTTACCTATTTCCGCAACGAGTGTGCATATAATACACGTGTCTGTGTGTATGTATATGCATGCATCTGTGTAGTGTGTCTGTTTTTGTATGGGCTCACGATGACGAGACGAAATCGCGCCGATTGTTTTTGGGTTGCGTGGAGAAAAAGGTGCGAGAAGCCGGTCATGTTTGACGCGGCACTGGATGCGGCTTCATAAATCATTTTTGTCGGACTCAAGAGAGAAATGCTTTTCGAGGGATTACCATGATTTTTGTTTGTTGTGTGATGCGCGTGAAGAGGTTTGTCGATAATCATTTATGGAGAATTGAATTAAGTGTTGTGTGTGGAGTATCATGAAAAGAGAGATTCTTATAGGCATGTTTTCTTTTTATTCAAAATCGCTTGCTGTTTGTTTATTGTACGTGATGTGTCGTAGAATATTAATGAGTTATGCAGCTCGTCATATTCTTTAAATAGTTTCAAAGAGTTTTTGTATGCGATATTGTAAGTATAGTTTAAAGAAAAAAATTATACACGTCGTAATATTTATAGTAATAATACGAGAAGAAAATTATATCATATTGTACATTAATTGATTATTTATATATAATAATTTATAAGTATTTTTATTTTTCGCTTGGCATCGAATTTAAAAAAAAAACTCAAGCTCACGTTTTTCCTGTAGGCAGTCGAACAGATTTCGAAGTTTTTACATTATTATTGAAATATTTTTATTTACAAGTAATCTTGTAGCAAATTGAATTTCAAAGCATTTATTACAATTGAATGAAAAAATAGTCAATTTATTGCAACTTAATACGTCAAAATTATCAGATAAGTGTAAGTTAAGATGCGTATAAAAATATATAAAGAAATACTCATAATTTATAGTTGATAAAACAATGCGATGTCGATTTTTAAATATTTTCAAACGTAAAATTATTCATACGAAATCTAAATAAAGTCAGCTCACTTATTTCCCCTTCAAATGTATATCTATGAACATTGAGATTCATGTATATTATGTAGAGCACCAATATCCCAAACAAAAAAAGTATATCCCAGCTCTAAAGCATATCGGCGATCATATCGACAAGCGCAACACACATCGCGACACGCGTTCTCTCTCTCTCTCTCTCTCTCTCTCTCTCTCTCTCTCATTCTTCCTCTTTCGCTCGAGCACACGATCGAGCTTTTACGAGGACTCACACGCGCCCGCGGGCCTGACGCCATTATATGCTAATTTTATACGCCGAGCTCTCGCGCTCACTGCGGATGGACCGCGTCGCGCGTAAATTCATCGAGATTTACCTACCTGCCGTCTCGTGAGAAAGAGTCCTACTACCAGCTCAGTCGCTATGCATTTTTCTCTTTTTCATCCCGCGATGTATATTATAATCTATGCGGTGTGACAAAAACAGGTTTGACTCTAAATCGCTCATTTGGATTTCGACGACGACCAAGAAGACGACGATCAATCGAGTCTCGTGTGTTTTCGCTGCTTGACTCGCCTCGAGAATTATGATCTCTATTAAATCGCTTTTGGAAACTCGTAAATTCCGTCGGGGCTACTCTCGCGCGCGCGTGTGATCCTGTTGAGTTCTCTTTAGCTCTCTTGTGTTTAACGTAGTCCGCTTAATATTCAGAATATCGACTGGCACAGCGTCCAGCCCATTTTATTCGCATTAGCATAATTAATTTCACCTCGTTATCAAAAACCGAAGAGACAGGTTCGTCGCGCTTTCGTTCCCATGGCTTTCAGCCAGAACATCGAGAAAAAATGAATCCATCAGTCGTTCGTTCGATACACGTATAACGACGAGCTGCTTATATTGAATAAACACATAATCATATCCCAAAAAATAAAGGAGAAAAAAAAATAGAATTTACATAGTAGGATCTCTCTACTTGGACGGCGGCTGCTTCTTAGGCTGCAGCGATGAGTTATGGGCGTGTGTGGTGAATATCATTTCAGATGGAGAGACTCGGCTCTCGGCTTCTTTATTCTTCGTGACGCCTCCTACGCGCGACGCGTCGCATGCAAACTCTGTATACACGTACAGTCCGACAAGTTAAGACGATGTGCAGCTCTTTTGTCGTTCGTTGCAGCGGATGCTAATTCCGCTTGTCGCGCGTTTTTCGGAGCTGTCGAATATAATTCGTTTGCCCTGAATTGCGAAAGCCATCTCGAGCAGTTGATAGGGAAATGAGCAATCGTGAGTTTATATGCATATATAGTGCGCTTCCGAAAAACAAGATGCGAGAGCTGTGTATACATGCATTAGCATAAGCGCTCATCTCATAGTCAGGAGATCATAATAGTGCAAATGCACTTCTCGCTCCTGGAAAATAACCTCTCAAGTATTCATACGTGTATATACAGTCGAATCGGATAAGCTGCCGCGCGGTTAATTAAAATAAAGGATCGACTGCCTCTTTCTCTCGCAACCCACGTGGTCTGGATGACACTCAACAATACTCTCTCTCTCTCTCTCTCTCTCTCTCTCACACAAGGGAAAAAGAGAGGGAGAGCCAATAGATAGATTAGATCGCTCGACGTTCTCGCTCTCTTTCTCGCACTGCACAAAGGAAGAGATCGAATCGAATATCGCGAGTGAAAGAGTGAGAGAGAAAAGCATCTCTTCGCGGCATTAGCATAAACCTAATATGCCGAGGCGTATACACAAAGCGTTATTAAACTGGGGGCGAGGAGAATCGCTTCTTCTTCTTCTTCTTCTTCTGTGTATACAGGGATGGAGCAGCAGCTGATCTTCGAAGTCGATACGTCACCCTACGAGCGGACTCTCGACGCTCTACTTAACATAATATAATTGACCCCACGCAATACGAATGCGATTTTGCATAATCGACTAATGGCGTGCGTATTGTGTATTGTATACCGAGAATCCTGGCATGCTTTTCACCAGCTTCCGAGGATTACATTTTTTTCCCTCTCCCTCATCTCATTTCGTTTCTTGTGTATATGCATATATATACTTGTATAAAGCAGACAGGTACATTCACGCGGTCGTTCTTCGATAAATTTTAGACGACTCACACCTTACGGCTCTGTACACCGATTATCGCATATATAAAGCCGTAAAGCGCAGAGCACCGACTCCTAATGCGCTCGAGATCATAGCTCCGGATTGCTTTATGGAGTCTCCTCGCGGAGCTAATGCGCAACGCCAACTGCCGACTGTGTTTGTGTATATAATGCCATAAAGGAGACGATGCGAGTAGTGTCGAGAATGGATAATGCGAGTAAGAGAGGAAAGAGAGAAGTGAGAAAAAGATCCTTGCCTTGCGATAGTTTATCCATGTCGGCATCGCTTCCTTCCTTCCCGCGAGTGATATGCATATTACACCTTTTGCGCGATTTTGGTTCGACGTTTTTTTTTCTCGTCACGGAACCGCACGTCACCGATTGATTTTTACTCGCGTACGCACATCCTGTATCCTCGACTTCGTCGTATAGTCATTCAAGTATTCAAATTTGTCACTTACGCACAACGTAAGCTCTTCCGAAGGAAACTTGCATATTACGTATACAGAAAAAAAACTGCAACCAAAATGGCGCGTCTTCTAAGGGGGCGGGAGAGTCGATCTTGCTCTCTCGTTTCTTCGGTATAGAGAAGGGGACGAAGAAGTGAAATACGGGGAGGCAGGCAGAAATGTGGCCCGTGTCCTTAATTGACAGTTGCCTCCACTCTCTTCTTCCCTGTGTCCGAGAGAGAGAGAGAGAGAGAGAGAGAGAGAGAGAGAGAGAGAGAGAGAGAGAGAGAGAGAGAGAGGGAGAGAGAGCGCAGCTCATGGCGAGTTCGTGGCTGGACCTCGTTAGCGAGCTGGCTGATCGTTGAGAGTCTATAGAGGAAAGAGAGGATATGGTTGCGAGATGAAAGAAAAAGTTGGGAGAGAGCGTTCTTAAATTAGCCAGGACATACGTTATCTGCTGTTTCGATAACCGAGGCAAAAGCGCACCGATGTCAGGTTTATGCAACTTGCCGAGAATTTGTGTAAGGTAATTGATTGCAATTAAGATTTCGTTGTTGATCCTCTAATTTCAGGGCAATTTTCAGTTTGTTAATCTTTGTTACAGGATATAATCGGCATATAACAGCGTGATTTGATACAGAATTTTTCTTAGTACGAGGCTGTGTAAGCCTGGAAAAAATATGGAAAACCGATAAGAGCGTAAGCATAGCGAAGGAATTATATACAGGAACAAATTCTTAAACATCACATTTCCTATCTGCACAATTCGAATCTCTCGATAGCTCATATTCGTATTAGACTTCCAGCTATACTTTACGAAATATTCGATAATTCTTGACAGTAAAAGCTGGCAATAAGAAAAAAAATCGTTTCATACACGACAGATTCGACCTTCAAGATTCCCCAGGTTATTATCCTATCTTAACCGTGGAATTATTATCTCCAGTCTCGCGTATACTCTCACTGCTCCCAATCAAGATTACTGGACACCGCGGTAGCAGCAGAAGCATTTTGCGATCCCGCAACACAAAGTTTTATACATCCACTCTCTCTTTTTTTCCTCATACAGCAGACCGCCGGTAGCGCGGGGTGTCTAGGCGTATAATTCAAGGCGCCCCGTCCAATATATTACAATTTGTCTAGGGGAGATCGTCCCGGTTCTTTCCTTTTTTTTACCTTAGCCTCGGCTCGGCTCTTCCTCGTCGACCCCCCGGTGGGCTCGAGAGAGGCTCGTCGTCGCGACCGTGGGAGTATTGTTTTCCTGAGTATTATACACACACACACACACACACACACACACACACGTGACTCCTCTCGAGGTTAGAGATCGAGTGGATTTTATTATGCTGAAAACTCGTAATGCGATATATTCAGAGAGTTTAATCGTACCATCGATTTTCAACGCCCCATTGTTGGCTTTCTCGTGGTTAATCGGTTTTTGGGATTGGAGAGGATGCGTATAAACGTATAACGACGACCGCAGGCGATCTATTGCACGTTAATTTATAAAAGGAATTAAAAGAGGCAATGAAAAGAGCCTCCAGTTGGATTGAGTTAAGCGGAAGCTGGAAATGCTACTCGGCAATAAATAAAGAGACGCGCGCGTTCTTCCCCGGGGACACGGTTCGATTTTTTAACGCTGCACACGACAAAACGAAGGCAAAATTCGAAGAAGACAAAAAGAAGGATAACCGTAGTTTGACCACTATAGAAAGGGACACACGCGGGGGCCCCTAATTAGGCGGATAAGCCAATTTGGGTATCCGAAGTGCTGTATACCTCGGTTCATATTCTCAGAATAGAAAGATAAGAGACAGCGGGAGAAGAATCCTTTCTTATATACCTCTCTCACTTCGGGATATAACATATACATAAATATATATACATATATATATATATATATACTATATATGTTTGTGTAGAAATATATACAGGATGAATTGTGCGTGTATTTGTATGTGCGAGTGTTGGTTCCACGGTAGCCAGCGAGCGAACTGCTCGCCGATTAAGATTAATATTTGGCCCCAATTATCGTGGCAGCGGAATTATGAGCCGAGTCAGATTGATTTGACCCGCTGCGCTGCCTACCGGTCTTTTCTGCCGATCGCGATTAAATCGTTTTGGTTTTACTATGGGCTATATCGTTATATACGACCGTAGCACCGCACCAGCACCACCGCCACCTTCTTCTTTTGTCGATCTGCTTTGGTCTCTTTCTCGAGGTTAATGAAGCTCGTCTGGTTTTTTGATAAATCGTTGCACGCGGAGACGGTATGTTTAGGATCGTTTATCGTACTGACGATCTCAGTTTTGATTGTCACTTAACTGCTGTGATTCATCATTCGTATGATGAATCTCTCCAATAGACGAATTTATTATGCCGTTGACTTCTGAGAGTGCTTTTCTAGTTTCTTTTATTATTCCTCTTATTTATTATTGTTATTATTATTGTTATTTTCGTTTTCGAAAATCGATCTATCGTTACGCAAGCTTGTGCTCGTGTACGACGATCTTTCGAAATTCCTTTTCGTTACTTAACGAGATCGACCTTATTACCATGTGTATATGCACGAGCGAGTCTAGAAGTGGAATCTAGGAGCGAGTAACCCCATATTCGAAATCCGAGAAGAGCTCAACCTGTTTCAAGTTTCAGCGATTTTTCAACGAAAATCGATGCCCGGCTCGAGTTCGCTGTTTTCACTCGCGAGAACGTTGAATATGTTTTAGAATAACGGGCTCCTTAAAAACCGCAATTTTTCGGAATCGGCTAATGTTTTAGTGAGAATTAACTACAGGAAGCATTAGTCTTCCACCTGACGATTCCGAAAATCAGTAAGCGATACAATTCGCGAACGACCTATACGCATAAACAGCGTAATGTATTTCAAATGAGTCTATTGTCTAAAGAAATAATTCATCCCTATCAAAACCGACACATTTAGGCTTGAGAAAAGCTAGCTTTGTTGGTCGATTTTCTCAGAATCGATAAAATCCTTGAAGAGGGAAAACATAACGGTGATACCTATTCCAAAGTTTTCCATTAAAGGTAAGGAAAAAAGGTATCGACGAAACTAGATGAGAAATGTCTCTCGCGTTTCTCGTAAATAGTCGCTTCAACCTATACCTGCGCATCGATTTTTCCGTTAGAAATTCTTAAAACAATGCAAAGTGACATGTCTTCCACCTGTACATGAGCTGCATGAATATATAGGTATATATATATATATATATACACCTATATATTTTTGGAAGAAATGCTTCTCACCGAAGGAACGGTGCTCAGTGTCACTTACAGGTCTGATTTGTGTTCCAAACCTTTTTTGAGAAGACGGAGGATGTACAAGACAGAGCAGAGAGGCCGAAATTTTTTAGAACGAAAAATCTGGTCGAGCGCCTTTTTATGTATTTTACGGTGTGTTGCTGGGCGAACGTTAAATTTTCTTGCCTCCGTGAAATTCTTCGGACGAGTTCTGTGTGTATAATTTTTCATTTTCATTTTGGATGCATCGCCGCTGGAAAATCAGTATCTCGATCGGTACATAAACACAGCCGTTTTAAAACCGTTCTTTCACACACTCGCCGAATGCACTTCGCTAAATTACGTACTATATGCGTTCTACATTTCGTACCAACGATTCTATCGACATCGCATCCAACTGATGGAGAAATATTACCAAAAATCCTGATATACATAGAAATCGGGGAAAATAAAGCCCTTTGGACGCGTTAGTCGATTCAGAACGTAATACGCACATTGAAAAGCTGGTGGAAAAAAAATCCCCGCACAAAGGCGAATGAAAAATGAATGGAGAGTCCAGTCGCAGTCTATAGAGTATTATGCATGCGCATGCAGGACGGTGGCTCGCCGCGGAAAACTAATGATAATACAGCTGATATCGGACATCGAAATCAGCGCTACGGTAGCAGTAGCCGAGCTACCTGTAGAGGGCGCGTTCTCTCTTTCTCTCTCTCTCTCCCTCTCTCGCCGAAATAGATGGACCTCGTTACAAATGAAATGGAGTTTGTAATCAGTATCTCTTCGCGGCCATCTGCGAGAGCTTTTTCGAGCGGGGCAATTCTCCGTACTCGTTTATATCTCGCGGCCCTTTTCTTTTCTTCTCCTTTTTTTTCCTCCTCTGCCTCGTCGCACTTTTTTTTGCGCTGTCCTCGCGGCTTGTATTTTTTGCACTCGCTCCCTCCTGGCTTTTTCTCGCGCATTCGCGCGCCACCTGTACCGTATTAGCACATGTATGTATATTCACCGACACACGAAAGTAAAAGAGAGAAAGAGAGCGAGAGAGAGAGAGAGAGAGAGAGAGAGAGAGAGAGAGAGAGAACGAGGGCAACAATAAGATTATAATGGTCGCGGGAATGCGTATTTATCATTGCTTCTGCCTATTGTTTACCGTGGCGTTATTTCGGTCGCGAACTCTTTTTTAAATTACCCGCCACACTGCGTCGGCCTATGCCCTCTTCCCACACACACTTGTGCTTGGGTACGAGAGATATTGTTTTACATATACTTATCTTTGTACGGCACGCAGCCTCTGCGAATCTCTTTTCAGTTGCTTATACCTTTCGTACGTGCGGGCATTCTTGTTAATGCACGAAGATGTGCTCGAGATGATGGTATACACAGCGGGTTTTGCGGCGATTTAAAAGAATAAAATGTATTATACGTATATTGCTTACAGAATCGCCTGTAAGTACGTGCCTGTGTTATTTAAAAAATAATGCTTTTATTAAAGTATTCATTGATTGAAATAGATTTGACAATTTTATAATATTGCATGATTTTATTCACGCGTATAAACAAAATAAATCTCTGCTGAATTGAAAATTGAAATAAAAATTTCCCATTGGGCATCAGAAAACCAACGGCGTAGTTTTCTCTCTCGGATATCCTGCTTATAGCTTCGCGTATAGAAAATGGCGAGCACATAGAAGCTCGCGCATACGTAAAGAAACTACACAACATATCCCACTTCCTTCCTCGGTACACATACTTGGCATACATATATATAAAGGTAAGCTCATACGGAGAGAAAGAGAGGATCCCCGCAGCGCGCGCGCAAAGTCAAGAAGCGCACATCGACTCGCGATACACTTATACCTCTATACGAGGGTTGCATTAATATATTTGCATGCTACATACAATGTATATATAATGCATACTCTATAGAGAGGTATGTATACCTATAGTATATATATATAAGAGAGAAAGAGCTGTGCGCGTGCGAAGAAGGGGGCGTGGGGATCCTCTCCATTGGCTCGCGATCCAAGTAATGGTCGCTGCTGCTGCTGCTGCACTCTCTCTTTTTTCCCTCTTCTTTTATATGTATATATACCGACAGTGAACTCAAGAGAATTGCAGTCGAATGCATATCGCGTGGACTTTTCCCGATTTTCAATTATTACAGATGGCCAGAGTACAGTAGTCCTGAATGGACACTGCACACTGATTGGCCGAGGGGATACGTATATTTTTTTTCTCTCTTTTGTTATCTTTCTTTTGCTGCACCTACGAGTTTATACTCCCGTAGCACAGGAGCGGCTATTGTTATACTGTCGATTTGCGTTATAGCAGTACGTATATATATAAACAGGAGAAAGACAGAGAGAGAGAGAGAGAGAGAGAGAGAGAGAGAGAGAGAGAGAGAGAAAGCGATAGGGCGTAATGCAATTGCGACAATTTTTCTCGCTATTGTTTTCATCTCTGCACGTCACGCATGTGTTTCGAGAGAAGCGCATGTATACTCGTACAAAACCGTTACGAAAGTAGCTATAACAATTCAGCGAAATTCTTCAACGAAAATAAAAAAAAACGACTACATCCGAAATTTTCTCAAGCAGTGAACTACATGCAACCTGGGAATTTTGGCTCGACGTGTACCGCGCGTGCGGTCACTCTACGGTATACGTATTTTCTTATCTCCTGAAAATCTCACACGCGCGTTTATGTTTGTGTGCGTGTGTATGTGGGGTGTCGATGGTTTCCGCTGCACAGGAACCGAAAGTTGTCGGGACCAGGTGGAGACGGTTTTTCGCGCGGTGACTGAGGCGTGACGCGCGCTTGCCACTGCTCAGAGAGAGATAGAGATAGAGAGAGAAAGAGAGATAACGATCCCCCGCTCGCTCGATCTGGATCACGACGCATCGCCGCAGTGCATATACGTATAAATGCACGCATACCTTTGCTCTTTGTTGCAGTACAAGCTCATGTATACATGCTGTAGTCTCGCATATTCCTTCTTTTTATTTTCGCGAGGAACGCCAAGCAGCTCGTAATTGGGCGGTCGATAATGCGACGTTTCTTTTTTTTTATTTCGTCATTATAATGCTTTAATTGTTTAATTTTATTAGCCGTAGGAGGATTCGCTTGTCCATTGTATGCAGAGCAAAAAAGCGCATTCGGTATGAGGTGCTTTAATTGCTTTATTTTAGTTGTATTTTACAGCGATCTTTGTCTCATTCCTATATAATCAAGACTGTGATCAAAATTTTGCGAATTCCGGTAGTCACCGTGGAAGACTAATATCACCTTGGTGTTTATTTATGAAAGAATAAATCAAATACTTCTATACGTTCAATAATGTAAGTTGCATACGAAAGAGGAACGGCAGCGGCACATACAAATTATTAAACATCAAACTGCTAGTAGGAAAAGTGCAGAGGGACGATTCTCGTTCTCTGTATATATAATACAGCGCGGTGTATTATAAGCGCGGCAACTACGTACGACGCGCGCATTTTAAATGCCGGCTTCATTGAGATTCATAAAGTAGCTTCTTTATTGCCGTCGCACCGCTCGCGGTACTTGCGAAATTCATTTGCATACGGCTAATATTTTGCAGCGGATGGATGGCGCCTTTTTTCAACTCGTCCGTTTACATTATACATCCTTCTTTCCCGTATGCGCGCGCGCGAGCTCGGCTTTTATGAGTCGAGGAAAGCGTCGAGTTTGCCGGACGATGGACGAGTGTGTATGTGCGTGAAGATGTTTTAATAACGGCGATAAAAGAAACGGAGTTCGTTCCTTTTCTCTTTACGCAGGCGAGAATCGTCGTTATATACGTACTCTACTAAACTTCTGCTCGATTTATGAAGTTGTCAGCTATATTTTATTCGAGTTTCTCCTCTAGAATATTTAAGATGTACATTTCCAAGCTCGTCAAGCGAACGACTTCAAATTTAATTCTGCCATCTATATAAGCGTTCAGTGCGAGTAGATTCGTTGGGCATCGCATAGAAAAAAATTGGTAAAAATTCCCTAGAGCATCCATCGCGCGACGGGCCCCCGAAAAATAAGCGAGAAGGTGAGCGAGACTCGGCAGTCCACACTCCACACTCCACAGTCTACCCCACGAAACTCGCGAGTGAGCGATTTTAATCTCCGCTGCTTTGGAAGCGTACGGCATATGGGAAAAGACGTATATATATAGGGGCCCTCTGCTTCGCGTCGTGGGACCACACCGCCGTCATTTGGGAGAGTAGAGTAGGTAGGTACATACATAGGTATATAGGTATATAAGCTATAGAGCAACGGCGTGTATACGAGAGTCCGCTAATTATCGAGGGCCGCAACGTGCAGCGTAAAGCCAATTTCCAAGACCGAGACGTCGCGCGATGGGATCGACTACGGGTATGCAGATGTATATATATATATACGTATACATTTATATGTGTGTAGAGCGCGGGAGGAAGAATCGAGAGAACTGCGAGAGCGGTGCTGCCGGTGCTGCTCTGGCTTATCGATAATTACCCTTGCACCGAACGAAATTAAGGAATCTTTGCAAGCCGGTTGCAGCCAAGTAAGTGAGTGAGCAAGTGAGCTCTGGCCGTGAGCCAATTTTTCAGAGTTAAGGAGGGTTATAAGGTGTGTGAGATGGAGTTGTTCCTTCTTCGAGGGTTTATTGGTAGAGGATGAATTACTACAGAACAGAGAAAGGGGATAGATGTTTTCTCTAAAATATGATTTCTTATCTCTAATTTAGAAATAAGCTTTTTTAAAAGCTAATATATCATCGTAACAGATTTAATTAACGTGGAAGATGCTTTCTATAATATTTACAAGTTCATAATCATGATGGACAATGACGGAAAACTTTTATTAATTTTAAAGTGCTATTTTCGGAGATGCCTTTCGACCTTTTTATTTTATCTTCCATAAAACTGTAATAAAGTTATAGTAAAAGATGTCGTTTGTAAATTCCTCTATCATTATTTCTGTATAACTGACACATCGATTGAAGACAAATGTTTGTAGTCCACGCTATGCGCGCAAAAAATATCATACTTCATCTCATAGAGTTCGAAAAGAGCACGTGCCCATGATCGATTTCTTTCATGATTCTATTTCGATCACTGTCTTGCCGTCGTACTCTATTTGCTCAGGAGATTTGTTCCGCACTATATATACATATACAAGCGCACGTCACCGTTCGGACCCGGACACACTCTTGCCATTATTCAAATTTATTACAAATCTGATGAGCCGGATCGGCCCGCGCGTATAACCTATATTTAGCGCGTTCTTGAACGCCCTCAGCTCCATAGTCACTCGATATAATAATATTATAATCCTTTCTCGCTCGTCGTATCAGCACGGATAGATTGAAAATTATAAGCCGCCGTCGTCGTCGTTGTCTGAATAAAAATGATGATTATATATAAAACGTACGCTATATTAGAAAATATAAACACGTTATTCTGATTAATAAAGAAATCATAAAGCCGATAACTAAAAAGTATTTAGTCGCCAAAAAATACCCGATATATTACAATAATCGAATTCGGATGTTGGACTATATTCGTCGAGACAAAAACTGTGGATCGATCGGTGTCGGCGTCGGCGTATCGTAAATATAATCCGCGCGCGACGAACAGAAAAATGTGGGATGGGCGCGAGTTAGCGCAGCATCGAATCATGACCGGAGGCTGCATACGGAGATGAAGAAAAAAAAGAAAGAAAGAGGCACGCGGTAAACGCGCGGGGGTAACATTATGCAAATCCGTAGTCAATACCTAATACGAGATAATCATTATGATTATGGATCCGAGAGAAGAGGGAACGTCCCTCTCGTCGCGCGACTCTTACGGAGGAGGATACGCGAGGTATTTTTTCGTTTCTTTTTTTTTAATCGGGACGAAAGTTTTGTTGCTCTCGAAGGTGATGCTCGTAGTCGGAGAGGGTGATTCCGGCCTCGGGGTAAGTTACGGGAGGTATTCGATGCATTTTATAAGTTTTTTTTTTTAGGAAAGGATCCGTGCGAATTTTTGTGTAATCCGTCGTTATAATATTATAAAAGCTGTCGCGAATTCCAAAGTGAAATATTTTTCCAAAAGCACTCGACCGCCTCCGGAAAAAAAGCTCTGTCCATCCAATTTGAAGTTTCAAGTACCGCTCACGCGCGCATATAAGCCGCCCAGTGCGCAATAACGATAACAATAAAAAAGCATAGCCGGCGCAACTTTTGCGCAACAACCGGGTGAAAAAAAAGCAACGACGATGGCCTGCAGGCTTCTTTCTCTCTTCACGTACACTCAAAAAAAAGACACTTGCGCGCGCGCGCGACCGCTGCTGCTTATCATAAAATATGCTTGCTATGCAGCTCGAGTGACTGCAACGCCGGGAGGACATTGCAAGAGAGAAAGAGTGAGAGAGAAAGAGTGAGAGAGAAAGAGGTCTGCTGTGCACCCCCGGGTGCCACATAACATTATGTGCTTCCTACATATGTGTCTTGTCGAGCCCTCTATACTCGCCTTCTTTATTTTTCTCTCTCTCTCTCTCCTTCTCTTGCACACGCGCGCGTTTGCTGCAACGGCTTCCCCGAGGCCAATTGGAAATTGTCCCTAATAACAGGGGAACGGCGCACTCGCTCTCTTTGGGTATATACTCTTCTGCGGTAAGGATATTGCGCGCTCCTGAAACGTCTCTTTATAGACTCGGAGCCTCAAGGCGCGTAAGAACGACTCAGTGGACTTTTTTTACTCTGTTCAAGTCTCTCCGTGCATAATATCTAGCCAGAATATAATTGTTATATTCTTATCGCAAACTTTTATTTAATTACGAAGAGTCTAATCACACGGGTTGGGTCCATATACAGGTCGAAATAAACCCTTTTATAAAATTCGCATTGAAATTCAACGCGTGCGCGACCGCGGAATAGATAATTTTTTTATTTTTTTCTATTTCGTTAAAACGTGTTTTCGAGCTTGTAATGCAGCCACTTATCGAGAGCGAAGGTGTGGTTTATATGCCCTTAGTTATAAATGCTTTCGACGAGAAATATTACGTCGAGTGAAACTTTAACAACAACGAAGAAAGAAATAATAAATGGAAAAGAAACTCGTAGCTTTATAGGACAGGAAGCGAGGGGCGGACGAACGCGTCTTGTTAATTAGCGCGCGACCAACGACTTTACCAAACTGGGATCTGCGCAAGTTATTATATGACTTTTTACTCGTCGACAAATTGCGCTCACTACCTTTTTCAAGCTTCGGCGAGCGCTATGTACGCATACGTATAGGATGTGAAGTTCGAAAATTTACGTCGTGAAACTTTTATACGATAGTGATATTGACGCTATCTCGATAACTTCATCGGCATAAATTATTAGATTGCGACATTATACTGTATAATGTCGCAATCTTTACAATGCGAGAAAGAAAAAGCACTGGTCTATACAATCATCTCCCAATAACCCATCATTCTCTACACTCCATAAAGAGGTCCTTTACACCGGAAGCGGATACGCGAACGATCGCATATATACACACACATATTTGTTCGGAATCGGAACTTTGGCAAACGGGAATCATAGTAATCAGCGATTAGGCGTCTCGTTCAACACACGTACCTACACCCACTTTCAAATAAAACGTTCGTTCGCCTCTCTCACATGCTGCTGCTGTCTTTCTGCGGTTCCTCTCCGCGCGCGACGAGCGGCTGCACGCAGGAGCGCGATATCTCTCGCGAACATCTTAGATCCCGGTTCAGATAGGCTTCGCTGGCGCGTATATATATGTACGCATATTACGGGGGCCCCGACGACGAGCAGATGCCAAGTTCGGTTGAGCTGCCGCCGGGATGTAGGTTTCGTTGCAGGATATCGTGTCCGGCTGAGGATATACGAATATGTGTTAGTGGCTGGATTATATGTGTTACATATACATATGTGCTTGCGTACAAAACTGGGGTTGATGCCGCGCGCGAGCGCTGCTTTATAAATGGAGAGTTTTTTTCGGACACACCGTTGGGCTACCGCGCGGTCTTGAGTTTTTCATGTTCGTTGCTGTTCGACTGTTGAAATTTCTTTGAGTTAATTGTTTAGATAAATTGCTGATAATTTGACCACGCTAAGTCGTAAATATATACTTCATATCCGCCAAACAATTTAAAACAGTTTAGTACAACAAAAATACTCTTACAGTTTTCTCACAAAGAAAGCCTTGACGAGCTGAAGCTCCCATTTAAAAATCCATCGCAGAACAAAATTTCCGCAATAAGAAGCCGTTGTTATATACATATATAATACATGTATACAGATATATATATATATATATATATATATATATATATACAGCCGTAGTTCAAGCAGAAGTAGCAACGGCAGCGTATCCGTCGGGCCGTATAACCCGAGCAGCTTATCGTCCTGGCATCGTTCCCCGTCGCTGCCGCGACAATGGCAGTCGCTTCCTCGATTCCCCGCGACTAACGCACAATAGGCGTAGAGTGAAAAAAGCACAGAAGAGCCCCTCTCTTTTGCACTGCGTTCTCGTACAGTATAACAGAGTAGATTTAGACCCGGTTTTAATGCAGGATTAATTGCTATATACGCCCTCGAAACGTGACTGGTCAAACGTACATAGTGTTCGATTTGCCGTTGTGTTCTATATGTTATATATTATATATACATAAGTTTTGTATGTAAGTACATAAGCCGAGGAGACTAGTCGAATGAAAAGATTGGTGGTGGAATCTATATAGGTACATGTACTCCGCATGTACATGTACTAAACTCTAGCGTCGTTGGCGGGTGAGAATTGGGCCGATGATTACGGCACGCGAGGCGACGGCCGCTTCCGTTATTATAAGAACCTTGTCGCTCCTTTTGTTTTCCGGCGATTTTTTCCCACGTCGCTCTACTCCTTTTTGGTATTTTTTTCTCTTCTTCTCCTTTCCGAGCTGGGCAATTATCAATTTTTTCGACGCGTGAAAGTAGCAAAGCAGAGCTCGCAAGAAGCGAGACGCGTTTTAAAGCGTACGAGAACAAAAAGAAAAGAACGAACAAAGAGATAAGTACGCATCCTTTAAATAGAGTAAAGTATCGTAAAGACATCGCAAAAGATTCCATTAACAGAGAACAAATAACCATATAATCCCGTGTCGCCGAGCTCCATCTTTTTAAAGTCTCTCCGGCCTTAAGCGAAAGAAGTGGCGAGATATATATACCGTTGAACCGATAACTCACCGATAAAATTCTTAATAGGCGCGGTGCACTCGCGTTTCTTTGGGTTCAAGAGCTCGCGAAATTAAAGGCGCTCCCGCGCGTGGTTTTAACGAGAGTTGCGCGCGATATTTAAAAGTATGATGAGTCCTGCTCTCGGGCGGGACTTCAACCTCCTCCTCAAAAGAGCAAGAGAGAGAGAGAGAGAGAGAGAGAGAGAGAGAGAGAGAGAGAGAGAGACAGAGAGAGGACTTTTACGACGGGACGGCGTAAAAACCCAGCGAAATGAAGCCGTTTACGTGCAAAGCAAGAGAGAATCGACGTACAGAGCAAAAAAACCATGCCGTTCTCTTAGTGTGTACGTACACGTACATACACTATACGGTTCTCCTTTCGAAAGAATTCTAGATAAAGGTGCGAGCGCCGTGTATGCCATTGTGCACTATACTCGTGTATATTACCCTGTAGTTTCAAGTGAACAAAAAAAAAGAAAAAAGAAGTGAACTGGAGAACAGCTGAGAGGGAGACCAGAAACAATAAAGACGAAATAGACATTACGGATGACGAGCTATCTTTATAACATATCTGCGGACGGCCGATTTTTTTGCCAACAGGCTGTAGAGGCGCTAGCTGTGCGGCGGTATATATAAAAGTGTGCGCGACTGGAAATCCGCGGGCGATAAAAAAAACGCCCGCGTGCGTCTTTTTTAGCCTCACTTTCGCTTATTGTTTCGCACGTTGATGGCCGCCGCTGCACTTCCTTTAGCTTTTTTTAACGCTTCTGCAGTTGCGGGAGCGGCTTTTCCTATTGGCTGCGATGATCTCAGCGTTTTCGCGTTTTTCGTAAACCCTAGCTTGGCTGCTAGTTAATTGAAGCGTAATTTCATGGGATGTACGTAAACGCGCATAGGAATAAATCTTCTATCTTCTATGGCGATCGAGGAACCGGCCGCGTAAAAGGGGACTGCGCGTGAAATATATACATATATATAAAGTCGAATAGCTCGAAGGTGCGATATACAGGGCCTGCGCTCGCACGCGCAGAGGAGCAGAAGATTTACAATCGGGAATTACGGCGCGTTTGTCTCCAATGAAGCCGGAGACTCGACGACTTCATTCCGCGCGTGCCTGAAAATCCTCGGGCGCATTGTGGTCGCTTCATAAATTCCGCAGGAAAAAGCCGGTATAAATTCGCCCTGCGACGAACTGAGCAAATAAGAGGTTCGCACACGAACTGATGCGCGTCGTTCTCTCTCTCTCTCTCTCTCTCTCTCTCTCTTCTCTCTCTCTCTCTTTGGGATTAAGGGAGACGTGTGTACGGGTTAGGAAAGAAGAAACATAAGGGTTTGGGTATTTTGTCCGATCGGTATTTCGAGAGGTGGGTTCTGCGATGGCAAATCGTTGATGGAGACTTTTTGTAGTTTCATTGTTTATTTCAAGCTCTCAAGCGAATAGATTGGATCTGATGTATGTCAAGGTCGCTGCAGATACGCAATATGTTTTCCTACACGTCAAATAATTTAGTGTCACTCGTGAGTAGTTGAATATTATTTTGTACTTTATAAGTGTGTCTAGATCAGTGTAAATATATACCTACGTTCAAGTATAGGCAATTGCACCAATAATAGACTCACCATCGGTACACACATTACTTTCTTTTCACGTGCTCTCCTCAACCAGGAGCAGCAGCAGCGACAGCGCCAACAACACGATAATTAATCTGAATTATGCATCAGATCCGTCAGAATGAGAGGGCTCGATAAGATAAGCCCTGGAATCGCCGCCGCGTATAATAAACGCCCAGCGAGCGGTGATCGATGATCTCTCGTGAGCTCTGCGTGGCGATCGCAAAAAGTACGCTCGAGCAGAGTGAGCGAGCCATGGAGTGCAGGAAAAGCTATAGACGAGAGCCGGAACTACTCGAGCATGCCCACGCGATATTTATTCGAGAAATTGATTAGGTTTCTAATTATGGCGCCCGACGACCGACTGCCCACTGAACATTTGCATAAATCAACATAAGCCCTCGTATTTGTCGTTGGAGAACATTTTTTCTCAGTATATATACCGAGATTCATATATGATCTCTGCTGTTTTTTATTCTTCTAAATATTTTTACGAGTATAAAATGAACAGCGACAATCTATCGAATCGGTCGCATATTCCATCCTTGTATTGTAAGCGATGAGCGGTGTATAGGTATCCGTTGTATATATATGGAAAGCAGTGCAGGAGCCTCACGAGATTAACATGTACGCGTCGCGGCAAGGTCGCATGCACTCTCTTCGCGGCACGTTAAACGAGCCAATTGGCGCGTATGCACGACCAGTAAGTAGCTATATACGTATGGGATTGCTTGAATTATGGATGCCGAGGCGTCTTTGTCGGCTAGTACTCGCACGATATTTCGAGAGCGATCGCGCTGTGATATAGGCGTACAGGTGAGTTCCATTTTAAGTTAGAGAAAGAGAGCTGCGAACGGCACGTGCTCTGCGTATGTGCTACTGCGCTCTTGGGGACTCAATTCGAGATAGGTATATATATGTCAAGTCGCAGTGAAATCAAATACTCATTGTTTAACGATAGTCACTTTCTCAAATTGTTGTAGACAGAACTCTCTTCCTTGAACTGAAACGATATACGAGAATTCAGTATTATTTATACACCTATGAATAGCCGAATCTATATATAGAAAGGTATAAGGTCGAATATTTATTTCTATATAATAGGCTTGCAAGCTCGAATTTCCTGTCGACAACAACAGCAAGGCTGATCTTTCCTCCAAAAATATGCCCGATCCATCGGAGTAACGCTGAGAATGCCTCATCCTCGTAGGATTGAAAATAAAGCAATTACCGAATTAGCATACGTAATAACCCTCCTCGAGTCCACGTATAGCACACGCAAAAGTGCAGTACAACAGTTATACACATACAACACATAGATCTGATAACATTCCACACACACACATGTATACATGTATACTTGTATTGTATATGTAGTATACCTATATTCCTTCGCCCCGCAACCGTATACGCGGATGGAGCAATCTCCCATTCACGATAGTTTCACTCATATGGGAAAAACCGTTTTCGGGAACGAGGATTTTCTTCCATTCTACATTTTTCTTTTACAAACAGAGCTTCTGCTGTTGCTGCTGCTGCTTCTTCTTATTCTTAATGAAGACGCTCGCTTTTGTGAGTTAATGAAATTAGATAGGCGAATCGAAGCTTGAGCAACTATTCGCGTTTCCAGCTGACGAAATGTGTACGTGTGCATAGTGCAATATTTGAGTGAGGCAAGCGAGCTCGTGGATTCATGAATGGGACTGCGCGTTGAAACTTTTATATTATTATATCCGTGTAATTTTATTAATTAATGCGCGATGAAGGTAAGTTGTGTACGTGGTTATAAGAAAGGGATGGAGTTATCTAGATGGGAAATGCCAGTTTGCGATATATCCTGTAATTCTTGCTCAAAAGGGATGTGCTGGAAACTTTTGAGATGTTTTGACAGGCCTTTTCATAGAACGAGAGGGAGGGAGAGAGATCGCAATTTCCGCTGATTAGAAAATCGCTTTTCTTTGCGGCTGCAGTGAAAATTCGAAATTGTTGCGACACTATATAATTTTCCGTCTTGCCGGAGTCGGTCATTATCTATATTTATCGCGGAATAAGCCACTGTTGGATAACAGAAAAAAATCATTGATAAATGATCCTTTCTGTAATACGACATAACGATTCAATTGTTTCTAATCTTCTTATCTAAGCCAAACAACGTTTATATACACACACGTTGGATAAATTATACACCACTACTGTTGCCGCTTCCGATAAATTCATTCATAGTACAATTGACCGTTTCTGCATGATCCTCGCCCTTCCCAATATCCAGATCCCAATATCCACGGAAGCTATATTATACGTTCTCGCAAGTATACCTTTTCCGAAATCCTTATTGTATTATAATTTCACGAGGTCGATACTTAAGTGCGCAGTCACGTGCGCTTGTATTCAAATGTGCGCGCGGCTGCAGCTTTAGCTAATTTGAATAAGGGATATAAAGTAAAGAGGGAGAAAGAAGCTTCTCTGTTAATACATATGAAAAAAGGCGGGAGAAGAGAATTTTTAAATTCTCGCGCATGCGGTCGTCTAATCTCCGCGAACCATTTACGGTCGCGCGTGTGCAGGCGCGACAAGGTTATATATATTTATTTGAAAGCTGTATATATATATATATATATATATATATATATATATATATAGAGAGAGAGAGAGAGAGAGAGAGAGAGAGAGAGAGAGATAGGATAAAAGGAGTTGCCCGCGGCGCGTCTTTTCTCGCGAGATAGCCAAAGCCAGCGAGAGCTAATTGCAATCGGAGGAGCTTGTATTTATGCCAGGAACACAATGCACTCTCAGGTACGGGATAATGCGTCGCGGTTAAATTCGTTTGGATACATTCAATGGTCGGTAGATACAGAGACTTTCCCCTCTGGACTAAAGAGAGAGAGATTCTAATATTCGACGGAAAAGTCATTAGATGCTGTTTACGAATACTGCACGATACTTATTTCTTCCGACTTTATTCCCGGTAAATTACACATCGCGCTCGCGTTTAGATTCGCGATAAAGTCCGCTCGTTTCTCATATTATAACACTTCCATCACAAAGTCCGAACATATACGCCTTTATAGACATAAACGCGATACGAGAGGGGAGAAAATATTCAACAACTTGCGTCCGATTATAAAGCACAAAAGAAAAAGTTCTACGGTCTCAACTTTCATCCGCGCTCGCACTCGTGCGAACGTTTGTTCAACTGTGGAATAATGACAAAAGTGGAGAGTGAGCGAGACAGAGAGAGAGAGAGAGAGAGACGTCCTACGGAATAACTTATCGCTCTGACCGACTAAAGCGACGCTCGATGATCGTCCTGCCAGATAAAACAAATGGAGGCACGCGTGCGACTAATATTGTATTAATAACGTTCGCGAGTGGCAAATGACTGTTATCTTTTTTTTCTCAACCGAGTCGTTGCTTCCTGGTATAGTATTTCCATTTTATTTACGACTATAAACTTGCAAATTAGCAGCAAAACTTTGACGCGAGTTTACAAGAAGCTTATACACACACACACACACAGTCGTATGAACACACGCATACGTGCCGTCTTGCATTATAATACACGCTTCCGAAAGAGAGAAAAGTGGCTTACGACTGCTGCAGTCTGTATCATTTCCATATTATTATACGGCAGCCCTCGGGGGACTTGAATTTCGAAGCTGCTGGCAAGATCGTATCCTGTCTCTCGAGCGCTGTTTGCTAAGCGTGACTAATTTCTGGCTGGACTAGGAAGTTTGCGATTCGTTGCTCTCTGCTCGTTTTGAGAGATCTACAAGCAAAGCTTTCCTATATATTAGTTATTATAAACGCGCGAATCTTTCCTGTAATAGACAATTCGCAAACATCAATGGCACGATTTAATAATGCTTTTCGATTTATTATTGTAATGAAATTTCGATACCGTTGTTGTACACCGTGTACGTCGAATCGATATCGCGGCCATTTTGAACGAGTAAAGCTACACACCCACGCACAGACACATGTACAACCTACAGAACGCCGTGGCACTTCACAACTCAACTATTGCTGCACGTACCAGTGGGCCGGACGTTCGCCCGAGAAAATCGCGCGGCTTGACGGCCTAACGAGCGGCTGCCTCTCTTTTCCAGCTATACTCTATACTTTCGGGTGAAAGCCACCATGCTAACCGAGAAAGAGAGAGAAAGAACATGACCCTTTGTTCCTGGCCGTGTCTCTCCGCGCATATACATATAGAAGAAAATTGGAGGATAATAATTCCGCGTATTACACGCTCGGTCAAATAAGTGTGGCGCTACTCGCTGCGTTCTATAATCGCGCATCATATATATAAACACGTATTTTGTCGGAACACAAGAATTCCGTTCTGAATTTTTCAAATCGAGCAAAGAAACGTTTGAGGCAGAATAAGAAAGAGAGAGAGAGAGAGAGAGAGAGAGAGAGAGAGAGAGAGAGAGAGAGAGAGAGGAGAAGAAGAAAGAAAAAAACAGCGCGCGTCCGGCAGGAGGAATAACGAGCGTCAGGACTTTGAAAAATGCGCGTCCTTACGCGGCTAATCGCGCGAGCATCGGCTTTACGTGTGCGCGCCTAGCCGTTGTTGGCCTACATACGTATAGCTGGGACACGCGATCTGATAAGCACCAGCCCTGGACTCTCCGTGCGCGCGCGCGGGGGTGTATATGTGAGCCGAAATAAACCCGCGCGCGCTTTACATAACGGCTCGGACACGGGCTAATATACCTTTCGCGTCTTCGTGTGGCGGAAGGTTATATGCTAAGAATGATTTTACCGATTTTCCTTCGTTATATATGCGATATAAGCGAGAAAATAGGTCTGTATTTTAGAGGAGAAGCGATCCATCAGGGACCTTATATATGCTTGGTAATTCTATGGAAGGATTTGATGAATTAACGAGCGCTCGTTATTTCAAGGCTATTTTTAAAAAATCGGTGCACGAGAAATTAACGGTTGTTGTGGAAAATCCGATTAACGCGGCAGTTTACATATTCTTGAAGCTCAAATTGAGCGCACACTGTTTATTTTCTCTTTTATTCACTGATATAAGTGTGATACTTTGCGAAATAAAGATTCTTAAAAAAAACTTGTTTATCTATACTAAATTTTTACGTTTGCCCTAATTATGTCTAAAAAGTATTACACACATTTTTATTTGTATTGTATTTTCTAAATTGAGTTTTCTATAAATATATTCCTAACCAAAATATCATGTTTATATCAAAATTCTCATGTTTTTATGAAACATTTTGAATTACATAGGTTGTTTACTATATGAATGTCTAAATAAGAATTAAAAATATTAAATTTTCATTACGATATCCTTCTTAAAGTAAATTTAGCCTTTTTAATTATATCGCATATAAAACGAACGAATCTCTGTCATCCATAGTATAAGCCTATCAAGGACCTCAAGTCGATCTATACGAATGCAATGTACGTAACGAGAGGATCTCCACGAATTAGTCGATGCGCGGCGCACTATAAACGAAACCCTCCGTGCGCAATTAAAGAAACGCGTAATAAAACATCTTCGGTCGGGCGGCCTGTCAATTAGACTCGCCGCAAAGGATCGATTGACGCTGGCATAGAAGAAAAAGAAGGAGAAATTCTCCTCGTCCCTTCTGTCGCTGTTATATATACGTACGTGTACTTCCACACGTCGTATACATACCGAGAGGGATAAAGAGAGCGGGAAACGAAAGAAAGAACGTATACACGGGGAAAAGAGAAAGAAAAGAGGGACTACTCGACCAATGGAAACTAAAGGCCGTGACACGAGGCCACGTAGTGTACGAAGGAGAGGAGGAAGAGCCGGAGGTCGACTCGCTCGAGAGATTCGACCGACGACGTCGACGGCGACGACGACGTCGGTGCGGGGGAGAACAAGCCAGCCGAGACCGTCGCACGCAAACCCTTGTATTTTCTCCGTTGGTCATCGACGCGCTCTTTTTTCCGCACTGGATAATTGTTTTCTTTCTCGCCGTACACTATACATTATAGTATATATATATACGTTGTCTCGATTAGCGAGATATTACGTTGCGGATTAATATGTGCCACTGTTTGGCTCCTGGTATATGCGAATATTTAAAGTTTCTATAGAATATTATGCTAATGGTTAATATACGCAAATCATCATAATTTCATAATTAGCCTGTATGTATAGTATATATATATATATATATATATATATATATATATATATATATATAACATAGCGTGTGCCCTCAGAATGACCAGACACGCTACGCTGGAGCTTTGTATACGCGTGTGCATGTGTATATGTTAAAGAAGCTAATACATCTTTCGAGCCCTCGCTTATGCACACTACTTCTTCCTTTCTTTTTACGTAGAGTCTAATTTCGAGCAAGAGAAGGTGCTTGGAATTTCAGTTGCTCGCGCGCCGACGGGCTCGTAACTCAGAAACGCGTGGCCGCCGTATTATAATACTTTCGATGAATTTATCGCTCCGCGTCGAAAGATCGGCAAAGATTCACTTGACAGACTGCCCGCGATAATGGAAATTTTTCTCCGCCTTTATCACGGTTGCAGTAGCATAACAGATTCAAATCGTGTCGGTCTAGCAAAATAATGGCCGCTAGACATAGTATTCCATGAGTGATATCGGTTTTCCATCTGGAACTTCTCTTTTCTACTATAGAGCGATCTTCTATTGATAAGAACTGCGTCGTGTGCAGCCGCAATATTTCTCGCGAGATGTTAGCAATGCTGTCGCGTGAAAATTCAAATCAATTTTTTTTCGTATAGAGTTTAGGATCGGAAGGAGCGATAATTTACACGTATATTTTGCATGCTGCAGCTTTTTGAGTTATGCATGGTTTCCGTGATTGTCGATTATTTAATTGTCTGAAACGTTGTGTGTCCCAGGTGATGGGAAAATAATCGGCTTTGATGCAATTACATTGTTGCGCGTATGTGTATAAATATACATTGTTGCGCAAGTTTCATTTTTCATGCAACAAGGACGCGATTGCGCAAGGCGAAAAATTTTCCACTTTATCTCACGAGGACTACGCATGGATTTTGTTATACGCCTAATTATTTGAAGTATATATACATAATATACATTCGTGACAGCCCGCGGCGATTTTCTTATGGCAAATACATAATTTACTCTCGCTAATTTCTGCCTCTGTTTTTTCGTTATATATACCTGAAGACCAGCTGGTATAGTTTCATAGCGGCAGATGGGCTACTGTTTAACTATTTCCGAGAATTCGCGAACTAGCTCAGACCGCTGAAATAAAATGAACGATTCGCGCAAGTGTCTCGCGTCACAACAAGTTTGCTTCCTGATCGGTTTTCTCGAAGCTCAACATGTGACGAGTGTGACACTTGCCCCCGAGCTATATATCGTTAATGAAAAGTATAGCAGCTCACTTGCGCTATCAGTGAGTCTTGTAGAACGGAAGCGTCCCGGTACTTCCTGCATCGGAGAAAAGACGTCGGGCCTCGCCTGGATCGTCAAACTCTCTTTCCGTGCATACGTGCGTTATATATATGTATAAATATATGTATATAAATATATAGGGCGTTTATACATATACATATATATATATATATATATATATATATGTATAAACGCCCTCTCCCACCAGTGCATACAGCTACTTATACGCAGACATAGCGAGAGGAGAGAAAGAAGAGCGTCGAGCAGTGGCAGCGGCGGCTCTCGCGCACCTGCAGAGGCGATAAAACGGCTTTCAATTCCAGCGAGTGGAAAGCCCCATTGAGCCGCGAGATACGCATGCAAAATAGCGACGGCCATCGGATTGTTGCAGCAGAGCGAACGTCTCCTGCACATTTCGTCCCTCGTTCGCTTTTTCTCTCACTCTCTGTCCAGTGGATATGAACAGAAAAGAGAGAAAAGCTATTCTTTGTGTTACACAGAGAGTGAAGCTTCTACTGCTGCTGCTACTGGCCGATTGTGTGACGTGTTGATAATTTTAAAACAAAGCCCAGCCGAGCGAGCATTGTGCAAAAATCACAGACGGACGGATGCTGGTGTAGGTTGTGACGATAGTCGCTCGTGGAGTGAAAAACTCGCTCTTTTTTACCTACCCATCCTCAGCGAGTATACGTGTCTGTGTACGCGATACGTTGCTCGTAGGACACGAGTTGGTTCGCTGCCAGCTGCTTCCATGTGTATATTGGCAGATCGAGAAAGACACTTTTTTCTGCACTCGGTTGGATCCTTAGCTACATATGTCATTGTTTCCTCTAGACAGTACTGCGCTCTGTCCCTCAGTCTCTCACTGTGAAATCTGGGCTAAATGGGTTATTACATGCTCCCAATTAAAATTCGACACGCGTCGTTCGTCCCTCAACACAATCTCTTTGCGATTCCCGTACGTTTCTATTATAAACACTCAGCAAAGGATCACGATATTGCGTTCGCTCTCTTTCTCTCTCTTCGCGTTATGTCTATGTATAGGTATGTTCGAAAAGCTATCTCTCGACAAACAGCTTTCTCCCTTCGAAAAACAAAGAGGAATTTAAAAAAAAAACTGCGACATACCTGTGCATCGGCGGTCATTCTCCCTTGGAGCTTTTTTCCACACGCGACGACGAGAGAGAAGAGAGAGAGGATGACAACAAAAAAGATACGAGAGAGTGCAAATCACGGACACAGCGATGCATGTCATAATGAAGCGGGCCCGGCTCGTGTGTCTTTTTTGTTTTAATTCCGTCGAGCGGAAATATCGGCCATTTTGAATTTTCAATTTTCAACGCTCTAGTAAGTCGTGCGGGTTTACTCTCCCACTATATATATTGCTGTTATAGCTGTATGGGTTATATTGCACGTATATACATCAGTGGTGCAGAGGTTCGCGAGTATATAATACACTCTCCGAGCGATGATTTATGTGTTCCAGGCTTCCCCGCCTTGTCGATTGTTAACTGCTCGCGAGGCTTTTCCGCCTCGGAGAGCATAAGCTGCGAGTTTCGTCGAGGGATATACATATAATATTTGCGTCTTGATCTCTCGAGCTATCCTGTTTGTTTCCATTAAGATGCTGGGAGCAGAAGCCGATCATTCGAGTTTCGAGATAAGCCGATCCGAGACTCGACATATATCTATATATATACACACACATACACATCTACTTTATTTACAATTTTCTCGCGGTATACACGTGATGAGATATATCCTATTCCGAAAGAATTCAATGTCAACGCGTCTAGCGCAAGCGTAAGCTGCACAAAACGCCGGGAATAGACGCGTAAGATACCGATCGGTGCAGCTCGTACATACAGCTCTCATTGGACTATTATCAGAAGATTACATCATATACTATCTCTCTCTCTCTCTCTCGCGAACGCGAGATATAATTTATAATCATCCCCCGTGAATCGAAAATCGAAGCCTCTTTCCTATAATTATTATTACGATATAAACGAGAAGCTTCGCGCAGACTCACGCTGCCGTCGTCGAAAATCCAGCGTGTCATTATCGCTGATTAATTCGCCGTCGCGCCGCGCGTCATCGCCGGAAGAATCGCGCTTGTTCTTCCTCGCGAGCACTCGGCGTCTTCATTCCACGAGTCTATCTATATACAATACCCGTATAGCGGTTGGTACGTAAATATGTATATATATATATACAGCCCATTTAGCTATATGTACATATGGATATGCGAGAATTGCGTAAGCACATACACCGGATTTTTCTTGCGTTAATTATTTGTTGCGAATTATATATATATGCGTATACGTATACGTATAGACAAAATAGAAGAGCGATAAAACATCGGGCGATAGGATCGACAAATTAAATTTCACAGCTAATTTTACCTCCGCCATTGCCCCCGACTTCCCTGCAATGCGCTGGACTATTACTCCTAAGCGAAAATTAGTTTCGCGATTGGCTTTTTCATCCCGTATACAGCTATATATATAGTACATGTGCGTATATAGCTGGTCGTAGAGCATTAAAGTTCAAGAGAGAATGTCAATAAACGTCCGGCAGCCGTCAATCTCGATTAATAATTGAGGCGATATAGATCTGGCCGGTTATTAAATTGTCTCGCGTATGGTTAATCACGCGATTTAATTGATATTCACCGTCGATAGGCTAGCTCTAGCAGCTGCTTTGATTCTTTTATTGTCACGAGTTGACGTTGCTTTACACTGTAACATTATAATTTCTGCTTAATTTTTCTGTGAATATACTTTCATAAAAAGTAGATAAAAACTTGACGAGGAAAACGTAAACAAGCGGACGCCTTGAATACAAGATACATCTTCCGCGTAGCACAAGTCCTCTTCGTTACATTATATACATGAATTACCTTTCTCTCTCTTTCTCACTGTATACAATCAATGCTTTCGAGCCGCTGAAAAGAGGCGGTACAGAGGGACCTTGTCAATTAGCAAGTCGCGCGAGAGTACGGGGGTAATCTTTCGAGTATCCATTACTGTGAGAGAACGAGTCCATGCGAAATGAATGTATACGTATACGTATATCTCGACCCTTCCATCTGACTACGTCGCTGCTATTCGTTCTCGCTCTCTTTTCTCCCTTTCTACCGGCGAGTAGAGAGAGAACGAGAAACTCTTTTACAAGCTTCTCTTTGTACACGTAAAGGTTATATTATATACACACACATACCTGCAGAAAGGAGAGAATCCTTTCAATTTTCCACGGCGACGAGTATCGACATCGACAAATTTTTCGTTGCGCGCGGGTATCGTGGCTCTACGCGCATAATTTTCGCCGACTAAGCGAATCGACGTTTCCGTCATTTTTACGCTCCGACGAAGTTTCCTCTGCTGCAAAAAGCCCGACGAGAGAACAGAGAAAGAGAGAAAGAGAGAAAGAGACCGTTTTCAAAGTCAAGATTAAATCGCGCTCTTTCTCTGCCTGAAGCTGACGTTATCGACTGTTTTTCGATAGTTCGTTCGTTTGTTCTCTTCTCTGAGCTGAAAAGAGGCTGCTTCGTTGCGCTTGACAGTCGCACGCACTCGTTCGTCCTCGGCCTGTGTTCCGTCCATACTTGAAAAGTTCGCTGACTGGAAAAATTAAAGCCGGTTGGATGTATAAAAAAAAGGTTTTTTTTGATAACGCGGCTTTGACGGAGTTGCGGATGCGTGAACGCGCTGTGGGCACATATTGATAAGGGAGGCTATATAAGCGGTTTACTGTAAAAATGCATGACGGAGATTAAAATTCGTGGTTGGCTATCACTGGTTTTTTTTGCTTCTCTTTTTCTTTCAAGGGGAGTAGGTAATGGATTTTCTGTGAAATTGAAAACAATGGGGCTGATTTTTTAGATAGCGCTTGCACATCCGCGGCGGAAAACATTTTCGAAAAAAAAGCTCTCGTACGAGATAGAAAAGTTGTGATGATAAATTTTTAGATATAGAGAAATCCATTTTGAAGATTTTGTATATACGCATAGAAGGTATTAGATCACTGAGAGGTGTATACAAAATCTCATTTAGCCAAAAGAATATTTAATGTTAACTTATCACCTCGTTCGTACATAGTGCTTCTACGGAATAAATCAAGAACTCTGCGGTGCTACTATTGAATACCGAAAAGGTTTCGCAGTGGATAAATTTGCACGTCCTAGTTCTTAAATAAGCTCTAACAACAGGTGTATAAAAATATATTCACCATGTATAGATACAATTTGGATTCAACCGGAAAGCGCAGCCTCGAAAATCTAGAACACTCGATAATCCCATCATGAAAATCCCTCAACCCACAAGCAACCTTCGTCACCGAATCGAAAAGCTGCGTCGCCATCGCAAGAAGCCCTGGTGCAAGTCTGGCGGTGAATCGCGTGTCCTATACCTACAACAATAGTACACATACAAGCCGGTCAGTTATATCGCCACGAAGAGAGAGAGAGAGATGCCTATCTCTCTGAGTCTTGCACTCGCTCGCTTGCGCGGGGGCTTATCGGTAATTTATCTGAGCAGGCATTAGTGTTTGCTTGACGATGGCGTGAGCTGCAGCTAGCTGGCGGCCAGCCTAAATTATTCATTATATGGAGCATTCTACCTGTCTGTGTGGCTATATACGGCACTTCTCTCTCTCTCTTTCTCTCTTTCTCTCTTTCTCTTGCCCTCTCTCTTCTCTCTCTCTCTCTCTCTCTCTCTCTCTCTCTCTCTCTCTTATCGTCATTTGATTAAGCGAGTCCGAAATGCGCCGCTCGGCTGACTTTTATGCGCGAGAACAAATTGCCGCTAATGCCGAAAATAATAGTATAGCTCTACTACTCTATACCCGCTGGATTTTACGATGCCGGAAGTTCGTTGAGAACGATAAATAAGAAGCGGCGTTACGTACGTGGTGTACACACTTGTCCGGGAGTTGCTTGGCATTTTGCTGGCTTCTTTTGGTTTTCGCAATTGCCGTGTAATATGCCTATATGCTGTACAATAACGCGCGAAAGCTCCCGATGAATTAACTTGCGAGAGAAAGTAGGCTATAACCACGTGTGGATTTAATTAATCCAGTGGAAAAGTCGTCCGAGTTAAAGTACGAGCACACGCGGAAGCGACACTTGGCAAAAAAATAATAAGAAAAGAAAAAACAATTATTCGACACCATAGATAAGACAGCGGCAGCGTCGGGGGCAAACAGATAGCGATCTAACCTGCAAGGGCTTCCATTAGCTGCGAGCGGCGCCTATCTATTTATCATCAGATAATGCCGCGCGGCAGCGTTTATCTCGCGAAAGGTTGGCCGCCAAGTGAGATAGAGCCTAATCGTCGCGTGTTATGCGCCCTACTATATGTATACCTGTATACACCTACAGCTCCCTAGGTGGTCGTGCTAGTATTATGCATTAAGAAGGTCTATATATGAGCTCGTTTTAAATTTCGCGAGCTTGATGTACGCGCGAGCGAGGCTCTTATGTTTCCTTCGAGGCAGCTCTCTTTTGCCATATTTGACAAGTCTTTTATATAGCGATTATATAGCTTCGCCAACCGAGTAGGCGCTGCATAGCCTTGGCGAAGGTCGTTCCGTTATTATTTTCTTTGCCTCGCGAAGGTCGCACCTGGAAAATTCTAGCCACGATTGATCGAGTCATTATTTTATAGGCATATGTGCACGAAGGAAATAAGCACGCTGAATTTGCAACTAGCTCCGTTTCCTCGTTGCGCCGGACATTCTCGAAAATACTTGCGAGTCCGACTAGTCAATCCGGTCGTAACACGGATGCGTTATATGACAAAAAGAAATCCGAGTAGAGCAAAGGAAAGTAGTATCGTTACACGCGAAATCTCCAGCGGTCAGTCGTCCTCGAGGCGCCAGTGTGGCGCATCGCACTTCTCGCCTACGCTCCTTCTCCGACTTCTTTTTTTTTTTTTGCGCCGCCGCCGCCACGCAACAAAAGGCCTCCGTGATTTAAGGTCGGTCTAACTAACCCTACGCGTCCCTCCGACTATTAGATACGCCTGGCTCTTCTTCCTGCGGACACTTGCTTTTTTTCTTTCTTCTCCTTTTATACCTATATAGGTACGCTTATACCTATAACGTCGCAGACAATGGCTTTGCACCTTGCGCGCGACGCGGGCACACAGGTACAAACACACTACTGCTGCTTTCTTCTTCGGCCGCTCGTAAAGATGCGGGAGAGACCGTGAGCGGCATCTGTTTCACCAGTCGTATACGGACGACGGGAGGTACTACGCACAGCGCCATGTGTACGCGCTTTCGAGTACGTACCGTGGATGTATACATAAGGTTCGTCGCCTATAGCTTTAAGAGATCGATTGCGCAGATTGTACGAGAGACGACTCTCTGACTGATGTCGCCACGACCTTGCTTGTACGTATAAGGTCCTCGTCTTTTTTTGCGGGACCGCACAGTGGATACATTTCGGTAACTTTGGTCAAGGAGAAAGTTAGGTTTGAGTGCAGCGTTGGGGGGCGAGCGTATCCAGTTAGTTGAATCTGTACGAGTCGAGGGGATAGTAAGGCCTTTTGCATAGTTATTTATGCACACTGAGAAAATTAATTAGAATGAATTTGAAAAATCAGGACGGAACATTTTCCTTCCCCAGCGTCGATCGATCTTCCACAACTCCAATGACTCGCGCAAACTCAAGCCGGAATCACGCACAAGCTCACTTCGAGCGCGCTCGCGCGTCCAATCTCAATTCTCAATGCTCGTCCAATTAACGTCCCTGGAAAGAGACCGAACGAACTTGGAGAATCAGAACGAGGCATTTAAACTCGATCCGCGACCGCTGCGGTAAACACGCTAACCCCTCGTTAAGTCATAACTTAGCCCCGCGACTCTTACCACACACTCGTGCTCGATGTTATGGCAAGTATGACCACTACTGTTGCTATAATATAGAACGCGATGACCGCCTTTCCCGGAAAAGTGTAAGCCACTGCCTTGAAGAATAACCTTGTCTTCTTTTCTACGTGTAGACCAAGAAAGAAACTGTATTTCATCGCCTGGATATTAAATTCTTACAGAAAATCTTTGCGATTTAAAGCTAGTCATCGTACAAGTTTTCATTCCATTTGAAATTCTTTCAACTTCCAGATAGGCGTTCCGGCGTTGAGATCGATTTTTTTGCCTAGCTCGGTCTCGTATTCGGCGCGGGGAAAGAAAATTTTCTTTACGACGCAATCATCGCGTCTGTTTGAGCAAAGTCTATTACAATCTCCCGAAGATTGCGCATGAACCTTAGCTTTGAAGAATATTGCAAGAAAAAAGAGGAGAGGCTAGAGCAAACATGGTTATAAGACTGGGCTCACGCGTGCGAAGCATCTCGAGATATATCGTAAACGGCGAGACGCGATGCATAGTGTCGAGCGCTTAAGATGATACTTACTGCTGGTGCGTGTCCCCGAGAGTTAACCGACTCATTTCCTCGATATACTTTTAATTTCGTTATTCATAGGACCGCTCCTTACGCGCGCGTTGAGTAAACTTTTACCAAGGAAATCGAGTCGATAATTAGAGTATGTAAAAGTAAGTGTACGATAACCGCCTCAGAAATTCTTGGAATAATACTGCTCCACCCCCTGAGCAATTAAAAAAAATCTCTCTTACTCTCTCTCTCTCTCTCTCTCTCTCTCGCGCTCTCTCTCTCTCTCGTCTGTTTTTTACCGCACATTCGTGTTGCAGCTGCAACGTGCACCGAAAATCCTTTTGCACCGCGCGCGCGCACTCCTTCAAGATCGCACTCGAGGCGAGAATAAAGAAGAAGAAAGACGCGCAGCAGAATTTCGAGCGAGCCTTTTAATATAATATTATTGGCTATTGATAAATTGTCGATAATGATGGGTTAGCCGATGGCTTGTGGGAGGGAGCTGCTCTTTCGCCTTCTCTCCTCCGCGCGACGATGCCCCAGAGCCTTCACTGCATATGGAGAGAGAGAGAGAGAGAGAGAGAGAGAGAGAGATAGAAAGCAGAGAGAAGAATTCGCAGTCGCAACGGGTTGTAAAATGTAAAATAAAAAAAGTACGCGAACGAAGGAGAGAGAGGGAGGACTGACGACGGAACCATTTGGAGATCAAAGTGCGGCTGAGCTTTCGATTATGAGCCCGTGTAATTTGCGAATTTGGCGTTGCATAAGTAAAATTTTATTCTAGAAAAACACATTGTATCTTGAGAGCATCGCTTAGTGCGCGTGAGAAAAAGCAATAAACTGTTCGGACGATAAATATTATTTACCTATCTTTCTACTCTCTCCTTTCTCTCTCTCTCACTCGAGAAACAAAGCGTGAATCTGTTTACCAATCAGCCACCCTCGGGAGATTCACTCTCAGAAACAAAAGCGAACCTAGAGATCGTTCTTAGGAAGGAAGAATTCTTCGTAGCAGTCGATCTCACGATGTGCCGATCAGCGGACCGATCGCGATAACGACGAGTGACGAGAGTTACGATAATCGTGCGCGCGGGTAGGTGAGAAAAATGAACTGGTGAAAAAAAGAAGAAAAAAAAACGAACGTTGAGTGTGTATTTTCTCGGGTTTGTTCTTCTTTGCATATTCATTAGGAATAACAGTTTCGAGTATTACGCAAGTTAATAGTTGACGGGTTATCGGCCACGAGAATCTCTTGTGTGGGAGGAATAATAGCTTTTTAAATGTACCTGTGTGTATGTGTGTGTGAAAAGAGAGAGAGAGAGAGAGAGAGAGAGAGAGAAAGAGAGATGCGCACGAGTTGAGTTGACGACGTCGGTTATAAGTGCATGAGAAAGGAGATTTTTGTGCGAGTATACGTGTACCTGGAAAATTTGCCACGTTGCGTAATAGTGCGTTTGAGTAATTAGTTCGTCTGTTCCAGGTGAGGTGCAGCGTAAATGTTCTGCTTCGAGAAAAAAGCACGAATGACTTTGGATTTTGAGTGTATATTTGATGAACTTTTAGGAGCCTGTATTGAAACATTTTTCAGTTATGCAAATATGATACGTAACAGTATCGACAACTCGTACAGAAACATATCTTATTCAGGCTAATTTGCGAAAGAAAAAATATTGGTCCGGAGACGGAGGAAGCATCAGTTACATGCTCGATCATTGTGGAGCCTTAATTTACAAGAGGACTTGGCGATCCTTCGTTGATAAAACACTCTTTCTCTCGGAGATATAATTTAGCGGTAGTCACGATCTCCAATCAACCACTTAGTCTGACGATGTATATTTACGAGGTGTTGTTCTGTAATATTCTTTTATATTTCGCGAATTTTTTGTCGCACCTTATATGCCACAAGCCGAATATAGCAGGTGTACTATCAGATCGACGACCTTACATACAATATATGTAAAGATTACTGCACAGCGCGCATATATATATATATATATATATATATATATATACATACATACATACATGCTAATAAAAAGCGGGGCCCCGAAGTGATCTATTAGCGGCGCCAGTCGATCTTCATTTGTCGAGCGGTCCCCTACTTATATATAAGGCAGGCATACCAACCTGCCGGCGCTAAACGCGCGCACGCGTCCGCTGCACCGCTGCGGGCAACCGAAGCTACTCGTCCAACCAGCCCCGGGTCTTCCTTCTATCTAATTTGCGCCAACTCGTTCGAGTTAAGTACTCAAAAAGCCTACCATTACTGCCGCGGCTTTTTTTATGCATTCATACTTTTTATCGATGTGTCGCAACTGATGGAGCACGCGCGCTTCTTCTTCTATTTGACTTAATGGAGCGATAAATCGTCAAGTGCTTTTAGTCGCGTTTAATCGTGGACCGCAATATGCAGTAATAACATGGTGACGCTCCTCAGCTACGAGAACGGATGATGTAGTTTCTTGATCTGGCCGCTAGAGGCTGATTCATACCTATAGCTGTAGGATCGGTTGGAAATCAAGAAGCGGATTTTCTCAATCGATAAATAAATCCGGTATAATTTTATTAAACAGTCAATATAAATCATCGGATAATTTATGACAATAAGATCCACTCGTTGCTTATAAATATCGGTATACAAGAAGTAATACCGATTACCGATCGCACTCACATGTGTACCTATACATTGCGCTGACAATTGACTGTAGCTAGTAGCGCTTTCGTCTCTGCAGTAAATATTTTTGAAAGCTAAATAATTCCGACGTAATGAAAGCTCGTTGTTCTTGTATAAAATGATACCGATCGCACTGGTGCGATTGAGGTCCGCGATATCCGCGAACTTCACGCCTTCGCGTTTGCACATAACACGCGCGTAAATACTCATTATCATAGAGACTTAACGCAAAGCATCAGAAGAGTAATCAGTTCAAGCGCCGCGCCAAAGGCGTCTCGTTAATTCAGTGTCCGTTTGCAAATTCGAATCTCGCGAGAGCGCGAAAAGAATCTCCCTATCCGCTCGTTATCTCGTTCCACCTCCTTCTCTCGCTATTACTCTCTGACCTCTCTATCCCCGTTCGAATCTTCTCCCTGTCTCGCGCGAGCGCAGCCTCTCTCGCGGCGGCATCGACGAATAGTACAATGGTTGAGAGAGAACGAGAGAGAGAAAGAAAGAACGAGAGAGAGAGAGAGAAAGAACGAGAGAGAGAGAGAGAAAGAAAAAGAGAGTCCGCGACGATATCTCAGTGGTGCGGACATAAATCCCGGCACCGCGCGTACAGAGCTCACGCCCCCACAGCACGCCCCCCCATTAACTTTTTAATCTCTGCTCTTTCTCTCTCTCTCTCTCTCTCTCTCGGCGGTGCGCTGCACAGCTCTTCGGAGAGCGAAGGAACTCGCTGGTGGTGCTGTACGCGAGGAGAAGAGGCTGATGCGGCGCGGATCTGGTTTTTTAAGAGAGAAGCTAGTTAGCGAGAGGGTGAGAGCAGACACGCGGTCTGCTGTGCAAGCGCGTATATGCGAATGTGTGAACGCACGCGTGTGTGCGTGTGTGATTGCGTGTGAATTGATGGGATGAAAAAAAGTCCGTAGTTGGAAGTAAGGTTTGATGCGCGTACCAGAGTATATGGAAATATATTGCTTTCGATTAGAAAGGCCCTCGCGGTGCACGATTTTTAATTACCTCGGCTTTCTTCTGCCATATCGAGCGCTGCTTGAGAATATTATACATAAAAGAAGCCCTCACGAAAGGTTGATGCGGAGAAAAAAAAATCTCATCATGTGCCTGCTCGCCTCCGCCGCCGCGCCGTCGATCAGTCGATCTCATCCATCGTCCGCCTCTCTCTCTTTCCCTCTCTTTCTCTCAAAAACTTCGTATAAAACTGCGTATAATTCAACCTTCTTTGGGGTAAACGATCTCTACTATATACATATACTTGAGCACCGTCGTCCGCATCGGTATATGGAGGTTGCACGCTCATAGAAACAAGGTTATATCGGCAGGTCTCGGTCTTTTTCCTCCTTTTAATTGCCCGGCTTAATTTATATACGGGAAATATTAGAATCGTGCGAAAGCGCATTAAAAAGCAGTCCCGGCGCAGCAGTGCCGCGCGCGCGGCCGCGCTCGCGCTCTCAACGACCCTGTAATTATTGCCAAATATGAAAAACCGGGGAGGGAGATTAATTCCCCCAGGACGAGATTGATGCGAGAGACGTTGTTGCAGCCGCAGCAGCCGATCGATCCGCCCTCCCCACCCTTTTCTTAACGAGATTCTATCCCCTTGCATATATAGTCCGTCACTCGAATTAACGGTAATAATATGCCGATATTGGCTAATTACGGTTCCCGATATGTGTGTGTGCGCGAGCGTTCTGGAATATATAGGAAATCGAGTCGTCCCTCTAATGCATAATATGCAGTTCAAAAAGGGGACTGTATACAGGTACTCTTTAACTTTCAAAAAGCAGGATTAGAAGACTGCCTCTTCTCTGCTTTCACTCTCTCTCTCTCTCTATCGTTTTCTAGCCTCTATATTTATGCATATAGGAACTAGTGAACGATGGGATGTTTATTAGTTATATAAACATGCTGCGCAAGTGAATTTCTGACATTACCCAGATTTGTCAGAAGTCTTAAATTTCTTGATGTTTCCGCTCGTATGTATAATGTATATAAATGCTTCAATTAAAATTCGATACGGTTTTGCATTCGTTAACGCGAATCTTCCTTTTCTCGATGATCCTTAAAAAAGTAAAAAAAAAGAAAAGAAAAATCCAATCACCTTCCTGTACGAGGTTACAGGTCGTCCCCATCGCCTCGGCATTAGAGAGAACAGCACACACACAACACGTGCGCAGCGCACACCGCGAGTGCAAGTTCCTATCCGGCTCTCGTATCGTTATTCCCCGAATGTTCGGGTCCAATTAAAGCGTCCGTCGCCCGCAAAAATGATATAAAAGAAGAAGAGCGTTCCGCGTTGCTCGCGCGCGACGGATAAATTTACTTCGCCTCGCTTTTACACACGCAGGTAGATATATTTTGCGCTGCAGCACACCTATCGGGCATCTTCTTGGGAATCGCGAGTCTGTGTATATACAGACGCTTGGATTCGATTTATTTGCGGACTGCTTCTCGCGCCTCTCAGTGCAATTTTACCGAGAGGGTTCGCCTTTAGGAATCCGAGCTATGGAGCGGGTTGGGAGCAATGTACACGCCGATGGCGATTGATATAGCCTGTGTATGCGAGTATGTACAGTGTGCTTTGCGTATTATCTTATACTTATATACATATATACTTGCGAGAACGAACAGCTGTATTAGAGTGGCTTTTTAACGCAGTAGGTGACTAGATTATGAATTTGAAACTTTGTTTCAAATTCGTAATCGGGTATAGGATTATTAATCAAAACTGCTTAGGGTCTGAATCTTCAGCCAGTTGCGATGCAATCTAAAGCCCCCGTTTATTATATCCATTTCAATTCCAGCCGCGTAATGTTTTCCGTAGTCCAAGTGCAATATATCTATATGCGGCAGCTACACACCGCTACCCCACGAGAGCAAAAACTTTAGACTGCCGCAACAAAACGCATATTCACGAAAGCACCAGCGCGAGCGCGACGACTCCGCGTGTAAAAGGAAAATACAAAGCTTTCTATGTATATACATATATATATATATATATATTACTGGGCGCGTAATGAGTCGCTAGGAGAGAAAGAGAGAACCTCATAGCGTGATGAAGCGGCATTTTAAAACTCGAAGCGAAAGAAAGCGAATATGAGTCCTTGTGTATATATATAAATGTTGCCACCGTCGTTGCAGTTGCACACGCGATGCGCGGCTACTACTCGCGCGCGAGCGCGACCGCCAATCGATATGCTTTTACGTGCAGATATATATGCATACGTATACGTATGAGGGGACAAGCACGAGTGAAAAATGCAACGGAGGGAAATATATCGTCTTCGTCAAAATAAATAACCGACGCGCTGGAATATATATGTACGCTCTACGATATAGTCGTCGCTTTTTAAAACACGAGCTCAGCGCTAGAAGGCTACTTTTTTCTAACGAATCTCGACAAAGTGTTCAGCAATTTTTACCGCAAAAGTCAGCCCCATAGGTCGAGAGAAAAAATTCTACACCACGTTCTCTCTCCCCTCTCTCTCTCTCTCTCTCTCTCTTTCTCTTTCTCGCTCTCGCTTGTTGCGAGCAGCACTGACAGGGGTAGAATTTACACGGGTGACCATTAAGACAAAACCCAGTGCTGCCATAACTCTCCGCATAGATTTATAGTAGCCACGCGAGAGAAGGAGCGAGCGAGAGAGATACGCGCGAGAGCTTACAATCCGCGAACGACCATCTCGCTTCTTTCGCACGTATGTGCAGCGCGCGAGCGGGTCTTTGTTATTTATGGCGAGCGTTGACGCGTTTGGGTTTTCAAGATTTTTTCGAAAATCTCTGAGACGTATATGTAATTTTATTACGACTAGCTACGTTGCCGTTGCGACAGTTCCTTTTTTTCGCTACTCCACTGCGTAGGTGTCAAGCTTATTTCGTAATGCACACTAGTCGCAATACAATTATTTAAGTAAGAGTGCACGCAACGAAACGGGGTTAGCTTTCGGTGGAGACGGTCCCACAAGACAGATATATAAAACACGCGATGGCTTCTCTCTCTCTCTCTTATATGGCTATAAATATCGGTTTATTTACGAACGCGTCGAGCTCGTTGAAGAAAAAAAGGTAATGAAATCCTCTCGAGGCAGGGATAAAACGAACGAAATGCACATATAATTATAACGTTTTATTTATTAAGATGTCCAATACCAGGTTTAGTTGCGAAGCTGTAGAACACGCGTGTGTGCGTTTGAGAGAGTATCAGAGAGGAAATGAGTCGTTTTGACGTAAGCGTGATTGCGTAACTCGGCTTTGCGAGACGCGCGTCTTCTTAAGTGCCAGATTAGCCGGATAGAGCGAGAGTTGGATTTTAGAACGGAGTGGAAGAATTGATTGATGCGAAGAAAGAGACAGATACGACCAGTTTGATTGACCGCGTGTGATTGACGCGAAGAGAGAAAGATATTTTTAAGGTGGTATGTCAGTGTATGTCGTTTTTTTACTAACGTCAGTGTGTTGGTAGAGGTATTGAGCCGATAGCTCTTTTATTGTTTGAGATTTTAATTTCAGAGCTCTGTAAGACATATGCTTTTGAATTAATCCGACTTATATTGGTCGGATGAAATGTAGTTGAAGTATGACGGTAGCAATTGCGGCCATTTAGAGAATATTTTTTCATCTCTGCGATTAATGTTTAAGTCTGATTCGTAGAATAAATTACCAATAAATAATATTATGCGAAAGCAGTTGGTCAAACTTGAAATTAAGATTTGGTCAAACAATAACGAGTATTCATACTTGACGATTTTAAATATATTATCAATCTTATGGCAAAGAATAACCTTTGAGTTTTACTTAGAGAAAAATAATTGCTCGATTCAAGAACAAAAATTATTGAATAAGTTAATACATAAATTCAAGCATAATCTTCAAATTTAAAAGCAGATCACTAACTCTTTATACGTATAGTATGTATACTTATCTCAAAACTTTTCACACTGAGAATAACAATAAAAAAGCGTACTATATACTCTATACCGGTCTCTCCACAATCTCCCTGCTGGTATCTTTCTCTCTAGCCTATTTAGAGCGATCTTGATGAATAGCATCACCGGCACGTACATACAGCCGCATAAGCGCAAAAGAAACGGCCCAGAGGTATAGAAAGGGAGTTTTCGCGATCGACACCGAGAATCGCAAGCGTCTTCTCTCTTGTCTAATCGGCGCAGCAACCACCTAACAAATGCCAGAGCGAATAAAACGATGTCCTGTATCGCGATCGGTCTTGAATTTCCGGAGGCGCGAGTCTTCTGGATTATATCGATGCCGAACTAGTTAGTTTGATGGAAGGTTTTTTTTCTGAAAGGAGAGATGCTTGTTATCGAAGATACTTTATAGCGTGGTACGGGCATTATATCCGCGTTTTATAATAGATATTTTATAAAACTTTTTGTCGATTAATAGCCGATTGAAAATGCCAGATTTAGCTGCGTGCTTAGTATATAATATCGAGTTAACAACTTTAAAATAATTTATTAGTTTATTCCATGATACAGACACCTTTTGCGATAAGGCATTTATCACGTATGTTAATATACGCAATTGACTCATTCACCGCAATAGCAAGTAATGTCTGAGACTTTAATTCACTTTTATAATAAAATGTGTTATTACGTGGAGAAAAATCGCGAGTAAAATTTGCATAGCAATTTATCGGGTATATGCTGCGTAAATACTGCTTAGCGATCTAGTAAATATTTTAGAATAGATATAAACTTATTGCTGCGACTAAAGATTTTATTTAAAAATTTATTTTCAAAATTAAATGTTTTCTCACTAAGTAAATAGCTGACATTTTTATAAAGCTCGTACGAATTAACAATATAGTAGTGTTTCTGAATTGAAGCATTAAATATACTTTGGGTACGCTTTTATATTATCTGCGAATTTTCGAAGAAGTAGTTTCTATATAAATGTCACTATCATTCACATCTAAAAAGTTGGCATGCAACTGCGATTATCTTGAAACGCAATAGACAAGAGAAAACATATAAGTGGAATTCAGAATTCTCTTCTCCGAACAAACCATATAATCACTATGCAAATTTTAGTCAGTCAAACTGTGTAAAATATACATAAACATACTATAAAAATTTTAATTGCGATTTCTTTCAATGTACACTATTGAATACCATTAACCGCTAGTACAACTATATTTTGTAATTGTCTGCTAACGTAAAAGGTGAATACATTTTTTCAGGAGGTTCATAATAAAGAAGAGACTACTCCTAATTATCTAGCCAAAATGATTTTTTTTTGTTTATACTATACTTAGGTAGGTGCAATATCAAATCATTTTTAATATATTCACATTAACCGATACTACCAATAAACAGCTCATATTAGTGATGAATTAAACATCTTTTTCTTGCAATACACTTAAACGTACGTTAACAAAGCAATATAAAGTTAAAGCTGATATGACAAAATATTCGAAATAACTTTACTTTCGTTAAGTACAGTTAATCTGGATTCCTAGTTAGAGATGTACACGTATATTATCTCCTAGTGAAAAACAATTCTTTACGAATATATACTATCGTTAAAGAAAATTATAAACTCATGCATACATAATTATATAAAGATGATCGATTTCCAGATAATAATCACAGTTTAATATATTGGAATATTATAAAAAAATCAATATATTAATAAGCAATTCGATCTTTTTGATTAACATGATAATGATAACATGTCGTTATATTTTTCTGCGAGGGCGAGCTCTTCAAAAATTTTATCACGTCATCTTATACTCACTATGTACCAGTGTGCAAAATTTAATCAATTTAATTATTTTATTCCATTTGGTAAAAGCGGCTTTAAAATAAAGAAAAGCATCGGGCTTTTAAAAGTATTTTCGAAAATAAACAACGAGCAATAAACGCTCTACAAAACCTTCAATCAGTTCAGCAGTCCCTGACAAAGGCCTCGGCATACCCAATTTGCAAATACGACGTGATAATTCACGATTACATCGCTCTCTCATATAAGAAGATAAAGGATCCACTTTCAGAATCACTTTACGCAGAGACGAGGAGCAAAAGGTGGTGGGAGGGGAGGTGGAGGTGAGGGAGGGGAATTTATATATATGTATTATAGATACACAAACACATATATACGCACACACACAGACGCGTGCATCACACTCATTCGACGCATACATCCAAGCGCGTGGAATAATTGAATTTCTCATATACAGCTCTCCTCACCTTATCATGCAAATTCGCGTCTGGCAAGAACAACAGGCATATACGACGAGGAGTCGGTCATTAAAATTAATGCGCCGCGAACGCGCGCAGCTCGAAATTTGAATTTGAGAGAGACAACGGAACGCTGCAACACACAGATCGAACATCCTCTCGTAATTGTGCATAACGGTGTTGCACAATATGTGCGCTATTTTAATATTAATACACTTACGAGTGGCGTATTAACGTGTCTTGACTGATCATCTCCAAGATCCTGGACGGATTATTACACGTGTGTATATAAGTGTACATACGCGTGTACATACATACATGTGGCGTTGGCTCGATTTTATCGAGGCTCTAGGACGCGACCCAGACCAACCGAGAGCGCACTTACTACGAGGAATGAAATTGCACTTGTCGGTCTAAATCATAATGAGTTATTGCTGGAGGAAGTCTAAACGATATGTGTATCTGTATGTACGTGTATGTCCATGTTAGGTGCGGATGCTTATGTGCGCGAGTTTAGTTATAATGGGATAATTGTGCGGCGGGTAGAATTTGAAAATGTGTCGCTATCGCTGCGAAAAATCAGCGAAGCGGGAGCATGTACATTATGGCTATATGGGATAGAATTAGCGATTAACAATTTAAATGTTTGAGGAAATAAGCGAGATAGCTACATATGGTTATATTTACGAGCTTTAAGGATGCTATATACGTTACAAATATTAACGCCGTTTAATAATCCTTGTATTATATAATTACGCATAACGGATACGCGTAAAAATATTTAAGACTTAATTGCTCTCCTTTGTATAAACATGTATATATATAATTAGCACGTGTAATTTATACGCTTTCAATTCCTATGTATCGATACAATTTTGAAGTTTCTGTCTATGCCGTTCAAGTCTACGCCATTAATCTCGCTATTCTCAAACTTTAATAACTCTGTACTCTCTCCTCTACTCCCTAATACAAATTTAATATGTTCTTCGGCTCGTTCGTTTCTCGTACAGAAAAACTCCCGGTGCATCTTGACCGCGAAAACACAAACATATACGCTATTCCCTGTTTTCTCCTCTGTTACATACTCGACTCGCTGCAGAAGCAGGTGCATACTCCTAACCGATTCAAAACTCAACTCGGATTCCCCTCGTCCTTCGTCGCGAAGGTGGAGTCGAGAGCAGCTGAAATCGTCGGCATCCGTGCGTATATAGCACCTTAAAAACACAGGCCGTCCTTTTCTTGCTTATTACCTTGCGGTATACTACTCTCACCGCATCGATGAGTAGTCCCCAACCCGTACTCCGTCGTTTGATGGATTAGGAGAGCGAGAGTGCGCGAAGCCGGTGCAGCCTGAGCACATAAGGAGGCTCTAATACCTTAAACGATACCGTTTTCCGAAAGTTTCCGAGGCTTAATTTTACTTCTGAGCCGATGGGCTCGATGGAATTAAAAAGAAAATACATAAACGCGAGCTTCTTTCAAGTCCTCGTGCATTACGCTACATAATATTGTTTACGATCGTGTTACACGATTAATTCGAGAACGCGTCTTTTTCTCACAACAAATCACATACGAGTACACAATCTCGATCGTTAAAGTAAACCATTGCGTAAAACAGAGAGCGATCCGCGATGTAATTCAACGGAATTCCCAATCACTTGGCGAAAATTCCAAACGGACGAACACGCACCGGCGATTTTCGGAAGGAAGTGCTTTAATATCATTCGCGCACACGTCCGATTAGATACGCTAAACGTGCCTCCAGTCGCACATATGGAATATATGCAAAGAAAGAAGCCACTGAGCGCACGCGAACGAATTTCTGCAGCGCTGCCGGGGCGCGCGCTATATAGCCACTCGATCTCGCCGAGATAATGCAGCGCACGGGGTAAATAACAAATGAAGGAAGTGCGAGTTTGTCAGTGTTGCCGTAGGAGCGTAACGAATGGCATTGTTAAATCGCGCGCGCGCGCTCGCGTTCATTCAGAAGAATTCTCTCGCTGCGATACTTATGAATGGTGCGCGTACGTAGCTTATATCAACTCTAGTATATATATATATTATATATATATATATATATATATATATATATGTGCGATATGTGTTACTGTAATTATTGTTTAATTATGATTGCTATTATTTAATGTTATATATAGAAGGAGGTGTGTTTCGTTGGAGACTTGTGCCGCTGGTTTTTCACTCGTTAATTAGCGCGAGTTGCGAGAGCATGTCCCATGTGCATGTGCAGTATGTGTGCATGAGTCTCTGCTGCATGTTCGACGAGGTTTTTCTGTGTTCTATTGAGAGAGTGAATTTTTACATTGGTTGGAAATTATCTCTGGGAATTGTGTCTTTGATGGCTTTTTTTGGTGACCGGCGTGACCTAATTATTTAAGTATACTGCCGTTAGGTTTGTATAGTCAAAGTTTATTTTTTGCGCATGCACTTAAATGACAGTTACATATACCAAATAATGATCATGCATTTTCTTTATGCGACTCTACTATTGCTTGAATTATTAATTAACTATTTTTCAACAATTCATTCGAATAATTCATACTGGTTATTGATTAATATTATAATGAATTGTTAGTAAATTGTAATGTATTAAGCTCGGTAAATGTAAATTACAACATGTTCTTCTGTTTTTTTATTAATTGCTACTCTCGTATGTTGCACGCTTAAAGGGAATATAGCAACACAAAGAAGTACCCTCCGAAAACAATATACAGTACTCCTTTACCTTCACAGGATCTTCAACAATTACACCTCGAACATCATTATGCATCTCCGCGTCCTCGAACTTAAAAAATTTCACCAAAGAAAACCACACGCGTATATCGGCCCTATTCACACAGAGTTGAAAGTAGTGAAAAAAGCCTTTTACACACCGCGAAAAAGAGCCGCAAATACACACACACTCTTCGTCCGGGGCTGTAACAAAGTGTATATGGATACTCATTAACGGCGAACACAATGGCGAAATAAACTTGTAGTTAACCGGCGTTACTGCTGCTGCCGCTGCAGTTTAGCGTAATGGCGAAAGGAGGGAAAAGCGCGAGCGCGAGAGAATGCGCCGATCTACGAAAGCGCGGCAGTGCGCTAAGGTGAAAACGTGTAATGAAGAAATAAGAAAGTGCCAAGCGGCTTTTTTGGGGCCACGAGAGACGCGTATAGTGGATTTAGCGAGGCTTGTTTTGTGCTCGCATGACGCACCAAACTTGTCGCATGGAAGTTCGAAAATTCTCTGGTGACGAGTAGTTGGTCGAGCGGGCTTGATTTTCGAGTTGATCCGGTGCTGAGCATATAAGCCCTCAGGCATTATATATACATTTTCTTTATGGAAGATTTACCGTTCGTTTAAGCTCGTTTCGGCGAATAAAACTGAGCGCCTGGCTTCGATTATACGAAAGAAATTAGAGTCATACGTAAAAGCTCATATATTCATCATAATAATATTTGCCTACTTTAATATCTGCCGACTTTGGATCTTCGCAAGCTCTAGAACTGTACGCACTACTCAAGCATGCACAAACACCTCTCATATACATATCCAAGAATCCCGTAAGTACTTGGAAGAAGCAAACGGACGTAGCGGCTCTCGAAACTGCGAGCGAATTACAGCTGCGCAGCTGCGCTGACTCTATACGCTGGCAGGTGAATCTCTCTCTCTTTCTCCGTCGGCTACTAGTGAGGAAAAGCGAGGAGAGGGCTGTGGGCAGGTGATGTGTGTCGATCGTACGAATTATGGTCCATGTCCGCCGCGTGTTCGCGTATAACGTTCCTCGCTGCTTCTGTCTTTTTTGCGACGAGAGATTTTTTTTCGACGATGCGTGTAACCGCGTATAATGTGTAAGAGGTTGATGCGCGGCTCGTGTCGACGATGGGCTACTTCTTGCGGTCATCGAGCGACGATTGCGGTTTGAATTTTTGCGGTGGGCATCGCGTGGTTTCGCAGATTTTTCAGCGCAGTAAAAGTCACTCGTATAATATAAAGTATTGGAAACGGAGAAACAAGGAATCTTCATTTGGTTTTTTTTCGTTGTATACACATACTCCAGCTATTTGTATAGACTATGTATAACGGATGAGCCTGAGATTCTATCGATGCATAAGTTAAAGTTACGGATAACATCTTGTCCTCGTATAAGGTCAAGCTTTTGCCTATGAATAGCAATGTGCCATAAAGCGTGGCGCGAAATTCAAGAAAATTCGATGCATAAACGACGCACAGCAACCGGTAAATATACATCCCATTGCGACTTATCTCCCACAGATAATACACTCGCGTGTTACGTACGGTAAACGATATTTCCTGTTCGACTCAATTTGTAATGCACTGTTTCTATAATATAAGTGCAAAAAGTCGTGAATAGTAACCGCACGAGTCCAATTTCATTATTTACCGGGACATGTGTACGTATAATATACATACTAAAAACGAAATAGAGAAAATATATTTACGACTCAAGAATCATTTCCAATTTTCTCGAGTCGTTAACGAGGTTTCGCGCGCGATCGAAGAGGATCGCACCGGCCCGAATAAAAAGGATCGACACGACGAGACGAGCCATCGAGAGTCTATCGACTCTTGCCCTTTCCTTCGCTTCTTCGCGTCTGCTCTCGTTATTTTTCTTTTGCCGAAGAAGCTCGCAGCGGGATTTTCGTTTTATATACATGTATATACAGCACGAGAGCGCAGGGCAATCTTTGTAATTACATAGCCGGCACCAAAGCCAAGCTCGTCGCGATCGTTTATATAGCTGTATATGTACACAACCGGAGGACGGTTAATATTTTTATACCATTATATGAGAAACAAAGAATCGTTTAACTTTAATTTATTCAAAACCTATAGCTTCTAATGACCCTATAAGACTATACTATAGCTACATTGTATCACCGACACACATCTATCGGTTCATTCGCTTTTTCTCTTTTCATACAAAATCCTCGGGCATATCTACATCCATCTCTCCCGAACACGGAAACAATATTGACACAAACCAACGATCGAAAATAAGTTACTGCTCTCTAACTCCGCTGTAGCTAGACCCATCGTATATCGCATCTTTGGAGGTATCTTCGCGGAGCAGCAGCCGCGCATGTGTGTTGCAGGAAGCCGCGAGGAATCGCAGATTTGAGATATTGATTTTCCTGAATCAGTGTAAAATCGAGCGCGCGCCCGTTGCTGTCCAATTAACGCGACGTAAAGCGTAGACACACAGCTCTCTAGCTCCTATTATAAACTGACTATCTAGTATATATATGTAGCTAGAAAGAGTATCGGGCCCTAATCGAGGCGCTGATCGGGCATAAAATTGCGATTTAATAGTACACCCGGGATGAGCGGCCTTTGCTTTTTAGAGGAAGCACCTGTCCTAGAACGAATGAATTAGCGGCACGAGCCTATTTCTACTTCCAAATTTAAACAGTAAGAGCGGCATAGTGTCTGCGTATTATACGGATGCACAATACCACGATTCTTTTACGACGGTTCGTGTATAACGCGAGAGGATTAACATACGGAACGGCTGTACGGGGAGGAGAGGAAAAGGTGCTTGTAAATTTTATGGAGTCGGTAGTACTGACTTGAGTGCCCGACGTTTTGTAAATAATTAAGCGGTTAGGGATGGGGAGAGAAAGAGAGAAGAGCTTTGAAAGGATGTGTGGAAATACGTTGGAGTTTCTGTAATTGAGTTATTTTTTCAGCAAACATTTATGTACGCACCTTGCATCGTCATAAAAGATCTTTGTGCTAAAACTATACTAATCCGATTTTAAAACACCCAATAAGATATCAATAAAAATATGTACGTATAAAAAGTCTCTTTCATAAATACGTAGAAGTATACCCCTTCGAAGTATAAGCGGTTCATTAAGTGTTCTCTCATAATAGTTAACGATGTTTTTGATTCTTTACATCGAAACTGTTCAAGTAGTTATGCCTCAACGTTTTACGATAAAGGCACACGAGTAAAAAATTACTATATCGCAAATTCATTTCAAAGTACTATTATATCTTAAAGTATTTTCCTATAATCTGAATAAAATTATGGAGCCATCGAATACGATTAAAGTATGTAACAAAAAAAATATCTTTAAGCCTCAGAAAAATATAATTCACGTAGATAATTCAGCACATTGATTTATCGCTCAAACTAAACTTTTATTAAAAATCGATCTCCTTCTGCATGACAAAAGAAAAGTAAAACAATAGTAATCCATTGACTACAACCAATTTGAACCAATGAAAGAGAAAAAGAGCACACTACACGTGCACATAGAGACACAAAGCTACTCTCAAATGCCGATTGAATAAGACCATTAAACTCCGCTTAGAGCCTCTCCCGGTGGCTTATTGAATCTAAAGGCCATTACAAGCGGCGGCGGCGATACAAGAAATAGGCTGCTGCACATACCTTTCCAACTGCAGCAGCACACACGATGCGACGCCACATTCGCAGGTGCGCTCGTTCGACTTCGATTAGGAAGTCGAGAGCAGGTGATTCTGGCGCGTGCCGTTGAACCTCTGGGCAGTATAAGGGAGAGACAGAGGCTTGAGAGGTAAGACAAAAAGGGACGAAAAAAGGCCACCGATGACACTTTAATAAAGGCCACGCGTCCTCAGTCTTTCCCGCTCGAAGGAATTTTTGAGGAGCTCTTTAAAAGGCCGAATTGATAAGGTATCTCATGCCCGATATTCAAATATGTTTATACGGTTCGCAGCTGCAGCGAGACATTGAGTTCTTGTCTTTTCTCAGAAATTCGATAGTTTATACGAGAAAAGCACTTACAGTGAGTGATATGTAAGGCTGACGCGCGAAATCAGCGCTCGATCGTTATACAACCCCTTGAAAGCTACAAACTACGTTGCTCATAAAAACTCCTTTCTGTAAACACACTCGTCTTTTTCTTACTTTCAGAGAGAGCCTGCGAGGCAATAAAACGGCAATCATCATACCCCGGAGCATCGGCACTGATGTATATAGCTCAGAAGAAAACAGTGGCGGACAGGTGCTGCTGAGCTCCGGCACGCGTCCGATGCAGCTGAACTAATTACGAGAGAAAGAGGAGGAACACCCAACTTTCCACACACGCGCGCGCGCGCGCGTGCAAACGAATTCATTGATGGCAATTACAGTAATTTTGTCGTCTGATGAGAAAATACACTTTGTCATCCGTATATAAGATGTTTACTTATTAAGGACGTCGAGGTCGACTATAAATAAATACATAAGTAAATATATATAATCCTTCGTCGTCATCTGCTCGCGAAATTGTTAGCGGTAAAAAACTCGGATAACGCGCGGAAGATCAAGCTACGGCGCTGGTCGATGTTTTCGTGAAAAGTCGATAAACCGATCAATCAATATTACGCGTCTAATTACCGGCTTTCCCGCCCGCGAAAATGCATGATCGATGGCCGTTAACCGACGCGCTATAATTGGCATGAGCTGCAGTAGCACCGCCAAGCGCGCGATCCGCTATCCGTCGCGATCACTGCAACCGAGCTATATACACACTCGCGTGCTGTATACGAGTGACGAGACAAGAATATCCCTTTTACGAGCGATAAACATTACGCGGCTCTAATTGAGACGTAGCCTCTCCGCTCTCTTATATGAAAATTCATTATCACGATAAATTATGTATCGAAATATCACATGTACAAAATATACGAAAAAAAGAAAAAATGAAACCAGTCTCGCCCTATATTTCGAAGCGACTCTGAAAATTCGGAGCACCTGCGATTTTCGCGCACACCGGCCTTCGTTTTCGAAAGAAAGACAGAGAGAGACAGAGAGGGGCTAACGGTGCCCGGTCACGAAGCCCGAGATTGCCTCCTTACGCGCAGGCTTGTAAGTATACACGCGATGCAGATTCGTTCGGATCGATTCCTATGCACGCACAGCTTACGAGTTGAGGTTGAAAGAGCAAGACAGGGAGTGAGAAACACAAAGCGCGCTCGAGTTGTTGCGCGCAAATCGATTTTGAGAGTGAGGCGTCAGAGCTCGTTCTCTTATAGCTTTTGTATAATTGCTATCGGAAGGGAGATTCATATTTCTTGGGAGAACCTTTCGTGAGGTGAATTTTCAAATATTGCGGTTTAGAGTGTTACGAGTTTTAGCGAGTTTAGTCATTACTACATTGTTTCAGATTGAAGTGCTATATGCTAGACTTGATTGCGGTTATAAATTTTAAAGTTGCTGATGAGTATTATGAATGATACTAGAGGGAAACGGCAATGGATCATATATATCAATGTAATATTGAATGATAATCAAGTTGGAAGAATTTTCTTTAAAACAAATTTATAGTAGAATCTTTAAATTTCAGCTGATTTTTTCATCGTACCAGAAAGTTAAAGTGCAGACCATGTTGAAAAGAGCTTTAAACACCTGATGTCGAAGATATGCAAATCAAGAAAAATACGTCATCATTGTTTATACCTTCTGTATTATTAAGTTATTAAAATACTTGTATAATATAACGAGTCCATAAAATAAATAACGAAGCACCAGAGCCTCTTATCCCTTCCTCAACTATACAGTATCTTTGAACAAGTTATGCCATGGAAGTCACTCCATATGAGATGCGTAAACAGAAACTTTCTATTCCTGGTAAACTAGACTCAACGATGTCATATAAAAGTAAAAGATGCAGAACATCCAACGGAAAAAAGCCTCCCCAACGAATGTTTATTAACTCGCACCAAAAAAGAATTTCCTCGTAATTGCAAGTCTTTCGGTTGGTTTTTAACTTTCCACTCTCTCGTTCTTCTACTAAATAACATATAGCTACTCAGGCAAATCAGTATGCGTCTGTGTGTGTTATATCTGCCGCCGCCGTTTTAAAATGACTCGCGTGCCGGTGCACGCGTCGTCCTGGTTTGTAAGAAGAAGAAGAAGGGGACAGGTGCAGCAGCTCGTTCCTCGCCTAGATGTATACACACATACTGTGAGCAAGGATATATAGCGGACGATTTTCGCTTTATTTTACTATACGCTGTAATCAGCTTTTCGAAAACGGTCAATCTTCAGCCGCAGCGCTAAACGCATAGGTGCCAATTACGCGACTCTGGGCACGCGCTCATAAACGCGCAACTAAAAGAGTATACTAGCATAGCGACGAGGTGAATAAATTTAATTTACTTATGCCGACTCTCGCCGCATTCAGATGTTTAAAGCTTGATTTACGATTTCGAGTATTTTTTAAGGCCTTTGCATGAACAACTAGTTGAAATCTATATTGATGGTTGTTTTCCGATAGATCTGTAGGAGAAAACAAATCTTTCAAGACCTTTGGCGATATACAGCCTTCGCATATTAAAAGACGGAGCTAAGCATTTGCACGATTACTTCATTACACCGTCATCAGATACGGATCTCGCGATTTTTATCTCAATCTCCATTACGCTTATTATTTAACTCGCCGCTCATCGAAGCGTCATTAGCATATTATACACTTGTCATCTTAAAGATTATACATACACTGGTCTATTTATCTTAACGATGAGTCGAAAAGCTGATCGGGTCAAGAAACTCCAAAGGAACGTATCAAGTGCAGAGTATAAATCTCAAGCTCGCGCGCGCGAAACTCGAGATCGGTATCGAGTCCGACCGACGGGATTTTTGTCATATACGAGGAGAGATCCTCCAGCACGCGCGATGGGAGATTTATGCGAGCGCGCGAATCACGATCTATACGGGATATAATGAGATCGCACTGCTTCTGCTGCTGCTACTGCTGCTTCTGCTGTCGAAACGACGAATCTTTCTCCACTGACTTCCGTTTACGGATAATCACGAGTGCGCTGCCGTTTACTTTTGCTGCGTATTGTGTAACGTTGAGGAAAAATTTCGCGGGATTTTAATTAATGGCCTTTTAATGCAGTCGTCTTTCTTTCACTCTCGTCGAGAATATCCTTGAACCGCATGTAGTATGAACTGCGGTGCACGCGAACTTTTTCTTTGTTTGGCGGCGTTTTTCTTAAGAGAGTGCGAGAGAGTCTTTTATCGTTAAGGTATCTGATAGATTGTTTCAAGTTAATGTTGTGTAATTGAGAGAAAAAGCCTTGTTACCCAGATACGCATGTTTTTATCGTTTGGTTATATGAATATATGATATAGTATATGCGTTAATCCGTTATCAGAGTATGGTATGCATCTACACACGTTCGAAACTAATCAAAACTCGATTCCTCCATTATCTCAATCAACGCGCGTATAATACCATATAACTTGTATAGCCGATCGTTTTAACGATTATTGCGCAATAAATGTGTATACAAACGCGACTTACACGCGCATCTCTCTTCTCTTTAACTATATACCTATATACAGCAGTGCGAACGAGGACGGAACTAGAATCGAAAATGCCTGAACGAAAGAAGAAAGGAAGAGGCTCCTTGTCCGGCGCTGCGCTAAAACCCTGACTTACAACAGTAAAAACAAGAACAGAACGAGCCATTGTTTTACATAGCTCGTAAAAGGATCTCGTCGAATAAAATATAGTAGCAGTGAGCTCGTGCTGAGCGTAAAGGTATACGTATATATACATGAACCGGTCTATTTCATTTCGCGACGATTTAGGCTGGAAGGGCGATCGGAAATTTCGTTTTATTTACGCGCGATCCTTTCGGTGAGATAAGGCCAAATTAAATTTATACCCAAACGTCTTGTGGCTATAGGTGGCCGTAAAAATCGGCGCTTCGGGTTTGTACTTTTTTCGAAAGGAAGGACACGATGCTACCAGTTTTGCCAGTGGGATGACGATCGTATTTTAAACCTTTTTTTCTTGTTTGATTATTTTTTTTTCTAAGCATACGTCGAGTTTTTATGGCTGAATATTTATGTACTTACAGTTGGCTACTGTATATCTTTCTAATAAGGTTTGCACTTCTGCTCGTTCGTTAAATATCTTGTGATCTTATTATTGTTAGCATGGAACAATCGATCGATGAGATGCGATAATCTATACATCGAAGAGTAACGTCACTTCGCATCTCGACGTGATCAGCATCGTTATCTCATATGTATGATCCGTACAAGACGGTGTATATACACGCGGATACATAGTTGGAGCTTATCGAATAATTTACGTATAACGCGCTCAATAGTCCGAAGTGTCTTTCCAGAGGGGAAAATCCGTATGGATATCGAGTTGGTTCGCGTGATTGGACACGGAGAGTAATTTTCCAGCGCACGCGTTTATATATATCCACTAGTCTCCTGTGCTCTTCTCGATTACGGGTTCAATCGATCGTCGGACTATTCAGAGTGTGACTGAACATAAACCAGGCGGGGGGAGGGGGATTTGGAGTTCTCGATTACGCGAGGGTCAATTCTTTAAGTTTTATTTTCGCCATTTCGAACACTGCTACACACGCATATAAATTCGAAAATCACTCGGACATCGCATTCAAGCGAATAATCAACGAATCGACACTCGCGCGAGGTGTAACAATGAGTAAAGCGGCTACTCCCCCTCCTGTGAAGTTTTCTATAAGGTAAGAAAAAAAAGCCCAAACAGACAGACAGAACATAGCAGACGAGCGGACACCTCCTCCTATAAGCCTTAGCGCGAGCCTTCGCGAGCGCGCAGAGTCGTGACTCTCGGCTCGGCATTTAATCTCGGTATATCACACGCCAGGACGGCGATTCGGCACGGCGCGGGGGCGTTTCGAAGCTAATATACGACGACGCCGAGCCCACGCCTCTATCGCCAAGCGGCTAACGAGGACTGACTTTAACGGTTAAATAATATTGCCGAAGAGAGAGAGAGAGAGAGAGAGAGAGAGAGAGAGAGAGAGACGCTGCCGGCGCTGAGATGCTCTGAAAAAGAGAGGAAGAAAGATTGCGAGAGAGAGAGAGGGGAAGGGTGAAAGAGCGCCAAGATATTGCTTTGGCACTTGCGCGCTGTATGGCTTTCGTGTATATATCTCTCGTGCGTTCTTTTTGCAAAAGGCACTTTCAATCGTCGAAGAGATTTACTCGCAAGCTGCGTTTTGACGCTTCTTCGCACTTGCAGAGGCGCTCGCGCACGCCGCGTTTGTTTTGCTGTTTCTCGCGCAAGAGAGTTAATTAAACTCAGTAGATTTTATACTCGTCTCCAAAGAAGACTCGAGACTAATTAAAAATAAACTAACGCGAAAATTGGACAGGCTGAACTACATACTTGGGTTATATACGTACACACACATACACACACAGACATATATATGTACTACAATAAAGTAAGCTCCACTCGTCTAGGTGATGAATAACGCAGGATAGCGCAAGTCGTTCTCAGCGTCCGGCGCGCATTGTGCCAGATTGCACTACTGCACGGTATACAGAGCCGATTTCGATCTCTCCGCGGATTACGTGATTTCAGCGATTACAGTATATAGCAGTGGTGTAGCGAACTGGTACTAAATCTCCGCAACGTTTCTCCCCCTCGCGTTCGCGCGCGCGCGAGCGACGTCACGCCGACGGACAAATGCCCGGATGCCGAGGCTGGAAGTCATGCGTCTTACGGGGGATGCTTATGTGTTGAGGAGTAGGAGAGAACGAAGCTTAACGACCTACCGACGCAAGCTTGGACTTGGATTAACCTCCTTGAGGGACTTTGAGCTCCCCTTTATTTCTCATTGCGTATTTGTACAGCTGTGATTGATAGGGACTTTTCAGTTTTAATGCTGAAGTAGAATGACGAGGTACTCAGAAGAGGAAACGCTCATTATGCTCAAACGCATTTATCTAATAAGTTCCAAACAACCTGAAGGTGTTCATTTATTTTTTGTACGCGGAATATCGCAGGTCCTATGCTGATTGCATCGCGTACACTGTGAGAAATAAAGAAGGTCGTTGAATAAATTTATAAACATAAACAAAATACGTTCTATGTAATTATACGAACAGGTTATGATCGTATAGCTATAACGGCCTAGGCTGCAGTAATCGTCAGAGCGTATGTATTTGTACCTGATTGCATTTTATTTAACGAGGAATTTGTTTGGCTCTTTTGCATTTAGAATTTTAGTATTGATTGCTTGCATTTATGTGAATTACATTTCAGTTTGGATAATGATTTCTTCATAGCCGCGAGGATTGCGCAAAAAAATGGACAAAAAACTAGACTGCGCTCTGTAGCATAATCTATATAAGTCTTTAATATAACTTCTCGCACTTAGATTATCGATAAATATGTGCATTTAGAAATAAGGATGTAATATAGATTTAAAATTACTCTACAAAACAAAGTCGTGATCGAAGTAAATGACTAATTTCATAATAACTTGAAACAATGTAGCTTTCACAACGATCTAGAATCGACACCTGTGCAACCCATCCTATTTCGAACATCGAACTACATCACAATACATCATCTCTTTCTATATCATACCGTAGCCACTTTTTCTTCGCCTGTCCTTACGAAACTCCCGAATTATTCACTCACGTGCAATAAGTAATCCTAAACTCGGGCGCGCGATCATGTCGAAAGACAATAATAGACAGGCCAAGCTCAGCAGAGGCTCTGGCTGAGAGAGAGAGAGAGAGTAATTAACCGGCTGCATATCATCACAACCACTCGCTCGCTCGCGCTAAGTAAAAAGCGAATTAACCCGCGGAGGCGCCATGGGTGGCCGCACGCTTAGCAGCCCATCCATTTTTCTGATTGCTCGTTGTCTCGCGCCGGGGGTCCTCTGATCGGATGCTCTCTCTCTTTTGCTCAACGTTTTCCGTGCTTTCTCTTTTTGGACAAGCTCCTGCTGCTGTTGCCAACCTGCACCGTTGGTTTTTCGGGGATTCGTTAAAATTCTTGAGTTTGGGATACGTTTATGAGGTTTGACGGGAAACGCGAGGCTTTGTTGTTTATTACGAGATCCTGACTATACGAGCAGGATCGCCTGTATTTTTCGTCAATTTGCAAGCGTAGTTTATAAGACGAGCTGTTCTCTCCTCTACCATGGGATTTATATACTTTTTTGCTTATAATCTATACACGCAGTCTTCGTTGTGCGGAGAGCTCCCGTGTAGCTGATCGGCATAAAAAGATTATTGAATTGAATTAGCTTGATGAGTAAATCCGTACAGGTCGACCCGTATATATGTGTGTGTAAAAAAGAAGCACTCCGATCGCGCAAGGTCCCTAAACGACCATTAAATCCCAATGTTACGGGCATCAATTCCTCTGCGGATAACCGCTGCATCTCTCACTCGACTGTCTGTAAAGTGAAAGAAAACTGCACTCTTGACTCCCACGGACTTCTGCATCGATCGATTCACGGAAAAACTTCGAAGCTTGAGAATTTCCACGCGTTGTTCCATGTAAGACCACGCAACTGTTGTCATGTATAATAAATATCCATACGAGCAGTGCGTACAAGAACGACGACGACGACGAAGACGACGAGAGAAAGCACGTAGTCACGCCGCCCTCATCAATCTTGTTCGATTATTCCGTGATGGGCGAAAAAAGAAGAGAAGCATCTACTCTCTCTCTCTCTCTCTCTCGCACTCTCTGCGACGAAGCGAAACAAAAGAAGAAGAGGAGAACGAGTCAGCGCAACCATTTAACCGCGCGCTCTCGATTTTGATTTCTATTAGACGGACCATTGTGCCAAGCTCGCGGGGGTCGCTGCTGCTGCTGAGCTGACCTTTTTCTCGATGTTTGCGTTTTCTGGGGTGTGAGGAGATTCGTTTTTTTTCTCCGTATTCTTTGACTTTTGTCATGTGTATAGGGACTCGCTTTGTCGGGAGGTAATATTCGGAGTGATCGTGAGTTATTGGAGAATAAAGGTGGGAAGGGTATTGTGGGCTGGAGTGGCGATCATTTTTTTTCTTTCTTTTATTCTCTACAGAGGGACGACTGTTTGTATTGATGTATCGAAGGCAAGACCGTAGCTTTAAAATGTTGTTTAGCTACGCGAATCTAATTTTCTAAATTAAAATTCAATTTCCCTCTCTCGAGCTAATACCATTGGCATAATAGCCGTCAAGCGCATTATATTAGCCCACAATGCTCGGCGCCGAAAAACGTCCGTTAATACAACCTCTCTCAATCTCTGTCTCGCTTTCCCTCTCGAAATCGATCCCCGCAAACTCGTCGTTGCATTGATCAGTCGTACAAAAGTAGCTAAAGTGCCGACTCTCGATTTCAGTCTATACACGCCCATAGTCTCGGTGACACAAAGGAAACCCAGAAGCTCGGAAAATCGCGAGACGTACGGTCCCCTTCGTCTCGCGACAATGTCTACGGATTACCTGCAGTCTAGTATATGAAAATCGGGTCGCGCAATTCGAAAAAAAACGTACACTCGTATACCCATTGAACAATAGATGAGAAGAAGAAGCATAAGAGAAAAAAAGTAGGACGAGGGGTAAGGATGCACGAAATTATAGGTGCTGGAAATCCGAAGAGCAAACAGGAAGACCGGCTGCTGCTGCGAACTTGCATCGAGTCAATTCATGCAGGAAATCGGCTTTTTTTACAGTATAAGCCATAGATGCGTCTAGGTATATAGATGATCCACTAGTCGCGTCTGGACAGAAGTGGTTGACCTGTGTGAAAGGTAAACGGTTAATCCAAGCGTGAGTGTGGCGGCAAGGAGATGAATGAAGAAGAAAACAGCTTTGCAAATAAGATTTCGCGACAGCGGATCGTTTGATTTTTTTACTCTCCGTATGTATACGGAATTTTTCATAAAATATACAATCGTAAAATCGCAAATTAGTGTATACTTTCGAGGAAATTTGTACATTTCGTCGAATGTATTACCAGAGCGCGTAACGAGCCTCACAAAGTCTAATTAAGCAGTCAACGTGTAATCGTAAAAAAGGATCAACGTGTGCACGTGCGCACACTCTCGCGCTCACGTACACAAACGTAGAGGATTCTCCAAGAGCGCAATAAATTTTTCAGAAAAAATAAAGGAAGTATACACTCTTCGAACGAATGTACAGTACATACATCTCACCTGCGTAAAGTTGTTTCCGAAGCATCATCCATAGCATATGAAGACATCTCCTCACGAGACTTTACGCACCGGTCGTAGGCGTCGAGAGAAGGTCTTTCCCGCTCGCTACCCGCTAGTTAGACTCGCATAAAGCCGCGACATAAATTATCCTTCCTTCCGTCTCCCTTTCTCTCTCTCTCTCTCTCTCTCTCTCTCTCTCTCTGTCTGTCTGTCTTTCTTTCTCTCGCCACTTACAGTCGCGTCCGGGGAGTGTTTGCGATGGTCCACCTCCCGTCAACGCCCTCGCCCTCTGCCTCATAGGTACACACTCACTTGTATACCTGAGTATATTTTTGAAAAAGAGAAAAAGAGAGAGGGTCCACCTGTTCTCTGTAAATATAGTTTATTGAGACGCCAGGCGTTCTTTTCGTCAAAAGAGAGAGACAGAGAGAGCCTCTATTCGCCAGGTTTTGTATTGTAAAAATCAAGCAAGAGACTGATAATTGATTTTCGAACGGAACGCGTATATCTATACACACACGTTGTCCTTTCAATTTGCGCGCTTCAGAACGTTAGTCTCGCTCAAGCATCCATATACGCAGGTTACTTGTGCGTTATATTCGCATAAGCCCATGTTGGTTCGGAGAAAAAAGAGCGAAGCCTACAAAGCGAATCGTTATTATATTTGCTTGAAAAATGGCTGCTCACACTAATACAAATTAACATTTTAACACCCAAAAAGCCCCCTGCCGAGACAAGAGAAAAAGAGCGCATGGACCTCTCTCTCTTGAACTCTCTCACACCTGCGCGAATATAATGCATAGGAGTTGCAGAGCACACGAGTTCGACGTTAACGGAGGTGGAATTGGATTAGCGGAACAATCTGATCAGCCGCGCTGATGTGATTAATCCCGGCGCGTATCGGGCCATCGGCGCATTATCCCCTTTGCCTCCTCTTTCTCCTTCTTCTTCTTCGTCTTCTTCTTCTTCTTCTTCTTCTGCTTCATCTTCGACGCAAAACCATCAAGAACACGCCCAGGCAAGAGATAGAGCGTCCAGAGAAATATTACGTGAGATCGCGCGAGAGAGAAAAGAGAGAGATCGATCGGCAATGGCGATAGTAATATCGGCGATTACTAATTTTCCCCGGTGCGCTGCGATTTTTCAGGACCCGGGCGTAACTTTGTTAAAGAAAGAGAGAGAGAGAGAGAGAGCGCACACATTGGCAGGACTAACTAATTGTCGAGTTATTGATGTGCCGGGCATTTCATATGAAACTTACGACGATTATGCTCTTGTTTTGTATAATGTACAGACCTGCTATGGATGAGCTTCAATTCTGTTTCAACCAGTATATATGTCCAATATATATGTCGTTTTATAATTACACATACGTTATAATTTCAAAGAGGTTAAACGGTAAATATAAATAACATCGAGATATTTCTGAAATTTCGTTCATATGCAGGTGTTCGTAAATGATCCAGGAAAATATAAATACACGATATACATAAATTTTAAGAAAAATTCTCTATAAATGTGAAATGAAAAAAAGAACATTTTTAATTATTCGAAAAGTTCATGCGATGAGAAATCGCTATTTAGTCGATCTTATTTATGGCTCGATATAAGCATTCGATAACGATATTTTCATCAAAAGAATTGTAAATCGCATGACATATATCTAATCTTAAAACTCTGCGCGATAAATGAGAAAAAACAAACATTTAGTCTAAAAAATTAGTCAAATCAGCGTTTGCATGAAACATCTTTTATTCTTAATCATAAAAACAAGTTCGTCTGCACATACATACCTTAAACCCGCATTCATACAGACAAGTAATTTAAAGCAAAAAAGGCATCGTATCAGATACAACCTCCTTGACCCGTGTAACGTTATTATACGTTCCAAAAGTCAAAGCTACATCGGACCTCACTATAAAACTACACACTCCTTCTTGTAAAAGAAAAAAAAGGAATCGGTAATCCAAGAAGTAGCTCTCATCCAAGAACGAGACACGACACTCCCTCTCTCTCTCTCTCGCTCTCTCTCTCTCTCTCTCTCTCTCTCTCTCTCTGTCTCTCTCTCTCTTTCTTTCTTTCGCGTTATTAATGAGTACGATTACTTGGCGAAACTCGCGGCTTTGTTGTCACGGCCCTCTACCCAGACAGCAGCAACGTCCCCCACTTCCTTAAAGCAACGACGAGGACTCCTCCTCTCTCCCTCGCCTCGCACTGATGTATGCTGCATTCCCTTTACACCTGCCCGCACGACTGCAGGGCTCTAACTTATGCATGAGATCCTCCCACAGAAACAATGCACGCGCGCCTTTCTCTATTTTTTTTGCGCGCAAGCAAGCAAGCGTTTCTTTGTGTGTAGGTGGAATGCCGGGGACGAGAGATACAAATTATTCTGGCCGAAAAGTCGTTATCTCTCTCTCTTTCAGTCTCTCCCTAATATCTCTCTCTTTTTCTCTCTGAGAGGGTATATAGAAACAAATTCGTGGGGGGGATTTAAAAGCAAGATCGATCTATGAGTTTTCCAGGCGATTTGGGTGTTAGAGGGGGAAGCAATTTTTCCAGAATCCAGGAGATTGCTACACCGAAATCCCTGTTTTTACACTCGACCTGAGCTGACCCTTTAGACGCAATACAATAAAAGTTTGTGTGTCTGCGAGAATGTAAGACTCCAGGCTATATCGTGTTATTTAAGAGCAGTGTAAAAAAAAGACGAAAGCAAGATTCGTCGAGCAGTTCGTTCCGAGGATTTCGAGATATATTATTATCATATGCGTGACAGAATCGTGCAGTGTGACAGCCTCGTGTTTTTTTTTATTCGAGGTAGGCTTATTTCGGATCAATTTATAGCGTCGAACGAAAATTGATTGTCGTTTTCGGTTCATTTTTTTTCCTCTTCATCATCCTTTTCTTGAACGCGGAAGCAACCTACATATTATACGCACGAATTCCAAATAAAATCAATTTCATCGCGCGCATTAAATAAGAGAACATTTAAATTATAATTTAACGCATGAGCAGGTTCGCTGTACCAATTTCGTTGTTTTTCCAGCTCCCATTACCGTCTGACTGAGATATGACGGAATTAAAATACCCGCGCTTGATTTACCGTAATTAAATCTTATATAAAATGGCTTTAGCATACGCTTGATACATCCTAGATCCGACGAAGAATGTGCACGCGCGCCTCGGCCGTTATAGTCGCGAGCTAAAGTTATTTATAAAAGTCTGTGTATTTTGCTAGGTGCGATAAAACTCGCTATATAGTTGTCAAATCGAGTAGCAAGCGTCAATATATTGATTTGATAACGTTACATGAATGCTCGGCTACATTTATGCCGATGTTGACAGTTTATTAATACGCAATGTCCCAGCACAGATGAAAATCGGAGCGACGTTTTACAGCTGTAATAATTTCAAAGTCAAGTGTACCGATCTATCACGGATTTCAATCTCTCTCTCTTTCTATCTGTCTCTTTAATATAAATCGAAGCGAGTAGTCTTCCGAAAAATTCGAAAAAGACGCATCCCTCGTGAGAAAACGATCGCGCAAACGAGATTACGCGGATTCCGGTCAGTCGAAAAATTCCTCGGCGCAAAAGGTCAACTGTTCTCTCTCTCTCTCTCTCTCTCTCTCTCTCTCTCTCTCATATGTGCGTGCGTCTATGAGCGGCAGCTGCGCGACTTAACTCGGGCAACAGCAGCGGCTTAATTCCCCGTGAAATGAAAGCGACTTCGGAGCCGCGACTTGCGGGGATTTACGCGGCCGCCTCGGATTTGCGGGGATCGCTTCAGCTTTGACGAGGAGAAGCTGCTACTTTTTCTTTTCTCTTCAATCGAACTGACATTTCTGATGTCTCTGCGCGAGGGTTGCGTCGTTTTTTTTCCTATTCACCTTTGAGTATTCTTACTTTCTCGGGCGTGTGCGCGTGTGTTGCTGTGCGGAATGTGAAGGAAGTACGGGCTTTTTTTACACCGGTGAGTTGTGGTAACCCAATACCTGAATAAACTCATTGTTTTTATTCAAATTCCTCGGCCATAGGAGGCGAGATATTAAGCAAAATTTATGCGTCTTCTCGACTTGATGATATTCGTTAATACATTATGAACTTTGAAGAAAGATTCAAAAGCAGAGCGTAAACGTTTCGCTGCGCACGCTTATTTGGAAGGAAGGAGGCTATGCACGCTGCGTATGTACATACATGTATAACGTGCAAAAACTCCCTCCTTAATTTATTCGCATTTTAAGTAATCTCGCGTCTGGCTACACACGCACAATGTGTGTCCGGCCTTATCTACCATTTTTTTCAAACGCTTGTCTTACTTATGCACAGATATAATATTACACATATAAGTTTTACTCTCTCTCTCTCTCTCTCTCTTTCTCTCTCTCTCTCTCTCTCTCTGTCTTTCTCTTTCTCTCTCAGTCACATTTCGATGATAATCACAAGATAGAAAGAGAGAACGATTGATATCGGTAATCGGCCCGTCTTATCGTGAATTCGCGCTGATTTACATGCGAAAACACCTCGTAGAAAAGATAAGGCTTTCTTAATTGAGTTACACGTTTTAATTAATACCGACGAGCGAGCGATTCGGCGTCGAGATCGATCTGTTTTGTTGTATCGAAAGAAAGAGAGAGAAGATGATACGCTCGATCGGAGATTGAGATGCGTATCAAAAATGGAAGAGGGGATCCGTGAAAATTCAAGGGTGGAGACGATTCGACATACGAGTTGAAGATTTACGGGGATTCCGTATTTTCGAAAAAAAACTACATGTATGTATACGGCTTCCCCTTTTTTGTCGGTAATATAAGGTTTTATTGCACTGCTCATGTTAACGTCGGAATTTATGTTTTCTTGCCGAGCGAGTAAACGATATAAATTTATGGCAAATGTTAATAAAACGAGTTACACATAGACTTAAGTGCATTAGTCGTTTGAATATATATATATATATATATATATATATATATGTATACACAATATACATATATAATCATAACTAATAGAAAACTGTATTACTCTGTGCGTAGATAAATACAAAAAAACGTCATTAACGTCTCTCGAAAATATTCCCTCATAATCCCCCATCATTTGCCAAGATTTATGGAAATCGTCTCTCGCACTATCGTACGCGCGTGTGTGTGTCGCCGCGGCTTATAAGCATCGTCGCGCATAACCCAATAAATTAGCGATTCAACGCTCGTTCCTCAATCAAGGGAATTTCTCTCTCGTCCGGGATTTCGCAAAAATCCCGCCGAGTAGTCTACTCGTCGTCCCAAGACAAATTGCAGGTTCTGCTCTCTCTCTCTCTCTCTTTCTCTCTTGCCTGCTATATACACTCGCATATAATATCGTCCGTGTCATCCTGTATACCCACGCCCGACGTTTTAATTACCGACGTAACGGTAGCGCAGCGCAACGCAAGAGAGTCGTTGCCGAGAAAACTGACCGATCACGTCCGGATTTTCCTCCTGGTTCAGGTGCATAACGGAGCTGGTAGTTGCTTTGCAATTATTAGATCGTTCAGGAGACTACTGCTGCAGTCGCGCGCGCGCATACGCATACATATACACGTTGAAGACACAGCTCGTTTAACGGACGTTTGTATGTGTGCTTGCATGTATGTGCGTATTTATTGGAGCAGTTATTACTCGGCAGAATTTATTCTTTTGCTGATGCGCCAGACTAGATTTGCGCTCGGTGATGCGTGCCGTTTTTGAAACGTCGAGTATTTTTAGAATGTATATACTTACTATTATAGTACGCCTGTTGTTTTGTTCGAGTACAGTGCAGTGCACGGTGCGCAGAGCGCGGAGCGAAAGACGACTATTTATCTTATTTAGTAGAGGCTTTATTGAAAGGAGTGATGGGTTTTATGATGTATCTCTTTTTATTGCTGGAAAAAAGCGAATGCAAATTTTAAAGCTCATTACGCGCTTGTCAATAAATAATAATTAATGATTCATTACTTACGCACTTGTTTTTTTATCACCATACAGACCCGATGGTGCAGCGTACGGAGCAGCGCGCACGATCATTGCGATCGCTGCGAGTATAATGCACGAAGCGCTAAGAAAAAAGGATGCGAGGAGGACGGAAATCTCGTCTCTTGTATATCTGCGATAGATATAATATGAAATAAATAGAACGTCGAATCCACTATGGTGTACGATTTATCGTTTAATTTATTTTTAAGTTAAAACTTTTTTACAATCATATCTTACATACATTTTTACACCGTTTTGTGTCGTTCGCACGAGGCGCTAATTTTTGTTCGTCGCTCTCGCGCGCGTCTCCTTCATACTTCTCTCATGGTTTCTTTATTTTATCCATTTTGTTTATTTTTGCTTATTCCAACAAACGCATACAATCTCTCTCTTGCGGTGTTGCTCAATCTTCGCTATAGCGCGTACGTCACGTGTGGGTGTCTGTGTACCTCTTCTGTGTACTCGAGAGTACTCGAGAAAGGTTCTCATATCTTGTCGCCCTCTCTTTTATTTTTCCGATGAAAAAAAATCAATATTATACGGGCTACACGCTACTCCCTAATAATACTACGATAGATACCTTTCCACATGTCAGGGGGAGGAGATAAACGCGCTTATCAACGCAATATTTCTCATTTGTATCTCATACGTGTTTGTGTATGTGTGTTATTTTGTTTATATATAGCCAAGTGCGATTTTCGAAAATTCCACAGCTCTTATGCAGCGTCTTTCACTCAGTCTTTCTTTATGTACGGGGAAAATCGCTGCGATCGCTTTGTTCATCCTCGACGCGGCGAGTATCGCCCGACGACGACACCTTTTCTCGCTTTCTCTATACGAATGAAGAAATTGAAAAATCACAATGTGTTTATGTGTGAGAAGTGTGGGTGGCCTCAACGACGCAAATGTGCGACGGAGTCTTTTCTCTTCGCTGTCGCTCCACACCGCGTCCACTTGCAATGGGAATATATTTTTTTTTTATTTTTTCTTTTCTTGTTCTTTTACTTATCTTGTATTTTTATATAATAACTTCTCTTAATACTTTTGACTATCTATCGTTAAAACGTTACTCGATATTCAATTGCTATAGTTGATTTCTTGTTTGTATGCACAAAATGCGGATATACCACACTAATATTATTACAATAATGTAACACGATACACAATTCTCGAAGATACAAAATTTACACTTTAATTTTCTCTCACTCTCTCATTCGCATATACGTTCGCTCGAAATTTTCATTCTCTTCGATATATCTCTTGCACAGCCTCGCGCGCACATCTCTTGACTATATTACGCTCCATCGACATAATCCTTATATACTTATATTTTGTTTTTTTTTTCTACAAAGTATGTTTCGACACTGCGAAGCTATAAATGATCATGGGGCGACGCGCGAGTCTACTTTTCTGGAAAAACTCACGGACTGAATATACATCAATAGAAGAAGAATCTCCCACATATACGTGCATACAATGGCGCGATCGCTGAAGAGGAGAGATCGATATAATTTATAAACGTATATTTTTTTTCTTTATATCACTAACCATTTACAACACACGAAACGACTGTATTGGTTTGGGACGCCGTCGGACGGCCGACGCCTAATTTCATCATCTCGCTGTTCTCTACCTCTACGGCAGTCTTGGAAAATGGATTTCTTCTCCCCGATCGAACGTCGGCAGGAATTCCCTTTGGTCGAAAGGACTTTCTCCCGAGAGAAAGAGAGAGGACGATAAAACCATCTTCGGTGAAAATCTCGAAGCAGAGCATCGTCGGCTATCCGGCTGTAGAAGCGCCCCGGGAAAACATCATCATCACCATCATCATCATCATCATCATCATACACTTTTGTTCATTACTCTTAAAATTGCACGATACACCTTTGATCAAAAGGGGGACAGGCTAAAATCTCGAACGCTTTTGTATACGCACAACACAGTTCCTCGGCTCTCTACACGGTTGCCGTCGGTCATCGGGCTCTCCGAGTCTTCTCGCGGCCGACGGACCGACCGCGTAGAGTAACCGAGACTTTGGACTTGAGTTTTATCGTTTACATGTTATTTTTGTTTGCTCACTACTTGTTTTTCTTCGTCTAGACGAAACGCACGCGATCTCGCAGGGAGCAGCACGGCTGAGCCGATTTTTCGTCCGGGAAGACCGAAGTTGGCGGTTAAGTATAATTTGACTAAGCGGCTAAAACAACCGAGACCTCGGACTTCGATCGAGCGGAAAAGTATCGCGGTCGGACAAATTTTGGGATTAAATTTGAAATCTCGCGATTGAAAGACTTGCTCTCGAGTGCTCTGGAATCTCGGCCGACAGTATAGAATGGGAGCACTCATGAATATGACCACGAGCCACCTACGCTGCTCCCGCGCACAATCGCTCATTCGCTTCCTTCCGCTCGTCGTCCGCCGCGAACGCAATCATCCTTATTATCATCATCTTTGCTGTTGTCGTCGTCGTCGACGTATTATCGCGAAAAAAAAGCTAAGAAACGAAAGGAACGAAATGTAGGGGGGCCGTTGCCGCCGTACGCGGGGGAGGCGGAAACGAGAAAAACGTCAACTTTTCAACGCACTTTCACTCTTGCGCTCGACGGAATCATGTGCCATAGAATTCGTGCACGCGCGCACGCGCAGGGGTAATATTATATACTCTCTCGCTCGTTCGTTCTCGCTCTTCATCTTATTTGTATCAATTAATATTAATACTCGTTATAATTATCATCATAATATACGATATAATTGTGCTGCTATGTACAAGAATTATAAGACTCGATACAAGTATATAATTAAGAGCTGACTTCGTTTGTACTTGGGGCCGGGGCTCGATGGACCCTAAATATTATTTTTTTTCCATTTGCGTTAAATATCCTTCCTCGCCGCACTGTCTTCACTCGTCCGGCGTCCTTTTTCCGTACCAGCTTGCCTATATCGTTTCTCGGTATTTTTGTTTTATGCTTTATACTATACATATGTACATATATGATAGAACTCTTGTCTTCTTCCCTCCGCTCTTCCGTCTCCGAAGCACATCAACGACTTAATATATTTATTTATATAATTGAAAAACGAATAACTCACACTCGCTCCTGCGTACACGGACAGCTGTCTCATAGCCTCTCGTGCGCGATTATCGTTATAAGAAATAAATGAAAGCCTTTCTCCTTTCCGCGTGTATTTCACTTTGATTCTTTGATTTTTGTTTCTCTCTCGTGTACGCGTGCGTCTATACACACCGAGTTCACTCAGCTCAGGAGCGAAGAGAAGGAGTAGGAGGAGGTGTCATTGGTAGTCGGTTAAGTGTCTCGTCGCGTTGTTTGTGTGTGAGTGTTATGTTTTTTGTTTTTTGTTTTTTTCATTCGTGAGGTGGGCTGCGTCCAGGAGCCTGCCTTGGCTGGGCCGCCGCTGCTCTGCTTCATCGGCTTAGTGCGCGACGCTGGCCGTTCATGTGTACTCGGATCGCCAGCCCGTCTGTAACAGCAAGAAGAACACGATTCGCAGAGGTTAATAATCCGTTGAGTTGTCGCTCTCGTTTTTCGCATCGTTTCGACGCTAATTTCTTTTTTCAAAACTCACCATTGCGTTCGTCGTGGCGGCCAGCTGAAGTCCCTGCAGACTCGTCATGTGATGCGAGTGCGAGTGGGAATGCGAGTGCGGATGAATCGGTGGTGGAGCTGGTGGCGCGAAGCCCTGATGCAAAGAACCGGTGACGCCGACTCCGACACCCGTGTGGTACATGTAGTGCTGCATCGCCGGATGCATCGTGTGGTGATGCTGCGAGGTACCTGCATAAACATAGTCCAAATCGAAAGACCCTACCGTGAGTGACTCATTTTTTATTTTACGTTCTAGATTTACATTGTCTCTATCGTCGAGAAAAAAACTGAGTGAGCTTTGTGGTATCCAGGTCAGCGCGGAGACATTAAATTACCGAAGGATCAGAGTTCTTTGACACTGGATACAGTAGGCGAAATCAGAGTAGTAGAAGACAGACGAGATAGAGAAAGAGGACAAAAGAGAGAAAAACACTTACGATACTCGCTCATAGGCGATCCGAATCCAGAATGGAAGGGCTTGTTGTCGAGGTCCAGGTGTCCAGTGGCCTTGATCATGTCGCCCATAACACCGCCCAGTCCGAGACAGCCACCGGCTTTCTTCTTTTTGCTCTTCGACGAGAGCTTCCTGTTTCGCGTCTGGATGCCCTCCTTCTTCATAGTCAGCGGTCGGTTGACCTGTAACAATCGTAGACAACAATTCGTTGAGAAATCTCCTCTCGCTCGGCGTATATGATGTGTACATTAACTTCAATGTATCTATATAAATACAATTTTCTCGACTCATTATTTTTTGTATGATGCATATACCAGGAAAGGGTCGTGATTTATCGTCGCGTTATCTCTTCGTGTTACGCATAGTAGCCTAGATTGAAATAGTCGCAGTCGAATAAAAGAGCGGCATTGTGAGACTATCGCGCGATGCCATCGTCGGCTTTTATAAATACGGACGCTGCTTCTGCTTCTGCTGCTTCTGCTGCTGCCGCCGCTGCAGTATGTAACTTTATCGGCGCAGATCATCAGCAAGGGTTAACGGCCCGTTCTCTCTCTCTCTCTCTCTCTCTCTCTCTCTCGCGTGATGCATTCTTGAAAATCATCCCGTGCCCTCGAGAAAGAGACAGTCGGTAATTAAGTCGAGCAACGCTGAATTTGCGCTCTTATGCACTCTGGATCTTTTGTTTTTCTCTCCATCGTCGTTGAAGAGAAACGAAAGGGAACAGTAAGGGAGAGAGATGCCGCGATTCAATGTCTCTTGGACACAATAGGAAAATTCCAATAGACAGCGGCCAACATCGGTAGACCAGCGATAAAAGCCAGTAATTACAGGATTAACACGGCTATTATTCAATCCTTAATGCATGCAATATATATATCGTGCGGCTTTTCAAATACACGATTCTCGACACGCTCGACTGATTCGGACTCGCACGACACAGGCACACACGCGCCTTGTTTTCAAGAATACCCATAGACACAGACACAAGAGACTATGAATAATAACCCCATCGATTTTTCAACACACATTTCATTTCCACGATAGTTGAGCGTTAGTTCGAGCATCGCCTCGAGCTCTCCACTGCTATGAGTATAAGTCATGTACACATTGGTACGATGAGAGCCGAATATAAAAAAAATCAGTCAAGGCCGCGGGATTCATATTGCTGAAACAATGCTGTGCCGCTGCTCTGACGCAACATCGCGTACATACAGCGCGCTTATGTTCTCTCTCTGACTCGGCGCCGCGCTGTCGAAGCGTGTATGTATACGCGCGATCGATGTGCACGCGAGAAATTTATGCCTGTGCTTTTCTTAATACCAAAGGAGAATGAGAAGCTGAAGAAAAAGAAGAAGAAGATGTAAGCGTATTGTAAAGCGCGTGAGCGCGTGCGAGTAGGCATTATAGAAAACGCTTCGAGGATTAGCATTCGCCTTTACTTTCTTTCACGGGCGCATGAGTTTTATATCGTTACAGCGAAGAAATAAATCCAGCATGTGCTGCTGTACGTGTAAGTACGTGTACACTCACGTAAGTGTGGGTGCATATGTATACACACGCGTATACGATGCATGCTCTCGAGAGCGAAAATTACACGTAGTATAGTAGCAGACGTCGCAATTAAGGAATATCCCTCAGATTCTTGGTAGCGTCGCAATTATAATTAACGAATCGACAGCCCTCGCTCAATTCTCCGCTCGGCTGAGGCACAGCAGCTGCTTGTGTACTCTCTGCTGCACTTTTCCGTGCGTGACTCCGCGCGTATAGAGAAATTTTCAGATGTATACGTTCATTTTTTCCTCATTTATGTACTTTTACTTTTCGCATACTATGCGGCGCGCGCGAAAGGTTGCTTTCGTAGACGCGCGTGCGCGTGTAAGCCACGGACGAACGTAATGCGCAGCGCGTTCGATTTTCGGAAAAACTCGCGCGGCTGACTCACTTATCGATGCCACCCAACGCAGTAAGTAGTATGCAAGAGAGCAGCATTGGCTGAGAGAGGGAGAAGTGAGCGCACTTGCTTTGTAGTCGCCGCGACGTGACGTAACTGCCAACTCTCTCGCTTCTTGGTATTGTAATGCCCCTCTCTCTTTCTCTCTGTGTCCGCACATGTACATATCGCCGGCGCATAAATCGCTAAGCGCGCCTATGACGTCCAGCGGTCGGAACGGTCAACGACACATATGAGACCTTTTTTTTGGAATCGTACGATTGGTGGAATTAGAACACGGTGCATTTTTGTTTGAAGAGACGCCGACGTGCAGCTTCGTGTGCGCGTTTGAGGAGGCCGAATTGAATTTCGCCTCGTTGAAGGAAATTGGACTGGTGCCGAGACGAAATTTCGGAGAGAATGACCTCTTCTTTGTTATGTACACTATTGTCAGTGTACGTATACGTGTGTATGTGTGTGTGTGTGCGCGTAGGTGTTCTTTAATATCCATATGCACAGACCGTTATCGTTTTTTTTGCGAGTACATATATGTATCAGTCGACTGTTGCAAAAAAACAATAACGACATCTCAAGGTAACGTTCCTCGAGAAATCGCGCGAATTGACGTTAATTGCAAGTTCTACTCGAGCGGTACGAGTGCACCGAGTAAGAAAACTTGGATCGACCACCAGCGGACCTCGAAAAATCGTTTGTCTCCACGACGGATCCCAAGAGAGCCGAGGAAGAGAAAGAAAACGAGAGATAATAGTCCCAACGTTAACGAGACAGACATTCGAGGATGCTATATTTGAATACAATGCCAGAGAGTGGAGTATATATTCTTTTAATTTGAGAGGCCGAAAGTGCGGCGGAGGTGCAAACAAAAGAGACGAGCGCCGATTGATGCGCTCACACACGATGCAACCGCGAGCGTTCTCTGCATGCGAGAAAGAGAGAGTCGACTCCGCGAATGCTCAATGAACGCAGTGCGCTTCATTGACCAATTCGTAAGCCACTCGCGGAAATTCTTCATTGCGAAATTTCTCTTTTAGCTCAAAAGAAAGAGAGACATATAGAGAGGGAAAGAGATATAAGAAGCATATCACTCGTGATCGCTGTATAAAATTTTCATTCGAATGTGCACGCGAGAAAAACTTGCGGCGTAATAAAATAATAAGCGCGCGATCCCGGGAATTTCATCGGCGCGGAGGAATAAAAATGTATACCGACAAAGCAAGCGCGCAGTAGAAGTTGAATATGTGCCGGCGCACGTCGAATACTAATCGCGAGAGGATCGAGGACTCTACTGCTAAGGGCGCCTTCAACGTCGCGCTTCTGCGTAATGCGATTTTATAGCTTCCTGTCGACTCGCGGAGCAAATGGAAAAGTTTCATGTGAGCAGATTTTTACAACAAAAACTCCTATATGTTCTCATTGAGTTTTATAACAAAAAATATGACGGAGAAGTGAGGGATATCTAAAACTGTGACGCTTATCGAGTTTGCCATCGAGCTTGGGGATATATTTTAGGAACGTATAAGATTGCGATCATCGCCAACAGGCTAGCCTCTGTACTAGGCTTTTCCGCGGATCATCATACATATATATATACCTTATATATACTTTTTCATTTTTTATTAGACCCTTATTCGCCTACGTTCTAATTTCGTTCTCCGCGCCACAGATGTCGTACGATGTATATCTAGTCGCGGACAGCTTCAAGGCGTATATTAATATTTACTCGAAAAATCGCGAGAATACAATTTCTACATCCATCCAAAAGCGAGAGTCGATATAATAATGAACATGATTTGCATAAGTGTTTCTGTGGCTGTCCTCTCGAAAGTTTCGGCTCTATCGGGTTGCTCTATCTTAACTACAGCAAATCTGTCTTTCTCGACCTTCCATCCGTTCTTTCTTCCTTTTTTTTAGCTTGGAAGCTGCTGTTTCAACCACACATTTATCACTCGACGATAATTCCTTATCTCGCACGACAAACGAGATAATTAAATATGGATAGAGCGTATAGGCGAGTCCGCACGCGTACAATGGAAATCGAAGATTTTTTTTACAATCTATATGTAATGCGACCTCGAGTGAGTCCACGTACAGGTATGTGTTCGATGTACGTAGAGGCATGACGACAATGGAATTTCTGTATGGGAGAGTATATACATATATATAATATATATATTCGTCGAGACTCGTGACGCTTGGTTTATCTCTCTTTCCTTCTCCGAAACTTGATTGACAGGCCCCCCCCGAGTCTCTTGACCCGAAAAATATCTCTGACGTGTGCGACACAGTTTTCTTCTTGCTGCTGCTTCTGCTGTATATACGAAGGGTTTACGAGATATTCTTTTGTCGTTCGACTTTTTACGATGATTCGAGTGAATAAAAAAATATAGAAAAAATAACGCTGAAATTTAATTAACGTCAAAACAAGATTTCACCTGTATATGTGTTTGTGTGTGTGGCAGCTGACAGCGCAGCTCTCTCGGCCGAAATCTAAATACCAAAACGACGGATATCGCGTTACACGAATTTATGCTAATACGGTCCCGTTAAAATTAAAAAAATAGCTCGCCGTAGAAAAAGGAACGTATATTGAAACGAAGGGCGCAGGAAGCAGCAGTTTATTCCCGTCGTTGCTGGATTTTTGCAAATTCGAGAAGAACGGAAAGAACAAAAAGAAAAATGTATAAGCGTGTGTACACTACACCTCTAACGGTTGGCTCGCGTGCGAAGACGGCGTACGCTTATCAGTTCGTCGTCGCGAGGGAAAGAGAATTCTCTTTTTTTCAGAGCGCGTGCAGCGTTTTATTTATTCTCCTCCTTCGCTTGGGTCGAAAATTAAAATTATAGTACGTTGCCTATAGACCGAATTTATTCTTCCTTCTTCGTCGTGTGGGCTCTGCTTAATTAATGATTACCGGGAAACGTGTGCCTCTATATACATATATATTTTTACACAAACATAAACGCACACATAGACTCGCGCCCCCAAAATCGTCCCCCGACGTGTCGTATGCGAGCCGTTGTCGCTGCAGATTCCAGTCGATAAAGCAGCCCCTTCGAGAAGCATTTCGAGGAAGAGAGATTCCGATGAAACTGTTGTCCATGGCCGGCTAATTAGACGATTAATTGATTTTACCTGAGCTGCTCTTGCTCCAGATACTTTTATTGGCTTAATCTGATCACGGGGATGCACACAAACGTGTACACTATGTATATATATATATATATATATATATGTATGTGTGTGTGCTACACATCCTTCTTAACACTAACACGACGAGATTTTCGTTCTCTTCCAGAAACTCATAGACGGAGAAAGGAGATTATTCTGTATATATATATACGATGTTTACTGCATAGAACGTCAAACGCTCGATTAGTTCGACGATTAAAGCGCACAGACGGCCAGCTTGTTCGAAACACAGAAACACTCGTTGTACGTCGTTGTGAAAACACACTCCCGTTCGTGCGCCAATTAACGGACGAGAGATTATCTGGCGCCTTGTACAGACGATTTCAGTGCGGGTGGAAAAATCGGGACAGAAAAAGAATCTATACCAAAGCTTTTTGCGTGGACTTAGAAGAAGCGACGATAGAAACTATGGGTGGTCGGCATACACGAATGTTTTTTCGAGAGACAATACTGTATACGCGCTTCCGTTTCTCCCGGCACCTCCCAGGATATACTCGACTGTGTCGCGACGCGTAACGGATACTCGTGCAGCCGTCGGCAAAGACGACAAAGAGACCCGCCTCGGTATCTCTATATACGGAGGCAAAAGTTTGCGAGACACTAAGAGAGTATAGAATGTCGATGTATACATCGAGAGGATCCCTATTGATTTCGGTACTTTTCTCAGACAGAAGAGAAAAAGACCGGAGAGAAAGCATTAATAGCCCGTCTGAATCATCGGTATTAGCACACTGACAACGTCCGCAGAAAAAGAGCTTCCTGTGTCACACGCAGTTGAGCACGCTCGACGCATCCTGAGAGAGGGTGGTACGCGCTTCGCGCGAAAAGCGTGTGCTCGTAGTGTTGCGCGCATTAATTGGAGCCACGCGTCGATTACGGGAAACTTATTGCTTCTCACGTCGACTAGTGTCACTAGGGGCGAAGTACATCCGATGAAGTACGTGTATATTGTTTTGGAAACACGAGGCGCTTACCGAAACAAAACATGACATAGGTATACATATATATACATCTCGAGAAAGTGTGTACTTACGTTGTGAAGTTTGTAGTAGAGACCGCAGGCGTTGCAAACTGGCTCGCCTGCCTGGTTCCTTCGCCAGAGCGTTGTCGTCGCCGTTTTACAATTCGCACAGCTCGTGCCCGCTCGTCTCGCGGCGCTCTGCAGTGACTGTTCCGACAGAAAAAGAAATTCGTTGTTAGTATATTAGTAGGTTCATGCGTGAGGTCCGTTTGACTGTATATATTGTTTGGAAAAAAGGAGGAATCTCGCTGCTTATATAAGTTATATGGATTTGACTCTTATTCGTCGACAAAAGGGGCATTGCGGAATTTCGCCTGTGTATAATATCGGTTTCTCCCAAGAGAGAAAAAAGGAGCATCGACCAAAGCGGCTTATATGATTTATAAGCCCTTCTTGGCGCGGCGCGTGGGCGCGGATGGGCCTCTTAATCCCTCGGAAAAAGTAGTCCTGGGGCCTACTGCCGACACCTGCCTGCTGCCACTCTTTCTCTCTTACCGAGTGGCTGCTGCTGCTGCTGCTGCTGCTGCTGCAAACACTTAACTAAAAAGCTCTATTATATCCCGAGAGACGCGCCGTCATTTTTCAACTCTCGCATTCGTTCTTGTTTTTCTATCATTGTCGGAGCACATTGTCTGCTAAGTGCTATCGAGTGGGTTATTCAAAGTGAAGTGCAGCCACTCGAGTGCGCAGTCGAGCGACTGATTAATTTTTTCTTTTTCGGATGATACGTGGATTATGGAAAATTCACTCGGCCGTGCATTTGTTTGTAGACAAGGTACGAGAACGTATAATAAGAGACACAATACTGGACTCTGCTTGGACCACTTAACCGAAATGTCCTTTGATCGTCTCTATATACCTGCTTTTTTCTATGCGAATCTGTATATCGAGACGCTCGCATTGTCCAGGAAAATTAGGGGCTCTTTGTCACCGCGTCGGCTCGCGTTTGCGACGCTCCGAAACTTTTCCTAAATACTTTCCCATTTAATCCAAATCAGTTTTCCATTTCGATCGGTTATCTATATAGACTGCAGTGAACAGGAAATTAAAAAACTTTCCCGCACCTACACCGTCTGTCTCCCGCTCTTTGCAGAGACGCTCTACCATAACGATCGCCGACGCGCAAACATCTAGAGTCCTGCGTTTGTACTATATACGTATATACGTCCACAAGAGAAACTGTCAAAGCGATCGTTGCGGTAAATTAATAAGAGGAGCTAGCGTCGTTCGCGCGAAAGAAACGCTTGCTTTATATACATATATACGTATACAGTTCCGTACGCTAGAGGGGAAAATGGAGGCGCCGCCGCGTGTGTAATCGTGCCTTATCGTTGAGATCTTATCTACGGCGGGGGTGGGTCGAGGGAATCAATACACACCAACGTTGCGGCGAAGGGAGCGCACCCCCGCGGGCAACACCTACACATCTCTGCTCTAGATCTCGGCGACATTCGTTCTCTTCGCAAAATGGAGGACGAGTAGCAGCAGAAGCAGCAACAGCAGCAATAGCAGCAGCAGCGTGAGACCAGCAATTTATTATGCAAAACGCGCACACAGACACAATATATATAGAAGCTATGAGAGAGAGAGAGAGAAAGAGAGAAGAAACCGGTTACGACTCGGAGGCAGATCCCCGAACACTGACGGATATGACATTTCTCAAGTTCTCACAGACTCTCTTCTTCTTTCGCTCGATACCCGCTGCGAGCGAGAGCGGCGATTCCTTTACATTTATTTCGTCGCTGCCGCTGGTTCTGAGTATTTTGCTGCTGCTGTGCTGCTGTGCTGCTGTGGCTGCAGTGGCTGCCGTTGCTGCTGCAGTTCGCGCATACCTCGACCGGGAGCTTTATTAATTCTCCTCGTGCGGGGATTATCGCGCGGTGAACAGTTGTAAATTGAAAATATACGTACGCGCGTGCTAGTTTATTGCGGAGTCGCCTTTTTCTTGTACACCGTGTTATATATATTAGGTGACAATGCAAGTTAGATAATTATTATTATCGAGAGAGAAAAAGAGAGAGAGAGAGCCGCGAAAATTAGAGCGATGATGGTGCAAGTATCGGGTCTACGCATATAAAATAACTTTCGCGACCGGCTATTAACATTGAAAAATCGCTCAAGGCTGACCGGTCGCGCTCGGGGATTGAGTTATCGCTCGATACGTTATAAGGGCGAATTTTCGTGCTCTAACATACCGATACGAAATTATGAAACTTGCGACTGGATTTCGTAACACTACTGCTGCTGCTGCTGCTGCTGCTGCTGCTGTCGTTGCTGCTTTGACAAAAGCGAATGATCTATAGCTCGGCCAGCCGCGGGGGTCTCTGTATATATATATACATATACATTATACATATATTTCTACACTCAGAGGAGAGCAGCGGTAGACTGTGTAGCTTTGGCTTTCGATAATTGGCTCCGCAGATGGTTTATCTCTTGCTCTTTCTCTTTCTCGCAAGCGCTGACTGTTTTATTAGCCCAGAACAATACGGATGCTCTCGATCGCAATTAAAAAGAATCGCCAGGCAAATAGAGGCCGACACAAAGGAGTATAGTCATTAGCCGATTGGAAAATAAACTCTTGTGTACTGTATACGCATTTCGCAACGCTGTGTGGTGTACATTATTTTCGATGTATGTATAAGCCGAGTAATAATAACTAATACATGCGTTAGAGCTATATAGGTAATAATGGTAGACGACAGTAGAACGCATATATGTGTATGTATGTATATGTACGCGCGTCTGTGTAATTAACGAATGACTTCTCAAAAGAAAAGGCAATATTAATTACTCGCAATGACTCTCGATAATAAAAGGGCGTATAATCGAGCGATATATATCCTTATCGACAATGTCGAATCATAACTCCGCACTAGGAAATGGCTTTTCCTCGAACTATATACACGAGCTCGGAATGTAGAACTAGATATAAAAAATAATAGAAACCCGTTTCTAAACATATATGCGTACGAAACAGTACACCACAGTTCCATATTTCGGGTCAAAGCTACTCTCACGTCTTTTACTTCGCCTCCGGGAAACCCTTGGAATTCATCCTACCAGCGGCCAATAAATTAATCCACGAACATTTTGGTGGCGCTTAATGAGAGTCAAAATCAGAGTCAGAAAGAGAGAGACAGGATCTCCAAGCGGTCACTTGAAATTCACCTCAGCTACGCAGAAAGAAAGAGTACACACACACAAAAGAGAGAGACAGAGAGAGAGAGAGAGAGAAGAGTACACAGAATTTTCCGCGGCTGCTGTGTACCAGCGCCGTGTAAACGAGCATTTACGAGCAAGGCCGAGATAAGTATCTCTATATCCTTGACTAAATCGTGACTAGAAGCCCTCGCCGGTAAGCAAGAGAGAAAGAGAAGCCGATCAAGGAGACTCTGCGCGCACGCGGAGAAGGGTTATATGTACTCTCATAGTAGCGAGTCTGTTCATATAGATATACAAATTACTGTTGTAGCGTATCGACGCGGGATCGTATGACGAATCCAGAGCTTTCACACTGAAAGATAGAGAGATAGAAAAAAAGAAGAAACATAACGGTCCACCGAAATCTTATTCTACGATATATGCCATGCACGCAGTGTGTATGTATAATACGTATTGCGCCTGTTTTTCTACTAGAGGCGCGATCGTAAAGGACGAGCTCGTCCGATATAAATCGGTTCTCCAGTGCTGCTGTTGTTTCTGCTGCTGCTGCTGCTGCTGCTGCTGCTGCTTCGAGCTATTCTATACTTTTTAGCGGTCGAACAAAAAGATTTACATCGATGACGCCGAGAGGACTATACTCTCGCCCAGATCGATACATAAATAAGCGAGCAATTACGTGCCTCCGTTAAAGTCTGCTCAACGCGCACGTGTATGCGAACGTGTGTGTACATGCATGTGCTTGTATGTGTAAGTATTCGGGCTGCTGCGCGAGCCGATCTTTCTCTCGACCGCGAGAGTCGAAGGTAAGGTAGTCTCTCTCTCTCTCTCTGCATGTGTGTGTATGTGTGTACGTGAGCGTATATACGCGCTTGTGACTGTGACAAGCAGTGGTACCACATTCCTAACACTAGCTCGGTGCACACCGGCGTAAAGTCAGTCGCTCTCTCTCTCACTCCTCTTTCTTCTCCCTCTTCAATTCGACACACATATACACACACGCAGACACATGAACTGTAAACGTATAGAAAGGATACGAGACGAAGCCATGGCTGTATAGACATGCATATATACACTTGACTCCGAAATCGGCGCGGACAACTTCATGAGCTCTGTACAATAGACTATGTGCAGAAAAATCAACGAAGGTGATTATTCACAAGCGTTAGTTAGCAGAGACTCACGGGGGAGAGATATACGCTACAGCAATATTGCTCGAGTAACCTCGAGCGCATCGCAACTCTCCAATCTATATGATAAACAGCTCTCGGTCTAGTTGTACACATGTATGCTTATAGATACTGCATCCGTGTCACTTGACCGTTAAAGACACCTACGCGTAGAAGAGATATCGAGACGCTACCGGAAATTGTGTGTCTCTCCTATTAACCGAGATCCACTCGAAATTCATTCTAACCGCTGCCCCCAAAGCTGCCCTAATTGGACATTAGCATACGGGATTAGGTTTAGGGAATTGCAGCTTCCGTCTTTAATTAACTATATGATTTATAGGCTCGATGTTCGCGCTCTCCGAAATCGCGCGTGAATTTTATTGCGCACCGCAACCGATCTCTTTCTCAAAATATGATCTGAGAGAGAGAGAGAGAGAGAGAGAGAGAGAGAGAGAGAGAGATAGAGGAGTCTGCGGGACGATAATGCTTGCGAGCGTGCGAACCCGAGAGAGTCGGGGTGAATTTATTTAAATTGCGAACGATGTTCCCTCGTGTTCAGCAGCTTCTTCTGCAAGCGAAAGAGAGAGAGAAATCGAACAAAGAGAAGAGGCTGCTTCTGCTACAACCTTCGAAGGAAAGAGAAAGAGAGAGAGAGACAGGAGTTTATAGGTAGGACACAGCGGGACTATCCGCGCACGCTCCTTCGATTTTTTTCTGTCGCTTCGATTCTTTTTTCCATTGCTTCTTCTCTCTCTTCTCTATACCTTCTTCTTGTTCTTCGTCCTTTTTTGTATCAAAGAGCCTCCCACGAGCTGCTTAAATAAGTCGCGCGCAAGCTGTTCTCTCTCACTTTCGTGAGAACTGGCAATTTCTTGGAAATTGATCCTCGCTCCGACTTAATTTGTTTATTTATGACGTTATTAAAATGACCTGGCTTCTCTTCTCTCTTCTCTAATTGAAAAATAGTGAGGTATAAACAAACGGACCTTACGAAAATCGCGTGCTGCCGCGCTAATGAGGCCACCGCAACGTTTTCATCGAGAGACACTACGAGCTCGTTAGTACCTATATATAGCCAGGGCTCAGCTTCGTAATCGCATTTACATGCGGTAATAACCACAGAGCTCTGGCCTTAAATCATCCGAGGCTCCTCCCAAATAACACCTTGCGCCGATTTACAGGACGTGAGAAGGAGAAAAAAAATGGAATCTCTTCCCGCGTGACACGCATGCCAGCGAATTTATCGACGCTTCTGGACCGTTATAGTAGTCTACTTCTCTTCCTGAACACGAGCAGCAGCAGTTCTGGTGCAGTATTCACCTGTCACTATAGGACTTTATGCGCAGATGCGGAGATATATCCGACTTTTCTCGCTGTCTCGAGGCGATACATCATAATCGGACGGCCAATCGATCAATGCTTTCGGTTCTTATATACGTTCTCTGTCTAATTTTTTTTTATATATAAACATAAATTCGATTCTTCGATTTGTCGAAAAATCTTTCTCATTCTCGGACGTCTACATCGGGTTAATTGAATCTTTATGATACAGCTTATAATATAACGATGCGAATCCACAAAAGAGAGCCTAGGCCACAAATCATCCAAGCGAATATTATATTAAGTCGGCGTTACGACAAAGGCGCTCGTGTCGTCGCAAAACGAGCCCATAGGTAATAAAGAGCAGCCACAGCAGCCGGTCCGTTTCGGTAGCCGCGTGAATAAATTTTATTTATATTCCATTGAGTGAGAGAGAGAGAGAGAGAGAGTGAGAGAGAAAACGGCTTGGCGCGAGGAAGTTCTTTTCGAGAGAGTGAGAGAGAGCCGCAGGGTGCACCTCGTAACTCACTGCCCACGCGTGTACGTTCGCTTCTGCTCCTTTTCTCCCTCTACCTCTTTCTCTCTATCTCTCTCTCTCTCTCTCGCTAGACAGAGACTCTCTGTCGATCTTCTCGCACTTTGCGTGTATATAACGAAGCTACGCGTTATGTAAGAGATTTATGGATGCGCAATTTCGGTAGCTACAAATGCAAATCCGACGATCGATTTTTCAGTCTTAGTCCCAACTCGTATAGCATGTATAATACCGTAAATAATTCGCCTTGTTATTACGGTTATTCAACAAATTGTGTATACGTGGATACGTAAACATGAATTATACGCTCATTAATTATATTTGCAAGCGCATAAGCACTGTGCTTAGAATGTACCGTTTTTTCTTAATGGCTCGCACGGTCAGTATTTATATATACACATATGCACACATACATACAAGTATAGCACCTGATGCGGGTATGCAAAACTATATACATAATCGCGAGCGACTGGAATAATAAATTGTACACTGGATCTCGTTCCGTAACGACAGTCGATTTAATACATTTTCATGGGATGATTTCTCCGCAGTAATCAGGTCGTAACACCGGAATGTTCGCCAAGCTTTTCCGTTACAATTTATTAACAATCATTACTACTGTATCCGACATGAAAGCTTTGTACAAATTTTTAACAAAACCAAAAAACAGCGTGAAATTTTTCAGCCAACAGTGATGTTCTCGCTATTATGCGCAATTTGCTTATTTTCTCCTTGTAGTAATGCAATTATCATTTTATTGTTCGTTTACCGATAGAATGAAAATTCGTCGCGCGCGAGAAGTCCATAAATCAAAAGGAGGCAGTTTAATTAATACAAAACTGAACAGCAAAAAGTTCTCTTCTTATATGCGCATACACTGTGAATGTACACTGCGAAAAAAAAATCTTTTACACATCACCGTCAATGTGTGTCCATATAATTAAATCGCAGTTGCCGTCCTTTTTTCTCTCCACTCGATTTGCATAAAAAAAATACAGACACAGAGCGAGAGAGAGAGAGAGAGAGAGAGAGAAACGCGTAACCATTGTTCTAGCGCATATCCGTTAGCAGCCGTTATGTAACGCTTCGGACAAATACGAAAACGCGAAATAAATCCTTTTCGCGAATATCCACTGTAAATACGTACACACATACACGCATACGCACATACACGTACAGAAACTGTGGATTGATTCTCCGCGTGCGTTTATAAAAATGCAAAGCGCCGCTCGTCGATTGTATGGAGATAGGCGAGCTGCATCGTGTATATATAGACAGGTGTGCATCCTCTGTACACTACTGAAAGCGTGCATTAATGAAGCGGTTGCATCTGTAATTTCCAACGAGCTATTTCTGTAGACTCTCGCGCGACCGAATTTTCAACTTCGTTTTCCGCGACTGTTTTTTTGAGAGAATTGTTGAGTTGAGCAAACAGCCGCGCGTCTATCTATAATTCAAGGCGCTGTACAAACTAAACGGCCGCGGGAGAGTATAAATCACGTTGGATCTTTCAATAGCTTCGCGTATATTTGTATAATGTTTCCAACTCGAATATTTCTGCGCGGTGGAAGTAACTCGCGTTTTTTTTATTCAATCGTCGTCCTCCGCGTTATAATTAATTAATTTTCCGAGAAGCTATACATTACCGGTACAATGATTTAACAAAAGCGTACACAGTGATATTGCTATGCGCGAGTGCTCACGGTTATATACACACAAAAGCTTTTTGGAGAAGAAAAAAAAAGGAATGAGAATCACTCTCGATTTAGAATAGCGAGATTATAATGTCGAGTTCTAGTATATTACGCTTGCGATCGAGTCAATGATTATAAATTTAAATGATCGGCGTGGTCGAGCGAATACGGAAAAAAAACGGAGTAGTATTTGTACGAGTTTTTACTTTTTTTATTTATATATAGACACGGCACTTCCCGAGAGATAAACACTGTAATCTGTTCTCTTGGAGATTCCAGTAATCGCAAGCAAAGATAATAAACTCATTGCACGACTAAATTCGTCAACTCACTCATTGCGGATAATAATCGTAACGTTTGCCTCGGCAAATGATCGGAAAATCGTGGCTCATTATTGAAAAGGCGTTAAATTACACAGAATAAGAGAGAGAGAGAGAAAGAGAGAGAGAGAAGTGATCGTTCAGACGGACGTAATTACGATTCCGGAGAGGCAATCTGCAGACGTATAATGTACGGTGTAATGCGCGGGCTGTCGGCTCCCGCAGCGGGATTATTACCATAGTCGTTAATGGCATCATCCTCCGCTGATTTACATACCGAGTCTCTCTTTACATTCTTTTATTATTTTCTTTTTCATTTTACTTCGAACAATGTTGCTCTTATAACTCACGTATACACACATACATGCAAAATATACATACGTATGTCCCATACAGACACGAGCTCTCTCGCGTAAGGAGGTGGAGGGAGTACATAGAAGCGTGTTAAGTGCGCTCCGCTGAACTTTTAGTCACGGCCACACCCAGGCTCTCCTCTCACCCACACTAGCGCGTGTATCGGACTGCACATGGACAGACACCTGGGCAACTTCGAGAGCTAGCTTGACCCTTTTTCTGGCCGTTCGAAAAATATCTCGATGCTGTATATGCTGCTCGAGGCTGAATTCGCGCCGTGTGTGCTGTTTCCTCAATGTTAAATGCGAGACGATGGTGTATAATAAGCTTTTTGTTCAGTTTCTGCGTGTAAATGTGTGCATGTGTGTATGTGTGTGTGACCTAGTTTTGAATCGTGTTGTTTATGCTGATTCATGGTTTACCGAATTTTCCGAAGTGTCCATCATAGCGGCTCTGTATAATTTTCTCTTTCCCTCTCTCTCTTGTGTGCGCACATTCCTTTTTCACGAATGGAAAAATGCCCAGAGGCTGAGTTCGCTCACAGGCAGGCGCATAATTCAATTTCATTTCCAAGAATCTTCTCATCATTGTGTTCTATCGCGAGTCGGAGCGGCTATCACAATAAATTGCCGGCGCGAACTGTGTGCTATTTAAAATAGTCTCTCTCTCTCTCTCTCTGTACTTGCCTGGGGCCGTCTCTCTCTCTCTCTCTTTCTTTCTTTCTATATCTCTCTCGCTCTCTTGACTACAAGTATATAGCGTTGTGCAACACATACAGCCTGTATACGCATATATAGAGAGCAGACTCTGTGTGCTAAACAATGTGCACCGAGACTATATATATGTATGCACAGTATCCTGTTCAGCTTATTGGGGCAAGGTGGCCAGACTTTGATAGTGTCTTATCATATACCGAGTAGAATATTCTAATTCCTTTTGCGTAGAAGAAAAAGACGAAGAAGAAAAGATTTATTTGCGATTCACGAAGTTACTTTGATGATTCTAAAAGCGCTTAAAGCAGAGTTATTGGACATTAGTTTTTCCCGATTCTCTAATAAAACTGTCGATAGAGAAACGGCTTACAAAGCGCGAGATATTATTGAAAAACCCATTCAATTTGTCTAATTAACGGCGCTCGGCGTGAATAGACGCACACATCGAAATAGACATTAACTCTATCCATAAACTCGCAATTATGACGTAGTTTATTCGCCTGCATAAGTATATATGAGCGTGTGTATATATATACGTATCGCAGCGCGCAGCCTTTCACAAATTATCCGCGAGCTCGCGCTTAATTGCTCGTGTATCATACACGCGCAAATATAAATATGAAAAACGTTGATAAACTTCTCACGAGCACGTGCAGCAGCAGTGACGCTTCTCTTTCTACAATGGGAAGAAACGAAGACGATTTTTCGCGGTACGGCGCAGCTGTACAATTAAAAAAAGTCGTGATTTATTGGACTTATTTAGTATTTCTTAAGAATGCGTGTGTTCTATTAAAAATAAAAAAAAAATAAGAAAATAATAAGCACGTACGCGAGCGACGTTTAATTACACATTGTGGAGTAGTACGCGCCAGGATTAACGTTCTTACTCAATCCGAGAGGATTATACAAAGACACATGCAAGCATAGCGCGAAAATTTACGCTATAAAATTTCTCTCTTTCTCCGTGAATCATTCGCGACGAGCCAACTCGATGAGAGAAGGGTATGTAAGAAGTGTTTTATATATGCTTGGCCGTGAGCCTATGCAATAATTAACGATAAATCAACGACTGGTCGATACATTGTTGGTGTTATCGTTGCCTCTGCGATAATATAAGTATTTAGAAAGCCATTTATATTACGGCACACATGCGCACACATTTGTACACGGTCAAGAACCCTTTCGATGGCGTTTTCAAGAGAAAAAAGAAATAATAAACGGCAGAGTGTTTGTTTGGATGGCTAATACTACGCCGTTCATTTCAACTGATCTCGGCTCGATAATGATACGGCTTCTAATGAACGCGCCAGAGAGAAAATTGTTATCCCGCTTCTGCATGTAATCGCGAGCCTACGTTGACTCAGCTTTATACTGAAGCGGTGTCTGTAAAGCCGTGTAGCTTTCATCGAGATCGTACAAGTACTATACGTACAAATGAAATAACAATCTCGAATAAACGCCGGCAAAGGTCTTAATTTTCCACGTTGAATATTTTCCTCCGAGACTCTTGCTCAATGCTCAGGTATATTCTATTGATCTTGTTGTGTATATCGTTTTCTCTATGTCTGGCGAGAAAGAGAGCCGATATCGGCGCGTGCGTCGAGGTAACGCCTATTAAATAGTGTTACAATGCACGCGATATTAGTATGCTAATGGGAACCGAGCAAGAGCAACCCGATAATAAATGTTTCGCGGGTTCTTTACACAGTCAATTTGTATTTTACGAGTGGAAACACAGAGAGCATTCGAATGCTCGATCTACGGCCCCCGCGTATAAATCTTCATTATACACCCCAGGAGAGCGTATATACATAAGAAGGAGGCGTACACAGTATCGCCTTTTCTTTACGGCCGTGCGAATATTTCGGAGTGTTGCTCCCTTTTCGCCTCGGAATTATTCATTACACCGTTTATTTATCGAAGCCATTATAGCTTGTCGCTATTGTTGTCGAACTGCGATTCCGAAAGAGTGAACGTACCACTCGAATGCGTAATTGGCATTATATGCACTTATATAGCACAACACGGTCGAACAACGACGACACACAACGGCTAATTTCTTATCTGCGAGCTCGGCCAACTAATTCCGAGTCCGTGATTCAAAGACGATGTTGTTTACGACGAGTAAAAGTTGAGAATGTGCTTTCTCGAGAATACACGTTACATACACTCACACATGTTTATACAGAGACGGTACGCACGCGATATATATTCGCCGCTTGTATAATGCTCGCGTCCTCCATTTTGCGCTCGTGACTAATTAGCGCTCAAAGGCTATATACTGCCGAGGTAAATTAATCGATACGGCGACATTCTCCTCTACGCCATTTTCTACCCGCGACGACTGTCGGAAGGGCGTCTCTAGTTTCTCTACTGGAATATTTTTCTCCTCTGAAATTCTCGCAGTATGTAATAAATACACGTGCGTTTGAGTTCTCTATAAAGGATAAAGCCGAAATATTCCCTGTACAGGTAATCGGAGTCACGGACACGCAGAATTGCTCGTCGTGCGTTTCCCCGCATTTCCTCGGAATACGGCGTATTTATGCGCTCTGACGCTGCCGACGCCACGATAAATAACCCCGTCGCACCCCAGCGACCGGCCATTACCTGTCCGTCGCGCGGATATTCCTCGTTTACGAGCCGGCAGCTCGTTAGCCCCCGGAGCGCCATTACACGCGTACGAGAGAAGATTTAATCCTTTTTTTTTATTAGTAATCACCCTCTTTTTTTCTTATTTCACGCGAGAAATCGTATTCGTTTTTTATTCTTTATCGATTATTAAAACCACGCCGACGAGACTCGTTTTAATTGCGGCGCACATCCTGTGCGAATTTACGCTCCCTCGACGGCAAGTAGATGAGGTCCGAGAAGTGCAAGCCACTCCTCGCTCGTGTATTATATACACAGAGGGGAAAACCGGCGCGCGCATGTTTGCGCGCTTGCGCAAGCTCCGTATTGACTTTACCGAGCTTTCGAGTTTGCCTCGTAGAACAACGCGCACGTCTTACAATTGATTTTCACGCCAGTCTGATTTATTCCCAATGTATACAGAGTTATCTAGATTTCTTTTTTTTTACGTTAAAGATTCTTTTCGTACTTTTGGATAAAAGATTGTTTGAAAATATAGAAACAAAGCGCGGGCTCTGTTTATCCAGCGTCAATCTCTTGTATATGTAGAACTAAGGAAAAATGCGTATAATACATTCCCCACCACATTGCTGTCGGTAGGAACAAAGCACCGTGACAATAGACGAAATCCGATGCGCGGCAGCATCCCCCAAAAATTTTGGCGAACCCCCGGACGGATGGGATTGGTCCTCGATTCGCTGAGGGGTTGTGCGAGATCGTGACCAATGATAGTGTGTCACATGCCAGCTGCGCCTATGTATGTGTATGTATATATGCGTATACGTTTGTATGTATGTCTGTCGGTAAGAGGAGTAGACTCGCGCACGTACAAGGGCTAAGTATCCTGGGAAAAAGGATTCCCGGCTCCTCCTCGGAAGCCTTTTCTCCCCCTCTCATCGACGATGTAGGACGGCCTTTCTTTCTTCTTGTCGACCGGTCGATAGAGCTTTTTCCGGCGAGAGCGCCGACGCCACTCGATTTCCACACGGTAATTTTTGCGAGAAAATTCACGTACATGTATAGATAAATGAAATCATGACAAATCCTCCCAAAGTCGCGTGTTTTCCGCGTGAAAACCTTATACCGATACAACGGGAAAGAGCCTCGTGTGTCGCTCGTAATTTATTAAGACACGTAGAGCCCCGACGAGAGAACGTGTTCTGAAATATTCAACCTATCTCTCTCTCTCTCTCTCTCTCTCTCTCTCTCTCTCTCTCTCTCTCTCTGTCTCTCTTCCTGCGATGTACTGTACATATAAGTATATATAAATGTACAAAGGAAAGCGCACCTGTCTCTCTCTCTCTCTCTCTCTCTCTCTCTCTCTTTCGCTCGCACACGAGGAAGCTCCTCCGAATTTCGTTTATATATTTTCACGCCCGCGAGCAACGTCTCTCTACACATTGCATATACGTAGAGAATCGCGCAGAAGAGAGAAAGAGGAAAGAGAGAGTTCAGGTAGCAGTATAGCTCGGGTTATCGGTTGCTCGCATCTCCCGCCGGAAAATGAATAGTCGCTCGCTCGGGGGCTACCGAGAGAAGCTGCTGCTGCTGCTGCATTGTCTGCGAGACTCGAACTCGCGCGCATTGTCCGAGGCGCTAAAGGCTTCATATACATGCCAGGAGAGGCGGAGGCCATGTGTGTCGCCGTAGTGTAAATCACGAGCTGCTGCTGCTGCTGCTGTTGTGCAGCCGTTAAGAGGAATTCTTCGATACTGCTTGATATCGAACGGAGAGATATCTCAGTATAGGTATATAAATATATATATACATAGAATTTATTTATCGCGAGAGACTGCGAGGTGTGAATCAGCGACGCGTTTTCCTGTACTGAAGGAAAAGTATCCGTATATACACCTCTCTGTGTACGCGATTCTATACGACGTCTGAATTATGTATATAGGCGTGCGATGCAAATCAGTGCATTGTCGGCCATCCGTCTTTCCGTGCTTCCTCGGAAATTCTCCTCGTGAAATCGGGATTTGCATCGTTCGCACTTTGACTGCGACGTGAAGAGAGATTGTAATGTATATAACTATCGTTCAGGCGATTAATAGGGAGAAAGGCAATTTCGAGCTTCTGGACAATAATATAATGTAAGGTAGCCGTCGTATCGTCAACAACGGCAATAGCAGGAGCAAGCATCAGCATCGAGAAAGAGAAACCAAGAGCGAATCAGTCGAAGGCAATTAGATGGGCGGCGCGCGAAATAAATATCGGTCGAGAGAGCACAGCGATATTCGGCAAGAGCTATTAACTTGTAAATTGCTTCCGACTCTTGGAGGCGCATAAATTTGCCGCTTATATAGAAGAAGAAGATGATGAAGAAGAAGAAGCTACAGCGGGAGTACATAAATAAGCTTCACGCCGATATTATATACATATATACATATATATGTGCGTATGAAATTACAAGCAGCGTGAATTATCAGGGGTGAGATATGTATAGCAGTGTTAACGGCAACGAGTACGCGATTATTAATTAATTTTGACGATTCTTCGAAAAGATGCTCTCCAATCGATTTGTCATTTGGCAAGCAAGAAAAAGTGCGTCACTTTTCGAGATATATATTATGTATTCCAGATATTAATCGAAGTGACGAGACAATAGAATACTCTTTAATCTCTTTCGAAATACCGTTACTTATAACGTGTATACACGAGCCGCTAGAGCACATACTGGGAACGAAGAAAACTTCTCGACGGTTTACGAATACGGTCGATCATTACGAATATGCTATGAGTATGTGCATCGAGGTAACGATCGGTCGAATATTTTCTCGTCGGGCATCAGTACCGAAAATCGCAACATTAGGCCCCCCGACAGTGTCGTCGAAAAAAAAGAATTATACACAGTAGAAAGCACAAAGGACTTGCGTAGCAAGCTGAGCTATAACAAAAAAAGCGAGTCGCCGAAAAATTTCCCAGCTGTTCGCTATCTACCGACAAGATCAAAGATGGCGGAACTACGAGGTTCAACCCTTGCTGTGCACGAATGTGTGTGTATGTGCGTGTACGTACGTGTACTGCCTATCTGCTCCCCATCGCGAGCGCGTAATGGGAGCCCTTCCGCGTATTGGACACCCGTTTCTGTACTCTTTCTCTCGCATTTTACCTTTACTACACTCGCTATTTTAGCTTAATTTTTTTCGAAAACAATTTCGCGTATGAATCTCGTTTCGGTGTTTTATATTTTATTTTATTTCTTTTACTATTCTTTTTTTAAGAAGAAGAGTTATACGCGCTCACATTACTCTTTACGTTTCTCTATAACACGAGCTAACAACTGTCTGCTCATACCGTTGGTCATAGATCGTATCGCCGATCTCTTTATACAGGCGCGCGGTTCCTCGCTATACAGCTTTTTTTATGTATTACGCATCTGCGGACCCCGGTGTACTATATCGTATATACGTTTAAGCTCCGACAAAAACTTAGGCATATTGTGCGAAAGACATATGTCACCCGCACGAGTGTGTTTTACTCTTTAAAAATATCGTCTCGTCGTGCACGAGTTGTCCGATTCCTAAGGGAGATTACACCTACCCGGGGGGTTGTTGAGTACTTAACGGAAATAACCTTCAAATATGTGCGTCTGTTTCTAACTAACTCTTACTCTGTTTTACTCCTACCTAAATTTTTCGAACTCACAGCTTTCGAACTAATTGATTCAAACTTCGATATCAGCGATAAATTCAACGGCTGCATAGATGCGCTAATGGGAATCTGTAATTTCCCACCTCGACGCGTGAAATTCAAAGTGTGCTATGAATTCTTAAAAGCCAGCATCGATTCGTACGAAAAACAAATGGAAAAAATACACATAGAAGGAAAAAACGGGGGCCAAATATTGTGACGGCTAGAGGTCCCGCCCACCCATCAGTCAACTCGCACGCGTTATAACCCTCGCGGTGAGAAAAGTCGACCTTTGTAATTTCGTTCGCGCTATACGTGTTCATTATGGCGCGCGCGAGCGAGCTCTTTTCGGTTGGAGAAACACACACGGACAGGCTGACTCTTAATGAGGACGCATTTTACGAGTGTACAGCCAGAATTTTACGAGGCCGTTTCGATGGGAATTTATACTTGGATTTAATATAACGCGAAATAAAGTCGTCGAATCGAATATGAGCATATATAGCCACTGTATATCAAGCACCAACACAGATACATTGAACACCCGAGAGCGAGAGAGAGAGAGCGAGGCGAAAGTCACTCCAGCCTATGGCACGTACAGCGAGTATATGTATCGACCAATTCGGCGCGCAGTAGCCTCGGCGCAGCGCTTCCGTTTTCCCTTGCTGCATTCGAAATGCAGGAGCTTGTGCTATTGTGTACTGCTTCGTATCGATTAATCAACCAAGTGTGTTTTGGCCTTACGTGGACGATAAGAATAGTTGTTGCTTCTAAAGTTTTTTTTTCAACAACTATAGCTTACTGCTGTAAAGCAGCGAGATTCCCCAGTAGAATAAGAAGTCAAATGAGGTACTTACCAGGCGTCGTTTGGGCTTGATCAGTGGTCGATTCTGACCGTTCATCTTGTAGTAGAGTCCGCAGGCGTTGCAGAGGTAGTGACCGGTACCATCTCGTCGCCAGAGAGGTGTCGACGTTGCACCGCAGTTGACGCACTCGCGACCTTCTGTTGGTAGTGAAGAGCCCCCCAAAGAGGTAATTACGTTAGTTATTTCGTTAAATAGCAGCATATCGGTCATCGTCGTGAAACGATTTTGAATACAAATGAATCTATTAAAAATCGTTCGACGGTCAACTAAGCAACATTTTGTCTCTAACGGAGACGAGTGTCTCCCAGCACGGAATTCAATTGAAATAATCGGAAGACACTCGAACACCGCTGAATCAATAAATATATAGTAATAATAATAACATGCAGAGCAGACAAACCATCACCAAGCGATTACCAGAGCAAAAAGCAGAAGTCTTAGTATACAAACAGTAGTGGGTATATCTCGGTATACGCAGTCTCGCGCAGTTTTTCCCATAGCCCAAGGCTACGCAATGTCTATTACATCCGAAAAAGGAGAGAAACAGAGAGTAAGAGAGAAGATTGTGGCGTTTGTGTGCACGAGTGGCAGGAAACAAAGGGCTCGAGAGGAAATTACGGTTGGGTTTGTACGAGTATATAAAACAGTGCAGCAGTTTCTCTCTACCCCCGCAAAATCTTGATCTCCGATGCTGTGAGCTCTCCCCTCGGCTGCGTCAACTGCTCGTCACTCTGCCACGTTAGATTTTCGTCGCCCGAACTGATTAACCGCCGATTGAATTCTACCGACTTATAATCGAATTTGCCTCCTTCAGGAGTAAACGCTTGTATATATACGCACCCACGCCAACGCACACGCCTGAACAAGTGTGCCATTAAATTGATTAGTAGAAAAAATCTTGTAGAAAAAGCGCGTAGAAAGAGGGGGGAGAGAAAGATAAAGAAAAGAGCCTAATAAATCCTGCTGCCGACACGCGATTCTTTCTTTCAATGACGATGACTGTATTTAAAGAACGCGCACGCGATTTTAAGGACCGTAACACCACGAGCGTAACAATCACTTTTGATTTCTCGCGCTCTCGATTTTTCCTCGTACTGCTTTTCCTCGCTCCAACTCGCGGAGCTCTCTATGCGCCGTTGTTGTTGTTGCTGGTCTTGTTCTTGTTCTTGTGGTAGTTGTGTCGCAAGGAAATTTAATTAGCCAACTCTTCCATTGTCGAGGTTTGCTGTTCGCGGAAACGCGCTGTTTTACACAGTTGCGAAAGTCAACGTCGGTTTGAAAAAATAGAGATATATATATATATATAATGCTTTGCGGTGTCAAAAATCAAAAAAACGTAGCCACACCACATTGAAAAACGAAAAACTCGTGCTCTCGTGTGTGTGTTCTTGACGCTGTTTGCGTCCACATATATGTATATAGATGTTATATATAAATTGTGCGCGTCATGAGTGCCACTCGACAAAAATTATAATCATCAGTCCAGATAGTGTGAGGCAAAATACAAAAATCGTGATGTCCTCTTGGTAACACACACACATATAAGGAGCTGCGTGGACTCGAGCGTTACGACAGTAAAAAAAATTAAAATAAAATTCAGAACAATATAGTCGAGAACGAAGTTTATATTGTCATACGTGTGCGAGTAAGTTATCGTGACGCTGAATAAATATATACTGTATATATAGAGAGATAAGCGTTGGACGACCGCCACCGAAAGCTCAGGTTGAAGGATCAAACCAAATTAAGTAAAACCAGTGTTAATTGTGAAATTAAAAATTAAAATCGTCAAAACAGAAAAGCGTTGAAATAAAGTTTTGTGTATAGGAGTATGTACGTGAAAAAAGAAAGAATATTATGTACTATATAAAGAATAATAATCGTGATGAACCAAAAGCCAAATTAAACCTCAACCAAATAAAAAGTAAAAGAGTGGATAAAATAAAGGGGATGGAGGAGAGAGCATAATGAGCGCTACGTGGCAGCGGCTTACCGGCGGACGTCCTGGATTTGTTCCTGGGTTTTTGCTGCTGCTGTTGATGATGCTGTTGCGAGCCGGGCGAGTTAGGCGTATTCTGCGCTCCCACGTGCGAGCCTAACAGTTTGGAAGAGTCGGCCGAACCGAGACCAGGCACAACGGCCGCCGCAGCTGCCGCGGCGGCCGCGTGGTGGTTCGCCGCCGAGGAGAAGAGGGAAGCTGCCGCGGGAGGATGATTGTGGGAATGATGGCTGGGATACTGAAGGTGTTGGTACATGTTGTAGGCCGAAGCGGCCGGGTCGTACTGCGATCCGTGGTGGGCGTTCGAGTAGCTCTCACGGCACGGCGAGTTCGGCGTCTGCTGTTGCTGATTGCTCTGATAGTCCTGCTGCTGACTGGTCTGCTGCTGATTGTTACCTTCGCGCTGTTTGACTTGTCCAGCTTGGGACTGTTGTCCGCCGGTGTTGTGTTGGTGGGGAGGCGAGGGTGCGCCATGCTGGTGTCCGCCGAGCATTACCGACGGTTTCACGTCGCAGGAGCCCGCGGCCGACGATCCCAGGGCGTCCTGGTGGTGCATGAAGGCTCCCATCACGGCCGCATGAGCTACTGCCGCCTGGTACTCGCTGCCTGCTGCGCTTCCCGACCCAAGACCCAGTCCGTTGTTGTTGTTGCTACTCGTGTTATTGTTGTTGTTGTTGTTGTTGTTGTTGTTGTTACTGCTTGAGGTCGTACCGGCGGTAATGCTGTCGGGTGTCGCGTCCTTGGGGGGCGTGGGCGGGAAAGGGAAAGGGTGTCCGCCCGCGTGACTGGCAAGACTCGCGGCCGTGCTGCCAGGAGCCATGCTCGAACCTAGCGGACTCTGGGGCTTTTCCTCGGACGAGCCATTCGTCGAAGCCGACGTCGTTGGGAAGCCCCAGGGATGTAGCGACGGAGCAAAGTGCGGACGGCAGACCTGGCTGATGGGACCGCCTGGCATTCCGCTGCTCGACATTCTACCTGGAAGATCAAAGGAAGAGACTTTGAATTGTTATCGTGATGTATAGTCACAGGGGCTTGATTATGATATTAGTATACACTAAAAAGCCTGCGCGCGATCGATGTATCGAGTAAGTTCCGCGCTTGTGAATTTTCGCGCGGTGAGCCGCTTTGTGGTTTCGTGACGACGCGACCCCGGCAAGAAATTATTCTCTCCACGATTTTCCTCGTGCACAGTCCAATTTTCTAAATTACCCCTCCGTGCGTCTATCGATCCTCGCGCGTATACTCCCGATTTCTCTTTAATATATCCCAGCGAAATCGCCTCGCTTTCATCTGCACGAAAAACTCCGGCGGCAAAATAAAGTTTTTAATTGACAGAATGTGCTATCTTTTGCAGAGGTAGCATCGCACGCTCGTCGATATCGTTCTCGCGAATCGGAATAGAGTTTTGTTTTTCCGTCAAAATTACGCGAAATCGGAAAACACGGATCGAAGTCGGGGAAAAATTGGGGGCAGAGTAGCTGACAAAGAGAGGAAGAGCGAAATTGGAGAAGAGCATCGACTCGCCCTGCTTTTCATGAATATGTATGAAAAATGCAGATCTATATGTCGTAGCGCGAGTTCGATCTTGATATCGCGCAGCAGCCGTACATATATGTGTAAACACATTTTTTTCGTTTCCTCTATTCCGACTGGAAATTAACATTCCCGCGTCAGTTGACAATTTTTCTCTCTATATTTATATACAGCGATGCGCGCATGTATACTATGTATAAACGCGAGGGTACGTATGCGCGAAATGAAGAAAAAAAGGGAAAATCCGAACAGAGGAAATGAGGCTCGTGTAAGCGACGATCAGCGTACGGCTTATATGCTAATCGATCGATCGAGAGAGCGACCTCCTGCGCTCCTTAGTCATTTTTCATGAGTCGCGCTACCTGAATTCCTCCTTTTCCCCCTCATTCCCGGCATATATATAAGACTGTTTAATCGTGGCGTATATATCCTCCGATTTAATGGGATATAGACTCGACAGTCGGAGGAATTCTCGCCTCTGGACTTGTCGCACGCGCGCAAGGCAGAGAAAGAGAGAGAAAGTCCGCGAGCAGGATTTCGGTATAGATTAATGAAGGTATACCCCTCACGTCAGGAGCTTCGTCCGCACATGCTTTACGAGGTCGCAGCTCGCGGAATGTCAATGAACGTTTTTCGTCGAGCTCGCGTTGACTCGCGCCAAGCATATCAATGATTTTTGCGCTCGAGCTGAAAACATTATATCCCGTCGCGCACGTGCAGCTCTCCTATATACACTTACACACACACACACACACACACACACACACATAGTTGCATAGACGTTATTTTATTTCTTTTGTATAAGTATATCGAGCTTTTCCGGTCGACGAGAGATTCAAGATATAGCCGATTTCGATAAGAATGATTAGAATATCAAAAGCACGCGACACCTCGAGAACTTTGATCGACAAGTCAAAGCGAGTGCAATTCTGCACTTAGGGTAATTAACCGGGGTGTGTGTATAGACTTTACGAAGGTGCGAATCTCAACTCAAAGGGAGCAAGAGATTGAAAGGGCGACTGTCCTATCTCTTTGACAGATTCGAAACTCATCGCGTCGCGTATCATACATACAGCGGCTACCAAAGGGGGTTCAATCTCGCAAATTGAGCTTCCTCTTTCGCCGCTAGCCAAAATCTTCGTTAACGAAATACCCTGTTGAAGACCGTATAGTTATACCAGCTTAATGTACATGTATATATAACTACTCGCGAAGAAGAGAAGAGACAGCAGGAGAAGGAGACTCGCGATAAAGAAAGAGAAGCATCAGAGAGCGCTTGGCTCCGCCTTCGGAGCTGGCGTGTGCATTTGCAAGATGGCGTCTTCGTCTTCTCTCTCTCTCTCTCTCTCTTTCTCTCTCTCTCTCTCTTTTGCTCGCGGTTGCACTTACACACATACACATGAGAGTCGATCTTCTCTCGCGTATTGTACGTATACATATATTTGTACGAGGAAAAGAAGGTCAATCGTGTGCGCGAAGAGAACAGTGGAAGACGCTCCGTGCGAGAGAGGGACAAAAGGTCAAAGAGAAGAGCGCAAAGGTACTAGAGTGAATGTGTACGTGTACATGTACGTGCTCATACGTGTCTATCTCTACACAGACGCTTATACATAAGTGGACGAACGGCAGCGGCGCATAAAACAGCAGGCTGCTGCTGTTGCTGTTGCTGCTGCTGCTGACTCCCTCCTGCAATTACGTATGCACCTCTCTTTCTGCTCCGTGTGTATATGCAGCGGTTCGCGGTTGGCTGCGCTTCCTTCCTGTCTGCCGGCAGCAGCATTGCTGCCAACACACGAGGATATATCCCCGCGAGAGTGAGGCTTATCGATTATTTCGAAACGTGTGCTGCTCTGCCGCGCTACCAGCCATATATACTGCAGAAATATTATACGCGTGCGTCTGATGAGCCCTGCGCTGATGTATGCGTATTCGAACGGTCGATGAAGATAACTTTTGCCGAGCGAGCTCGCGTCAAGACGGGAAGATTTTTCAGGAATTTGTATTCCCTCGCGCGTATTTGCTTTTAAAATAATAAAAAAAAGGTTCCCCCTTAACGCAAAAGTTATTCATTTATGCGCGCGCGCGAACACACGAGTGCGAATATTCCAATGACTGAATTATTATTCCAACCTTTTTTTTCATCGCTCTCGACTCCTTCGAAGCGTTTTATTTACCTTTCGCGCCAGATTTGCCGCCCGAGTGTTATGTATAAGGCGAGGATTAAAAATAAATACAGCTTGTAGCCCGGGCCATGATCCTTCGCGAGATCGGCGGCAAGAGCCAGGCGTATCGTTTTGCACCCTGAAAGAGAGAGTATCGCGTTTCCTCTCGTAGCTTTTTTCGAGCAAAAGTCTTTTTTTTTATATGTATGCCTATAGAACAACGCCGCTTCTGTAGGCCATAAGGGCTCACAGTGTTTAACGTTTTTCTACACAAGCGCGCAAAGTTCCTCTCTTCGGAATTTCAAATCGGAGAGACGCGCTCTCGAAAGTCTCAACCTCAAGGATGTGTTCTGTCCCGTGCGGTGATAAATATTCTATACACGCGGCGCAGACCGGGCTCGTCCGAGTCGATAAACAACGAATTTCATCGTGTCGGGAAGTGACGAGTCGACGCGGTGACAATTTATATATGCTCGATGGTCTCGTATGCAGCCGACGTCTAATGAAAATACGCTCGAGGGCGTGAAATTCGTAATTTATCGGCTGCTCGCAAGCGGACTCGCTTAGGCATTATTAAATACGCACAGATTCTAGGAAGAGAGATGGAGAAGTATCGAAGGGAATAAGAATCGCCAAATATATATACTCACTGTGCGCGTAGTGGGCAGCCGGGTGGTGGGTGGGTGCCGCGTGGGGGTAGTAACCCCGATAGTCCTGGGGGTTGCCGACGGAGTTGTTGCCAGCGGCGGCGCTGGCGGGCGTCGCGCCGCCGCCGGTGGCGCCACCACCTCCACCCGCGCCACCACCAGCCCCGCCCGCTGAGCCGGGCTCGCCGAGGCTTCTCGGCGGCTCGTACCAGCGCGCCGCGCTCGATTCGCTGCTCATGTCCATTATGTAGTCGAGAATTTTCGTGGCCTGGGGTGGGTGACCCGCACCGGACAGGCGCAAGTTCACGCTCGAGCGACGGGTGACGAGATTTCTCCCAACAAATTACAGCTCTTCGCTAGCTGTCTTTACTCGCTCAACTGTAGCGAGTCTCTGTCTCTCTGCGAGCTTCTTCGGGGATGTCTTCACTGATGATGCTGAGAGATCGGCATTTCAGGATCCTATTGTTGCTGCTGCTATTGCTGTCGCTGCTGCTGATTCTTGTCCAATGCGATGTATCTGTAAGTGAGGAAAATCTCGGTGTTAATATATGGGCGATATAAACGTTACGTAACTAGCTTTACGTAATTGCGGACTATAATTCTTTATTTTTTTATTCTCGCTGCATATGTATCGTCGAGGAAACGCAAATACACCTCGAATTTTATTGTACGAGGAATTGAGAATTCCTCGGTGCCGTATTCAGGATCTAATTATTTTCAAACATATGGTACACACGCATCAGGTGTGAAGAAATAAATCTTATGCCGAATCCATTTTTTGGCCTATACATATCGAGAAAAAATATTTTAACGATAAGCCTCTCCAAGATGCCGCACTTTCCCTCTCTCTATCTAAATATATTAATAGACAAAATATGCGATAATGAAAAGACGGAGGAAGAGAGTGTAGATCGATCGAAATTCCAACTTGTCGTATGAAAAGACTTACGTGCAAGGTGAAGAGTAGTAGCAAGAATATTACTGTGTATCAGAAAAAAGTCGTCGACGATTGATCTCGATCTACCCGCGATCTACAATACTGCGTGCTGATTCTAGCCCCAATACGGAGACACTGAGGCCTACCCAACCAGTTCCAAATTATTTATCAACAAAATCAGTGCCAATCAAGGTCAACGTGACGTAACGTTCTCGGCCACTTGAGAAGCGCGCGCTCCCGCTCACACACACACACACACACTCAAATATGTCGCTGTAATATATCGAGTCGTATTATATTCTCGATACATGCGCGCAAAGATAGACGATTGTGGAAAAGCGTGATTTTTCATTGGCGAAAATCGAGGAGAACCGAGTGCATATACGTATAGCCAAGGCTATTTATGACTAGCCGTAAAAAGTCGGAGATTTACGACGGCCGACGAGGCTTTTACTACCGCACAACGAACGGAAAAATGATAGAGTGCCAACACCGAAAAACTAGATTTTCAACTATAATACAACTTTAACTAACCTCTTCTGCCTTCTATATAATTTTTCTTCCGTTCATTATTACATTTACAGTAATAATAATAATAATAATAATAATAATAATAATAATAATAATAATAATAATAATAATATAATCGTAATAATAATAAAGACAACGCGGGCAACGTCGTTATTCGGCAAATAAAGTACTCGAGAAACAAAAGCCGATAAGATATATATCCACGTCGAATGTGAGCGTGACGAGCTTTTACCGTGTACTCGTCGATAAGATTATAAGGTAAAGAAAAGAGCGTCCGAATGCTCCGAACGTCTCGGTTAATTAAAAGCAAAAAAGATAGAATTTAATGTAAGTAAAGAACGGAAGGTTTCGAACCGCGAATTTCGGAGCACAGATTTCCTGCGATAGCGATCGCTCGATACAAACAGGGATTATGACGATAAGCTCGAGAACGCGTCTAACGATAATTTATTTACTCGTATATATACATTTAACTCGTTTTGTACTTTACTTTTATCAATAAACAAAAGAAGCAGCGCCGAACTGTCGACGAGACTCCTGTCATTGTATACGAGAACATAATGTATGTGTATTATATATATCGTCTTCGTTATCTCAAAGTTCAACGGGAACACTAGAGCGTGCGCGCACACTGCACACGTCACCCTGATTTGAGAAGGCGATTGCAATAAATTCGTGCGACACCGATCGATCAACGCGATTTTTATCTTCTGTCAGGCGTCAAAAATCATAGAGCGAATCACGTGCACGTATTCTAGAAATAAATTGAAACTTCGTCTCCAAATTCGCGCGGGAAAATAGAATACGCGTATTGTGTATATATATATATATATATATATATATATATATAAAATCCTTATCTTTCGAGAGGAAACCTTTCATCGACTCGTATATCCGTTGTGTGTGCGCTCATCATACGCACCGCGAAAGCATGTCTGTATATCTTATCGTCGAAGAACGTTTGGGCAGTCGTAAAAAATAGGAAGAATGATTGACTTTCGAAGCGACGGCGATGTAAATGCATATAGCGACGTTACAAAGTTCGCGTTCTCACTAATCTGCGTTTGATTAAAGTTCAAGCGAATTTAACATTATATACATATACGCATATAGCCTAGAGCGATAATACCGGTGATTACTGTATGCGCCACTCGTTTTCTCATTATTCACTACGATAAGAACGCGCTATTATTATATATAATTTTGTTTTCACACGATTCGTCACGTCTGATAAAGAAGAAATAGAAAACACAATAAAAAAAACGACGAAGGCGACCCGGCAAATGAAGAAATTAGAGTCGCCCGTGAAATTGGGACGCGCAATTAATTCGTCTTCGTATGAGTATATATGTGTTTGTGTGTGTGTGTGTTAGCCTGTGCAGTGCAAAACAAAGACGGAGAGTCTATGCATGCACTCACGATTCGAGCGCCTGTAGCGTGAAAGTGCCCCGCGCCTCTCTCTCTCCTCTCTTTCTCTCTCGCTACACACATATATACGTATACGTATACAACAACAACAGAAGCACCAGCGAGAGTATACGTGCGCGTATATAACGTTACCGGTGCATGCTCTTATTATTTCGATTGCCTTTTATTATGGCATTGTAAGCTTTACTTATAATGAAAGTCATACTCCCGATGAGAGCTACTCCGTCCTTTCGTTATGCATTTCGTTTTTTAGGTTTGGCTATCAGCTGCTCCGAACAGAGAGATGACGAGCAGAGGATCCGCAATAATTCGTTCTAATTAATATCGCGTGCGCGGTACTTCATTAGCGAAGCTTACTCGAGACAAAGCTGCGCGCGGACATTATTTTTCATTTTCAACTTATTACGCTCGATGATAATATACCGGCAGTGTAGAATATAGAAGCGCAAATGTTTTGACTCGACGGAGCCACCCGTCGTGAGGAGTGAAAAGGGAGGCACTCGACTCTGTGACAAAGCCGACAATTTGAGAGAGGCTGATCTTCGAATATCTTTTTGGAAAAACGAGAGGCGGTGTAAAAATTCACGCGCGTGAAAAGGCTGCCAGAGGAATTGTACAATGGATTTTGTGGTCCGTGACGCCTCTCTACAATCGATATATACCTATATACTATACACACAAGAAGATTATATTTGAAGTATTGTCGAGGTTTTGAGGTTAGGTGCAACGAGATCACGCCTCGATTGAACTTTATTCTTTGCCACCACTGCTGCTCGGAGCAGCATATTCGATCTACTGATCATCTTTATAGCCTCTTTTCTATATATAGCTTATCTAGATGATGATAATCTTGTACTTCTAATTCGAAACGTGTAACATTATCCATACTGAGAACTAGTGAAAAAGCGTTAACTTGATTCAGGTTTCGTAAATTATAAGAACTATATAATATATAACGATTGCGGTAAAAAGATATAGCTGCCGAATATCTCGCCCACGCATTCGCAATTTAAATTCTCGAGCGTACGCGACTTAGCAATTCAATCGACCCTTCGACAGATCTGTTATCTAATTCGCCGCCTACACACATATATACCTATATATATATTAGATATATATTATCTCGCCCATACTTCTTACTATCTATCTTTTTCTCTTGAAAAAGATTTGAAATTCTAAGCCACTGGAATAATCCAAAATAATTCCCAGTACGCATAAATGCGTCGCCGCGCTAATAAGCGGAGGCAATTCGCGGCTAATAAATGAAAACGCAGAACCGGCGCGGATTATACTTGCAAATCAGCAATTACGTTCTCTCTCTCGCCCCCCATCCCCGAGTAGCGATTGTTCTGCTCTTCCTCTCGCTTGTGTATTATATCTACGGTTGCGGGAAACGTTATACACACATATATATATTTTTTTACTTCTTCCTCGTTGTACTACAGAGCGCGTGTATCGCTTTCAATTAAAGTTTCTTTAGGGCGATCGTAAAAGTGCGGCTTTGTCGGAGATATTCCTTGTCCGAGGGCCTTATTAAACGCGCCTGTAATTTTATACTTGATTTGCCGATACGACGATACGCATATCTCGTGTGCGAAATTTTTGTTTTTTTTCTTACTTCTCCAAGGCGATGCGCGAGCTTCGCTGTATGTATGCGCTTCTCGGGATATGCTCACCGCATGTGGTTTTCGGCTACTCGAGTTTCATCTCGCGCGCGCGCGCGTGAGAGAGAGAGAGAAAGAAGCTGGTTTATCGCGGGTTATACTGAGAGACCCGCTTCGTTAATCGCCGAGTTGATTTGGCTTCGAGAATTTTGAGTATTTTATTACGGCTCGTTTTTTTTACGTCATGGATTTTCCGCATAATAGCCAGAGCGGGTAATTTTTTTTATCAAGTCTCTAACAGCACGTATAGCAACAAATTCGAGCACTTTAGTTCGCCGTGCGGTTGAATTTTGCCGTCGGAATCCAGCTTAGCGCGCGACTCTAACCTGCTTTCCTAGCCGGCCTAAATCGTCCGCATCGCAGCTCAAACATTACGGCATCTTGCGTAAACTACTAGCTTCCAAGATATTGATTGCTTATCGGTTGTACCTCCGATATACGCTCTGTGTTCCACCTAAATACCTCGATAATCAAAAAGTATAAAGACTCGATAAATTTCCTGTATGCAATCGACACGCGCACTACCGAAAAGTTTCCGTGTTTGTTGTGATGATCATAAGCGCAGACAGTTATTTTTCCGAGTCACTATTGAGAGTGAAAAAATGTATATGCGAATTGTTTACGCTCATCGATACGAATATCCAGTGTATTTGCGTTTTCGCGATACAAAAGGAATCGCGACTAATGTGTACACGCTGGCTTATCTGTCGAAGACGCGTTGCATCGCTGAGCAACTTACTATCTAAATGGGTCATTGTATAGATTTCCACTGGTCGAATACTAAGAAAAAGAATAATTGAGCAACGCAGTGACTAATAAATCAAAGAGGCACTGGTAAAAGCAAGAACTGTGGTGCATAATACGAGAAAACCTGCGACTGTTTGTCGGAACGGATGAGATGAACGCAACACGACAAACCAAAAATAATCTCCAGTCTCACCTATATGTGTTTCCGTCGTTTCGAGTCCAACTCTCCGATTAAAACCAATCAACAGTCGATAAAATCCTGTTGTAGAAGGAAGCGAGAAACGATTACAATCTACCGTCGGGCAGACAAAAAACGTCCGTTGCGCGACTAAAACCGTTCACGACTACAGAACTTCGTCTCGATCCGTTTGTCTTATCAGTTGCGTGTTCGCGTCTACCGACGGAAAGAAAAAAAATCGAAGGTGTCCGGCTCTTAGGCGATTAGCAGTGCTGCCACCGCGTGTGTATATATACGTCTCGTGATTCCTTACCTTATCTCAGTTGTCCCTCGGCGGCCACTCGGTAATATCTTTTCTGTCTTGGAGCACTTGGAGTTACTTAATAACTTTAGGAGTCGCTCTCCTTATCACTAGCGAGTCGCATCACCACGACACTGCACTGATCTGAATAATCATCACACACACGGCACATCGTTGCACGCGCAGGTCCTCATCATCAACATCGACATGATCAGCCCGTCGTTTCTCTCCTCATGACTACGTCTCTCGAATATATCACTTGTTTACAACTCGGCACAGTTCGTCTCTCTTTCTCTTTTTCTCAATCTCTCTCTATATCTCTTCTGAAGTTATTATCTCGACAGAAGAGTCCGTGATCTGGCTTCGATGCCCTGCTCTGTGTCTACGTATTCGTATATTGTGTAGAATGCGTGGAGTGAAGGTCGAACGCGTCGCAGCGTCGATGCAACTATCGTGGCACCCGGCGCGAAACTAAAGCCTTACGAAAACACGGGGCACCTCTCGGCGCTGCTTTCCCCCACTCCGCACTGGTCGCCCTTCTCTTTGCTCCGTCGGACGACTTCGGAACCGTTCGGTCAAAGTCGGCCGACTACGCCTACGAACGCCGGGAGACGACGAGCTGCGCGCAGGGCACGACCCACTGGCGGGCGTTAACTCTGCCCAGTATATCGCGATCCTTGTCGCGCGGAGGCGCAGTGGGATATCGGCATCTCGCTCGACAGCGCCGCGAACGGGGGATATATCGACTCCTACTCGGGGATTCTCCCCACTGTGCAGCTCACGGCTCTCTTTCTCTGCGAGCGAGCTTCTACACGTACAAGTCTACACATCCGTGTGTGTATATACATACGCGAAACTAGCTTCTTTTTTCTTTAGTCTCGCGAGTTTGCAGAGCTGATTTTTTTCTTTTCTCTTTTTTTCGCCGAAATTACACACGACGGCCTTTGATTCTGCTGCGGGGTCTTTGTTCGCCGGGTATGAATCCCTTGGGAGAGGTGTGTGTCGTCTACGTATAACCGGGGTTGTTGAAAAATTATTTTTAGAGCGAGAAGCTTGCGGCAAAAAGGAGGAGAAAATTAGTTTATGAACTCAGACGCGGAATAAATATTTACTCTCTGTTATATAGGAAGAAGATATAAATAGGATTTTCGTCTTTCATATCTACAGTTACAAAACTCTATTCTACGTTACGAAGAGAGTCAACAACAATTTCGACGATAATAGAATGATAATAACACGAAGCAAGAAAATTACAATAATAACGCGATATCCTATCGGCGCATCGTCGCTTTATTTGAATTTATAATAAAATTCATTTATCGATTTTACTTGCGCGCATTAGCGAAAATGAATATAATTTATGAATAGCCCGTGCACGCTTGCGGCATATAATAATCGTTATTATTCGCTTGGGCTCGAGCGCAAACTTTCACTGATTCTCTCATCATCGAATCGATATACGCAACGCACTCTGTGCCAAAGCCCGCGCGAACACGTGAAAAACTCGTAAAACCTGCATTATTTATATAGTACCCCACTAAACGAGCATGCGTTTGTCATTCAAACGGTAGGCAATAAAGAAAAATCTGGCAGTATAGCTCATCGTAAATCGTAACTCGTCGCTCATATGTATATAATTTACGTAATAAGTACGTTCCGGCGAAAAATCACTTGCACCGAGCTAGCTCGTCCCTCATATCTCAAAGTGCCAGACGTTATAGTGTGCGACATAACACAATGCATGCGACTATCGGCCAATCGCTCTTTGCTCTCTCTTTCTTTCTCTCTCGCGTACTGACACTTTTTTCTCAACGTATATATATACGCGCCCACATGACGTTGCGCATCGTCCAAGTGCTTTTACGCCTGTAACGTAAACGGAATACTCTGTAGAGGCTAATGTTTATGGACGTCCCGTTGATGTCTGTCATTACAGTTTCGACTTTAAAAGCTCGAGAATTAAAGAGATAAGTCACCTCGCGCGCTGACCTGACTGAAAAAAATAGCCGTATTCATCGAATGATGTCGTATAAGTTTCAATCCGATAATCGAAACGACCGCAATTCTAAACTCATGTCGACCCGACACCTCGTCTATGCATCCCCTCGAAAACAAGGACACAACACCAGCGCACAAAAAGAAACGTCGAAGCGTTAAAAAGGGATCAACGCGCGGTCTCGCTTTTCCATACATCCGCGCCCAAATTTAGATCGAATCGGGGGAAAACGAGAGTATATAGTTGCGCTGTGTGCACTGCCACGTGCCTCCTCCACACTGAGATTACCCTGAAGATATACATATGTATATATATATATATACGTATGTATTCCCGCGTGTGCGTACACGTATATACACACAGCATCGCAAGCAGAATCTTGATAGGCTTCTTATCTAGATGAGATACGCCGATTAAGATACGCCCCTATCTTTCTCGCGCGGTGCCAGTCCAAAATCCGACGGGAGAGCAAGAGAGCAGTGAAAGTATATGTATATGTATGTATATATATAGGAAAGCGTGCGACAATGTGTTTTGCCAGGGGTGCAATTTTACGGTAGCAGCCTCTCCTTGTCTTCTTAATCCGCTTCATTATCTCTCGGAGACGGAACGAGGCGCTCTGTATTATGTATATATGATGGTGTACACACACATATATAAATACAAATATACCTGTTCTACTTAGGTTTCTTCTTCAATTACCTTTTTGCAATAGGTGGCTATACATACAAATGTATGTGGAAACTGCAGTTGAAATATTTTATTTTCCCGTTAAGTGCCATCGAATTTATTTCATTTTGCACAAGCTTTCCAGGGAACAGATTTTGAATTCTCTATGTGTGTAAACGCGAACGAGGAGTGTAATATACGAACAGTTTGGAAAATTGCTCGTAAATTTGAATACAACACGCATTCCCCTGGACGTCGGATTTATTCGCGCGTATATATAAAAAAGGGAATGTCCGACAATTAAGAGAATCATTTGAATACACACATCCGCCTATTATGAACACACAGCGAAAATCCATCAACGCTCTGCTCTCGGTGGGCGCGCACTCGAGAGAGCTAGAGAGAGGGAGCTCATTTCCATGTACACACATAACAATCCTCTCGCGCGCATTAATTACTTGTGCTGTATATATATATATATATATACAAGACGGAGCCGGGGCTAGTGTGGTCGTAAAACTCGGTTGAAAAATTGCCTTCGCCTATCCCCCGATCGTAAATACCTGCAGACATACCTACTGGATTAATTAACATACTCTCTTTCTCTATATCTACGACCGATAATAACAATAGCCTTGAAAATCATATTTACAACTCGAGCATGTACGTGCATATATACCTTTACGCTCGGACTGTTATGATACATCAGATTTCTCAATCTCGAGATCCCGTGAAATTTTTCACGTCGCCCATGGGTTCTCTCTCTGCATATACATATAAATGTGTAAATGCATTATACATCAGAGGAGCAAAAAAGGCAGTAACAGAGCAGCGGCAAACGAACTAACGGCTGAGAAGAATGCGCGCATGATACACATGTACACACACATGGAGAGACAGGGAGAGAGAGAGAGAGAGAGAGAGACGATATAGTAGGGGGGTAAAAGGAGAAGAAGGAGAGAATATAGGTAGGCCCAAGCTCGCACGTACAAGCGAACAATCTGTAGAAGCTTGTCCCGCGAAGTATAGATCAGCCAATCAGATAGGCAAGTACCCCCTCCCCCCCGCGCGACCGAGCGTGCCATTGTCACAAAATGGCGGCTTTAAATCAGCTTGACTCCGCCCCCCTCTCCTCTCTCTCCTTCTCCTACTCTCCGAAGCGAGCAGCTCTGTTTCTCTGTATGCGCTCGTCTGTGTATGTGTCTGTGCCAGCGTATACATAGTCCGCTACTGCTTTCACCCCCCTCCCACCTCCGCCGCCACCGTCAGCGAAAAACTCCGCCTATCGATTCATTTTTAACTCTCTTGTTCTGTTCTCCCCACCACCATCCAATGCTCTATAGTCGCCCTTTTCTTTGCACTCATGCGGGTATGCTCTCTCTCCCTCTCTCGCTTCTTCCTTTTTACGCTCCCCTACAGACTCGCATCTCTCGGTTTGCCCGTGGAAGAGAGCAAGAGAGGAGCATTCAATTATTGACTGTACCGCGAGCGCAGCGCTCTTTTCATTATTCTTCGCTGTTATTGGCCGTTTTCGCGGATAGAAAAAAAAGATGAGAGGATGCTTCGGGGTTTTTGCGATGCGGTGGCTCTTGTCGCGAGTTAATTATCTTGTCGTACTGACTGCTCGTTATTGTGGGGGTGACTTTTTTCCAAGGAGAATCGTGTACTTTTTTATTCGAGAGAGACGCTTCTGCGCTTTGTCTAATGGGTTTTAAGACGAAAGGGTTATTTCAGCGTTAACAACACTGCAGGCTATCATTTTTTTACGTATTCATCTCGCTATGATGATAATTTTTCAGATTCATTTACATCGAGAAAAATGTTATTTCTTTAAGATTCCATATAAGTCAAGAGTGCAACGTTCCTCAAGTGAATGTACTGGTGTGTGTATGCTTACATATATGTTTATACAACGTGTATATTAAACTATACACGTTGTATAAAAAAAACGTCAACTCTATTTTCTACTCCACATCACGGAACAGAAGAAGCCCAATGCAAAGAAACCCTTTAAAAACACTCGACTAAAATTTGCAAATTGCTACAGATAAATTCAAGTTGGCATTGTTCCAACTCGATCGTGGCGGCATAGAAAATGCACATCTCTTCCTCTTGCACAGATAGCATGTTTACTTAATACTTCAGCTCCCAGTACACTTCCGCCTGTCTTTCTTTCTGTACGAAAACTTTTTGCGCCTGCGTCGTCTTCTCCCTTGACCAGTTGCCGTGCGATAAGCTTGCTGCACATATACGACGGCAATCTGAGTCCAAGCGTGCAGAGGGTAAAATCGAGAATTCGCGCTAGGAACGAAATGATTGGGGGTTGGAAGGAGCAAAAAAAGTAGAAGAAGAAGCGACGTTCTCTTCTCTCCCGGGCTTTCCTTGCTTGAGATAACGGGGAAGCGGCCACTTCTTCTTTTGTCTCCGGAAGCTGCAGGGCGAGCCAAAACGGAGCAGTTGAGTCTCTCTGCAGCGGCTCCCAAACTCAAATTTGCCGCGATAATAACTTTCCCTTTATTTTCGCCTCGCTGACTTCTTCTTCGTCGGCGGCGTCACCAAGGGGACGGAGGAAAAAGTTTCGGAGCAATTTTGCTGCTCGGGTTGGTACGTTTTTTTTCTATCTTCTTTTTCTAGGAGAAGACTATTTTTCATATCGTGGCGTTGGCTGTCTGGTGCGATGACCCTATGCTCTGTTGAGACGTGCATTTATAATGGATATTCGCGTTGAAATAGAGATTCTCGGTAAAACGAGATATATCTTCTGCCTATTGTCTTGTGTAAATTACTTTTTAATTGTGGCGGTAAAATGCAATGAGCTCGTTAGAGGCACATAACAGATCCCGGTGCCAGACGACTGCTGTTACAATATTATTTTCAACTGCTAGAACGAAAGATTGGATCGAAAGCAACTACCTGCAGAAATTAATGCGCTTTATCGACTAATAGAGGAAAAACGTCTCAAAGAGACACGATCGAGCCCGTGGATGATTTATAGCCTCACATATCTTATACACAGGCTATTGAACGTTTAAATCTAAAAGGTAACCGGAGAAACAAACGATGACGCCTGAACATATATATATATCTATTTCGACTCGTAAACAGACGGGCCCCTCGACTATGAGGTAGTGCAATATAATTTTTTCATCCAACAGGCCTTGTTTGACGAATGTGTCGCCAAGATTATAACCTATTATAAATTGTGCCTCTGGCGCCGGGCCCGCCCCTCATTTGCTTGCATTTTGTCTCTACGGCCCCAAGTTAATGATGCCATGGTCTAGCCAATTTTCACGATATATCGGGGAGGTCGTGCTACCGCTATACTGCTGTGTATATACAACCCAGTTAATTAGCCAAGCGCCGGCGCCTCGGTTAATATTCTGAGCAAACATCGATTTGACGCGTGGAACTTTTGAAAAATAAAGCGAGGAACGCGCGGGTTTCGTACAGCCAATAACATTCAATTACTAACGAAAGAATACTTGTAGACTGATCAACAATGTAGCCCAGAACGTCGCTAGATCCTCGACAGACCAAATCCAGACTAATACTCGCAAACAAGCCTCCCATTTGCGCGTATAGACCGTCCGTCGGGGGATTCACACAGTTTTCTATTTGTACATCCTATACATCTCTAATGTCCAGAAAAATGAGACGCTTAATGTGCAAATTAGTCTCCCCAGCAAAGGTACCTGAGTCTAAGAGGCCATAATGAGTCGTGTCTGCGACAACGTCTAGGAGTGAGAGACGCGACAATGATGTGATGTAGAGAGAAACGAAGAGGCAGGGGAAGAGAGGTGGGGATATAGATGGTAAGGATGTATTATAAAGAACGATTAGCTTCGACGAGACATGGTTTTAAAGACTGGGAAAACTCAAGGATGGGGAGTTCCCCCTCCGGGTGGGTATACGCAATTTTATATCGAAGTATCTGCAGAAAATAATTAATCTTATATGCGCGCGCGCACCTATATAATTATCGAGTGTATAATTTTCAAAAGCACAGGACTGGGAGATAAAGCGACGGCTTCGTTTATGACGCAAGAAAAGAAATTGTTAAGCGGAGAATCTATGAGCGAAGCCCTTGAGCGTAGAGAATATAAGTCAGGCGTAACGAGAAAACTTTTTCTCTCTTTCTCTTCGCGAGTTGCTCCTCGTTTTCTCGAGCTGGTCTCGCCGCTGCTTGACTATAATAAATCCTCGAGGACGATTAGAATTAATGCGAGATTAATTCCAATGGCTCCGATAACATCCTTATCGCACTTGTAAGCTTATTCCACGAAAGCTTTGGCAATAAAAAATTTTTTTTCTCCCAACTAAAACAAAGTGTACAGCAGTATATACAGTTTCTTTTCACAACAACGAAAAGACGATATATATTATGTAGAAGGACTAGTCGGCCATTAGCTTAGAATAGACTCGAGAGCAATCTGAAGCTCATCGATTCTCGATCGTTTATCCTTCTCTCTCGCTCTTTCTTTTACATATATACATCGCTAATTAGGTAAGATAGATAAACGTAACGTGCGTGAGAGCAACACGTGGTTCGCATTTTCGAAGAGTCGCGATGTGTATGTGTGCACACGTATGTCGATAATCAGTAAGATAATCTCCTACGCGAATGGTAGTGTATACGATTAGGTATGAAAAGAAGAAGAGACTGATGCTCGAGCGTCAAAAAGAACTTCGTAATACGACTCTCGACAACGACAGAAGGCGTAAAAATGAAAATCTTGCAGAGTCAGGATGCCACTTAAGGATCGTTCAGTTTTTTTTAACGCGGCATTAGAGAAAGAATCGTGGCTAGTTTTTAGAGAGATACGCGCGTGTGCGAGGCTTTTATCTCGCACTGGAAAGATTTTACGGGTGTCAAAGATGATTATCCTTTTTTCCGTCTATGGAATTCCGCATATATTATAGGTATACATGAAAATTAAACAATTTTTCCTCGGAATATAAGTTTGTATTGTACAAAAAATTAATTGATATTCAATAGTGTACATATGTTTTTTACAAGTATAATACAAAGCGATTACACGAGGAGGCAAGAACGGTAGCTTAATTCGCCCCGAAATAACACTTGCGCACGTCCCGATTGAATTATACTTTTCGAAGGTATCAAAACATTAGGAGTGATCGCGCTTCAAAAATGAAAAGGTGTGCTGTATAGCTTTATACAGTCCTTCTCACTTGAAAAATGAAGAGTCACACATTTGGGCTCCCCTTTTATTAACTTAATGTACCGCGCCTTGTCGGTTCTGAGCTTAATTCCTGGTTTAGTTTTTATCGCTCGCGTTGAGAGCTGTTACTTTCTAGTATAAAAAATCAATTCATCCACACGCTGGAATAATCTATTTAAAAAAATGCCGTTTCAAAACTCGTGCAATAGTTGAATCGAATATTGTATCCATGAATTCTGGCTCGACTTGGAAACGTGTGTATAAGAAAGCGTATATATACTGACCACACGACGAAATATTTTCTCCGCATCTATATCTTTTCCATATAACAAGAATCCAGTCTCTCATCGGATTCCCAGTCTGTAGTACTCGCGTGTCGCGTATATATAATAAGATCGCCGTAGGTACATATACACAGGGGCACATGCACAGCGTCGTCGTGACTTCCAAATTCGCATGCAAATTGCAAAGATGCCATTCGCGCGATATTATATGTCGTATAAAGGACATGTACACATATACACGCGCTCACATATGTACACACGTACAAGAGGTTTTTTTAAATATTTATGACAGTAAAAGGCGATCTCTCACGCGAGAGCGAGTTTTCGCGATTCGCTCGTAAAACGGCTGTGCTCGATTTGAATGAAAATGGAATTTTTATCTCACTCTCTTTCTCTCTCTCGTGTAGTCGTATAAAGTGTGACGTTAATGAAGTTCGACTCGCGAAGCATCTTGGATGGTTCACGGAATATCAGTTTCCGTGAAAAGGAACGCGTATATACGACATTGGAAAAATTGTCCCAATAAAGAGGAAACTCGCGCGCGCGCGCGTGCTTTTCTATTATCCCGAAGGTCTTCAAGCGAATTGTCCACTCGAAACTGTCAGCCGCTTGACAATGAGCCGACAATAATATAGTCGAATGAAGAAAGGAGTGAAGAAAGCCGAAGAATAATAGAGGCTCTCATTCTAGCTGGAAAACAGCCAGGGCTAAGTCAGGGCAAGACAAAGCCCAGCAACTCTCGAAAATGCCCAAAAACGTTATCCTACCGCGAGTTTTATACCTATATAGAGTGCATGTACCCTCCTACCATCCAAAGAAGAGAAAGAAGCTGTATATACGTACACACAAACCAATACGCAACAAAGAAGCAAACAAAGCTGCTCTGGGCGCACGCCTCGAGAAGGAGAGAGAGCGAGAGAGTTATCTTGATGGGGCCCAAACTAAGTACTTTCGTTGCTGCTGCAGCACACAGTTCAGGAAAAAGGAAAGATCTTTGAGCGCGATGGATGCCTGATAAGTGCGAGGAGAGTTAGTCCGACGTTTTTCCCTCTACTAATGCACATAACGCGAAATCGCGCTCTGAGGACTATAACACATTGTCGCCAACGAAAAGACTGTGCGACACGATTCGTCGATGCGATAGCGATGCGTTTATATATAGATGTGTGCGCGAAGAAAGGGACTGAAAATATAAAGTGCGCTTTTTCGGAGAAAGAGGTGACGGACGGATTTTTTTCGTTCATTTATGCTGCTCGAGTTTCAAGGGGTTTTCCGAATTCTCACGGATGATCGGTAGTAAAGAGCTTCGATGCTGGAATGTTTTTGTGTCTTGTATAGTCTTCGAGAGAACGACAGTCGAGATGAGATATAAGGGGTTATCTTGCGAATCTCGAGGGATTAATACGATTTTCTAATGGGTAGGATTGTTGTGGTCAAGTATATTCATTATTACTGCTATAAGTTTGCAACTTCAATAATTCACGTGCAAATGAAATTAGAAACATTGAAGGTGGAATATCGCTATGTGGCATCTGATATATAATCTCGCTTTTAGTAGTTTACCTTCTATACGAAAAGTGACATCGGCCTCATTAGAATACAAAACGGTACGCAAGCCGCTCATATCCATTTTGTTCGTCACACCGGAGAAAAGAAGAAAAGAAAGTACAAGATAAGCATCGACCCAGGCGTCATTTCAACCGAAGGCAGTATAAGGAGACAAGGTCGTCTGTGTAAGTCTGCAAAAGAGAGAAAAAAAATCAAAGGCACTCGTCGCTTATACCGACGAGCCGTTACGCGTTAATGCTAGGCTCCAATGTGTCGTCGTTCCTCTTTTTCTCTCTTCTTTCCTCGAGGAATATTTTTGGAGGGCAAAAAAAGCGATGTCTTGCTCGCTCGTCGCCCTTACCCATCGGAACTAATGAGCCGCGCAAACGCGCGGTAGTATAGTTCTGCTTTTTTCGGTGGCGCCGTTACGGTTCCACAGATTTTCTTTTCTCGTACTGCGATTTTGGCCAAAATCGTTATTGTACTGGAATATATAATGAGATGCAACTGGAGATGCCCGGCCGAAGACTTTGTTGCTGATTACGAAAACAACTTACGGATTACTACAGTTACATAATTATATTTATTTACTTTTAAGTATATAAACGTTTATACCAAGAATGCGCAAGAAGAAACACGCTCTCTCGCGTATACAAGTCGATGCTCGGACATTAAAATACTAATGTTTAAGAGTCGAGCGCGAGAACGACTGAATTGGACATTTTATTACATTGAACTGGTTTGAATTTTTTACCGTACATCGACAAGTGTTTACTTGAAATATAAGACCTGAAAACTGGAAAGGGAAAAGTGTGAAATTTAATCTATATGCATAATGCTATTTGTATATGACACTTGATACTTTACATCTGACTAACAGTTTAGGTGTGGTTTCTTACGCACAATGAACGGCACTGTTAAGATTATTATCTCGCTGAAAATGTGTGTGTTGCAAAATGTGTACGACAATTAAGTAAACTACAATACCAGAACTGCAACGATTATCATCTTCATGCCACCATCACGTTTCAGCTATAAAAAGTGCAAAGAGGAAAATAGAGTTGTTTTGAAACATTTACACTAAATTTTCCACTTGAAAAAAATATCGTACATACTTCATTATGAATTATACTCTACAAGTAATTAAATAACTAAGACATAAAAAGTCTCTATATGAATGTGAAATTACATCTGTCCTCACATTTTCCCAAAACACGAATACGAAATCTGAAATCTCGACGAGATTCCTTTTACACAAACTCTCGCTGATGAACTAACGAGGCAATTAGTCCGGTTTGTTAATTCACCGCATCTCACAATTTTATCGCGCTCTCAGCTCGATAACGCAGCGAGAGAATCTTCGTCAGCCACCGGTAGCTTATCTACTTCGTCAGATCGAATCTCTGCTGCTGCGGGCGTCGCTATATACATTCCAGTACCGCACAGAGATAGTATTGTGGATGTCCGGTTTTCGGAAGAACCTCTAGTCGACAGGTGACGACGAGGATGGACTTTTTCTATACAACAATAATAGCTGACCCTGTTATAGAGATAAGAATTTTCTTTTACGAGCTTGTAGATTCTCTTTTCGAGGTAGTTATATTATAAATACTTTGTATACAGTACAAACGATTAGGACTGGATCATCTTTAATTTCATTATTCTCTTGGCAATAAATTCTTAACGATGTCAAATGAATGAAGCTTATGTATGTAAAGCATTTCGAATAATGTATTATAAGAGACTATATACTCTACACACGTTTTCGTACTATTATTGTTACTTCTTCTATCGAAGCTGGGCTATTTTACTGTACAATTTATACAGGATGACATTTTATTTAATATATACCTCGCTAGTCTATTTCCAAACGTCCAAATAAAATTCGAGCATGAAAATATCAGAGCTGATCGACGACGCTCTCTTTGGGATAGAATGAATTGGTGTCAGGTTTGTAAGAACAACACAAACTTTGGAAACTCAGGTGTTTCGTAAGCAACCCTCGCGCGCATCGGAGGACGAATGGAAATTTCCATAAAACTTCCCGTACGTGAAAAAATGTTGAGCACACCGTTACCGCCGTCTAGCCTCTGTAAATCGTCTGGTCCAGTCTACTCCGCGTCATAATTCAGACCCTTTTTAACTGTTTCTGTCGCATGTCCGCTCTCTCTCCCTCTTTCTCTCAGACTCTCACTCGCTCGCGGTCTTTTTTCTTCCCCTGCGGAGAGGCGCGTATAAGCGCAAGGAAAGCGAGGAGGCCTTGAGTTATGCGCCTACCTGGCATGTCGCAGAGAGTAGGAGGTCTCGAGCTTTTCAGGAGAGAGAGAGAGAGGATATATTCTGCAGCAGAGAGTACAGCAATGCTGTAAAACCCAGGCGCCAGGTTCTCGTCTATCCGATGTACGTGAGGCTTGTGCTGGCGCCACGCCGGTTTTCCCCCTGATGCGACTTTTCTTCTTTTTGCTTTCCCTACTCTCTTTCTCCTTCTCTTTACTCTCGCTCTCTTGAAGATGCTATACCCGACGGGATCTTTAACGACTTTTTTTATTTTTCTATCGAGTATTTCGTTGTTTTTTATGCTTGGATGATCGAGGGATTCATTCGGGATTTTATTTCCATTTTCCTTTACGACTTCTCGGAATCGCTCGCGTCTTGTAACGGCGCTATAAGTGCAAAACGTTCAGGCTAATATAATACAACGTAATCGCAGCGAAGTCGTACCGTGAGAAAACGGCACAAACCAAAGGCTCTCGACAAAAGTGCAGTTTATTCTCAGCCATAGGACACCTGTCTCCTGTACGTATATGTCTTTAAGGTAGGAAACGCTTCCTTTTCGCACATCTCGTCCCTTACTAACTGGCCAACGCTGCAATTTTCGTCTAGTCGTTCGCGACCCAAATACACACGCTTCCTCGAATGGCCTCTAACCCAAATCTCTCAGGTACGCGTTATACTCCAGAATGTCGTAACATTACGGAGTCGTGAAAATCCATTGTTCTCCGGAAAGGGACTCGCTTTTCCTCGGCCATTTTTATGGCTCGACGGCCGAGATTTATGGCGGGGGAGCGTATAAGCTACAGCAGCAATGGCCATACCGAAGTAAAAAGCGACGCTTCTTCTTGCGCAAGAGAAGCAAGTCTCGGGGGGTGCAAAAGAGAGAGTCTATATTTTCATCATCGCTTCGCCGGGTATCGATTACAATACGCCTCGTAAATTTCTGCGCAAGCTTTTTTCATCTTTTTGTTTACATCCTTTCGTAGTGAATGTACCAATATAATGTATGCATAGACATAAGCCGTACAGTGACCCATGTGGAAAAGCGAAAATGAGAAAGTATGTCAGACGATCTCTAGGTCTCTGTGCTAACCTTTTTCCTCGTTATACCTGAACTCGAGCTAACTTGAAAAGTCAGTACTGCACATGCATACTTTGAGAGAATCGCTACGGGAGGACTGCATTGAAGCGAATCGTGTGTATAGAGTCAAGCTCCTCTCTCGCCGTATTTTCATAATTGATCTGCCCATTGGGTATCGATTTCAAAGGTCATAAATAACGAAGAGAACTCGACGTGATCCTGCCGAGAGAGCCGAGGTGAAACTTCTCGCATTCTTCGCTATGGGGGATTATACCTATAGCTCTGGGTGTGGTAAGGGCCGCGGTTTTTCAGGGCTGTAGTCTCTCTCTCTCTCTCTCTCTCTCTCTCTCTCTCTCTCTCTTTCTCTCCTTCTTTCTAGACCGTACGCTGTGCATTACAACAAGTGTCGTTTTTGCACCTAAATTTTTCTAACTTTATGACTGAAAGCTATAGCGTTGTAAATAATATTGGAAGACTATCGCTTATAGGTATGCCTTCACTTGTGCCGTTGATTTTTTTCCACTGATCCGAAATACAAACTATAAATGCAAAGAGAAAGAGAGAGAGAGAGAGAGAGAGACAGCGAGAGAGGAAGAACTGCGTTCCTGAGACAAGTATAGACGGAAGATTTTTTTCTAATTTACGATTTTATGATCGACCTTCGGAGGGTGTAAGTGATATCCACCGTAAAACCGAACGAGTACGCTCATATACTGTGTTGCTCATGATGATTTTTCCGTTCTTTGGAACTATGCCGATGTTTGAAAAATAAGGTCGCCCTCGTCGTTAGCGCAAATTAAAATACGGGTTTGCTCGTTAAATCGCTGCAAAGATTGTGCTTAATTATTTTCAATACATAATCACAAGCGTACACGTATGCGTACATCTACCAGCGCGAGAGGCGAGTTCTACTTCATTATTATAATATTTACATTCATTACGTATATCTACCCGAAGGCCGTGTGCGTATTATCCGTCGATCCGATCTTTTTCCCTGCTCGTACCGATCTCCAAAAAATTTATTCGCAATTTTGATAAATCACTCTTTTATATACCTTGTTCATTGACTCACTCGCGTTGTAGCGTATTGCACATTCTACGCTTGCCTTTCGTCGTACCTGCAATTTTAAAAACGAAAGAAGAGAATAAACGAGAGAGATCCTGCAAAGCACTGTGCAGGGGGAGTAAGAGGAGGAGGAGAACACGTCGTTCGGAAGGAACAGACGTTAAGCGAATACTTAAGCGCGATAACGAGGAGGGCGGATCCGCCTGTGGTCGACGTAAGTGACTCCGGGATTCCGCACCGAGCTGTTGCAGCTTGAGACTGACGGAGTCCCCGGAGACGCAGGATTTTCTCGTGTCCGTGTATATGGTACACGCGTATATATGCGAAGAAGAGAAAATTTCACCTTTTAGCCTACGATCGCTGTGAGGGACTCGAGGGAACGTGTGCACGAGGGCGTTTCTCCAGAGAATTTTTCGCTGCCTTGTTTTTCGATGCGGTGGATTATAACTTTTAATGTACTTTTGCAGAGCGTAGCAAATATTTTTACATATAGCCACATTATTTACGGTGAAAACTGCTCTTAAGGTTCTCACGTTAGGTCTTTGCTCACGTATTCTCAAATGTAATTTAATTGGAAAAATGAAAATAAGGATTGTACAATTTGTTCGTGAGTTGAACTGTCATGTCGATATAAAGCGCAGTCACAGCGAAAATTCCCTTCGCTTCAGGAAAGAACGGCCGACCCATTCATCGGCCCTCTTAAGAAAAAAAAACGAAAGAAACTTTGCTTCAAAGTGAAGAAGCCCGCGACTTATGCAGTCGACTAAGCGTTCCCCAATATAAGGACTTTTCTGCGCCGTGGCGCATTCAACGACGCACCTCGCTATAAACGGCGCTAAGTGCCAGTTCGAGATGTCGATAAGGCAGAACCTCCGTTGGAGGTTTTCTTTTTCAAGTTTTTTAAGGAGAGTAACCTGAGTTGCATCATTCGTGATGCAGACACTGTTTTTTCTGACGCTTATTTCTTTGTCGCGAATCACTTGGAGGTCGGGTGAATGACATCGTCATACCCGGGCACGTACATGCTCCTTTAGTATATCTGTAGCAGAAATTTTTATTTTCTCTGACACTAACCATTGCACTTTAATGTTTACCATATTTTAATTTTTGATAGAAAATATTATGAGTTTACAATTGTTAGATTATGTGGAAGCAGCTCAAATTATTACATAAATAATAACATATTCAAAAATAACAGATATGAATGATAAATATGATAACGAATAATAATAAATGTTTTATAAAAAATATATTCAGTTTTATTTATTTTTTTGATTGGGAGTTCCATAGTGCATAAATAGATTCGAGCAACGACCATAACACTTATTTTCCGCGATGGTACTTTCCATTCCTAATTAAAGATATACTTAAAAGGTTATTGTAGCGTCGAACACAATAGAAATCTTTCAGAAAATTGAAAAAGGTTTCCCAAAACCAAATTTCCACGTAAATGCAAATGTTATGATATAGCAAAACTCTCAATCCGTTCACGTATCCAATTTCGTGTAATTCACTTCTACTCAATAACGGTCAATCCACAAATCACTCCAAGAAATGTCAGACTACAGAATAATAGCAAAACGACGAATAACCGTAGTCCCGGCGTATATAGTCGCAGTAGATTGGCATCGCTTAACCAGAGCGACAGCGCGGAGTCCGACTGTGTCGCGCATCAACGAGAGGGGGGGGGGGAGAGTACTGCATATACCGCATCATATACGAGAGGCAAGCTAGATTAGCCTCGTATACGCTCTCGCATACATAATGTCCTAACGTACGCAGACTCGCGAGTATTAATTAATGCGTATTTATGCCGAGGCGGCGGCGTCGCCGACGGGATAAGACTTTTGCGTCGGCTAATTGAAACGCCACTGTCAAGCCGAGCGCGCGAGAGCAGATAAGCGGCCGATTGCGAGCTACGAGTTATGAGACGATATTATGAACCGTCGAGTGTATGTGTGTTTACATACGTATACTGGTTCTACTCCACATACATCGGGACCGAAATTAATTTCGATCTCGTACAACGGCATGACGCGATCGAACAATTCGATTATCGATAATACATCTCTTTCGACACTTTCGTTTACTCATTCCGTATCTTTCAAGGGTCAAGTGAGAATTTACTCTGTTATGCGGTATGTCCGCATTTGATCGTCGCCACGCAAAATTATATTCATATGTATATGAGATCGAACGTACCGTGTGCAGGTGATTGATTTATTGGAAGATATTTGCATGACGATGAAGCGTGCGTTTCGGCTTGTCGAGTTTTCGTTGTTGAACGAATTTTTATCGCAATGAGATTTTAACGCTGATACCGATTTATCGACAAATAATCAACCGTTGACAGCAATAAACCACGATTAGAGTACCCGTGCATGCGGTAGCCGTGGCCGATGTATACATATATTGTTTTTGATAATAGAAGATTTTATTTTATTCTTCGATATTTTTAGTCAATCGAAAAATTTGGATGATTATCGATGTGAAAATTATCAAGGCGTAAATTAAATTGATAAATATAAACATAAACATTTAAGATAATAAATACTCTTATGATATTAAAAATATGAGTCTCTCCTTAAAATAATATTATATATTATACAGCATAAAACCACTATAAAATACTATTGATTCTTTTGAGATAAGCAAATTATTTAGTTTATTATAATTTTATAATATATTATAGCAATTTAAAAATTCTTCTTATTAACCAGCAAAGCCTACGTATCCCGAAGAACCTGCATGTCCATGACAATCACAAAATTCGTCCGATCCATCAGTTTCGCAGGTTCCATAAGATTTACCTTTATTTTGGCAAATTCTGTTACACTCACGTCTATCACAATCTCCGACTAAAAAATTAAATTTAATATTTTATCTTATTAAACATCGATATCTAAATCATATTATAATAATTCTGACTGTTGCATTTATTAGATACATATAATCAAAAATGACATTATCTCAGCTTCTAAATATTACCACGTTATCAATAATTAATACATGTTGGTACTGTATTATACCCAAACGAAAACAATTCACTGGCTCCGTAATTACGTTTGAAAAAATATATTTAGTTGCTTAAAAAAATGTAGCTATATACAACGAGGTATTAACAGCTTTCCGAATACATAATTTTATGTTATCTTTACATGTATAAAACATATGTATATTATATATTGAACTACTTACAAGATGCTGAGGCATATGTTATGGCTACAATAAATAGTAAGAGAATAACTGCAAAGCACTTCATGATTTTTAAGTTGATTAATGCTATAAATTACAATCAGTAATTTTAGAAAAATTTTGTTCCAACTGATACATCCCAGTAGGTTAACCTAATTTATACGTATTCGAGTCGTGACGTTAAAAAACGTGCAAGTTGTAAAAGACATGAAATTACGCATATATACCTGACTTTGGATTCGTGATTTAAGATAAAAAAAACGTGCGAAATGAGTACATTAAAAAAATTGATAATAATAATTCAATGCATTTGTAATCGCTTTATAAAACTTTTGATTTTTTTATGCAATTTTTTAAAACAATTTGTTTAAATAATTCATTTATTTAAACTATTTATTTAGATTCATTAATTATGCAATAATAACATATCAATGTTGAATTGATATATGAAATGAGCATTAAGATATAATTAGAAATGGTTAAGAGATCGATTGAAACTTATACCTAACATCGCATTAAACATTTATAAAAAGAGTCTATAAACTTTCAGTCATAAACTATTATAAAATTTAAAATATGTTTTTATAAATCTACTTTTTCTGTAATTAATTTTTTTATTATTGTTATACTTATTGTTAGTGTCAAGTTGAGAACAAGAGACGTATAAAAATGTAGATATTTGTGAAGTAAGTGCTTAACAAATATCTACATTTTTATACGTCAATTAGCTCAATTGTTCTTCATTAATATTTTGCCCCGACTATGTGAGTATTTAGAGAATCTAAGCTCGAAAAGAGAATATTAAGGAAATATAACTAGAGCATATCTGACGTATTTGATATTACTTAGTTTAAGAAAGATTTGACACACGTATTATTTGTATATATTCCTTAATTGTCATTATATATTAATATAATATTAAGGGAGTAATCCTAAATTTAATAACGAAAATAACACAAAAAATTATTGATAAGAGATGAAAGATAATTTAAAGTAGGTTAATCGGCGTTTTTCGTATTTCGACAGTACACTTATATGAAATGATCTTTGATACATACTAAAGTAATCCATACAAGTACTTCTTAGATATACAATAATATTGTCCGTTTCTTGTAATGTTTAATTTCTGTACGTTTAGTTGCTTACTGTAGTGTACATGTTAACTAATTTTCACCAGGCTATACTTAAAATTTTCATATAGAATCGCATTAGTGATTACTGCAGTTTACTTTATACTTAGTTTACTTTCTTCAATCCCTAACGTTGCTTTAAACACAAATTTTCTGGATAGTATGTTACACATTGTTTGATTACGTGGCAACACACTCAAAGTAAACGACACTTTTATCAAAGCCAAGAAAAACTATACCTATAGACTAGTATTGTGTAAAAAAAATCTAATAACCTAGATTAATTTGTCTTTTTTCTCTGATTGATTAGTCATTCTTGTTATTTTGAGCGTTCAACTCAGACTGGTCACCTTAAACGTATTCTCATTGAGTCATAATTTCAATAAACCAGTTTTATCTGGCGGAAGTAATGACAGAATTAATGAAAATCTTGAGAGTTGAAGCAAAGAATACCTCCTTCTTGAAATGTCAAATAAACAATCTCTCGGTTTCTCTAGTTCTTGGAGGACGACCGCAATGCGGTAGTATCCAGTCATAGTCGTTCTACATAACATATACAGGGGGATAAGGCAAGAAACGCGCTCAGCTCTAAGCATGTCCGAGCCGGGCAATTATCGCGGATGACAAAGGCGGAATTTACTGGGTACAAGTATCTTCCACGTCCTCCTGCAGCAAAGCCTCCGCTAGCGCGCAAATCATCAGCGATTACACGTACCATTAAAGTCCTCTCGTGGTGAACATAGTCACGAGTAGCGCGCAATCGTCTAATTTACGCAAATTGCGAATCCGCTCGCTCTCGTACACGACGTATAATGCGCCGCTAATGTCGCCCTCGCTGGCAAACTAAGATCTAATAAAGCGACAAATCAGCCTAACGGCTCGAGTCCTCCGATTTCGGGCCGTATGGGCGCAATCTCGATGCGCCGTCGCATAATGCATACACGCCGGACTTGATATTGCACAAGCGCGCGTATAAGCCGCGACGATTCTATATATATTATACTATAGCGTAGCTGTAGCACGACTCGAGTGAGAGGAGTTTAATCAGTTGACGCGTATACGTGTGTCTCTCGACGCGCTATATGCGCTACTGTGTGTATTTCAATAATTGTCCGACGTGATTTGTGCGCAATACGAGCCGGATGCAGCGTATGCTCAGCTTTCCGTTGTTACTATACATAGAGTCTGCCGGCTTGAGAGCGAGATGAGGATTGCGACGGATAATATGCATATTGTATGTGCCTTGCTGTTTAGGGAATGGTTTCTAAGATTTGCATACGATTTGCCATTCTAGCAAATGCAGTGCTTGATAATGCCAGTAAATCGAAAATAAATTGTTGTATTCACGAAAATGCATTATGCACTTGCAGTTCAATCATCTTGACTAAGAAAAGCCGTTTAAATTGTAATGTATGTTTTATTTACATTTTGGCAACGCCATACGTGCGGGTATATGAATAATGTAAATGCACAGAAAAAGTACAGTGAAAATAAAATATGTAAATGTTAAACAAATATAGGTAATAGTAATAGTATTCAAATAAATAAGGTATTATTACAATATAATAGATTAAAATGAAAAATGTTATAGAATATGATAGTATGTTGATAAATATAAAAAACTATAAGGTATACTCCGTATGAAGGTCGCGCCTAAAAAACGTGCTCACATATCTGTGTGATGCATTTCAGTGTAGTGAAAACTTAGTATATTAAAGTGATAATGTTATACGGGGATGGTCATGGTTAATAATATTAGTGAATAAAAAATTAATAATTCAAAGGATGTTAAACGCTGATTTTAAAAATTTTAAAATATCTGTTGTCGCAATTATGAGCAATAAAAATATACTAATTAAATTAAATGTACAGACGGATTTAAATACAAGATTATATAATATTAATTATATTTTTGAATATAGACATTTAATATAAAAATATATACTTACGTATTGTGTCATTAAAGTATTATTATATATTATCACAAAATAATTAAAATATCATATCATTGTTATATGAAATTGAAACGTAATGAAATAGGAAATATGATTACACTATATAGTATATACTATAATTTTATTTTAATATTGTATTCAAGAACACTTATCTTTTCGGTGTAAAATTGCAGTAATCAGTGTTGAACTGTGGTTAACTTACCTTAGCCCACACATGATTTTTTAATAAAGCTGCATTTTTTCGTAAAAATTATTCAAATATTAAAGTTAATTATAAAAATATTAACTACTTATATAAATGAGTAATTATGTTCCTAAAAGGCGCATGAAACTCCTATAATTTAATATAATTGACTTTCTTAACCATACACCGAACTATAGAAAGGTCGTAAACACCCTCGTCTCGAAAAGTAACAATACAATAACAGCATGCAGTAGCAGAAGCCTAGCATCAATAGCTGACCTTACAACACCGCTTAAGCGCAACAATAAAAATGCTAAACATAGTCAGCACATCTTCGTTTCACCACCCCTTGACATTTACAGCCCGCGTCACGTAACATTTACCATCCGTACAATCTGTGCACTGGCGCAATATCGAGCCAATCAAACACATGGGCCGAAAACAAGTGGAAGACCACCACTATCACCGTTATACCTCAAAAGACCATCCCGCCGGACGCACATGTCACCACCAGCACCGCAAACACATAAACAAGAACGTTTCAATCGGCAACCGTATAGTAGCAGCAGGTTACGTCAATTAAGATCGTCAACCGCAACAAGTATAAATATATACCGACACCCATTCCAGTCATTTCCTGCGCACATACACCCCCCGCGTCGCGCATCTGTGCGACTCTCGCGCGTCTTTATGTACGTCGACACAGTACCAAAATTGTTTTATTGCGCGCCCCCGAAGGGACGGTCCAGCTGTCGCGATGCTACTTAGGTATACGATTGTCGTCTCGCCGTTGCGCGTCGATGCTGATGGTGATTCTGAATAAATATATGCCCAGCTGTTCAACGAGCTATTACGAATGCTTTCGCGGTTTTTAATTGTTATTTCTGAATCAAATAGACGCACATCTGCAAGATTAACGTAGGACTACTTACCTGTATACGGAGACCTCGAGGATTGCTAGTCGATGAATTACGTATGGACCGCAAGAAGCCGAAGAAAACTATCAGAGCTGAAACAAATAGAAAAAAGTGTAATTATTATGTATAAGCAGACACTGTAAATAAATTTGAAAAATCCGCATAGCCAGCGCGCCTGCATCAAAGGGAGACTTTGTAAAAAAAGTAGAAAACCGAATGCCCGCGCGCGCTTCTACATTAGCGAGATAAGTCCTCCGCGGAGTATTTTTTTTTGTCTCTGAGCTCTACCCCTTTCAGCCTCCCTCTTTCTCTCTCTCTCTCTCTCTCTCCCCTCCTCTGTGGGGGGCAATAAATCTGCTCGCGGGAATTAGTTTCGAGATAAAGTATAATATCGGGGGCTGACGTCGCTTGCGCGACTCTCTCTTTCTCTCTCTTTCTCCGTATATTTATTGCCTCGATAGTGTCAGTCGTATGCAAGCCACGACGCTCCCTTTTTCTCTTCCGCCCAAGAGAGCTACCGCTGAATTATTGGAAAATAGTCTCCATCTCTTTCTCCTCCTTCTTTTTCCTTCTGCTCTACTCTTCCCCGCAGCCGCTGCCTCCGCGACTCTTTGCTTATTTTCCGAGAGCAGCTACCGGCTACAAATCTTCTTTCGCTGCCGCTACTGCTACTTTGCATTCACGGACGTGTCCTCGCGCTCTTTTTCTCGTTTATCAATGTTTATTTATTCCACAGGCTCTTATACACACAATCGAGACGTTGATAAACACGACTCGACTACTTTCCGAAGATTTTTTCACCCGATATGAATTTGTATTATGCAACATACTCGAAAGAAAGAAAGTAATAAGGAAGGGTAATATGCGTAATAATAAAATATGCATGATATTTGTCAGATCGACTCATTCATAAAATATTTATCGTAATAATATGCAGGACGATCCAATCGGTTGAGTATTATAACCGAAAATCGTCTACCGTCTTGTTTACCTGCAGCGTAATATCGAGTCATAACACAAGAAGTATATATCTGTATAACCGATTCGGGATATCATCGTATAGGCGCAGAGCAGCGGCTTTTTATTACGCGCTAAGCGCCGCGTACAGCCCACCGATCAAACCCGGATTACGTGCACATGAAAAAAAGGAGGAATTGCAAATTTCTCTATACGAATATACCTGTGCGTGTAAAGTATCGTGTGTCACTGCGCGCGTGAAAAATGCGTTTTCATCGCTCGTATAACTTGGCACCTGCTCGCGACTTCACCTGCGTGTCGCTATACTACCGTCGGCTTGGTGTCAATTAACCTCATTTGAATATGTGGAATGAAGTCGCTTAATTTATATTTTTTTTTTACGCGTCCTGCGTGTGACGTGTGTCTGTGGTTATAAATAAACAAAACGTCACATATAATTCCATATGCATGCAACGCCGAAGGGAGTTTGTCGGAAATAACAATTAAAAAAAGCAGGCTCTCTTTCGTCAAAAAAGCCAGACGCCAGAGCGATAACGATTTTTTTATCAACGTTCTCAAAGGGAGGGAAAAAATGTCACCAGTTCGCGAAACCGGAAAAACAAAGCCGTTTGATTAACCACTGCAGAGTACCATTACGCAACGCATCCCCTTTCGCGTATATGTACCAGTATAGTAATACACGTACCAAAGGAAAACATATCACCCATACACATCCGTTCTGGTCACAAGCACCCTTTCCAATCCAATCCGCGGAATGAACTGTAAAATATGCGGGCCCGGATAACATCTGCTTTTTCACAAACGAGCTACCGACAAAAAAGCATAAACAGTGTAGTATAGAGCAGTCGAAAAAAAAACAAAATTCAGAATGAATACACGGCGGTGCATTTGAGAAAAAGAGCGAGAGTTTTTCTCGTAAAAATTCTGACTCGCGCGCGTTGCGAAAAAAAAGTACGCGTGGGGGCGGGTACGTGCAGCTCGCTATCTGCTCCCGCGATAACAATGATATCTCTGATATATTATGGCCGCTGCTGCAGCTCTCTTTTCCTCCGCTATACATGAGCGCTATCTCTCTTTCTCTTTCTCCCCCTCTCTCTCTCACTCTCTCTCTTTCGTTTTTTATATGCATCTACTACGTGCGCGTTGCCGCTGGTGGAGATCGAAAATACGAGGAAAAAGCGTGTATCACTCGTGCTTGCTCTCCATTTTTGCGATACTGGCATAGGAGCGTGTATACGTATTATAGGGTGTTCATAAATAACCGAATAAATACAGCTGGAGTAAAAGCTGATTTTTTTATTCAGGAACTTCATTTTTCAGGGGAGAGGTGAATTTGAAGAACGAAGTGAAGCTTGCACAGAGGTTACATATCGAGTATTTTTAGGACACGAATTTTAATTTCTCGACAATTCGATGTATGATAAACAAAGACATTTTATAAATACATTAATTAACTCTATAGTATTCTTCTGCCATTAATATGTAATCAACCGTATTAGCTCAAAATTTTTTGCACCAGATATATGTATAAAATATTTATATCATATATCTTTTATTAATACGATACGTATATTACACGTATATTAGTCCGTAAGTTTTCTTGAAGCAATTTGATGATAACTTCTGGTTTGGGTTTACTCAATCCACATTGCAGAACTGCAGTTACTATTGAATCACGTTTTTCACAGATTATGCTACAACATTGTGGTGTCGAAATTGTGAAACATTATGTAACGTGTAACAATGCAACTATTATACAGTTCTTTTAAATTAATTAACAATAATGCAATTCATTAATTATTAAATTAATTAAGATAAAAGTAACTGATCTTGCAGATCATAAATATTAATTTTGTGATTATTTTAAACACTTTTTCATCGAACAATATTATTTGTTAAGTGAATCGATCGTAAGTTAAAAATCCAAAATTCTTTTATTCAATTTAAGATTATGTTTGTCATTTTACTGCTTTTTCAGTTCCCGTAACCCACTAAATTGCAGGCCGTATTCAAAAAGTAAAAGAAATTTTATCTAGAAAATCATGGTTTGAGTTTTTTGCCGTAGATAACTTTTTCATAATGAAAAATTTCATAATGTTTTCGAAATTGACTGATTTTACAAAGTGTAACGAATGAATACTTGATGAGCGATTAGTGACGGAAGCTGCTAAGTGTTGCTTAATTCATGTGCAACCTTACTCAGCTATTTATTTATTTGATACATACATGAACCTATGCATTTCAGAAAGCGTATATAATATGTATGAACAATTGACCGTGCATAATATATATACTCTATAACACACATATTTCATATATACATGTATAATGTATATATATATATATATATATATATATGAAGCCTTCATAGGTATAAATCTCAGTAATGTGAAAATAATTCATCATTTCAAAGATGGAATTAAATTTTGCGAGCATTCGCATCACTCTACTTTTTTCGGAACTCTCTTTCAGCCATTCTATAAAATATGATAATTCTATTAAAAACGATCAGACTAGTACAATGGGTTTGTATTAAAAAAAGGTGATAAACGGCTAACCAACTTTGTTGGAATTTAAAAAGACGTTTTTATATTAAGATACCTTTATTATTATGATTCGTGACTATGGTAATAAAAACGCTTAAAATAAGTAATTTCAAACATGATTTGATACATACGAAATGGTTTTGAAAAAAATGTGATTTTCTGATTTTTGGAGTATATAATTATCTAATAATAAGGTTGAATTCGAATTAACGATCTTGAAAACTTCTTATAATATACTAACCTGATATTTTTAATTATTTTTGTTTTAATTTTGCAATTAATTTAACATTAATCGCACATCTTAATGTTTAAGGTATATAGATGTTCTATTTCTATGTGTTACAACGACTTTGATAATCTAGCAATTAAAAATAATCCATAGAATAATCATTGATTACGAAAGTAGAAGGAACTAAATGTCGAATATCTTTGTCTCGGCTTTTTTTGGAGATTTAAAATAAATTTTGTCACTATTTGCATCTATAATTAGGAATATAATTTTAAAGAAAGTATAAAATACTTTTAGCACAATACTACATAAAAACGTTATGGATCGTGAAACTGAAAATCGTGCACAAACAAAAGTCAGAAGCAGCAACAGCGAGTACGTCATCATTTATATGCATTTATGTTGCACGTACACACACAGAATCACCCTGAAGCCGGAGGCGAGTCGCGTTTCCATTTTTCTACCTTTTAGTCGGTATGCTACCCCAGCGTATATGAGTCTATGTGCGAGTGTGGATATAACACCGAACGAACGAGATGTTCGCCAACACTGAGCGACCCCTCGACTCTTTCGCTTGTATTTCACATTCAAAACGAGCCCCGGCGGCGGCTGCTCCGCTGCTATACTATCTTCCCCAGAAATAAAACAAAATCAAGCACATAGGTGAACATTTTGCTTAGCAGACTTTTTCTTTTTCTCTCTTACTCTGCGGTATACGAGCGACGTAGCTACCGATAACGTTTATTTTCAGAGGAATTTTAATCTCGTGGATTGTAGATAGTTCCTTTCCTTTGTTCGCATTTCTTTCTTGGAGTTTCTGCAATTTCGCGATGAAAATGTCGTTGGATCGCGTTTTACCGCAAAGAGGAATACCGTCGAGTGAAGAAATAATTTTCTTACAGAATTGTTCATTCACATTTTTGTTTTCTAATTTGTTTTTCTTTCTCTCGTTCACTCGCTTTTGTGTATAACGAAGAGGACGCACGCCAGCAGAAAAAAGCAGCTCTTTTTTAATCGAAATCAGCATCAGGGTGTGAGAGAAAAGTTAAAATTCTGCTCGGGAATAACCTCGGAAAAAGCGGTGGGTTGAGCTGAACGAAACACGAAGAGAAGAAGAAGCAGAGAGAACGATGGAGAGGAAGAGTAAGCGGCGTACAGTTTAATTTAAAAAATAATTAAACCGCAAAATTAAACGCGAGAACCCTCTCGACCCTGCTGCTGCTCTGACTCCTCTTCCGACGCTCGAGTTGGCGTTGCGCAGTAGTCTTGTGCGAGCGCTTTTTTACAGGTCGGAATAGCAGAATATCAAAATTTTAGATTCATGAAAATAACCCGTGTAATTTTCAATGACTATGAGTACATTCGCGGAAAGGAAAAAACGCAATCAGTATAATTTTCGCCGGTATTCTCAAAGAGTTTCTATTTATAATTTTGTGAAACAAAAAACACATATGCTAATGCAATTACAAGCCACTCAAGGAAGCCAGGATAGGTACAAAAGTGCTACTGTCAACGCAACAAAACCAGCTCACAGAAATGTTAAGACGCGAAAAATTCTCGCATTATTCAGTCAGATAATGCAAATAGATGCGGCAAGTGGCGCGAAACCTCATTGTTCAGTCGACAAAAACGTCCAGCGGTTCGGCATTGAGCTCGCAAACGAGATTTGCAGCGCAAGAAGAGAACGAGCATAAAGAAGGTTAAAAACCTCCGAAAAGACAGACTCGAAAGACGAAACGTAGCGGAAAAAAGGAGAGCAGAGTATAGAACGCTCTTCAGAATAGAACGCTCTCGAGAGGAAGATCCGCCGAGTAGATACGAGTCGAGAAACTGGAGTAGTCGTCTTCGAAGGCAGCAGTGTTTACAGGACTTAGTTCGGGGCATTGTGAGCTGCAGTTATACATCGGCGCCAACTCTTTTTGTTCGACGCCTGGATTAGCCGGGCTCAGCCGCCCAGCAGGGGCGGTTCGTTACCTTCCTTTTGCCCGATGAATTTCGCTAGCGGTATATACTGCTCCTCCGGGGAAAAGTCCAAACCCAACGAGAGAGACAATGAGTGCAGGTTTTTTCGAGATTTTCTCTATATCGCTGCTGCGCAATCTGCTACGGATAAGGATAAGGAGAGAACCGCCGGCTCTTGCGTAAGCGTAAGCTTCTTGGGGGTTATACGACGAGATATGGATTTTTGCGCAACGCTATGGCTGCGGTGCACTGCTATGGCCGATGACGCTTCGTGTTCGAAGAAAAGGACGGCAGAGTATGCGGTTTGCGAGAATAAGGGACCGAAGCCGCAATCAGATATAATGTAAGAACGCGTTAATGTTTTGGGATAAAGGTGTCCAGGTGTGGATATAGTTGCGCAACTAGGCCGAGGACTCGGATTTTCCGAGGACACGTTTTTGCGCAGGTGAGATCAAAACAAAAGATCGAAACGACCTGATAAAGCGCATGCTTATGCTAGACTCGTTTGCATTATGGAAATCTGGATCTGGAGCATTATATATATTGCATAGTGTTTCTAACGCATTTTCATTCGGCTTACTTTTTTTCAATACAATACGCGATCGAATATAGATCGTTTTCCATTCCAAACAGTATTAACAATGAAGTAGTCTTCGTTAAAGTAAAAATATCGTGGCTATTATTATAGCAATCGTTAAACTCTCATTTCACGATAAGATCGAAAAAAAATAAAATAACAAAATTAACTTAACACGCACGTGCCGAGTAAAAAATCTTTACATGTTCGCCGTTCGAAAAATTACAAACATTTACGGGGGCACGCGCGTGATCGAATATCAACGAATCGAATGTATTAGCGCATCCTTGTCAGGTGTCCACACACAAGATACATTATACCTTTGCGTGCAGCTGCGATTCGAATGCGATATTTTTTCAGCTCTGCATAAGTGGCACCTGCGACAAAATTGACACGCGAGCCACCGTAGCCGAGAATATTATTGCGCTCCAGTCGCGAAATCAGGACGATTGCTCGGCATCGGTCTACACGGCTACCGTCGGTCATTATGCACCGTTTTATTGCTGGCAGTCTTCTGATTCGCGCGCAGTTATGTAGGGTCAGCTGTTCCATCGTTAAAACGGACCTGATCAATTTAAACCTGAAGGACTGGTTTTCGAACTAATCATCGGTTTTCGCAAGCAGGATAATCAAATATTGACATTTTATTGAAATTTTTTTCAACGTATATAATGTATATAAAGATGATAGTTTGCTAATATTTTGATGAAGGAATGAATTTGGGAGTGACGTTTTAGGATAATTTTAAATATCAAAATTCGATTTAGTTCGAGTCATTACGTTATTTATTTCTGGAAAATTCTATAGCGGTTATCAGAAATATTGGTTTAATACATTACAAATACTGATATGCTTATCGTAATAGATAAAAATTTACTACTTCAACGAAAAGGTCACTTCGATGATAAAATATATACCATAAAATACCTGTACGTTAAAATGAACATTATGGAAGTATAAATATGAGATATTCTATGTTCTAAATGGTAATAATTCTTATTGGCTTTATCTATCGTATCATACTTCAGCTATACAATGTTGTACAATCTTCATTTTAATTTCTATGATATTTACTTCAAAGTAAATTCAAAATGTAGATATGATAACATTTTAGTTTCGATTACTGTTTGATTTCTAGAAAAATCATTTTCAGAAGTAAAATTGTAAGCCTTGTGTTACATTGTAATCCTTACCTTGATACATATTATTCAAACGTGTGTTAATATAAAAAATTGGTATTCAGAGTTTAGATCCGTAAAACAATACAGAACTTGCAATATAAAGAGGGGATAATTGAACAGATGTAACGAGTTAAATTACATATTGTTATTCTGAATTTAAAATACTTAAAACTCACCTAATAAACTATTCTAAATAGAATGTACAATATTACTTCAGTATTTCAATATATTCTACGGATTTTATATAATCATAAATAATTATTGACAATCATTGTATTAATAATACAACTTTTTTTTATATTCTCACTTAAATACTTATCGTTCAAGATAATAAATAATAATGTCAGTATCGGAATCACGTTAGTTCCTAACATTTCATTATATTCCTCATTATCACTTTAACGTAGATAATCCTGGCATTCTCGAATTAAACCACAAACATCGCAAAAAATTCTAACTCGATTAACCGTACCGAAAAAAGAAAAATCCGTTGGAAAAAAAAATCTCTCTACACGCAAAAGGGTTCCAACTCGCATCTCCCTGATAAATCTCTGAACTCCGCGTTGAGCGTCGACAGCGAGGAATAAGAAAAGAAGAGCACGAGACGCCGAGGCTCGCGTTCGCGCGTCTATATAATTATTCCGGGTACAGGATACACATATCTTTCTACATTATAAAAAGGGTATATAGAGGGAGCAACGTACGAGCAAGTTCGACAACGTATTCACTGTGCCTATCTTTATGGCTTATTGCAACGCTTTGGGCAATTTCGCGATCGGTCGGAGATCATCCACAGCAGCAACAGCAGCAGCAACTCGCTTGTATCCCAACGTGTTCATTTCTTTCTTTTTCTTCTTGATGCGCACTCCTTTCCCTTTTTTCGAGGTATTGCATCCGCGAGATTCGTTTTTTCTTTTTTTACTCGATCGATGGAAAAAATTGACGGACAGCTGCTCAACGCGCGATTGCACTTTTTTTATTGAAGTCGATAGATCTACTCACACGCTGTGTGCATACATATACATGCAATAAATAATGAGTTTAAATATTTTCACGTATTTTTGGCAGGTTTAGGTACATCTGGTATAACGAACAAGCAGGTGTACTCGCATGTGTATAATATTCATATCCGACGAACGCAAATGTTTTTTTCAACCGGATTAAGAACGATCGATAAATCGAAAAAAATCTGGCAAACATAATGTTAATATATCCTCCCGCAGCACATTTCTCTTTTCCAATTCGAGTATGCACGTGCGAGATGAGAAGAGTTACACTGCCTCCCGCATATGTAGACGCTTTCGCGCAGATTTCCGTCGAGGTTTTAGGGAAGAGTCGAGCACAACCGTACAATGCCCTCATTCACGGATGGACCGCTGTTGCTCGCTTGCTTTATTGAATTCGGCGACTGCTCGCTCCACTCGTTCCCTCAATGCTATCTATATTATCGGACGTACAAGCACACGCACACAGAGAGACAAGAGCTGTTTGGTGTAGATCGAGATAATCCAGCGAAAAGCAAAGTGCTGCCCTTGGAATGAGATGGCAAAGGGCTAGATGCGCGCGCAGCGATACGTTTGTAAGCGTGCCCGCGTCGTCATCCCAAATCTAACGCGACGTCTCTGTCACGTAGTATGTATACGAATACAAACTTATGTACACACATAGACTGCTTCTTCGGGTTCACCTTTGCGCTTTTGTACATAAATAAACATGCATTTTCTTGCGGGACCGTTGCCTTTATTGTAACGTACGGTTTGTTTCTTTTATTGGAGGAATAATTGTCCGACCAACCGGTAATGGGTGTCGAGAGAGAGAGTGCAAGCTGTGGAAACGATCGCGATTACAGGGCTGTGTACATGTAAAGGGTTGCGCGCGTGTCTACGGGAGAATTCGTAATCTGATGGAATCCCCAAGTATAAAGAGCGATTATCTTGAGAGATATATTCGTTGTCGCGCTGCTTCAATCTAACTGTGTCGCGTACGCATATATGTATCGATGGCACAATTAATAAAATTAACTTCGCCAATGTTGCTAAGTACCGTAAGGAAAGACGCAATTGCGCAAGAGAGTTAAGCTGTGGCTACTTGGGGGAAAAATTTACGATGGCATTGCACAATCTCTTGAGCCACTTCCGGTAGCGGTATCTCCCGCTTAATCCCAACTACGCTTATAATCTTCTTTTCCCCCTCCTTTCTCTCGATATATATCCATGGCGAGACGGCCGATTCTACGTTTTCCCCAAGAAATCCGTTCGTCCGTCCCATTACCCGAAAGTACAGAGGATTTCGAAGGAGTGGAAACGGCCACCACCTGACTGCGCGTCGCGTATACCTGATGCGGATTAGAAGATCTTGGTCGAGTGGAGTTTGCGTGTTTATACACGAGGTTGCCGAGATCGATGACTCGGCATTACACAGCCCTCAAGCATTTCCGCGATTGCGACGGTTTTGCGTGATGCCATAGTGGGCTTTTACTCGTAACGAGCTACACTAATGGCTGGTGGAATCGTTCAGCTGTCGCTGTTCTTTGGACGCAGTATTTTTGGGGGAAATAAGAGGCTGTTTTAATCGCCTCTCAGTGTGTTCTCGTTACGGATGTTTTCTGTGAATTTTCGCTACTTGCGAGAAAGCCTGATTAGAATGGCGCCTTTCGATTTATGAATACGCATACAGTGGCCGATCTCGATGTACAAGTGCAGAGCTACGTTCTGCGAAGGACTCTACGGTTGCGTTTCGGGCACGTGCCATAATCGACGATCCGTGCATAAGGACGCTGTGTTCGTTTGCGGTACGAGATTCTTGGGATTGCGTTAGAGGAATTTAAGAATCAGAGACTGCTGCACAACGTACAGAAAAAATACTTTTTTGCCTTCTAATACACGATTCAGCTTTTACTGAATTTATACAAAACATTCATAATTTATTCCATTTTATCAACACAAAATTCGAATGTATAATGAGGGTATGTGGATTAGAGATTTAATCCAAATCATTGCTATTTAGGTAATACATGGAGAGTATAAGAATTGGTTAATGTACCATTGTGTCTAAGAATAAAACTTGAATGGTTAAGAAAACGTGCATAAAAAGAAGATTTTTTGTCAAATTAAGAATTAAAAGATAGAAATACAGATCGAATCTCAGAGATCTTATCCAGTGCCTTTGGGTAAACTATCATGTACGTACATACGTATAGATCGTTAGAGACATTGTATTGTATAAACTGACAAGATTCAAGTCCTTCATAAAATGTCTCCGTAATACGTTTTCTCATAACACATTTCTCTATTACAAAGCGTCCTCCTGGGATGAAATAAAATCAAAACAACGAGTCTCACCGCAGTAAAATCCACCCCAAAATCTGACAAACCACAGATCAACAAAATCTTAACCGGACATCTCAGATTCTCACGCGTGACAATCATCTCTCGCAAATCTCGATTCTCGATCCCTCCGTCATCTCATTCGCGCATGCGCATAGCTCACACTACACACGCAGACGGTTGCTGTTTGCTGCGGGGATGCAGATGTGATCTTATCGTCATACCAGGGCGCGCGCGCGACGTAATCGGCCGCGGATCTCCGGACACAATACGCGGGCCCTGTTCTCTCTCTATTCGGTGAACCACTCAAACATCGCCCGACAATGGACGACAGCTGCCTAACGCTTGCCGGCGCTTTTTTCCGAAAAAAGAGAGGAGAGAGAGAGAGAGAGAGAGAGACAGAGAGAAAGAGAGACGGAGAGCGTAGTAGCGTCAAAAGGAGCCGGACAAATGTGTTATTGGCCATAAGCTCGCGGGAAATGGAGACATTAATCCTCGTTCGACGAGCCATTCACTCGAGGTTACGCGAGCTTGCAGCTGGATAAGAAGAGGCACGACAAATTTATGATGTTCGCCTGCGGGCGAGAGTCCTACTATTATTGAATTACGAGACGTCGAGCGCACGCTCTTTATTGTTAAACAAACCCTCCGATGCGTGTCGAAACGGAGAAATAACCTTGCGAGATAAGCATCGATGAGTATATACAGTTGTCTTGTTTCGATAACCATTTATCGCGGGATTTCCGTTGTTTGATAGAATTCACTATAGAAGCGCGCTCGCGAGCGCGTGTCGGTGACGTTACGTAAAAATTGTTTCTTGAATGTATGCGATGTGTAATTATAAGTAGTTCCATGCGTTCGAGCAGTTGCGAAATAGTTATCGGTTTATCGCGGCTGCAAATGGCTCGTATGCGAGCGCAGGTGAAACGCCTTGTACTACTGATAACATAAACGCACGCTTCTGTAGTATATTCTCAAGGAGATTTTATTTTCGCAATTTTACAAAACAAGGCTAATTATGGCAATGTCAACGAAATGTTATCGAAACATTCATTCGTATTTATATACCCATGGCACTCTCGATCGAAGCCGCCACGTAAAAGAGTCTCCAATCCATGACGATATAGATGTCTAATCGGAGATAGCTCAAAACGTACAGCTGTTACCGCTGACCAACCGTTTGCGGAAGCCATATTCTCTCGATTTCAAGCAGCGATTGCCACTTCTCTCGCCTCTATTTTGACTGTGGCCAACGAGCGCGTAATTTAGTCGCACTGTTGTATATTGCGGTCTCACTCCCCCCCTGCTTTTCTCCTCCCTCGCAGGCGCGAAAATTCGTAAAATTTGTTTTCCCGTCTATGGAACAATACGGCCATAGGTCACCTTCCAGCTCGGCCAATTGCTCAAAGATTCCCAAGTCAGATAGCGCGAGCGCGCGTATTTTGAGTGTCAAAATGAAGAGCTTCATTGGGCATTTGAAAGGGCTCGCGACGCACAAAGGTATATATACAGGCGCGGGCCCTCGTGTCATTGTTAGCCAGAGCCGAGTGTGGCACAACACTGCTTTTCTACGCTTTTATTGTCGGTCGAACGTTTCCGAGGAAATCACAAAAACGTTATGATACGATCAACTTCTTGTGCCGACTTGAGATTTACTGGCTCGAGTGAGAGAGACGACTGAATTATTCAAACGAAAGCTATTTTTATTTTTATTTTTACACAGAGGAGCAGACAGGAAAGCTGTGGCAAGATCGTTAAAAAAAGGAATAGGAGGATTGTTTGTAGAGGGACAAAGGTGAGGACACGCGTGTGGGTATACATATACATTTATACATGCATATTTGAAAATAAAAGGTTTTGTGAGAGCTACGATTTTTTCCGAGTGACTGTAAAAGTAATTTAACATTGCGTTATATTGTAATGGAAATTTTAATTAAGTTCCTAATGTCAAATTACATTTTTTCCCAAGTAATTCAAGTTTATTAATACTGAGATATGCGACTGTTAGTGAGAGAAGTTAATTACTGCAAATGAAAAGAACATTTTTTTGTCGGTATGACTCTGGAATGTATATAGCTTTTACATACAGAAAAGGTATATAATAACCGTAATTTGTTTTTTTCACCTATTTTTCAAGCTTTAGAATGTAATTTAATTATATATAATTATTACACGCGGTATTACTTACTCGCTATTCTATTAGATCAAAGTGTATAATTTGTTGCAATAGCACGCCGATTTTTACCACCGAAAACGTGTTTTAAAGTTGAAGAACAGCTTGCACACTATTACAAAACTTCGATATAAAGGAAAAATTACCGATATTTCACGCGAAACTTGAAATGCACAAACCCGCATGTCCAGATAATTTTCACCCATCAACTAGTAAGAGTCTCCGACATCAATAAAATACACTCGGCTCGCGACTGTTGGACTGTACATGGACCGACGGCGGGAGGTCGACCGCAGTGTCGCTATCAATCTCGCCACCTGCACTCATATCCCAGAACAAGCCTAAGACGCAACGGGGGTGTAACGCGGAAAACGAAGGGCTAATAGGATATCGTTCGGTTTTTCCTTTGGGGGTTATTTCAAGCCCACCCGCATTTCGTTCAAAAAGTCCCAGTGTTTTGACTTGCATAATTTAACAGTCGGCGCCGCACAACATGTTGGCAGACGTCGAGTCGTTTGTCTCTCTAGAGACGAACGATCAAGAGTCGATACACTAGAGATTGAATAAAAAAAATAAATAGGATTTCGTTTCTTCTTTATTCGAGTGATAGATCGATGGGAATTAATAAGCGAACTCACTGGAAAATCCCGTGAATTTCTCACGAGATAAAGTTTTATCGGTAACAGGTTTGTAAATCACGAATTGAGACGAAATGAAAAAAGTGACTATATATATACATATCGAGGACACACGTGTTCTCGCGCCAACAAAACAAATGCCCATTTAGTTAAACAACCTCCTCACGCGTTCTCTGGCAAAAGAAACGAACTCTCGGAAGATAAACTCGACACGCGAGCTGCGCGACGACCGGACACATTCCCGATCTCTCTGACTCTCTCTCCTCCCCGAAAAATTTCCAGCTGCATCCTCGGCTATAAAATCTTTTACACCTGGCCTAAGACAAGCCTCTAAAAAAAAGGAACAAAAAGAAGGTGGTTCGTTAGTATATATCCAGGCAGGCAAAGGGACAGAGACAAACGAGCTGCAGGCGACCCTTGTCCGCGCGTATGCGTTGTACGTGTGACCTGACCGATTTCGGGAATGGTCCGTAGGAATGTCTTAATAGGCCCAGAAGGGATAATTTAATTACTTCCAAAGCGAAGCCGATTAATCAATGGGCGATAGACCATCGATCAATTAATTTTTTCACGAGAACCGAGCGACCGCACTTTTATTGTTTCTTCGCGCAGACATTCTCCACTCGCGGGTGACCCGATACATCTATTGTCGCGCACGTTACATACGTATTTATATTCTCGATCAGATGACGATCCGATCTCATATAACGAAATGCAGCGGTAGTTGCGTACTCGAAATATTCGAGATGGAAATGTGTATCACTGCATGGCGAAATATTCATCAATCTGTCATGTACACGTATGTACAAAAGATAATAAGGAGAATTAATAAAAAGAAAGCGAAAGCCAGAAGTATACAGGAACGAATGTCGAGAGAAAAAGAGAGAGACAGAGAGAGAGACAGCTCATTATCGGCTATCGAGAAATAAGTCGAGCGCTGCCTTCGAATCCCGAGATGTCATCCGTCAGCTGATTAATGGACGTCTATTAGAAGAGCCGTCCGAAGTCTCGACTTATATACACAGAGACAGCTACTGAATAATACGCAGGAGCAGCTACCTCCTCGCTTATCGTATCTTCCAAAGGAAGATACAGATGCAGATAATGCACGTCGGATATGAGTCTGGAGTTTTCCGTGCGGGTGTGGCTCGTGTCTCCGAGAGGGTTAACAGGATATCCCCACTGATTGCTTGCAGTTAAACGTATGGACTTTCCGAGGAAATGCTTTTGCCTCTATTATGTATATCGTAGAATAATTTTTAAATGAGTTACACAGAAATACGGAGGGTCTGATGGCTTCTCGATAATCGAATACGATTTCAATCCTCGATATTTCTCAACGAACTTTGCTTTTCTTCTCTTAAACGCAATAAAAAAATATCCTAATAATAATATACCATAACAAACCCTGGCGAAAAAAAATTCTTACAGCGTATAGTAACCGTACCGCCAGCCAGCGTTAACCACCCCCCATCCTCTGGCGTGTGTATATATGCATGTGCGTCAGACTCTCTGGCATTCTGGCTCTTTGAGCCGAGCACGTCTATGCAGATACGTCGCGGAGATACGTTTGAGCGTCGGGCAGAGCCCCGGCGAGATAGAGCCGCGATATCATTCAGCCGGCTCTCCTAGCCTCCTCACTAATTCCATTCATGCGCTGCTGCTGCTTCGTTCTCTGCGCATATAGACACATCACACAGGGGACGACGAGACTTCTCGCGACCTCGCTTTCTCTCTGTCTTTCTGTCTCTCTCTCAGTCTCTCTTTCTCCCTCTCTCTCTCTCTCTCTCTCTCTCTCTCTCTCTCTCTCTCTCTCTCTCTCTTTCTCTTTGCTGCTGATGATGGAGACGCGAATGACGTGCGACCGAAGGGGGAAAATAACCATTGCTGTTGCAAAAACGGGTTTTTAGCTGCTGCGAGTTTGTCCCCGAGTATATACATACCGAGGGAAGTTGTCTGCGCATACCCTGAGAAATTGGAAGAGGTGCAGAAAAACCCGTAAGCGGCTTGTTAATCCTGCACTTGTTTCGCGCGTGTAAACGTGCGTATAGTCTTTGAAAGATCGATCGGCGAAAAAAAGAATTTCGGAATCTCAAGAATGGGATATCTCTCGAGACAATGCTTGGCTAATAACACGGTGTGTGGACCGTCGGCACATCTCCTCCTCATCATCATTATCATCATCATCCGCCGATGTATTTCGTCGCGAAACTTTCCTCGGCGCAAAAATATTGGGCCTCTGGTTAATGTATTCGGATGGGCGTTCATCCGGTCCATCCCTCCGGCTATCTAGCTGGATCTATTCTTTTTTTCTTTCTTTTATTCTTCAACGCTGATGCGCACCTTTTATCGCACTTGCATTCTTGCTTTATTCTCTATTATTTCGAACGAAGAATAATTTCACAAGCGACCCCCCCCCCCCCTCATCACCTCTTCTTTAACTCCCTAATTCAATCTGGTGGCATCAGTCGATTGCTTCGCTCCGATCGGCGAGAAAATCCAGCAATCTCCACCCCCGCTAGTTTCTTAGTATAGATATATATAATAAGCCACCAAGTCTCTGCAGCTTCCCGCGATACGGAGAGTTTATCCACCACGTATAAATAATTCTGTTGGCACTTGGTGCGTTTAAGCCGAATCAAGAGAGCGGGGGGTGGCTATGTTATAATACACAGGGGTGAGCTCGAACTCTTGGGTTGCGCTCGACACGCTCGAGTTACTCTGGGGTAACTAAATCGACTAAACATATACCTTCCGCTTCGTTAGGCCGAGGAATATGTTTTAGATTCACTCTGGCGCGAGAGGGGGAAAATAGCGATTTTCCTCGCTTCCATATAAGATAATTCGATTTGTCAGTTCAGAGGAGTCACTGGGTGTGCAATTTCTCAAGTATTATATTATGCTACTTATATAATATTTATTTGAGAATTTTACACACAGACTCATAAGATCATTGCAGAATATACAAGTAATAAAATCAGTTGTAGCAAAAATATTACAGCATTTAAAATTAAAGTACCATAGTCACTTAACCTAAGATTTTAAGATAAAAAGTTCAGTTGTGAGGGACAATTTTATTGCTAACAGTATTCAAGATATAGACGAGAACAAAATTTGAAATAAACATTTTCCCTCAGAGAGATCGGTGATTGTTTAACAAATACAAAAGATTTCAGAAACGCTGTGTACGAGCTATTGTTATGTAATAATATTCTTATTGAATATTTTGACCATCTAAATAACAAAAACAGGTAAATGTACAGTCAATTCCCAAGACTCGTCTCTTTCGTAAGATGTCATAAGGTCGACAAGGCTATTCACTGGCGAAATTGAGAACCTCCCCTCGACCTTCTATAAGAATACTGCTCAGCACAGATAAGTCTTATCGGGATAGTTCCGATACGATAGAGCCCCCCACGGATCCGTCTCTCTTACTCTTTCCATATATATATATATATATATATATATATATATATATATATATATATATATATACTACAGTAAATACACATACATACACACAGAATTCGCGAGGGTGCGTCGTGCAACGAATACACGTACGTATAGGAACGCGCGAAGAGAAAGGGAGGGGGAAGGGTTGTTATGAGCCATTGTTGCCCATGATGCATCGTCTCGTAAATATTGTATCGAGTGAGGCGGAAAGCAAGTACATATATATACCTATATATGTATATGTAATGCTAGACCGGGTGCATCCGATAAAATATTTTTGGATCCATACACGGCTATGCTCTGGTATTTCACATATACATGTATATATGAATGTACATAGAAAACGAGCGAGTAACTCTTTTTTGTTAGCCGCTCTTATCTCTGAGGGTTCTGATAAACTTTTCGTTTTTTATCTACGCGCATAAGTTTTCGGTGAATGAATTATCTGTTTGCTGTTCAACTAACTTTTACTGTCCCTTCTTCCTAATGTTTTTTTCCATTTAAAGACAAAGCTTTGTATAATGAATGCATAATAAACACTCATAAAATGCAAACAATTCACAGTAATTTAAGCAATAAACTGCAGCAATATCTCAAGTACTCTCTCCCAGCGGAGCGTCGCAAAAAATCTCCACGCGCAATGAGCAGCAGCGCAAGAAGCTCAGCAAAGTCAATCGTGACAAATGTTCGAAGAAGCAGCAGCAGCAGCTATAAGCACGACGTTAATATAAGGCGAATATAAACTCGCGTTGTAGATGCATACACTCATGCACAGACCTATACATATACATACATATGCATACACAGACAGAGCGAGAAGTGAACTGCAGAGCGATGCTATCTACGACGCCGCGGCCCTCTACTATAATTATATCGGATCCTCGAGCCACTGCGCGTACACACGTTATTATTATTATTATTAATATACTTATATGCATCATGTAGAGCGCGCACGCGGTTGCACAATGAGCCTCGGCTCTCGGGTATGGCTTCTATAAGGGTTACAGTATTGGTAGGTGCATGTATATGTACGTATATGTATACGTATCGAGTATACAATGGTAGCCCGAGGCTGGGGGTGGAGCTGCCTCATGCAGCGAGAGAAAAAGGTTTGCCGAGGATGAGAGGTAGTCTGTACGTGTCTGCGTGTATGCGTATGCAGAGAAGTCATTTGCATGTGGAGCACCTAGCAAGAAAATGGATCGAAGAATGCTTGGGTTTTTTATTAAGAAGAACTTCAATTTTGAAGTCGAAAGTAATGCTTCTATGTGTACTTGAGAAACAATACATACATTGGTTCATCGACGATTGTACAACTTTATTTGTTGAGATATTTTTCACTGTTTATGACTGTGTGTGTTCACGTACATGGTGATTATTAATGTATCGCGGAATGATGAAATTTCGCTTTCCTAAACAACGCTTTCATAAGCGTAAGCGTGATTGGCTTATCAAGATGTAGATATAATAAAGTAATTTCAGCACGTTTCCTCCGCTCAGAAAAATGTATAGCTCTTATTGTGGAGTACCGCGTTATATATTGTATACGGTGGGTCAGAAATCGCTGTCGAAGAGATGCATAAAAATCGGAAAGCAGAGTGTCCCGAGGCGGTAACGATATTTGCGCACTGAAATTGATATCTTGATCGACCCAATTGCTCGCGGTTGTATACTGCCACAGATGTACCTGATGGTTTTCCTCAAATAAAAATTAAACGCTACTTTTGAAATTATATACTACTTGTACATTGCGCTAGTAACTTCAGGCACTCTTTACACCTTCTTCAATAATGTCAGATTTTGTGAAACAATGCTCTTTCACCTTAGAATTTCATAATAATCAATATTGGAATCAAAGATAGAGCGTTGAAAATATCAATTGGTGAATATGAACAGAATAATCACTCGTGCAAATCACCGTGTAATTTATTAATCGTTGATTATATTTTCCTTCAATTTCTATACTTCAGTTTGTATGAATCGGAATGGGTACATTTTAACATTTCATCACCCATCTCATTTTTCGATTCCTCGGTACAATCGACAAATTTTGGTTCGACATAATCTTTTAATGTCATTTTTTTATAATAAAGGAAATATAACCATAATATTTTTCTGGAAAGTCAAGTCACTTTTACGACAAGTCTCATCGCAAGCAGATAGAGCATTTTGTCGAGCTAGCGTCATAATGCGCAAAAAAGCGATCCGATGAAAACTCTTGAGTGAAAGATCCGTGCGTCAGTCAAGCGCAGAAGCAGACGGAATCACAAGTAAGAAAGAGGAAAGAAGCGGTCAGGCGTTTCAATTTCACCGGTGGATTCGCGATTTTCGCTCTTATTCTGCCGCAATATAAGAAGAGTCCGCGCGGAAAACTAAAGTACGCGCTCGACTACTGACTCGCCCGCCTTCGCCGCACGAGGGAAAGATAAGTCGAAGCGCGGAGTGACAGATTCATTTTCGAGCTATCGTCCGCTTTCGTCGTCGTTCTCGTCCAAGACAAAAAGTATAAAAGAAAAAAAACGAAGCCGGCTTCTCATTGTCCTTTTTCTCGTCTTCTTGGCTTTTCCAACGACCTCCTACTTTCCCCCTTGAAAGTATCGTCTATCTGTCTTTCTGCGCTGAAGCGCAATTTCGTGCCAGTCATTCGCTCGGACTGACCGTCGGCTGTTCCTTGCCCCATCCCCCATTTGACTTCTTATCTCAATGCGTTTTTGGCTATATAACGAAAATTAACGTGTTTCGAGTTCTCGCGACAAATATTTGTTCTATTTATATCGTCGCGACGCGCTAACGAAAGTTAACGCTATCGCAATATTGCTATCCGTAAAAAGTAAAAGAAAACGAGCGAAGGTATACACTGGGACGCGTAGCCGTAGCTCTTTCTCACGGATCCGTGTGCGTCCGCTCGTACACTTTGTTTTCGTCTATATATGCGCATGTCTCGGACATATATATACACACAACATATATACATATATATGTTCACTATATATGTATATATACGCAGCGCCTCTTGGAGGCTTGTCATCCACGCGAGCCTCCGAGATACGCGTTGATTAATGCCGATGCGTCTCTCGAGCAATTTATTAGATCGTCATCGTGAAAAAGCACCGAGTCCGCGCTCCGTCATTTTTCTATGATGTTCGCGTATATAAGCATCAAGTATACATATGCACGTATACACAGCAGCGCGATCTTTTGTTTTCTCGTTCTCTTTTTAATCGGGAGACACGGGGCGAGTGAATTTTCGTAATTAATGATCGTTGTCTAGCGAGCGGCCGCCGCGAGTTTTGAGGAACGAGTTCGGAGAACTGTCCTACCTGCGTTACGTCGTCTGCTGTGTTTTGCTTTAATTGAATAACGAGAGGATTACTCTTCGAATGTGGTGAGTTTTTCTTTTGGAGATTGTATATAAAGTTGATCGATTGTCGTTCTCGAGTTAAGGAGATTTCAATCAGGTTAATAGTCGTGTAGACGACAGCAATTTCTAATTGAATATATCTCGGGTATTATATACAAGTACCTATTCGTTCTACGCGAGAATAAACGTCACGTATTGTAATGATAAATCAGTGAGGAAACTCGGGTAGTCGCGCGTGTTCTGAAATATTCTAAAATCAACTCTCTCGTGAAACCCTTTTATTCTCTCTTAATAAGTCGGAGCTTCCGTTCCACTTGAAAGCCATTAATTTCGAGACTCTTGCGCCAAAAGCACTTGCGCGCATACACAAAAAGGATCTCCTCTTTCTCCGAGCAGATACTGTTTCCTATAACGCATTGAAAAGGTGCGGCTTGCCTTTTCACGCTCGAAAACGACTCTCTTATTATATATAACTCCCAGCAGCGAGAGCAAGAGAAAGAGCGATAGAGTCCTATAGTCTGAAACTACATGGTATATGAGCTTTTGTTATGCGCGGCGTCCGCAGAGAGAAAATATTCGTATATATATATATATACTAGATGTGGATTCGGTTTCAGAGGTGCGCTCATATAATAACATATATGCGAGTATAGGAATGACGAGTTACTTTGACGCCGATACGCGACGCATTTTGATGGAATGTGGGTCGTCGGCGATTTTATTTTGATCCTTTACGAAGGCTTTTTTGTGTATCGCGGGTGAGGAAACTAAAATGACAGGTGCAGTTCCTTGACGTCTACGGGGCAAAATTTTCAAAAGGATTTTGAAATTATCGTCCTCGAAACGTCGCACGGTATAATACTCGATATATATAGTACACGTTTACATTGATAAAGGAAAAATTAAAAATTAGTAATTCACGAACATCGCTCCCTCCTCGTTTACAATTTTACAAGGTCCCATCCTGTACATACGTTCTGGATGGAGAGAAAAAGCATCAGCGAGAAATCGAGGCAAAGCACACGCGGAGCAAGAGTGTCAGAAATCACTTAGGCAGCATAACTCAGGTGTTGCCTCTCGCTAACAATGACACACGCAAAGTGCCTCTCTCCTACCGCATAATATATAATATCACATCACTTTGGGGGCCTCTCCCCCATCCCGGATTTTCGATCGGGTCTGTACCATAAAACGCGAGCCTCATACACACAGGTAGCTAACTCATTGATCGCACGCACATTCGAAATATATATCGGACATTGACGCGCCGCACAATAGCCTCCGAGACTAATCGAGACGCGACTCATCTTGTCCATATAGATATATATATAGTATATACATTTATATACATATAATCGATCGGCATCGAGGGAGAGGACCGAACTGTATTGTCCCTTGATGGACATTGTGCTGCTTCGGCGGCCCCTTTCGTTAAAAAATAGTATATTTCTCTTGGCCAGCCTCTGTATCTTTCTCTTTCTCTCTCTCTCGCTCTTTTTATTCTTCGGCGGGAGAACGACGGTGACACGCGAAATTCCGGAAGGATTAAAATGGCCCGCGTGTGACAACCGAGAGATGCGGCTGAGCGATTGGCCTCTGTGTGTGTATAGGTAAGAGCACGTGTATGACTTTGATCTAGATTGTGGACTGGAAATACCTGAGTGTTCAAGTGTGGTATGTGGTGGAGAGAAAGAATGGACACGACGAAATGGGCCATTAAGAATTACCGCTTTGTTGGACGGCCTATAGCTAAGTGAGTACCATTCCGATGCAAATTAGACGGATTTTTTGGATGCCCAATCGATCATCGATCGAACGAGGAAGTCTTCGAGATCTATATATATGTAATTTTTTATCTCTCTATTAGACAAGTAACTGACTGTTGGATTGATTCCAGATCGTCTATATCGATTTGATAGAGGACCCATTCTATATAGTAGCCGTTAACTATTTCTCATTTGTTTTCGAGTAGAGATATATGTTACTTTTACCGAGTATAAGCCAAAGATTAAAAGGTCGTTTCTTTTTAGCAAGACCTATCCCGGTAAAGTAAAATAAATGAATCTCTCGCGCCAGGTCAGTTAAACCGAAAATATGCGGTACACGCGTCGATCCCTCGGGACGATTTTCAGGACAAGAGCACATATTATATGCGCGCCCCAGTGTTTACCCTGACGAGTTCACGATGGGTGGGGCTGTTTTGACTATTTCTCGGGATACGAGATGGAATTCCTAGCTTTTACCCTCAGAGTCAGAATGAAAAATTGACGCAGAGAAGCTTGTACTAATACTCGACGTTACTAGAATAGATTCCTTTTTTTCCGTCTACAACTCTACTATATCTTAGAAAATTATATACACGGAGTTATAGAGTCAAGATTAATCAATTCACCGACGAGTCTATAGGATCGCTATTAGTTTAATCGACATCTAATATCTCGAAGTGCCAAGGGCTCGCTTGCGGGAAAAAATCTAGATTTCCCATATACTTATTTCGATGCTCCATTTCTACGAATTCTCACCGTCAATCTTTCCGAAATTACTACGCGTCGCGCAGATGATACACAGTCACACACGTGAAGTATATCCCTGTGAGTACAAGCAACGTACATCGAAGCGTGACAAGCTTGTATATAATAGACTGCATCGAAGCGCAGGGCAGTAGCAACTCTGTTTTGCCGCTCGGATTCGGCACGGCCAATATAATGGCCATTTAGCCGAGACTACGCTGTCTTCCTACCCGCCCCTGCCAATAAAATTATTCAAGGTATACGCGACGCACTATATTCCACGGACTATTTCAATTAACCAGCGATCGACTAGGCGGGAGAATAAGAGAGAGACACGTAGTTATAGCAACGGCGTGAGTTATTGAGAAGAGATATCGAGGCGCGTGTGAATCGCTGTATCTTCTCACCATTAAAGTGGCTTTATGGTGATACGCTGTTATGTGTTCGCTACTACCGCTTGTATAATATCTGCTCCACGAGAGTCTCTGGCAGAGAGTCAAGTGTCGAGAGAGTCGTCTGCCGAGGCTATATATTTTTTCAATAATAATAAGGAACACGAGTTTTACTGCGATATTATGCTAAACGCCCAGCTGAAGTTATTCTTTCTTTTCTGCGGCGCTCAGATTATCGGACGTGTGGAGAGTGTCGTTCGTGCGATATAGATAAATCTGTCGCGAGGCAATGTATCATATTTTCCATTGATTTGGAGAAAAGTTCTTTCGCCGAAAGTCGGCGCATTCACACCTGGGACGTCTCACTCCTCGTGGCAATCATTACACCTCCGATAAATCTTCTCTCAAAGAGGAGGAAACAAAAGAAACTCGAGCATATTTTCCCTATTGTGTATGCCACTGGTGCAAGCTATATACACTGAAGAAAATCAATCGCGAATGGAAATCCCAAGAATAGCAGGAGAGTCAAGTGCGTCGATTGTCCTTTGCACACAAGCGCGCTAACGAGAGCCGTATAGCCCTACGCTGTACACACACACACACACATATATATATATATATATGTAATCCATAGTTTAGACAACACAATGAGAGTGCGAAACGGCTTGCCGCCCGCTGTCAGAAAGACTCTATCCCCGCGGATACTGTACCGTGTGTCTCCGAGCCATGGGTGGGCCCCAACCTGCAGACACCCCGTGGTTATATATACACCTTGTGTGCTTCCCTATACATATATACTATTTCGCGGGTGCACTTTTTTATTTATCCTCGACGCTTTCGGGGAAATCTCTCTCTACTGTTGTGCCCTCGAGAGGAGGTATATCGAGCGCGAGATTCTATACCACCATTGTGTGCGAGTGACTTTTTCACGTGTGTGTGAGATGAGATTTTTTTCATCTTTCTTTTTTTGTGGATGAGGTGATTTTTTCTCGAATCATTTGGAAGTAGCTTCAGTGAATTGATTTTCCCGGAGGGAAAAAGGTATTAAAAGATCGTAAGGTTCGAAAGTTCATCAATTTCAAGAGCACTTTACAATATACAGGCTTTGTGAATTCTTCGATTCCACAATAAGTATGTTTATTCCAAAGTAGCCGTTGGTTAGTTTAAGCGTGACGAGAATAGTGTGTCGATTCGTAATAAAGCATTTGTAAGAAGAATACATTATTCTGTATCATATAACAATGTAATTCAGTCGTTACTTCCAGTAAATGTAGCCTCTACATCCCTCCTCATGTGAACTCGATTCTCTTTCCAAATTACGACAAACGGCTCTTCTGAAAATCTTCCAAAGAGCACTATACGCATATAATACGCAACGCAGTCCACACGCAAAAGTCACCCCTACATGTAGTATAAACCTAGGACTATGGGGCAATTAAGTGCGACGCTAGTCCCTTAATCCGGGCATTTGATTCGCGAATGACTTTTTATCCCCTCTTCCCTTGCTGTCGTGAACGTTCGACAGTCGCCCCCGAGCCCATACAAGAATAATTTCATCTCTCTCGAAGGGTGTCCCCTAACTGCTCTCCGCACGACCCTACGGTACTAAAGAGAGCGAGAGAGAAAGAAAAAGAGAGAGAGACAAAATTTCCCCTCCACTTATCTGGCACGCGCATCGGATTGCGTCGGTCTTATCGCGAAACTGCACTACTTTTATATACGGGCCGGTCCTATAAAGTCCAACCGGCCGACTAAACGAATTCCCTTCTGGGGATCCGGCACTATATGGTCGGATATGTTACTGGAGAAAAATGCAAAATTATACTTGGGGAGAGGGATTTTTCTCTCTTCTTCTCCTCTCGCGTTCTATTACGGTATTATACGCATTTTGGCAGTGTCTCTCGGGAAGAATTTACTTTTACGTTGACAACGAAATACAGAATACGAGAAATTCTACGTTTTATCATTGTAAGTAAAAAGGCGAGACATTCGTCGGCAAAGAAAAGCTGAAGAAGTTCGATTTCCAGCGGAGCCACTTTATCACTCTTCGAGGGCAGAACATATTTATAACGAAAGCCAAGTACATTAGTCACGGCTGGCGCATGTCAAACTCACGGTGTAAGTAAGAAACAGCAGCAACAACTGGTTTGGCGACTTTTGATCGCGCGTGCTCTTTCTCTCTCTGACTCAATTAATCGCCCGCGCGAGTTACATGTACGTACACACGCGAGATATCGCGCGCGAGTGTGAGAGAGGCTACCGTAGCTCCTGATCCTGCTGTCTCTCGCGAGAGCCATTAATTATGTAATGATCGGTTTGACAGTCGTGAGCGACAGCTCTCAATCTTGAGTATCTCCTATACGCAAACGTGAGCGTGAAATTCGGTTGTATTACAGATTCAGTTGAAATTTCTGCTACTTCATCAAACAAATTTTCTTTTTTAACTATTTATTGTTTTAGTATACAATTATCAGTAGAGGCAGATTTTTTTGGTTTCCGAAAGAGGTTTTGGTGAAATAAAAATGCCTCAAAATCTCCGATTACGTTTCTTTTCAAATGTACTTATTTTCCTACAGGATTTATAAATCTACTGACGGAAAAAAACCTCTCCTTCGACCGGAAAAAGAATATACACGGACATGCAACTCTAAAACGTAGTGTTGCAATCGCAAAGAAAAACGTATTCTTTATTATATTCTCGTATCCCGAAGCATTTACGCGTGTACGTGTATCCTCCTGCGGTCCATGTGTCAACGTCTTATTCTTAGTCTTCTTCTCTCTCTCTCTCTCTCTCTCTCTCTCTCTCTCTCTCTCTCTCTCTCTCTCTATCTCTTTCTCTCTCATTCTCCCTATAGGCGCATCGCCATGGGAAACGAGCAGGGCGATCGTCGAGAAAAGAAGTGGAGGCGAGCGAGAGACGAAGGAGAGTCCATTATGGCACATACAGAGAGAGTCTCGGTATTAAAGCGTGTTGATAAATAGTTCATAGGTGCGTCTCCTTTTTCTTGGCGCACTGGATCTCTGTATAGAACTCTCGAGTGGCCTCTTTTATTCCACGGGCTTCTCCCTTTTTTATTTTGTTTATTTTTTTATTTTTCATCCTCAGGAGTCATTCACTCAGAACTGGTGGATATGTGTATGTATAGGAATGGATATAGTTACCAGGAAGTGGCTTTCGACAAAAGGACGGAGATATGCAGGTCTTTATGGATGAACTTTATTGCCGAGTAGAGGATCCTGAACTGATTTAGTTTTTTTTTCTTCAGCTCATTGTTGGCCGAGTCAAAATAGAATTTAATCGGATTTATATAGCTTTGTGAATAATGGAAAAGTGTAGTTTTTTCGATAAAGATCTTTTCGTATGAAATGCTAATTTAGAGTATACGTATGTAAATCTGTAACGCGGATTTGTAATATTCTGACAAGTTTTCAAGCTAGTTTTAATCTTCGATCTCTCGAAATACGGTTTAGGCTTGTAGCTTGTACTCGGCTGCTTGTTAAACCCATTCTCTTGTAATGTACCTTATGTAAATGTGTAACAGACGACATTTTTCACAACTCCCATGCAAAAAAGTCATGATTTTTTATTTCAAACTCTAAAAAAATAAGCCTCTTAGTTTGACACAATTCTACATTGTGCATACATTGTATATATGAAAGGTTCCGATCTCCTTAGCTGTATACATAATAGCTAATCCATTTCTGCATCGTCAACTCATCCAACAAACCGTAAAATTTCTAGAACAACAACTCGTCTCCATCGTTCGCTCTTAAGGAAGATCAATGAAACGCAGATACTCGCAGCGTGGCAAAATAGTCGTAAGGCGTGGCGCTGCGTCGTTTTTCGAGGTACTTGCCGACTCTTCTCTTTTCGCGCTTGCGCACCATCTTCTTCCCGTCGCGTAGTATCCGTATAGTAAATTCCCGATGTTCCATCTTTATCCAACTCACACTCGAACTCATACCAACGCACACACGCTTACACGCATCCGTTTCCAAATGAAAACCGCAGCGGGCGCGTATAATTGATTAGACCGAGACAGGGGCATAATGCGGGCCGATTTGTCCAGCGGCGTACAATCGCGACTCATTGCCGCTGCTGCATCCGCGCTGCAGTATAGTGTCTTGTTACCGGGAGATATTAATCCCGGCCATTAAAAACTGGACTCGGCTGAAAAATCGCGCGGCTACCTGTCTTGAGGCTTCTTTATCTCGGCTTTCATTCGAGAGCGTGTAAGTAATAAAGGGATATACATATATATACCCATATACGCGCATACACAGATATACATATATACATGCGTGTAGATATACATGTGTAGGCTCTAGTCTCGTGGTTCATTCATTGGAAATTGCTGGAATCGCCGCGTGTGTGCTCGCTTATTGATTGTTTTTCAGCGGGGCGTTTCGATTTTTTCATTCATTTTTCTCGACGGAGTGAGATTTTCTTGGAAGTCGTTCTTGCGCGTGTGTATATATAATCGAGCGCAGAAATATCGGTGCGATTTCGCGGGAGAATGAGCGGGTGATTTCGCGATGTTATGCAAGCCTCTACACGAATATTCGCGCGGCGAAACTACCGCTCGAGGCATTTTGAAATATTAACCGGAAAGCCAACTTTTGCCAAGCGGTGCCGTAACACTAAGACACACACAATCGTCAACTGATATACAGAAATATTAATATGCACGAAATAGATATCGTTGCATGAATAAATCGATTGTGCTCTCCATATAGTTAATGTCATCTTAAATAAAAAATGGAAAAATATTTTCAGGAAATGAATGAGGTAGGATATTCTTCGAACGAAGCCCATCATTCGAAAAATCGATCAGCTCTCGAAAAGCGCATAAACACAAGACTCACGACTACTGAGTGCATGTATAATGCGGCCATTCGTCACGAACACGCCTTTAGACACCGCGCGGAGGTGGTCCGGCGAGTCCGCGGAATATCACGCTGAGCTACAGGGGACGACGATGCGCCTAATTGAAACGTTCGTCTTTCATTTATTATTTCCTCGCGCAGACGCGACACAACCGCGCTTTTGTATCGTCACAAAGCTGTTTTCGTTTTGAGCCAGTAGTCTTGGCTATTGAATCTTCTGTTCGTGTTTGTATATGTATATTTATATATTCGGGTTTGTGAGATATACACATGGATTCGGTACGAAGAGAAAATATAAAATCGAAAAATGAAAAATGATATGATTCTCGTTCGTTTGAGATGATAACGAGGTCGATTAGTATTCAGTATAGCTGTCGCGTTAGGAAAAATGTTTTCTAGATTATTAACAGTATTTTATGGAGATATAATTTTGAAAATATCGTTATTTGAATAAAAAATATATTGTACAATCTTTTTGAACTAAAAATACTAAAAACGAATATTAAAAAATGTACTATTTTTCTTTTTATTTTATATTAAAATGAGAAATAAAAAACCATTAATAAAGTTAAAAAAGTACATTATTACATAATGAAGAATCCTCAAAATTCATTATTCGAACAAAGACCACGCAAGCTGAGTCATGCACTCTTTTGCTTTTTGCATTCCCATTCCTCGTAAATTTCGCTCGCGGTTCGGTTCTATTCAGTTCGCACCGGTGTAAAACAGACTTGACGACGACAACAGTCGCGGCACGCAAAGGTTGCAGTAAGAGAGAAAGAGAAAAAAGAAGATAGAAAATGCTCTCTCGTCGACGACAGTCGTCTGTCCGTCGGATAAGATCTTCGCCCATCGGCTAAGTGTGCAAGTATGTGTGTTTTATACATGTATATAAATGTTGAAAAAGAGAGAGAGAGAGAGAGAGAGATAGGGGGGAAAGAGTTCTGACTTTACGTTTATGCCGCTCGGTAGTAAAGGCGAAACTGCCGCGATACTCCGCGGGATTTTAAGGCTTCGTAGCAAAAGTGGACTTCGGAAGGCGCGGGGGTGTGGAGATTTTTATGCGAGTCGGCTCTCTGATTGTCGTTTGCGAGTGAGTATAAAGCCAGCTGAACAAGTTGATCTGCACTTTCCGAGGCTCTAGAGACATCTATGTGGAATGTGGCTGAGTAGCAGCGTTTTGTGGAAAAGTTTTATGCCGTTATGCGTTGACTTTGATATTTTACGTTGCATGTGTGAGATACAGTAAACTAGTCTTACCCACTGCTATTTACGTTCAGCTACGTAAACATATATATTTTTATGTATGTTTATACCCTTCAAAGTTTGAATATCGTTGATAACTGAAAATTTCATGATTTTAAAGATTTTTTTTTAATATTTTAAAACGCTGAATTTCAACAATTTTGTGTTCAAATAACTACTTAAATAACACTACACGATATCATTTTTAAACAATTTTAAGAATTTTTCACCTGTCATCAGTGAATTACTCAATCTCATACCACTATGATTATGTGAAAACATATCTTTCAATATATCCTTCAAACAAGCTAGTAGAGAACTATTTTTTGAATAAAATAGTCGAGTATTAATTAACAGTAATGTCGTTTGCACAACCGATATAAGTGTTAATTGACGCTCGATTTCCCCCATGCTCTCGAGCTTCCCGTAAAACTGACGTAACTTAATAAAATACCGACATAAATTAACCCGTCCACAAAAAAGCTGGCTAAACACGTACACACGAAGCAGCAAAGGCTCAGATAAGCATTTAACGTAGCCAGCACGCTTAATGAAACGTTCGTCCGTTCTAAAACTGCTGCAATAACGCTCTTTCGCCTCTGAAAAGAAGCGTAGCCATCTACTCTTAGATATACACACACGAGCCAGAAAATCTCATTCTACATTGCGATGCATAGCAGAAAAAAGGCGCAATCGCAATAAACGTAAAACTAGTAGCCCATTGCATACCTATACGTATACGCACCCATGCAATGGGCTACTAGTTTACGCACGAGAAAGAAATATATTATAAAAAGCGCATCGCGTAATTAGTCGAGGGTGTTTATGTCGTGGACATAAGAAAATCTCGTCACGTAGTGAGCCAGCTCGCGCATCGCCGTTTTTTACGAGCACCGCTAGTGCGCGCTGAGCGCGATCCGAGGCGCCGTAAAAATTCTAATTTCATGAAAGAGCGAGAGAGAGAGAGCGAGTCGAGCTTTTTTGCGCGTACGTAACGTGCAGCGCTCGTATATATCTGCGCGCCCTTATCGCGAACGCGCGCGAGAGAGTCTTTTTTATGCTCCTATATGTTATACTTGATATGGTTTATGGCTCGTGGCGCTACGCGTACACCTACGCGGAAGAAGAGAGAAAGAGAGGTACGATCGTAGCACTGCGGCGCGTTTGTAGACTTTGTTTTCTTCCGATGCTTTTGTTGCCCATGTGCCGCTGGCTTTACGACGGAAGAATTTATTGGCTGGGATTGGTCGAACTGATTGAGCTTCTAGTTGTATTATTCAAAATTCAAGAATTCCTATGTGTGTGCGTATAAAACGCGGTCTTTGCTCGTAAATTTCGCGCACAATCTCTGTGTCAACGGAAATAAGCCTGATTTATGCTTTCTTCACCATCGATCAGTACGATGAACAATCGACGTCCCTTCACCGCCACCAACACCCCGAAAAATAATAAACCAGACATTTTCTTAGCTCCCGGCGTGAGGGACGCGAACGCGATCTCGGCGAAACTTGTTTTTTTTCGAGAAGAAAAAGACTTTCGCGCGTGGGAGAAAGGCGGAGCCGGGGATAGTCTATCTCTCTTCCTTTTGAGGGAAGAGAAAGAGAGATGAGAAATCGATCGAGACAACTAAGCGGGACAAACTGCGGCTACGTTCAATCTCGCGGAAGCTGCGCGGCCTTTACTCGCGAAGACGCATCGATCTCACTCGCGGTACACCGAGCTTGAAAAACTCGCTGCTGCGAATTTATACATTCTTCTGTGCGAGCTTTGTATAGCTTCAATAGATCGGTGTGATATTTTTTGTCGGCTGTTATAGAATAGAAGCTTATAGGAATCTCATCGATGAAGGTGATGAGGCAATGTTTATTGTGTATCTGAGGAGAGATAAATCGTACATCAGGACGTAATAATCGTATGCAAATGCATATATCGCGATTAATAATCTAGATGGGCTTTTCTTTGCAAAAAGATTATAAAAACTAGTTGTGTAATAATCCTGCTATGTACGTATATATATCGATTGCAAGAGAATAAAGTGCAGCGGCACGCAATGTGGGGAGAGGGGGTCTCTCACCGTATTATTAACTCTATTTCTATCGTGTCGCTAAGAAAAAGGTCACGACTATACTAATATCTATAACGTACATATCCTCTAACAACAAAGCCAGCCAGTCGAAAGAGAAAAAAGAAAAAAATGAGTGTATTCACTCCATGTATCAAAGAGTATAATGTGCACCTTATCTCCACAGTCACTGCATTTTAAAAACTAATAAACCCTTGTTTCTGTGCCACTCCACAAAGCGCAAGCAAACCTAATTAACACTCGCGCCTCGAGTCAAAAGAACACCAGCACAAAACAACGCATCTCTCTCTCTCACTCCCTCTGCCAGATAGACAGACGTAGATAGATTCCCATGCTCTTCCGCTTAATGAAAGGGCCGAGAGATGAAGCAGTAGCTAATTAACGACTCACTCTCGTTGTAGGTTCATTTGAATACCCGAGAAAAAGAGAGACGGAACGACTGCGTACAAACCCGCAACGCACATAAGGTATTTCCTCGGATCTTCTCGTAATATACGGGCCGAACGGCGGATCTCAGTAGCCGCTAATTTAAATACACGTGTCGATGAGCGTAGAGATTGCGACACCTCGGTTGGATTCTGCGTGAGTGCACGCAATCTCGTGTGTGCGTGTGGGTCTATATAAAACCTTTGGACATCTTCATTTCTAAAGAAGCACACGCTCCTTATTCTGGCAAAAGATACTATGACTATAAATATATATAAAGGTACGTGTGTCGAATTCTTTCGACGAGCTTGTGCATTTTACTGATCTTAAAAATTACTTGTGTACAACTGGATAAGATCCACGTTGTAATTAAAATTTTAAATTATACAATATAATCCTAACTGAAATCAAATTTGCAAAAAAATCAATTATACAAGGGCGGACACTCGCGTGCCGCTGTTCATCGCGGCGAATTATCGATTCGGTTTGAGTCGATCGTTGGCGCGCAGGTGTGTGCTTCTCAACCGAAAATTACACGAGCAGAGTTCTGTATTAAGATAACACAGCTCACGAGAGAGAGAGAGACAGAGATATAGAGATGATCGCGAAACCGTCTCTAATTCGTAACCGCGCCTTAGTTCATAAACTCTTCCTTCCGCTACGGCGCGAAAAATCCATATGAATTATGACAGTGATAGGCGAGGGGCTGAGCCCGTTAATGAGGTCTCGAGAAGGTGCAAAGTCGTGCGCGCGTCCAAAGCAGCTGTCCGGTAAATCTGATAAAGACTCTTGACTCTTGATCGGGAGGGTTGTATACAGGTCCGATAATGGGGAACGAGCGGATGGTCATTTCGTGGTACGATTGGGCCCTACGAGGAAATAAATATATAACGAGAATTCTTTCTTTATTTCTTTTTCGATCCGACTGTCTAAAGACAGGTGTATTTGAACTCGCATATTTTTTCTTTATATCGATGCACCACGCAATCACACTTACCAGCATTCATCTGCTGAATAAAAATAGATCACGCCACGACAAAATATCGAACCATCTCTCGATCGACATTTACACCGCCATGGCACAAAAGCCTGTTTCCACGTATGAGTATACTCGGCTCTCACTATACAGAGAATATTTCCATCCTTATACCTCGACTCACTCTTTCATATCTTCGCTCAACATACAAGTACACATCACAGTCAAGCAGTATATAAAAAAAGTAGATCGAGCATTGGTCAGAAAAGCTCAACAATGGTACAACGGTAGCTGCGAAAAACAGCGTAATGACAGTTGGCATTTATTGGCGTCGCGTCACAGTCATAGTATAAAAAGCGATCGTTACGCGCGCAAAGTCCTTATCGCAGTCGCGAGTCTCGTTTATTTCATCGCCGTTACTTTTTATTATGCATGATGCCGCGGTTGCCACTGCTCTGGATGCGCGTTGTTACCGTCTATACACTTTTGTACAACGATCTCTTCTCTCAGCGAGAAAACAAAGTGCGTGCACACGTCGACTGAATGTGTATACACGGCGTGCATTATGTGAACGTGTAACGATGCATATATACATATATATATATATATGTGTGTATATAAAACCCCGAGAGAGAATTTACATTCCTCTCGGTAGCTACTTTTGCGCATTATTTTTATGGTAGATGCTTCGGGCTGCTTGTTTTACGTTTAGAACGCCTCCTTTTATTTCTTACGTCATACGGGTGCGCATGAGAAATAAATTGAAATATCATCGTTAATTAGTCCGACAAAACCCCCGTATATATATACATACACAGATGGCTCACAGTTCATTTTTAAAGTATATAGCCAAGCAATTAACATATACGCGGCAGTCGCGAATGCATTTGAAATGCAAATACCTATCCGCAGCGCGCAAATGCAAAGGAATAAGTAAACCGCAAAACGACACGAGACTATCATATCCGATGCGATAAAACCTCGCGCGACTAAGCCGTTATCCGTTCTCTTATACGCGGTCGATAAGAAAAGAAATCAGCTGCGTGCGCGCACGACTAATTTGCATGCGACACCTGCACTCGAGTCATCGACGCGCACATCCCTTCCCAGATACCCATCATATCCTCTCTTTCTCTTTACGGTGAGTGTATATATATGTGCAAGGGCAAAAGAGCCAAATCCTCTGCGCGTCGACGTATCTATATATACACACGGAGAGTACGGTAGAGCTCGAAAAAGAGAGAGAGAGAGTGATATAGAGAAGCGGGGCAGAGAGGGAGATATGCTGTCTGCAGCATCGCCGAGAGATGCGATCAATATTATACTCTCTCGCTCGGCTCAGTTCTCCCTCTATCTCTCCGCCCCCGCGAAAGCGGTCTGCAGTGACGTAGCGCTATCGCGGGACGCCATCTTGCCATCAGACAAACGCGCTCTCGAGCTACTGGCTCTACTACTGTGCGATGGGGAATGTTCAACTTGGAGGAAGTAGATGTATTGTGAGCTCGAGGGAAATTTGGAACTTGTGGGTGGTTGGATTAATTGGATTTTTCGATGGGTTCTTTTTTTGCAAAGATGATGGGAGAAAGCTCGCGAATGTCGTAGATTATCGTTGGAGATGGGATTTGCCTACTGAAGTTGAATTTACTCCCTTTCGTGAGAATATCTGGAACACTGAAATACTCTAAACGGGATTCCTGACAATACCATATAGGGAATTCCGAGAAAGAAACTTTGATCACGAATTTTACTCTCAGAATTTTCGACCAAAACTATATTTGATTGAATTTATTTTTTCAACCTAGTAATTTTTGCTAAAAAGACGGTGCAAATATCATACTTTCAAGATCGAAATTTCAAAACGAAATAAGCTTCAAGTTGAAGTCGAAATTTCGGTTAAGCCGATAGAACGAGCGAAGCTCGACGCAAAGAAAACACAATTTTCCAGCAAACTTTCCATTTGCTTCAACGCCATATGTAGCAATCTCTTGAACAATCTCTCCAAAAACATTTCCGAGTACATAATTATACGCGTCAATCAAATAATCGTTACACTCTCTCCGGTCTATTATTTTACACAAAAACAAGACCTCACCGCAAGCTCACCCTCGTGTGGTCCGAGACTCACGTTCACAAACTTCGACGTGTGCATCTCTCTCTTTCTCTCTCTCTCTCTCTCTCTCTCTCTCTCTCTCTCTTTTGCATGCAATGTACTCTATTTCGAGAGCGTACTCGAATAAAAACAAGTGCGCATTGTGGGACACGCGCTGGTACTCTACACAGATGCCGCGCGACCACTCGAGTTCTCTATGCGCCGTGGCTGCACTCGACAGAATATAGCTAGCAGTCGTTTATTGTCAACCGCATATGCTTCGAATCAGACGTTTGAACATTATTTTGAGTTGTTATTACAGGATAGAATGGTTTGATTTGTGTCTATAGAGATGTTGGCTGTGAGTAAAGATTTATGATTGGTGAGAAGTGTGGGAGAGAGATGTCTGATTGTTGTGCTTTTCTACGGCTGTTTTTGTACGATTGTTCGATAGTAAATGAGCTATGAGCTGCGATTTGAGCGAGTACAATCGAGTGAAAGATTAATCGGGTAGTTGTGCATTTGCAAAAAATAGTAAATCATTTATTCAATTCTCTGTATATATTTATATACATACTTATTGCTTGTCTAAACATTTAATAATATTTTTATATAATTTACTTAATAAAAACTTATTAACTGTACAGAGAGTAATCATTGTAGCTCTGAAATTATTTCTACTGTCTTCTTCTTGATCCAATGACCGAACGACAAGACTCTCAACTTATTGAATTAAACTACGTTTTTATCAAGAATCTCTGTACAAGTTTATTCCATCCGTTCACAAGTTTCATTTAACCTTCCCAACTCTGATAATTTCTCATTAAAATTGCAAGGTTATTTTGAATTAAATGCACTTGCAGCGAAGAATAACTGATTAGAGACAAGGTGTTTCAACTTAAAAGTACAACTCTTGCAAGAATTTTAATAAAGGTATCTAATCTTTCATTAAGATAATTTGGTCAATCAGAACTTTCAATTTTCCTCATCTAAAATATTTGACTAAATAGTCGTAAGAACCGTAGAAAAGAAAAGAATACTCATCCGCGACACCCTGACTTACAACCAGCACCGTCAACCCTGCGGTAAAGAATGAACGCATCGATGCACGTAAATATATATACCTATATACCCACACATGTTTCCAAAAGACCAGCAACCTCCGGGAAAGCGAATTTCCCCGCTCTATACCGTATGTACTCCGGAGTCGTGAGCAAAACCTTACGAAGGGACATAGAAACAATGAGGTCGGGACACCGCGTCGAGCACGTACCTATATATATATATATATTAGATCCTCCTCTTCGAGCATCTCAATGCATACGCGCACAGACGACGACGGCGACCACATAATACACGGGCGTAAGACGAGTTTGCGCTGAAATTGAAAGCATTGTCTGGCGCCTCCACGTAAGTTCAAACAATGACGCTTAACTACTACCGACGACGCCACTGCCGCAGCCGTCGGCCCGCGTCAATGGCACTCGGGCATCGAGATGTATGCGATGTGGTATAGGTATACAGGGGTGAGGAAACGAAGGCGAATATCGTACGTATATAAGTATATAAGTCGAACACGATACGGGGGAGGAGAAAGCGCACTGTGTTAAACTTTTTTTACGTTTTATTGGTTGACTTTTTGCTCTATTTGCGGTTCGTGCATATATACAATTTGTTGTAGAAATGGAGCTAGAGAATCGAATCACATCAGCTACGTATAAGCATGGCATGTAATCTTTTTGTTTTTATTAGTTGCGGTTGCATGTTGCTAATCTTAAACGTAATATATCTAAAATATATATAATACGTATGTATAAGAATGAAGTGAATGGAAATATAGATTACTATGTAAAAAATATCATGGTAAAAAAATTTATTGATATCGGAAGTTCGTGTGTTTAGATTGGTTGCGTGGATACATAACTATATTAGAGGCGTTAAACTTGTAAAAAAAATAATTACCTAAGATTCCCGAGTAGTACATTATCACATAAGATAAATCACATTTTGTGCACAATAAATTACAATTCTATAGGCTTAAATTGAATAGAAAAGTATAATTTTATGTTTTGCTTTGTATTTTTAAAGTGTATTTCAAATCAACTATGTATCTCTATATTAACACATTATAACATTGGCAGAACAACAGATACCCGGATCGGGCAAAAACCACTCTCCCACGCAACCCTAAAAACTCCTCTCGACAATCTCACTTCTTCCCTAGCTTCCCGACTATCAGGGTGGCGCACTTCTGGACTCTATACGTGACATCCGAGTCAGCTCTGAAGAGACCCAGCTTCAGCATTGTATCCGGGTTTACAGAGGCTACACGTCGATCCGGTCGGAACTTCGACTCCGGAGGTCTCTGCGCGTGCTACGGGTAACCCCGCGCAACTTCCGCGTGAGCCTCGACATCATCAAGAGGGAAATCCGCTTCCTGCCACAGAGAGCCACCCCCTGACTCTTGGCTACTGTGTTTGTTGTTAGTGATATGGATAAAGAGATAAGGAGGCACTTGTGATGCAAATACAGGGTCGATGGGGTGGTCTTATCAGGTAATTGTTATTTTTTTAATAAACAACTTTATGTTCTGGAAATTGTTTACAATTAAATAGTGGATCGCGTTAAGAAACTTCGAGGATATACACTTGCGGATAGAAATAATCGCATATCTCGAGGCTTGTTATATTATATAAAAACTGAAATATGTATGAAATCAGTAGTAACATAGCGTGAAATGTCTGACAGCCGTCGACTCGAATTTCTATAGATATACACTGATGCGTAGAATCATGGGGTATGAAAATTAATTCTGTAGTGTTATTCCCTAATCACCAAGCATGTTATTTTTTTATTTATCTAAATCACAAACTGTACAAATGTGGAATTTGAATTTTTTATAAGTACTAGGAATCATTATATGTTCAAATAAGATAAACTCTTTTAAAATGCATTTCGCTATTGCAGTACTTGCTATTGTTTAAATGCCAGTGACTGCATGACTATTGTTTCTAGTTTTATATAATTCTGTATACATTATTTACAAACAGTTTGTAACTGTAAATAATATAAGGTTTATCAGCATACTATTACTGCATTATTTGTCAATTAATTTGATGGTTTGCGCATACTTCACTCATAATTACTCTAGCGTGATATTAAATGAATAAATTTAGATTTAACATTTTAATATAATTACACTCTCTGAAAATTCTTACTCTATGCGTAAAAAGGGCACGAATAACGTAATGTTTGATAAAGAATTTGAAAATATATCTTATGCAGATAAACTATATTTATCTGTGATATATACCAAGAGTTTAAAGTTGCACGTATAAACACAAATTGTAATACACAAACCAAAAAAATCAATCTTTATTCGTTATTAAAATACAAAGCGAAAAATGTATCTTACTGGAAATACCAAAAACAGCTCCTTTTTACAATCACTAAATGGACTAAATCATGGAATCGATTTCAGATCATTTATGCAATTAATTCTGCGAAACCATCCCAGCTCCGTATAATTTTCTAAATTGAAATTAGCTCGAAAGCCCAGCTATCTTCTGTACATATATAATGCATACGTATACGTCGCAGCAAACGCAGTCGTAGCTGTGCACATATATACATGTACGCCTACGAGTAGTCCTTATCGAAGCCGCAGCTGCGCGCGATCGTTCCCGTAGCAGAGGCAGCGCATTTTGGCAATTAGTGCAGCAACTCGCGATCCACGAGTGATTCGATCCCCGGCACCTCCCTCATATACATATATATGTATAGTATATACACCTATATACACAGGTATGTATAACGGATGACGAGCTACACGTATCTCCTCGCCATAAATCCGCGGCTATTTTGCCGTCGCTCGCGATTTAACGCAGAGGGAGCGAGAGAGAAGAGAGATTACGTGTTACCGTGTCACGCGGCAGGCGCTTGAGGAATTTATGCTTAGGCCGATATCTGACGCGGTGGTGCGCGACTATGCAAAGCGTCTAGTATGTGTGTACGTGTGGTAGCGACGGTAGCCTAAGATTGCGTTGCTTGATTGTTGCGCCAGAAAAGGGAGAGAGAGAGAAAGCGTAAATTTATAACGCCCCCTAAGGCGAATAAATATCCCGACCCGTGCGAGACTTTGCTGTCTGGAAAAGAGGGTTGTTGGAAATTTTGGATTCCCTCTTTTTTTCTCATTACCAGAGCGCGCGTGAGGAACAATTCACTAGGGAATTGAAGCTAAACTTCACCGAACCTCTGCAAAACGCATCTCATTTATTTAAGATAACTCGGAACTTCATCGGCGCTCATTAGCGTCGTCCTGCTGTGCAATTAAGTGAATTATCGCCTCGTAACTTCGAGACTTCGAGAAACGGCGTAATTTATGAACCGCAAGTCTTTAAGCGCGCGCGTTTACGCACGCATACGTGCGCAACTCGCCTTATTTCCGAAGACAAAAATAAGAATTGGCGGCGCGAACATAATGGCGACTCGGCGCGCGACTCACCTGAATTGTCGCCGGACACGAGAACCTTCTTGCGCGAGAGAGAAAGAGAGAGAGACAGAGAGAGAAGGGAGATAACACTCACTCGAGAGAGTGCGTGCGCGGGGGCGTTGCGAGCAGCGCGACCTGGAGAACACCAATGGGAGAGAAGCCGTGGCTCGCGTGACGGACTCCCTTTTCCACGCTTTGGAGAACGCTCCACCCGTCAGCTCTCCTTCTCTCTTTCTATCTCGAAGGTATAGAGAGAAAAGGCTTCGTGCGCGCACGTATATACAGGCCTCGATTTATAAGAGAGAATAATTCGCGATGGGAACAAAGGAACGAAGACTGTGGGAATGGATAATATTGTGGGCGACAACAACGTGCGAGGAGAGAGCGAGAGAAAGACGGATTCGCGGCTTCTGGAATAGTTCTATACATGCATTTGTATATCAGTATATTTGTCGAGGATTATCGAGATCATGGATTTCTTTGTCTCGAATACACGCGTTTGAGAAGAGTGTCCGTATTGAATATATAAGTATTAACGACGAAGTTGATGATTATATCCGATGTAAAACATTGCGCCGTTATGACAAACCGTCCGAGGAGATTCGAAGAAAGACGCGATTAATATTAACGCACGTGTCCATCTCGTCTCGCTGCCACCAACCTCGCGTAACGATCTTATTTTTTTTTCTTTTTCATAAATTGAACGAGTTTCCCCGTGGCGCAAGCGCGCGCGAGCGTTTCTTCGAAATCATTTATAAAACGCTGCTGTAGAAACATGCACGCATCAGCAGCAGCAGCAGCAGCGACGTCCGCTTGTAACAACTGTCAGGCTGAACTAATGGCTCATGGACCGAATCTCGGCGCGTCGATCGGGCGTGTGTGCGTGTGTGCGTCTCTCTTAAAAATATATAACATCGTCGCAGAAGCAGAGCTTTATTAATGACGAAGACGAACTTGCCTTTTCATTGTGTGTCTGAAATGAAATCGTTGCTTGCCGCCGCACATGTATACGTTATTTGCATTATTTACCTCGTGTACAACGGAAGAGAACGAGAGAGAATCCTGAGATTTAACTTCCGCTATACTCGCGCTCAGGTAAAATTTCTTAGAAGGCATCGACTTGAAAAATAGCCTAGACCCCCGACTCGATCCTCTCGTTACATATATATAGGTATATAATATATATGCATGTTTGTGTTATACACAAAGTCTCGCGTGTATAATAATGGCGAGAGCTGGCCAAGTCCTGAATACCCTCTCCTCGTCGTCCATGGCTCCAACGAGAGGAGAGAAACCTCTTTCGCGCGCAAAGAGTTCACGCCTCCTTCCCTTGCATGATGCAGACTGTTCCCACATTGTCGGTTACTCAAGACTATATCTATAGTTGCTTCAACCGATGATACATGCAACGACTCGATAAACGCCGTGAAACGCAACTTCTGCAAAGGTTTTAACGACAGGTGCATATACCTACAAACGCCGCAAAAACGAGGAAAGATCCTGGGAAATTGAATGATTGTTGGGGGATTTCTATGTAGGTTTCCAGGCGATAGATGGGCTCGTTAACAGCTTTTAGAGGCTTCGCGGTTCTACCATTAACGTTATCTACAAGAGTTGGGTTTACTTAATGCGTAGACGAGATGCTTAAATACAGAAATGTGTCATCACTTATACCACGCGTTACATAAAACGTACAAATAATTCGTAGAGATAATAAGTCAATATCCGGTAAGTCGTTGTGTATACACAATAAATTATTGATTAAAAAACATAATAATACGAATATTGGCCGTCAGTTGTCAGCAAATCGCAATATCTGTTCATAACACGAAAACAAATGATAATAATCCGAAATGAGATGCAAATCCGCGCTTCTATTAAAAATAAATTATCGATAATGTGCAAAATCAAAATAAATAACGAGAGTCACATTTCATCAGACAGATTTTAGACGATAGCGTGGCTGATTAACTATCCATAATCTCGTCACCTGTGAACACAAATTTCGACGAGAGATAAGCCGCTTGGGCACAAAGAAACGTTTTTTCTCCTTCTCTCTCGCTCTCTTGAACATCAGCAGCAACAGTAGGAAACAAAACGCTCGAAGCAATCAAAAACACGGCTGAAAACTCTCCCGAAAAACGAAGAAGACAAGCGGACGAACAACCGGGTGTACAATATAAAATACCCGGAGAGACAGAGAGTCGCCGATAGCATCTCAGCTGGGGGTACATCACGACCTGTGCCGCACACACGCGCGGATTTATCACTTTGCGCGCGAGTCCCATCGACGAAATATCACGGAACCAGCTGCAGCTGCAGCAGCAGCTCCTCGTTAGAAATCGGACGTACATACGTGTGTATACGTACGTACGCGATGAGAGAAAAAGAGCTTCTCCTCGTCATAATCAGCTCTGGGTCATCGCGGAATTCTCCGACAGAGATCGAGATGACTGTAGTTCTACTCGCTCGTTCGATATGAGAATATTCGCCGCGTGTTCAAGGAGCGAGTCTCGTGTGTTTTATCGATCTCTCGCTTACTCTCTTGCACTCGGTTTCCAAAAGGAATTTTCTCTGTTAAGAGCGAGAGAGCGAGAGAGAGAGAGAGAAAGACAGAGAGTTGGTATATAAGGGCTTATATACACGGAGTTTATCGTATAATTGAGGCTATAAACGTCCTTATTAAAGTAACCAGACACGCGAGAGCTCGACTCAGGTATTTGGTTTTTTGTCGGCTGTTTGGAAATGGCGTTCTTCCTTCTTCGATTATCGTAGCGATAGATTGGAAAATGCCATTCTTTTCACGAACAAGTTTTACGAAGGTTATAAAAAAAGCCAAAAACGTAATGTAATGTATTAATAATTTAAGTTTTAATAATTTAAAATACTAATTTAGGTATACATGAATTATTGATATAGGTATAATACAAAGTCATCTTTTGAAGTTCTCAAACGAACGCGGTAGTAACATCTTCACTAGGTGTCAATGGCTCTGGTTCTGTCATTATGCGATTCTGCAAAATGAGAATTATGAATGTAAACTCAATGATTATTGCTTATGTATGATACTCATCTTTGAACAATAGCATTAATAAGAACATACCAAACATTCCACGATATTGTACACTTCCGAATGTTGTTTGAAGCAAATCTCAGAACAATAGATAATAGGTTCTTCTACCGAACTAAACTTCTTTCGATCAACAAAAATCTTCGTTATAACTTGGCATGCTTTGCGAGTCTGGCAGAAAAATAAAAAATGTATTTGTTTATCCGACGTGGTAAAAAATACGTAAAAATATAATGTTATAATCCAGTTTTTATAATATACTTACGGCAACCGATGGAACTTCCTGACTGGCGGAATTATCAACAGCTACAGCACAGGAAACGATCGCACAAACTACGAGAGCGATTAGTGTGGCGTGACGGAAGAACATCTTTGTACAATATACTTTGAACTATGGTGAAAATATTTCAACTATGCTGTCGAAGTTCAGAATTCGACTTTTATAGCAAAAATTGTTTTGAGAGTTAATAAGAGATTTTCAGAAAGAAAATTATATTTCATTGTACTGAATTTTCACTTTAAATTCATTGTTATATTGTATACTCATTGTAATATTGAAATAAAAAAAAAAATTTTCTTGGAAAAAGATGGATTGTATATTAAGTCTATCATATCCTTATCTGTTTCATGATAATTATACATTGTCTGCGTAGATCAGACAAAACTAATTGAAAAGAGCGCAAACGATCGATTTCTTTAATATTGACACAGTTTGTCAGAAAATGAAACAAGCTTATCCTTGAAAATGAATGTATACCGTATTTCGATAAATATTATTTAACAGTAGTAGGTATACAATTGGTCCGAACTAACTGAATCACTTGGCCAAATTTATTTATTCTGATCACCTGTGTCAATGTCCACTGTTCAAAACTACTGCTTAATTTCTAATATTTTTACAAGCGGTATGACAGTCTCTGATGAAACTAAGAAATCTCGAAAACGTATTTAAACTACTTTAATATTTAGTAATGTTGTGTATGAATATATATATATATATATATATATATATATATTTAAACTCTTATAAATTTGTCCAGGTTAACTCTGGATCAAACTCATCAATCACTAGACTATTTCATAATAATAACACCAAAGTCTTCCGTTGAAAGGCATTCAGGTCTTCTAGGTCAGTTTTAAAAAGGTTCGACGATTGGTATCAAGATGAAAAAATACATGACGATATTTTTTATCAATACAAATGAGTCTATGAAAGTCTTACCTGGTAATCAAGTTATGTTTCTTACTGGAAATCTATATCAATCTTAAAAACTTATATTTTATGACACGATAGCTTCTTACGTTATATATATATATTAGCTTATACGATGGCTTTATTTCTAACTAGAAATACAACTTGATTCCTAAGTTGAAATCTTTGTAGACACTTTTATAATAGTGCAGGTCATATTTATGCATTTTTTTATGTTGTTGCCAATGTTCGAACCGAAAGGGTTTGTTATGATCATTGATTGCTTTGGTCCCGTGTGAACCTGGACAATCTTATAAGAGTATTAGTACATTTAGTGCAGTTTAAGGCATTATGTGTAAGGTGAACACATATTTTTTTATAAATATTGGGTCAATTTTCAGATAACTTTATTTCCCTCTAGAAATAGCTTGATTCCCAACTTCTAATATTCATGGACACTTTTGTATTCTTCGAAAACATTTTCATGAATTTTTTCATGTTGAGACTCATGATGGAACCTTTTCAAAAGACTTTGATGAATAGTGACCTATATACAAGTTTAAGAGTATTTTATTTGTAAAATTTAACTTATTTACAACAAAAGTCTCTTTTGTGTTTTTAATGAAAAATGCTTTCCTGAGATGTTAAAATTTTTGAAAATTGGCATAAAAGACCTAAATTGGTATGATGTCAAGTTTGGCATTCTTTAACTTCAAGAACCCTTAAAAAATCTAAAAATAATTTTTAAAGGTAAATGTATGTGTGTAAACTAATTATAATCATATGATTAAACATTTTTTCAAATATAGATGCTATCATCGACTAATCGACTGGCATCTCGGTGGCATTTCACTGGCAAATGGTAACATTATTTGTTACCAAAAAATATGGGCCAGTACTATGGGAATCGACCAGAACGGTTGGTTTAATTTTTACCAGGATTGATTAGTATAAATTAAATAACAATAATGCGTTTCAATTGTATATGTTCTATCTTTAGAAATGTTATGAGAATTCCTTGAAATAAACTTGAAAAAAATAATTATGTCATGCATACTTGTAGTTAAAATAAAAAAAATCATTTGTGAAGGCTACGCATCTTCAGTACGTATTCGTCGTTACACATTTTTTCCCTGTGCAACATTCCACTTACTTATCCCCTTAACCTTCTCGACGCGTTCGAAATGTCACGACAACAATGGCGCTCGATCGGCGATCCGCTCAAGCGTGAGACAGTGACAAGGAAAGAGTCAAATGAGTTCGGAGACTAAACGAGAGCCCATACTCTCTTTTCACTATATACACGAAGAGCTACGCATCTTACCGATAAGATCGACTGCTACTCTCTCTCTCTCTCTCTATCTCTCTCTCTCTCTCTCTCTTTGCCTCTCTATCTCTTGTATACCTCTCTTCGAATCCTTGCCTTTGAAACATAATGACAGTCGCTAAGCAGAACGCTGAGGATGAGAAGCGAGTGCAAGATGTATATATGGAAAAAAGATGGGTGTCGCATGATTGAAAGGTTTGTTCCAACCAGATCGGCTATCGATCGGAAGTCTCGCTCGCACTTACCTTTCGATACACCCGCCATGAGTCTGTAAAAAAAGACAAGCAAAAGTAAGAGTAGCAGCAACAGCAACAGCAAAGCAGTGAAGAAGAAAAGATGAGCGAGTCCCGCGAGGGTTATTCATCCCCAAGCTCGCGCACATATATAGGTATATGTATATATACGGTACGGCAGTCGAAAGATCACGTGGATCGATAATAATATATGAGGATACCAAGGTTCGTCGCCGCGCTGTCGATTATCCCACGACAAGAGAGCAGTAGTGCTTGGGCTTGTCGTTGCATGAGCGCATAAGTATTTATACAGAGAGGACTGCGAGAGATAACGATATTGAGATATTGAACCTCTCAAAAATCAGTTCCTTTGGCTATTAATCGAGAAAGAGAACAAAGCTCTTGGCGCTTTTTTCAAATGTATTTATCCATTGGGGATTATGGATGCATTGTGTAAGAACTGTACTACTGGGTCTATGTGTAGTTTTTTATATGTATGAGAAATTCGAAGACAAAGGAAACCTTCGATTATGTGCATAACGATAAACAATGGTGGAAGTGAAATATGAGATTAGAAGCACTTACTTCATTTCCATTTAGTCATTTATCTCACTTGTAGATAGGCTTCCGAATATAACTTAAAGGGGCAAGACATTTTGAAGTGAGGCCATTTAAAATTAAATATTCGAATTAATTATATTTATATTCTATTTTTTATATATTGAATACTACAGTTTTAGCTAAGTATAACTTTAATTGGAGCTTTGTTGCATATTTCTAAAAACCTTCATTGACCTTTTATAGTGGGTTGATGAAAACTCACTCTCCATATGATTCAAAGTTAATCTAATGGACCGAGCTAAAAATTGATAATCATCAAAATACTCTTTTATACATTCTTTAAAGTATGAACGTTGAAATTTTCAATGAAATCAGCAGAATAAATTTTACATAATGAAATATACTGAGATTTTTTTTATAAATAATAATAAAATCAGTTCTAAATGATTACAATTTTTCTATTCATTAAAAAAATTCCTACATTCATGCTTTAACGGATTTATTAATATTCATATCAATTTTTAACTCAGTTGGTCCACTAATTGACTTTAATTCATGCAGAGAGGGAGTGAACAGCCTACTATAAGTGGTTAGCAACGGGACTTATAAAATAAATCTCAAATTAAAGATATACTCATCGACAACTTCAATATATAAAAAATGCAATCAATATAACTTATTCAAATTTTTAGCTTTAGATAGTCTCACTTATAGGTGGCTCACCCCTTCAACATGTTAAATTAGTAAGTTAACTGAATAGTTTTATTCAGTGACACAAATTCAATACAACAATTAAAATTTTAATATTCAATAATTAATTTCTGATACAGCATCAAACACTCATAGTTCTGAACAGTATTGAAATTAATAGCAATGAATTATATTTGGCGTATAAAGTACTTGAATTTATCATAAAGCGTTTCCATTATAAACTCTATAATATTTACTAATAAACATTAAATTCATTAAACAAACATTCTAATTTTTAATCTGTTTTTAATATCTCTATACCAATTGGCTAATAAAGCTTGATAGTTTCTTGTTCCTGAGAACTTAATTTTTCTTATTTATCTGTGAAACAAAATAAAATAAAGAATATTTTAGGAAAATATAGAGCCAACAACAAAGTAATATTAACCGCGAATTTAAACATTTTAGAATCATTCAATTTAGTACATCCGATATTATTCATAAACAATTTATGAATCAAAAGTTGTATCCGAATACTAAATCTTTGCATAAATGAAGCCACCTTTCTATAGCTTTAATTTATGAATTATTATAAAATAATAATTCGCTGAATATTGCATATAGGCCGTATCGTGGATTTTGATGACGAGTACTACCACGTACACTCTAAATTAATTTTTATATCTGCAATTTTACAGAACTTTTTACGTTTTGCCGAAAAAATCTACCGAGAAATATGCTGTATTTTTTATCAGGCACTGTATTGCATACATAATGGAAATAATAATAGTAAATAAATTTGGAGGAACCTTCTTACCAATGGTGCAGTAGGGATCTTTTTTATTGTAAATAACACTCATCAACTAAGCTCAATGACACGAAGATGTGTATAGTGCCATATATTCCCTTATCTTAACGACCTTCTTAGAAAAAATAGAGCAGCTTCAATAGCAAGTCACATACATCCCCATAAATAATCTACTTACGACGCATGAAAAATTGCGCTTACCGACACGCGCCACAAACAGACCAACAAAAAGGGAAAAAAATCTGTCTCATAGAAGAATTTTCCATACAAAGGAGAGTAGAGTAGCTCAGCGTCATAACTCGGCGACTCTGCGAGCAAAGCCGTTTGCAGTCGAGACAGAACACCGAAGTTTCCCATATCAGGCATGCAAAGCCTGATGTATCGATGCTGCTCTTCTCACAGGCATAACGCCCACCGTCTCTACTGTTTCGCGCGCACGCGCATCGAGTCACCCCTAATGTTCGGATTAGCGGGGGCTGGCACGCGTGTATGGCTATAGAATAACTGGCATAGGAGCTCGATGCCGAGAGTTAAGCATCGATTAATTGTTATTTAGCAGGAGAGACGAGTTTGATCGATTGCCGATGGACACATGAGAACATACAAAGGATGACGATTAGTCGATGTTTTCGTTCGAGATGTCATTTTGCAAATCTTTGAATAATAATTTATTTTAGATTTTGTTGTATAATCATTGCGATGAATCACTTTCTGTTTACCGTCTCCAACGTGTAGATTTTTTGTTTACCTGTAAATTTTAGCATTTCAAACCAAATGAGTGTACTTAATTAACCGAAAACTCGAAGGTAAAAATACAGTAGAAAAGAAGAAACAAATTCATACAGATCCTCAACGACGTTCGAACAAATCCCTAAAAATCCTCTGCCAAAGTCAAGTTAGCGCAATCGCCTGTCATCGCTAGCTTAACTAAGCAAACTGAGAATTCGAATGGCTCGTTCAACCTAAGCTGCATCGAGAGTCGAAACGCGTCAGCGAACATACACAAGCACACTCGCATATATATACAATCAAATAAATACTCCATTCGACCAACGTCGAAAGAAAGAACAAAAATGGCTTTTCTCCACATACAACCACACACAAGGCACATATACGCGTGCGTGCCTATACGTAATCCAACGACGAGAAGAACCGAGGGTGCGACGGGCCACGTGCCAGTCGCTCTCTGTGGGATCGTTTAGTAACGCACAAGGGCGAGTTGAGAAGAAGGAATATAAGGGAGAAAGAAAGAGAGAGAGAGAGAGAGAGAGAGTCACTGACATTGCGTAGAGATTAAGTCCGTTCTCGAGCTCGAGTGCGATAATGCCAACGACAACAAATGCTACCGAAACCTATAGGTTACAGTCGAGGTGGGGATGAGATATTTCGCCGAAGGAGAAGTTTCAAGGTTGTATATCTTGTGTTTCCTTTGTAAGACTAGAGGGTTGCGATTCGATTTATTATTAGGATAAAAACAAAGATTTTTTTTATTTTTTCTAACATCCAAGGTATTGATGAAACTTTTTCAGAATAAAGACAATAAACAATAGTCGCGAAATTCACATCGTGGTGCAACCCACGTTGCAGTTTCCAAAGTATAAAATGACATGAGCGAATCATATGCGAGCAACCTTCAATTATTTCCCACCTCATCCTCCTTCTTTCACAAACCGTCTCGTATTACCATCATCGCCGACGCGCAAATCTTGCATATATGTACTCTCTCTCTTTCGAGCGTAAAGACGGACGACATATTGTTCTCCGACGGATGCTGCCCAACGCGGTGGTGGACCCCCCATGGGAACATTTCACACCGGTAACCACCGACCCTTTGGATCAGGTCTCTCTCGCTGTCTCCCTTTGGTTATATACGTATACATATACGCAGTCAAGTCGATTTAGTTAGGGATGGTTTACCCACAGATTTATCGCGGCGCCTTCCACCCCCCCCCCCTCCCAAAGTTAGGACTATATCGCCCTATTATACCTTCTTTTTTTACGTCCCTTTGGTGTTATAGTTGACGTGTACGAAATTATTATCTGCTCGAGAATTTTTTTTCTAACTGCGCACAATACGCTTCGCTGACTTTTCACGAGTGCAGTGAATATATACGATGCGTTAATTGAACGTTTAACTCCGTGAAATTTTTTCACTTTCGACTTTATATCAGCATAATTATATAAAGAGAAAGCGAATATAATGATTTTCAATTTTTCTGCCCGAAGGTGTTCACCACCGGTGTATGCAAAATTCGGCAACACCTCTCGCTCACTCTTTTCAGTGCCACATTCTGCCTCGCGGACTCGTATAGACTATCAATTAAAAGCCCGCGCGAGTCTCGCGCGCCGGGAGAGAGAAGAGGGTGTGTCCTATACTCCTCGCGCCAAGTTAATATACGGTACCGCGTCTCGATTGTGTCTCACATGTATATATATATATATATATATATATATATATATATATATACACATGTACGTTCGTTATCCTCTTATTTTTTGGCCGAGCGAACGAACGAGCGGAGATGAAGATAGTATATGGCGAGAGGCGGGTATATACGAGGTAATATATAAATCGTCGGGCCGCGCGAGAGACACAATGCGGCGAGTCGGGCCGTTTTATAAGGTGCTAAGCGAATTATTCTTGGGAACAAAAAGCTGAAGCTCAGCTCGTGTGTCGATGTCGGGGATGGGCTTCTTAAGGTGCCGGGGATTCAAGTTAGCGCGTCTTATCTTTTCGAGAGCGCAGCGATCGTGTGATTATATTCCTGTCGTGCGTAAAACGGTCGACCAAAACAGAATAATATCTAAAACAATTTCCAAGCGTATAACCTAGATAACCAGATAGTTACCAGAGGCTGACAACATTTCTCTCCGGTAGAAAAAATATCATAAATTCCTATACAAGCCGCGCGCACAACCCGTGTCAGGACGATCATTGCTTCTCTCTTATAACAGTACACCCTTGGCGATAATATTCACTGGCTTGTTTTTTCTCTCCACCGCAACGGCAGCAGCAACACCAGCAGGAGTAGGAAGTCTCTGCAGCAGCGCGCAAATATGTAAATGGCCAAGCGCATAAAGAAAGACCTAATCACAGAGGAAGCGGCGGCATAAATCTCGCTTACGTGTCATTCGCGAATCGCAACTCACGTTTTAATAACATCCTAGCGAAACGTGCAAGCGAACGAGAGAGACTCCAAGCCAGGCTGTTATTTAGATACATACACGGGCGCGCGCGCTTGGCCCGAGGCCGTCGTCGCACACTTGCGAGAGATTTTTTTTACCTTTCTCTCATTCAATGCTGACTCTGTATACTTATATGTGTATGTGCATGTGTGTTTGTGTGAAATTTTAATTCTTTTCCACTGTTACGCGGGCACGTAAATTTATGAGACTATGCTGCGAGAAAGATAGAAAGAGAGTTGATGATTAAAAGGTATAACGCTATGTAACGTGGCGTACAAAAGTAAAAGATGTACGTTCGTGATTTTTAAATAAATTTTCGAATAATAACAGAATAAACATTTCAACTGTTCCATAATCATGGATCTCTCTCCACGGCACTGTACATGTACGCGTACGTCCTAATGAATAATCGTACTCCGCGTACATATTCTCATTTGTTTCCACATCCTACATTTTCACACCAGTATAAATATCCAGCCCATCGCCTCTCGTAACAGGATCGCGCGCCACGCGACAGCACAAAAGGCCTCGAGCAGAAAAAAACTCCTCTGCCGCATCCTCTCTCGTGAAAAAAAAATCAGAGCGAGCTTCCGACACTGACGAGCTGTCCGTCAGTTATCCGCGTGCGGGCTCATAACCGATGGCTTTTGGATGTCGCCGACCCCCCGTTGCGAAACTCGGCCGCACATCCCCCTATTATATATAGATATGTACAGGGCACGCGTGTGCACGCTTATATGTATATATGTGTATATATGATATATAAAGTTACCCTCGAGTGTCGGGATTAGAGATTAAATAACCAGCAAAAGAAGGCGGTGGTGGGACTCGACGATGACTACGCCGTCGACGACCCCTCGACTCTAAGCAGGATATGTATACGTGTGAACGAATCAACAAATCGTCTCACTTGTGCTGCACCCGCTGTTAGATTTAAAGACGTCGTCGGCCCCCACCGATGTCTATCGGATTTGCGGGATGCTGGTGCTATACAGGAATACACTACTGCGCTTTTCTTTCGTATAATCGAATTATTCATAACGGTTATGAAAATATGCTCTACAAAGCTTTGTTTAGACAGGATGAACTTTTTGATATTTATAATTGATAAATGATTGCTGAACTGATTAGGGGAGAGTCCCCCGGTATCATTGATTTCTGATATGATTATTTACACGCATCTAATTATCGGTAATGATCGGTGACGCTTTCTAACAACGTTAATCATCACATTATATTCTATTTTAATTAAAATAAATTATAAATTCAATTCTAGTCTTATCAAAATTTGTATGTAAACTATATTTTGAAGTTAAACATAAATTAGATTTTTTACCCTACTATATATTATTTTACAATCTTTGAGTTTAACAAAAAGACTAAAATAGATTAATTTAGATGACGATATGTCGTTAGTCAATCCAGTGAAATCAATAAAAATAATTAGGAAAAAGTAATTGGATAGTTTTATATTTATAACCAAATTCTTAATCTGTTTTAAATAGGTCCGCATATGGTAGGTATACATATAGACAGGTTTTGACTAACATATAGTGCGTAACGATCTAATTAATTTTACACGGTCTCTCCATACTTGTGAAATTTTAATTTCAAAACAAAAAATCTGCAGCTATTTGTTCAAAAGTAATAGCGTGCTTACTTTCAATCCATACCAGAAAGTCTACCTCTAAATATGTAAAAAATGATATCTATTAATAAAAGTTATTTTGTTCAACCTACATAAAGTCCACTTTCTTCTTCTAACTATTCCCTGTTTCCGCCACGCGTCAGATTATTAAACTGTTATCTCTCAGACACCATGATAATATCTGCAATATCGCAGAATCAAAGAGAGTAGGAGAATGTCCTAGATTAAACTTGAATCGCAATCGAAATTAAAAATCTGTGCGAAATAGTAAAAGTAGTAGCAAGAGTAATGCATCGAAAGAAGAAAATTCAATATAGAGTCACCTCGCGCCCAGGTCGTTTCGATTACAGTAATTATCGCTGCTCGGCAATACTCGATAATAACACGAATCGAGCCCGCGATAAGCCCCGTAATTTGACAGAAAAGCGGCGGCGGTAGTGGCGGCGCATCCAGTCATCCTGCACCTATACACGGTGTGTATAGGTACCGGCCCAGATATGATCTCTGTGCACAACTCGCAAAAGTCCGACGGACGCGCGATATAACGGGTCTTCCCCCATAAATTACTCATACGCGCGATCGGTGCGGATAAAAGTGAAATAAAATACGCACAAAAAAAGCGAGAGGAAAACGGAGCAAGATATATATAGATATTTTTCCACGCGTGGCTAGCGACAGTCGAAAGATCGCTATCACTTGCCTCTACTCGATATCGCGTCGCAGCGCTTGTCGCATCTGTATACGATGTGCAGCCTATATGTACATATCGTCAGATGTATGTATATGTCCTGTAATTTGCGGTACATACACAAGCCGAAAATTTAATTGGCTGCCATAACGCGCGGCCTCCTTCGCATGTGAGCGGCGACGAGCCGAGTTATGTGTAATCTCTTCATAATGATCTGTGCAAGTGCATCTGTTTCCGGTGCCGCGAGTATATCGCTGTAATTGTCGCGCGCTCAATATTTTCATTAATGCGAATGACGCTGTATACGCAAGTAGTATATACAACACAGAGCTTCGACGGCATCTTGAAAATTTAATTTTTTTTATATATACGTAGCAATTAACCTTTTCGATCCGCTGATAATTCACAAGCGTAAATATACATACAACATCAAAACTATATTGCAGTCATTAATTATTCAAAATAGCTCAGACTCCGGTAGAATTATAGCGTATCAGCGCTAATAATAACACGGCGTTTTCGCTGTAATTCCAGGGTACGCCGCGCGCACATAAACAAAGCTGAAGTTAAGAAGACGAGTGCGTTATGCCTCTATTACACGGGTAAAACTCTCATTTGCATGTTTGCGCAAAAAAACTCTGCATGCCTTGAACGTCGTAAAAAAAAAATTATCGAGCATTACGCGCGCTGTTTGGTCTCCATGTATGCATATAGATACAGGCCTTTGCATTCTCACTCGAAAAATGCTAATAAACGCTCGTGTTTTCGCACATTCAACGGCGCATATCACCTGCCGCTTCTTCGGATTCTAATTTGTTACGACGTGAACTGGCCGTTATATGCGCGACGTTTGTTGTTATGCATATCACGGTGTTTGAGGCTATAGGTCAATTAAGACAGTTTTGGGGCACGCGAAACTCAACGATAACAATCGACAAGCCATTTCCGGAAAGAAGGGAAAAAAACAACGGCTCTGTTAAATAATTGCAAAATTAAAGGGCAAGCATGGGTAAATTTTTTGTTAGAGGGTCAATTTTCGCGATACGGTCAAGCGTACGTACAAGATGTTGAACAAATCGATAATTAAAGAATAATGCTTTTAACGTATGGGACCGACGTCCGTTATTGATGTAAATTGACAAATTTCGGTTACACTTTGTACATTGCCAACACCTGCAAACTGCTTCATCGATGTATATTGAAACTTTTTTTTTTTTTTAATCATAATGAAATCATTGTGAAAATTTCTTCGACATCAAATTTTCCCACACGCATCAACAAAATCAATAAAAAAACCATCACCGTTAGCAAGGATAATAGATTTAGAACTCTCGAACTTACAAATCCCCTAAGTCGAAGCTAATAACCCAACACACGCACCCATCGCTAAACCGCCTACTCATAACATCGAGTCCCTGGTATAATATGTTCGAAATCCGCGACTGTACTTCCACAAGTCGAAAAGTCACTACACATTTGCCCATGTTCCCCTTCATGGGAAATTCTAGACTGCTTGACTTCGATTCCATCATGACTATATATTATGGTACAAGCGAATTTACCGGGGGAGGGGAAGGGGACTCGTTGAAATTCCGTAAATCCCCGCGACATAAAACAAACACACCCACCATTCGTAAAAGGATTAGCGAAACATTCACACGGAGATCGTAAGAATAGGCTACACCATGCGACGATGGGGGGAAACGGTATGTGTACCATGGAGTCTGTGCTTGCATGTAAGAATAGATTACCAAGCTAATTTACCGTTAAGGAAGCGCAAATCGGCCTTTGACTACAAGCATGTGAATTTAGGAGAAAAACGGTAATTCTTATAACTAAAACCTCTTTGATGATAAATAAAATTATAGTATACTGCAATTGTATGACTACTGGTAAGACGTAAAAAGTAAAAGAACCTATACGAAATCGCAGCTTCACAAGCTTCATGAACCCATCTAACAAAGCAAAACCAAATCCATCCTGCGAATTCGCTCAACGGGGCCTCAAATCGATTCAATACGAGTGGCTGAATTAAAAATAATAAACTCCCGCGCATAAAAACTTTATTACCGCAACAATGGACCATAGCAGACCATCAGTGACTACTACGTGCTCGAGAAGCGTCTTGCAAGCGGCCAGTCGCACGTTCTTCCCTATACACGTCTGAATAGCCGTTGGAAAGACCATCGAAGGGTGTTTAATGCGCGCTCGCGCGCCGCGAATTTATTCACGATCAGACGCCGACCCCGTTGTATAAAAATATATATATATATGCTGTATGTATACACATAACTATGTATCCAGAAGGACCCTCTCGAGTGAGAAAAGTATAAAAATGTCTTACAATGCTCTCGCCTAAATGTACCTCGTCATCATCGCTCCCCCTTTTTCGCGCTCGCATGTATACACGCGCCCCTACAATATACATATTGTACCACAATGTACTATCAAGTACTATACACTTCCGCGTAGACTTATTATTATTTTTTGGCGGATGAGTGTAGGTATACTCGAAAATTTCATTGTTGTGATTTCTGTTTTACTCGGTAAAAATATGTCGTGCGCCTCTGCGCTGTCTTAATTGACCTATAGGCTCAGACTTTCTATCTAGAAAGAGAGATTCTTCCGCTGTATAAGGTTCTGATGGACTTTTAAACGCTGTGCGCGCTCGAAATAGAAAAAACGCATTTGTGTCATTAATATTAATAATCCAACCGCTTTGCAATTAGTAGTGAGAATGTAAGTCGTTCTTTTTACAAGCGCAGGACGAGAGGATATACGTGTATCTGATTGTACAGGAATAATTCTGCGAGTTTTCATTCGCGATTCTAATAATGGTATTACTCGCTCTGCCTAGCGTCAAGACCGAGAAATTCTCTCCTAATGTATATTATATATATATATATGTATATACATAAATGTGTATTTTGAATAATGTGAATCTCACCATGTTTGCTACTTCCTCGTAAAACGGATATTATACCGTCTGCGTCGAGTACCATAACTGATTTCTCGAAAAGAAAGCACGTGTGTGTAACGCAGAATCCTTTACCGCGAATTTAACTCTCTCTCTCTCTGTCTCTCTCTCGTACACATCAGCACCATAAATCAAATATATACAGTTCACACTTCAGAGGGCATGAAATCAATGTTTCGTCCTGCGCGTCCAAAAACAGCCGTTTGCCGCGTGTGTATATAGATATAACAGACTACTGCGCATCATTCTATTAGCATCGGATTCACCGCAGCGAAGCGACACGCACCTACACTCTATTAAATAGCCGACCTATTCACTCACGCCTGACTAGACATCGCCTCGTCGTTCTCTAATAGTAGTCTAACGTGTGCATACGCGTATACGTATATACTTATACACAGTGAATACACATATAGATTCTTTCCCAACCGCATTTTCGCCGAGCGAACGATTCGCTTTCTTATTGTCGCCGACATGGGAAGTGAGCAGGCTTCGTTCGCGCTCCATTAAGTAGATAACTGCGGCCAGACGCTATATTCCTGCGAGCTGAACACGAGGTGTGTGAAGAGGTTCTACAAATTTAATGAGACTAGCTCGAAGATGTCTGCGGGCACGTGCCTGAGGGTGCGATTCTAGGATGATTAGTGAGATTTCCGATTGTAAGACCTTATAGCGGTATAATAGCTTTTTTTATTCTATTATAATCGGAGACTGCGTTATCGATGACTTGAGAAGATCTATACAAAATTATATGAATACGAAAAAAAAACCTTGACTACACGCGTTAGTACGTGCATTTTCTGCGCAAAAATACTGCAGCGATCATACTAATATTACGCCGTAATAAAAAGAGCAAGTCACATTCTAATTCGATACCCCTAACGACATTGAAACGAGACTTCCCACATGTATAAGCTATCAAACGTCGTTGAAAAATGATTGCAAAGGTTACGCTATAAAACGCGCGTGTGATTTGATGGGTTAATAAATAAGTAACCGAATATGAAATAAGTGTAGCCGATGTATACGTGCTATAATAGCTGGAGGAAACCAACCCCTTCTCGCTTTAAACTTTAAAAAGGGGTGAGGCGGTCAGACGTGTGAAACGCTTGGATAGTGCACTTCATGCCAGCTAACATTGACATTATGTTTCTTTGTGCGACACGCGTTTAAATACGATTCGTGTTCTCTCGGTTTAACGAGCATCGAGGCATCAATTTCGATTTAATTGATATAACTAAGAACTGAAACTATTAGGGATTAATTTATGTTCGGAAATAACGTTCTGCGCTATATGCTATTATTCTTATGTATACTGTAATAATTAATGCACCTTTGAGGATATATATAAACGCACCTTCTCTTAGATACATTTTGAAGACATCGCAAACTGCATCCTGGTTACTAAATCCGTATAGAAAATAAGAATTCACTCGTACAGTGTGAGATTATCATTCGAACAACAAACGTGTAAAATGAAATCATCATCTATACTTTAAAACATACAATACCCTCGGCCTCTGGTACACGAAAAACCCAATTCCACACGCATTACATCTAATACTCGAGCCATAAATCGCTCGCACTTGGCGGCTCGCACGCGTGCGCGTGTCCTGAGAAACAAAACGCCACGTCGGAGTGAAAAGAAGACGAGGCGATTGCGTGCTCGGCATATAAAGTTCCGGCGCGTTGTTTATCCGCGCGGTAGGTGCGTATATATATACACACATACAAGAATCCTCCCGTGACAGGAGGCGTGATGCTTGTATATACTGCATGTATAGAGCGTAACTCGTCACGCGTGCACGCCCCTTCTTTACCATTTGAATGGACCAATCGAGCGAGTGACGAAGACACCGTCAGCGTACGCGTACATTGTGCAATGTGCACTCGATACCCATGAGAGAAAATGCACCCATCGAGTGCGTGCACGCGGATGAGACTAGCTCGTATACATCACATTGGCACGCACCAGGATGGTCTCTTTTTTTCTTCAACAGAAGTGGAGACAGTCGTCGGTTTAGAACTACTTTGAAACGCGGCTTTGATGATGATAGATGCTCGAGTTTTATTAAAATCCCGTTTCACAGAATTTATAAACTCGATTTGATATGTAATATATTGAGACATTTTCTCACCAAGATGGAAAATCCTTGGCCAGCCTGTGTGGACAATGAACCTTCATAATCATCTCGTTAGAATTTTAAAAATCAATCATCACCCAACAAGAGCACAGTAACCATCTGCTCTGATTTATACAGCGGTCACTTTCTCACAAAAATTTTTCGTAGAATGAAAAAAAGATTCGATCGACCCCTTTCGCGGGTACATCCATCATCATCGTCGGCACGCGCCGCTGTAATGTCTTTAAATTCTACGGACCGGCCCCTTTTTAAACTCGAACGAGAGAAAAAGATTTTACGATGTCGATCGCCCCTGGTACATTGTAGAGGCGCGCGTGCACCGTTAGGTAGAGTCTTTTGGTCTCTCAACTGCTATACAACCCTTTTAATGCTGCTCTTTGGGTATTCACGCTTTTTATTGAGGTACTTGCAAAGACCTTTGGTGCTTTATTTAGCCTTTCTTTTTCAGGTTCTTGTTATTGTCGAGTACAGTAACTCTTTTACTGCCTACGACGGTGTGGTGACGTATACTATGATTTAATTGACTATATTAAAGTGTGAATTAAATTCATTGTATTAAACGTTGGTCGATAAACTCGCCAGTGAAATTTACTATATCTTTTTATTAACTATTCAAAATAACTTACCTTGTAATCAAATAAATGCGCATTTCGAGTCTGAAAAAAATTTCTTTTATAATGCCAGAAATGCATCCTTACTTAGTATACGAAATTCAAAATAAAATATGAGGCTCATCATTATTCACAGACAGCCAAAAACTCAGCTGCTAAAAGATCCCACAACAAATCAGCAGTGCACATCTCCCAGTCCCTCCTCCTCCCCTTCACGCAAACCGACCATGCGCACAATCATAATGGCGATACGCGCTACCTCTCGCGCAACCATACACCCAACTCTCCCTCGTATACACTTACCCAATAAAAAGAAGAAGCATACACGGAGTTAAAAAAAAGCCACAGGCACACGGCAGCAACTTTACGAGGCTCTGCCCCCGCGTAAGACGTGCCGCATTATGCACCTCCGACTCCTCCTAAGCAAAAAGGGGGCGAGAGAGCGAAACGAGAAGAATAAGAAAAGGCGAGGAGGTAGAAACGAGCGCAAATTTGCATAAGGCTCGGCTTACGCTTGCGAGGATTCGGCGTAATAGTGCTTCTGCGAAAAGAGAGCTAACAGAGAAAGAAAGAGAAAGAGTATAGAAATAGGCAAAAGAGGACGAAACGTTTCGTGTGTGCGTGTATAAAGCAGAGAGCATTTTACCCGATATGGCGGGGTACGATAATAAAAGGTAACCGAGAGCCATTGAGGGATCATCCTAAGTGGAGACTCGGGCTAGGTTATTTTTAAGAAAGGGATGTTGACTGCGATTGCGATGCTTCCGTTATATCGCTAGCAATGTATTTAATAATTGAAGACACTAACTTGATCGTTGGATGGTTGTTGCTGATGTGGATATTTGAAATCTTCCCAGCCGATGTTCGATATCGAGCTAAAACAATGAAAATAAATAAAACATTACTATCTTATAGTTTAATAAAACGTCAGAATAAAATAAATTATATTTTGTTTTGCTTGGTAGCATACGAAGGATTTCTTTCGTTAGCGGTTCTCTTATATATCCTGGAGGCAAAGCATTAAGACAAACAATGAGCTAATTAGCGCAGTCATGCATTGTTCTCTCGACGTGAATACACGATGACACCATACGGACCTCCGTTATAGCAAGGATCTGGAGTACAAGAGAACACGAATAGAAGCGTCGCGAAATTCCGTGCTTTCAACTGGTAGATTTAGAAATATATACCACGCAGTCAATGAAGCAATAGACAACCCGAGATAAACTTAATACTTAATAATAAGGTGTTATTACAAGTGTACCGACGACAAGCGCAGCAGGTTTATCGGATTTTTCCTAACAAACGGTTGATATATACCTATTCTCAGACATAAGAAAGCAGACACGAAAGTTCAGCGTATATAATACAAATAAGTATATTGGAATCCTCTCTAAGAGTCCGTAAAGCCAAACAGAATTCGAATAATTTTCCAATGATTTACAACGTCTTCTCAAGAGTTCGAATAAAATCGAGAACTTCGAACGTATATGATTTACGATGCATTGATCTCGCGTGTTTTATATACGCATATACCACAGTGTATAAGCAGAATGCGATACATTCACATTCGCACAGAGAGCCATTATAGTTGCAGTTACTCCAGATAAATGCAAACATAAACTCTCTTATTGCCTAATAACAGTATTTCTCTCTCCGTCATGACAATTCCATTTTTCTTCGCGCCTCGACTCCATTATCTCCTTACCGGAGTTAGCCAAAAAAGGTGACTGTAAAACAAAGCTATATATATTCACGTGGCAAGTCTATGCTTGTGTGTATATATACATCGTTTGGGAATCGGGGAGGAAAAACGTGATGCGCCGCAAGAGAATAGCTAGTGGCGCTGACGGATTTATTAGCTGCAAATGTCTTAATCCCATATACAAGCGAATTTTTTTTTCGAAGCCTCCTCGACTATCGAGTTACTACTTCACGTGTAGAATATTAGTCACCTCCCACCAACAACAGCAGCTCATTTAATCCTTTGTTTAGCCTCATTTCAATCGACTCGCCACGAAAAATCAAGATAACTCCGTGGCTTTTATTCTAATGCAGCGCATGATAAATCGCTCCCAACTCTGCTCTTATTATTCATGATACCTCGAGAAACTGCCGCGCTGCTGTCCTTTCTCTCCTGTAGTGTACGTATATATACTGTATGCAGCTAGCTCAAGCTGCCGTTGAGCGATATCATCGCCAATTTAACGGAAAAAATGTGGCCTCGTGCAAGCGTAACGCATGCGGTTACCGCTGAAAGATTTATGCTCGCGCGCTAGAGAGAGAGAGAGAGAGAAAGAGAGAGCCTATTTCCAAAAGGGTATTAGATGTCTTCGACTCCACGGCCGATAAAGACGTCTTTTGTTTATTTATGCCCTAACCGTGCGAGCGACGTGATTTACCGCGCACGCAGTGCATTTGCGACGTACGACTATAGCAATGTCGTCTTGGCGTGGCGCACAGAGAAGTGAAATGTTATTCGGCCGGTTATTTTTCCACTGGATATTATACCGAGGCATTTATTGAACTCGATGAAAATTTTTATTTACGTCGAGCCTGGAGATTGGTTAAAGCGTAGTAAATAGATAGCTGGTATATATATACAAGGCTTGCTCTAGTTAGATAAGTCACTTATATATATATTTGTAGATATATATATATGGAAACTATTCGCAGTTTGTATACAGTAAATACGGAGACACAATTTTAATTCCAAACCAAATAAATCAAGATATAAAGTTCGTCACTGTACAACAGTGTCACTGTCCAGCTCACCCCCATCTTCCAACCACGATCTCTCATCCACGAACCTATCCATCGCATATACCCTCTCTCTCTCTGTCTCTCTCCCTCTCTATCCTGGAAATTAGTTTCTCAAACAACGAGCTTTCGCGAATCACCTCAGCAGCTTCGCGAATCCTCCATCTCCTCGCCCTCTCCTCTCCCCAGTAGTCGATGAGAGATCGGCTTTGTCTCGCGCGCGAATGCCATTATCGCCGCGCGAGTAAACCCGCGCAAACCAGGACGAGCGAGCGCATGCGGGCGAACTTTAATAATAACTATATACGCGAGAGCAAGCAAGCGAGTAAGAGAGGGAGAGAGAGAGAGAGAGAGAAGCTCTGCGCAACACCGGAGATGGAAGCTCGAGGTAATTTCCGGAGCCGCGAGATGAGGGAAGGAGCGAGGCGTTTAGCCCGAGACGAGCTTCTTCGAGACTGTTCACCGCGTTATGTGTATCCTGCAGCGGAATTCTCGAGCTTATCGAGACGAGGGCTTTCGACGCTCGAGTTCAAACGAAGCTACATGCCAAATGCAGCCAGCTCAGAGAATTATATTATATTTAGATGGCTTGAGGCACTCTGTGTGTTTTAGGGAATTGATTTCGGCTCGTTATATATTGAATTGCGTTTGTGGCTCGTAGAGAAATATCTCCTTGGAAAACTGATATGATCGATGAGATTCTGCTCGATCGCGTACATGGCGCAACGCGAGAACAATCGAGACTAAAAATAAGTCTTTTATCGAGCTGCTTTGTTGCAGTAACGTATAGGGGATCAGTAGTGCGACTCCGGGACCGGCAAGACCGCGCGAGAATTACTCCGAACGAACAACCCCTGCATGTACCTTCCACTCACTTCCTAAACCATCTGTGGCCGAGAAACCTCCAGAAATCCTTCGCGTACTCCTGCTATAACCAACGCAACCATACAGAACCATTTCGCTTACGAGAAATAGAAGCAGTAACTCGCGCAGCGTATTAGCGGGGTGATAAATCCGTCCAGCTCCGCAGGAAGAAGCACAGAAGAAGCGACGGCATCTCCTTCTCCCGAAAGCAAGAGTAGGATAGACAGGGAGAAAGAGAGGGAGCGAGCGGAAAGTCATTTCCTCTCTCTCAGCGCGCCGGGTAATAAAGCCATCTTGCGGAGCAGCAGCAGTAGCAGCAGCAGCAGCAGCAGCCCGCCCTCGTGCGGAGCGAGAGGAGTTCGGATAGCGATCTATACTACCGCGGCGCGCACCCTTCGCGTTGCTAGGCGACGCAGCTCAACCCCTTCCTCCTACCTCCTCCTCTTACTCCTCCTTACTCTAGGGGAAGAGAGAGAAGGGTGTAGTGAGTATATAGCATAACGCTGGCGCGCGCTTCCTCCCTATACACAGGCCCAGGAGCAGAGATTGCGAGCCGCTTCCCTTATCTCCGACCAGATATACCCTCCCTCTGTTTCCCTTCTCCCCTTGCCAGACGACTATCTCACTCTCTCTCTCTCTCTCTCTCTCTCTCTCTGTATGTACGCTGCTGCTATATACTGTGAGCTGGTCCTTGCCCGGGATTGACACAGAACTGCGCACAGCCCATCCTTTGTATCTGCTCTGTACGGCGCAGTAAAATTACAGAAGGACGCGTGCAAAAATATACTTGCGTCTTTTAAAGCTCTAGGCTAGTACCGGAAAATCCCGGCGTCTATATGAGTACGCTAACGCTGTTCTATCTCGACACCAGAAGGGAGAAAGAGAGAGTAGGAAGGGAAAACCAGAGCGAGCGAACTGATAAGGATTTGATGTATGGGCCAGTGACGTCACTGGTCGAGGGTGTAAGCTCTCGCCCCCGCTTTTCCAGTCTCTCTCTCTCTCTCTCTCTCTCTCTCTCTCTCTCGTGTTTGTTTTTCTCGTTGCGCAAGAAGAGTGAGAGAGAGGAGAGAGATTACAGAAATCGATATGGGATTACGAACAAAGGAGAGCGAGGAGCAAACTAGGAGGATCAGGAGGCGCGCCTGCGCGTAAGCCAAACATTTTTAGACTGCACGAGTATCGTCCTTGTGAGAAGGGAAAGATGTTGATACGCAAATTTATGAGAATACCAGGATGTACAGTGTGAATGATTATTCTCATTTATAATTGCATTTCTGTAGGCCCCAGTCGGTCTGGCAATCAATTTGATCACGACTTTTCGCATAATATTCCCTAAACAATCTTCTTGATATAGTAAGCTAAAGTATATAACTTCCTCTAAACAAAATTATTTCAAGTAACCTGTTATTAACTCGCACGTCGTTAGAGAATAGTAGCGTTTATGAATATTTTCTCTATAGCTATAGCGAATAAAAGATCTGGTCGTCAAAATGCATCAATTTCATATAGAAATACTGTAAGAAGATTACTTCGAACGGCAAATGCTTTTTCTTCGGAATGAGAACTTAATTAATTTGTTATTTTTACAAGTTGCAGTTAAAGTCTTGGTTTACATTTGATATACACGTACGTTTAATTAAACTGAATCTACTAAAAGAATTTTCCTTCTTATAATATTGAATGATAAAGCAACTTACACGGTGTATTGTTGAGCCGAAGAAATACGCTGCTGTAATTTGAATCCTGGCTTTCTTTTTATGCATTTCACTACCTCGGAGATCCCTTCGAACCCACCCTTGCGAGTGAATTATAATCGAAGACCGAGACTACATGAAACGCTCCAAAGAGTACCGGATTTATCTTACACCTCCACAATTTTTCATCTTTTTCAATCCGATATAGATCTAAAATATAATAAAATACTAAATTAGATTAATATTTCGAATAGGATTCTTGACGATTTAAAAGAAATCATTAATAAATATTTATATTTAATATTTTCTAGAATCTAGTAAAGCGTACTTTATTGTGTGGGTAAGGAGATAAATGTATGCAGCGAGCAGTACCCAAAATTTAAGCTATTTCTCTCTGTATTGTAAATTCTCTTCCCACAAACTCTATTATTATTACAAATTAAAAACACTTGCTGACTAATTATCTAAAAATAACAAATTTAAACTGATTTTTCAAAATTAGTTTCAGCATAGAATTAGCATAACTTTCACTATTGCGAAGCTCACTCACTGAGATATAGATAAATTATACGTCATATCTTCGAGAAACTTTAGATATCGTAAATATTTGAAATGAACATTAGTAGACCCACAAAAATTCAATATAATGTCGATCAATTGTAATTCTGATCTCCCCAATACTCGTACGCAGCTGGTTTCCTCGCGAAAATAAATATATAGATTGCACACCGTCACTTTGGAACGAAGCAGAGGGGAAGAGCAAGAAGCGAGAGAGGGATAGTGATTTAGTAAGATGAAAAGCTACTCCCCTGTGCCGGGGAATCGTTATCTAACACGGACAGAGATTGCCTGCTCGACGCCGCTTTGCGCAGTAGCAGCAAGAACCCCAACGCAAGCCGAAGCACCAAGTCATCCGAAAGATCTTTCGACACTTGGCTCTTGCTCCTATAATGTATTATATAGAAACTTATATTTTAACGAATTATATTTGTTTTGTATACTCAAACATTAATTGCTTTTCTAAAAGAGAACGCTTTTTTCAAGATCAATATCCTGCATCAAAAATAATCTCAAAGTAATAAAAAGTTGATAAAAAATATAATGAAAAGTAAAATAAATCCTGCAGGTGAACCTCGCCATCTCGTTAAGAGTTAAGCTAAAATAGCGGGTCAGTACACCCCGGCGGCAGCTGATGGATCGCCTTATAAGCATTACACGCGTACCGACACGCTGCTGCCGCGGGATAATCCGCCTCTAAAATCGCCAACTGCACAGGCGCGCGCAACGCGTTATCTGATTTCCTGTGGCTCGCTGCTACAGCACGCCGAATCGTCACGGGTCCTCTCGTTTGAGTGTGGGTGTTGTTGGCTTGCTTGTATGAAATCTCGTTATTTATTCGGTAAACGATGCATTGACTTTAAAGCCGTGAAAATGATATACATAAGTGCTTCGTGTTATTGTAAACAAATGACTTTTTTAATCGAATTCACTTTGAAACCGAGAGATTCATAAGAAACGAAGTAATGTTATAAGATGAAAAAAACCCAGAAACTTCCAATCTAAAGATTCACAGGAAAAGTTAGAGTCTAGAGAGATGAGCGGAAAAAAGCGTACGAAAAAAGGGTAAAAATCTCTCTTCCTTTCCTCTACACTCCATACATTATATACCCTAAGACTAAGAAAGCGAGTAGCGAAGCGCCAAGAAGAAGGCTTTAAAGAAAAAGAAGTGGACACGTGCTCCCTCTTCTGCGCAGTTCTACGAAGGGCTACCTTCTCTCTCTTTCTTTCAGCAAGAGAAAGAAGACTACCTCTGTACTGGGGTGACTATACCCACACTAGTCTCGCTCTCTCTCTTTTTCTGAGTCGCGACTTTTAAAAGAAGAAAGAAGCAAAAAGTTAGCTGCCGCGGGCACGTCATTCTTCCCTCCTGGAAGAATTAAATTTTTATGTCTCTCGCTGAGAGTTTGAGCGATAGCAGCTCTCTCTCTCTCTCTCTCTCTCTCGCTTTACCCACCTATACTAGCTCTCGAATAAATTAGAACGGACGGAGCGGGAAGAAAAATAAGAGAAAAGTCGCTCGAAGCAGCACTTGATTGGCTTGTCCTCTAGCACAATCTCCCCAAGCTTTACTGCCGGGCTTACACGTGCATTATACCCTCCCGCGTACTGCACTTTATCGGGCCATATAGCTCCGCTAGGCCAGGAGGAAGAAAAAAAAGAGAGAAGAATCGCGGAAGATTGCGCGGCTCGATACGCCGTTAAAAGGAGAGCAGCAACAGAGAAAGAGAGAAATCCGAAGGATCCGCCATCAAAACGCGCTGCAGATCGTAAAATGCCGTCCGTCGTCGCCGTCGCCGTGCGCGAGTCCTATATAAGCCGGCCTTTTGAGGAGGAGGCGGGAATCGAGAGGAAGAAGCAAGTGAGCGCACGGCACTGGATAGAGAAAAGTCGTAAACCTCGTAATCCCTCGTAAAAACGCGTCTTATCCGCGAGCGAGTTCGAGCCTATTTCCCGTAAAACGCCGCGCGTTTATGTCGTCCGAGGCGCTCCGAGCTTTAGGACTCTCTCCCTCTCTTTCTCTCTATATATGTGCGTCTCAAGATATCTCGCGAGAGCTTTCCTGTACTTTGAGACAAATCGCATTTGAGGAGGGAGCTGGATATAAAAAAAATAAAGCACCAGTAGCTTGGGCTGCTGAGTGTTATGTCGTCCGAGCTCGATTGCTATATACTGTTCGAGGTGTTTCCGGCGTACCTATCCCGAGAAAAATCTACTTGGGACACTAAAAAGCTGTACCTTCGCCTATTTCGTTAGCAAAAGACCAAGAAAAACAATGACATGACCGTCATTCTAACAGATCTCGTTTTTTCGGGTCACCGGATCAGCAGAACCACGCGAATGCCTATATAACAGAGGAGAGAAGAAAATTACAGTCAGGGCGAATATCAGGGATAAAGCGAAGCTCGAGCATCAGATACATCGAACCCTCTACCGTCTTCTTGTGCATACATGAAGACGGTAGAAGATTCTTCGCAGAAAGAGACAACGACACGTACGCACACCCTCTACACTATGAAAGAGATACAGTAAGAGAGAGGGTTTACCCAGTATAGCCATGTGTATGAAGACGCTTTTGCTCGAGGGGTCTAGGAAATGCGAAAACGCGCGTGCGTGCATATCTTATTAGATCTTCTCCTTCAGAGTGGTAGCAGAGAAGGGATATGTATGCGTATGCTCTTAAGGGAGATTCTACGTTCGTAAAGTCCAAGAAGAGAAGCTTCAAGATTGGCTTCGGTAGCGGTTTAACATTAGCGTCTGCGTTTAGATGATTGTTCCTGCTTCTGAAGGTTAAGATATATCAGACTTACAACCAAGTTAAATTAAATTTATTTTCAATAGAGATAATGTGGAGTCTTATAGGTAGTATTTTTGCAAGTAATAAATGGTATTGAAACTGCTTGTTTTCTCAGGCTTCAATAACTAATGCAAACAGAGAAGATTTAAATAAGATTGATGCAAATCAGAAAATGGATTGAGTTTTAAAAAACGCGTTTATCAGCGTTAAAAAGCGTGCGCTCAAACAAGAACATCAATCAAACTTCTAATCCTTGGTCCTGATAAGATTCATTCAAGTCAGCTCGTTTAAATACGCTCGATCGTGCGTAGCGAAAATCCTTATGCAAATGACTTTTTAACCACCCCACCATATATCAACGTAAAAAATAAATCCTCACTTTCTTAAACAATCGCAGCGCGCGATATCAATATCCTCGGAACAATCTTCTCTCTGCACTATCTAACTCAGCGCACAGGTGTGCAGGACTGTACGATGGCATTTATAAACCTATACAAATACGTTTATATATATATATAATACCTTTCCGCATAGTGAATCGAAGACTCGAACCCTTATCGCGGTCGATCGTTTGAGGGTTGCGCACATCACGAGAACTATACCTTCTGCGGGCTCACGACGAAGCAGTAGTAGTAGTAGCAGCAGCCGCCGCGCCCGGACGGGAGAAGATGAAGGCTGCTTTGTGTTAAGAAGGATATCGCTTAGCAGAAATCACTGCTGGTTGGGTGGCGCGCGTTATACAGCCGCGACTCGGCTACGGGCTCCTGCGCGCTACCGAGAACTTGCCGACTTCATTAAAATGTAGACCCCATCAACAGGACTCATTGTTTCTCGTTTTGGGCTTGAGCTTCGTTTCTTGTCGACTCAGTGGCGTGCTGAGAGAACAGAAGAAAATAATTGCATTATTTCATGTGAATTCGTTCTTCTTTTATTTTTACTAAGAACATAAAGAGTCCAATATTTTTTACTGGTTAAACTAAAACGTGAAAAATAGGTTGCATAGGACAATGTGCAACAGCGACAGTTCACGAAGATGCGAGACTGTTCTCTAAACTCGCAAAAGTACAGAATAAGCGCTTAACGTCGCTCGCGCATAAATCACGAGAATTGAACGAAAGAGTCGACCGCAACGAGTAGAAGGACCACTCACGTCGTACGGAGAAGCTTCTGTGCATGCACAACCGGCTTCGGCGCCTTTTGCTCAAGCGTGTAATTGAGCCTGTCTCGTACTCTTTACGCTTCACGTTAAATGACTTACGAGGCATCGTTGATGCGCAAACATTGGTCACTCAAGAATTGTCACTGTTTGTTTAATCAGTTATAAATACTATTAGCTTTTTTTTCTTAAACGCTAAAAAAATGTAAACATCAAACGATCCATGCACTGACTGTAATAAAAATTATAGATAAAGAATTGAAGAAATAATAATAGAATGAACAAAAATACCTCACCATTGTGTCTATCTATTCGTCCTTCAGTTTCTTATTTTTATCCCCGTTCTTAACGCCAGGCGTTTTACGGGTGATCAAGACCCCACACACTCATCTTGAACTGTCATAAATTTAGGAACGCGGAAAAGACATGAAGCATCCTATACGATCCCGCATATTCCATGAAGACTCGCTAAGTGCACGCGAACAAGCGTAGCTCTTCATCGCGCCGTGAACAAAGAGCGCAGTAGGCAGCAGTCAGTTCTATTTTTTTCTTATTCTTCTTTTGTCGGCTCATCGCCGTTGTCCCTCTTTTTAAAGGATCACGGCTGCAGTCAATGATTTACGAGGTAATCGGTCTGAAAAATTACGAGACTTTTATTACGACTTCAAAGGAGTGCAATGTAGTATTTTCGAGCAGATGCCATATTATATTTAAGTATCTTTCGACAATAGCTAAATGGAATTCACACTTTAAAAATAAAATGAATTGCTGAAAGGAATCTAGTAACAATATTAGAATCATAGAAAGGCAATTGACATGAAATTCGAAAACTCGACTTTTCACGCGCTGACTTTCCGATATTGTTTCCGACTGGATGCACACACGCATTCCCCATCTAGCTTGGTACGCAGCTTGTATCCACTCATGCATCATAATCTCGCTTGCGGAGCAGCATTAAACTAGCCACATCAGGCTTTCCTTAATGATGTCCGTCCTGCGTAAATTGTTTATGCAAAAGAGAAAAGAGCCTCCGCACGCGCACGTTTATTCATACGCTATGCTCCGAGACAGCCGCGAGAGAAAACGGAGCAGAGCAGAGAACAGCTTGAATAAATTTTCTGGCCGAAAACATCCTGACGCATGATTCCGGACTGCAGCTCTCACTCTCTCATAATTTGGAATTTTGATACAGCGCACTCAGTCTGACAGACAAGGCGGCGGCCTGTTTAATAATTTATGAGTGCGTACAGTCGCTCTTCTCTTTATATGTATATACTAATACCGCGAGTTCGCGGAGAGTCAAAGTAGCCGCTGCGTCGCCGCAGCTTGCATGAGACGAGCATTGGACGTGAGAAAAAATAAGTTCTGCAGCCGCTGGATGCAATTAGCGCAGCAACTGCAGACTGTTCATACGCGCGAGGAAGTGCAGCGAACGCATCGAGAGAGACGTTAATCTGATTATGCGCATGTGCGTGAATATACATACGTACGAATATACATTAACACGAGAGTATAATCGAGGGAAAAAATTTCGCTGTTCTGCTCCTGTATACTTTCTTTGCCCAGAACATTGCGCTTTCCGAGACTATTGCTGTAGTCTATAGTATAGCGGTTAGAGGTCTCGTATTATATTTATGTACCTTTCGCCCACATCTTTTTCACTTTATTTATATTCTGAATTACTTCCAAGTGTAGTCTGGAGCAAAGTAAGAGCATAACTGCGATCTTTCCAATTATCTATTCGCTTCGAAGATTTCCCTGTTCAGACTCTGGTGTACGATGCCAGAGTGGAGCTCAATCAATTATGAATTGCGAAAGGTTTTCTCTCTTCTCGTGAGTTAACACAAGATAAGTCCCTTGGGTTATTGTTGCTGCTGCTTTCGAATTGGCACCTTCTTATTAGCTTCGATTTCTCCACTATCTACAACGAGTTCCTTTACTGAAAACAATAAAGTAAAAATTATTATACGCAGTAGTAAACTGTATAATTAGATTACGTAATAAAACATTAGTTTTATTTTTTTTAAACTAATTGTCTAAGCTACAATATACTGCTCTTGAATGAAAAAAAGGAAATTTTCAATAATATAATCAAATAATAAATTATTAAAATTTAGACAACGGTAATCCATCTAGTGGAGGCTCATTTGAACTTCATATATACGATTACGAACTGACTGGTAATCAAATACCTACTATGCCGCGAAACTTCTCATCCTGTTTTACCGATTTGGCTGACATGCAAGCGGCGCACATGTGCATCGCTAACCTAAACATAACCTATAGAAAACGACTCTAATTTGCGTTGACAACAGTGTGATAAAACAATTTTTTCAATTTTTTGACCTTACGTAAAATAATTTTATTCAAATTGTTTAAATAAAAGCCAAAAGATGTTGCGGAGACAGGCGCGTTTAAGGAGAGAATACCTCTACAGAAAAAGTATACAGGATAAGCAGAAAACCATCCAGGAGAAGAAAGACAAAATCAAGAGGAGTCTTGAAGAAAATATACCTATTCACCCAGATCTAAGAAATGATGCTTTGCATCTGCAACGTAAAGCAGAATGGGAAGATGCTGGTCCAGAGCTTGCAGTTGCACAAGGTACAGAAATGGGTGGTGCATGTGGAACTAATGAAGATGATGAGTACAGATGGGCTGGTGTAGAAGATCCTAAGATTGTTATAACAACCTCTCGAGATCCTAGTTCGAGGTTGAAAATGTTTGTCAAAGAATTACGACTTATCTTTCCCAACTCACAAAGAATGAATCGTGGTAATTATGAAATGAAGCAACTTATACATGCGTGCAGAGCAAATGATGTTACGGACTTCATTATTGTCCATGAGCACAGAGGAGTACCAGATTCTCTGGTCATTTGCCATCTTCCATATGGACCAACAGCTTATTTTACCATGACAGATGTAATCATGAGGCATGACATTCCTGATATCGGTACAATGTCTGAGCAGTATCCCCATTTAATCTTCCACAATTTCAAAACCAAACTGGGTTTGAGAGCGATGAGTATTTTGAAGTATTTATTCCCTGTACCTAAAGAAGATAGTAAAAGAGTCATTACATTTGCCAATCACGATGATTATATTTGTTTCCGACATCACACCTATAAAAAAGTCAATGGACGTGATATTGAATTATCAGAAGTTGGACCAAGGTTCCAATTGAAATTGTACGAAATAAAACTAGGAACACTTGATGCAGCCGCGGCTGCAGATACCGAATGGGCTTTAAGACCATACATGAATACCAGCCACAAGAGAAGATTTTTCTCCGACGATGATGGTTGGCAACAAGAAGATGATATAGAATAATTATACTTGTACATATATTTCATGAATAAATTTATAATTTTAATACAAATTATCCATTTATGTTTTAAATCTCAACCATTAAAAACTAAAACTATAGGGTTCAAGAAATTTATTATATAAAAAATATTGCAAGATACATCATTGCTGTTCAATTGACTAATTACAAGTAAAATACAATCAAATCCTTTAATCAGCTTTATTTCCAGCAAATGCTTTTACCTACTAGAAGTTCGCAAATCGCCAATACCTATCCAATTTCAACGTATTTTTCCCGTATCTATGGAATCAAAATATAATCCACTCGTAATAGCTTTTATATTTCAAAAAATTAACATCAAACACTAACTATATCTAGTTCTAAGCGGAACAGTGATATTTTTCAAGAATTCAAACGTAACGGTCGCAACTTCGAATTTCTATATATAAACGTATGGATAAGACAAATTTTGTTAAACACTTTTTCTTAATAACAAAATATGAACAAATAGAAGCTCTCATTATCAAAGTACATTTGTATGACATAATTAAATAAAGCAAGTAAAAAAATCTTTACCTGCAACCTCTATTTCGAAGGACGAGTTTTTCAATTGCAAATTCTCGAGTTACAATTTCCTCTCAAATCTCAACATTCTTCTCCCGTATCACAAGGCATCAAAGCATAATTTACTCGTAAACCTGTTTATCTTCCAAGAATATACGAACGCGTCGACTATTTGCAAGCGCAAAGTCGATATTTGTCTAAAAATCGATGCGGAACGTTCAATGCTGGACGCGAATGAGCTGTGCTTATGCGCGAAAACTTAACGATCTTTTTTTCGAATGTTAGACATCGATACATAGTACACTTCAAATAGTTTTACGCGAATAATATTCTCGAATTAAACATTATGATTTCTTTGAGAAAAGTGACGTAACTGTTAAAATGCGATTTTTCTGTTAATAGTAATATCTATTATAATAAATAGTAATAATTAACAGAATAGATTGTATTGTGTGTAATATATAATTACGCACAATACAATTATATATATATATATATACAAATATACATGAAAAAATGGCAAAAATTTTTTTCGAAATTGTCGCATAATGTACTATTAGACAATAATAAATGGATCATAAGTAAAAATAATAAAGACCTTTAGTTGTAATCTTTGCACGGCCGGACGACTTTTCCAGTTTTAGATTCTCGAGATGCAAATTTCTGTAGATTTTCAAAAATTTTTTTCCTAAACCTAAGACATTAATACTTAATATATGCTTAGTCAAATTCATATTCTAACAATACAGCAACATCAACTATATTTTTGAGAGTAACAGCAATATTTTTCATACAATCCGGCGTAACGGTCGAATTATCGAATACCGAATGAACTGTCTCACCGGATGCTAGTCAGCATAGCGATGAAGAAAGAATTGAAAATCGTATTTATTTTTTTCGATGAAAATCCTGTATTTCTAAAGACACAACGTAAAAACAAATGATTAGATACACTTTGACAATTTGTCATAAATTTGCAATACTATGGCAAAGAATATGGTAAATCGAGAAAGTTGCTCAATTGACTTCCGTTGCATAAAACCGGAAATAGTCGCGATATTTCGCGCGGGTGGTAAATCAAATGTTTTGCACAAAAATTTATTGTCAAACAGTTGGTTTAAACAACATTCTATAAATCTTATTTGCAAACATTGAAGTTCGTCCGCGTTATTGATGGTAAATATAAAATTGTTCAAACGGGCACAAATCGAACCGAATATGTTAATATTGGAAATTGGCTAAATCGATAGACACGTTTAGCGATGCAACAATCGCGAAAATAGTTAAGCCAGGTAACATTTCAATTTCATCGCTGAAGTCTCTTGTACACTGAAGAAACAGATTTTTGGTCTAGTAAATAAAAAGTAATTTTTGATTGAAATGTAGGAGGGGGCGCCTCGAACCAAGCGTTTCGTAAAAAGCCACTAGACGAGGCGAGCACGTCGTCGTGACAAGTGCTTCGCCGGAAATTATTGTTTGTTTCTAGATGCAAAAAACCAATGATTTGTAAATAAGAACTAAGAACGGTAAAATGGATTACTTTGCAACGCCGAAGAATCAGAAAACCGACGGTGAGAATATTTACTTGTAGGCTCGCTGGAATGATTTATCTAGCTAGGTTATGTTTTGAAAATTTTGCACTTGTTATGTAGTTAGAATTTTCTTATTTGCACTGATTGTTTTTATTTTTTTTGTTTCTATCCTTTTAATTTGTACTCTTTAGATTCTATGATTTTTCAGTAAAAATCCTGTGAGCTGTTATTTGTTACAAAGCAAATGGTATATGTGTTATAGTTACAATAGAGTACAGTACACTAAAGCTTTGAATATACATTTAGTAAATGTTGTTAAATTTAAATTTGATGAAGTTGAATTAAGAACATTTGAGGTATTTACAAAACAGTACTTTTGGATTTATCAGTATTTAATTAGTGTATGGATAAGTGCATGTCAAACCATAATTAGCTGGAATTGCAAAGTACAATAAACCTTACCCCTTTCTTGGCAAGATATAGTCTTTTCAATATTACAGATTTAGAGGTCACTGGAATTTCACGAAGTGGCAGAGTCCGCAAAAAATCATCAAAACTCGTTGATTTTGAATCTCCGGATGATTTCACAGAGCACAAATTAAAGAGGCAAAAAGCATTGCAACAGGCTCATGCTCAACAGCTTCTTGAGAAATATGAAGAACAGCTTCGACAAAAGTCTCAAAATGACAGTCCTGTACAACAGAGAAATTCTTCACCACAAACAAATTCAGTTAATCACAACAATTCTACTTTTCAAACAAATTCAGTACAACAGGTAAATGCCTTTCAACAAAAACCTATGGTGCATTTCAAAGAAGATATTAAAGATGAATCGCAGGAATCAGAAAGCGAAGATGAATCATCAGATTCAGACTCTGAAAGCCCTAATGGACTGGAAAATGATGATAATTCTAGTTCAGAATCATCCAGTGAAGATGAAGTCGATCCTTTATTGATAGATGGAACTGAGAAGGAAATTGAACCTACTGGATTTACAAAGTTAGAACCTCCTGAACAAACAGACATGCCTTGCCATCAAGCAGCTAAAAGCAGTTTATATATGTTAGAAAAGTATAAAAAGAAGTTGGTAATAAAAGATGGCAAAGTCATTAACAAAACTACAAAAACACAAAGGAAAGACAAAGGGGTATTAATAATTTTCTTATAAATATTAAAGAATTAATAAGAATATAATTAAATTAAAATAAATATTTTCTTTTTTAGAAAACTAGATTTACAGCTTACATGTTATGGGCCAAAGAAGCAAGACAACAATTAGTAGAGCATCATTCTAATTTAGGTTGGTTGAAAAAGAATTGATTAATTATTAACAATTTGCAGGTATCATAAAATATAATTTCTTTTAGATTTTGCTCAAATATCAAAACGTTTGGGAGAAATGTGGGCATTAGTACCAAATCAAGAAAAATATAATTGGAGAAAACGCGCGAAACGGTATGCGTTGAATCCTGCATTAGCATCGAGAGACGATAAAAGTCAACCTTCGCGGAAATTCATTAATAGAATGGGTATATTAAATTTATTTTTAAATAAAGTATTAAGTAAATAAAAAATATTTTAATATCATTTCTTCAACAGGTAACAAAGATAATAATTTGCCCAGGAAAATCATACAACTTGGAAATCCAATTGTAGGAAATAAAGTACCTGTATCTCCACCTTCAAACAAGGTAGGAAAAGATTTATTCAATGACTCCTTCATCGGAACGGGAATGTATAAAGTTACCGGAACACAGCCAATTGACATTGCTGCTCATTTAACATTACTTGGTGAAAGTTTAACTATCATAGGAAAAAGACTTAAAGAGCACGAAGGTCAGATAACAGTTTCAGGGAGTCTACCCTTACTTTTAGATTCTTTACTTTGTGCTCTTGGGCCATTACTCTGTCTCACACAACAAATACCTGAAATGAATGGAGCTGATCCAGAAAATTTATCAACCATTCTCGAAAATGTAGCATACATTATGCCAGGTCTGTAAATTACAGAAATAGTACATAGACAAATAATTATAAATAAAAGTAAGATTTTTATTTTGTATTCCTTTATTTAATGATCTTTTTACAAAACAAGTCAAAAAGTGAACTTTTATTGTTTTTTACTTAAGATGAATTATAATGATTTGATTGACGATATTGTAAGATAAATTGAGAACAATAAAAATTTCCTATTCTAAGTACTATTCTTAGAAATAATATTTACACATTTTAGTCAGATCGTCATTCTTTTTTTGTCTTAATACGTTTAAGATGTGACAATAAATTACTATATACAATAAATTATAATCTATTGCTGTTGAGGTAAAATTGGTGGACAGGTACAGAATAAGTTTTTGTCACCATAGATGTCATCAATTCTGCCGACTGTCGGCCACATCTTTGTGCTTCCTTTGACGAAAGACTGAAATAATATTTTCTTAATTGTCACTCCATTCTATTGTTGAATAGTCACATTTAATTGCAAAAATACATACCGCTGGAAAAGCCGCAACTTCTCGGGAATAGGGTCTGTCCCATTTATCGCTAATTACTTGTTCCTGAGTATGCGGTGCCATTTTCAAAGGATTGATACTGGCATCTGACTTTCCATCTTCGATATCCTTGATTTCATGTCGTATAGCTGCGATGCAAATAGAGATATTGAACATTTTCATCTTACAACAATATAGCAATATAAGTTGAACTTACAAATAAGAGCGTCGCAGAATCGATCGAGTTCGACCTTGTCTTCAGACTCCGTTGGCTCGATCATGAGAGTACCAGCGACAGGCCAGCTCATAGTGGGCGAATGAAAACCGTAGTCCATCAGTCTCTTCGCTATATCGACGGCCTCGACGTTCGAGGTTTTCTTGAAGTCTCGGATGTCAATGATGAATTCATGGGCAACCAAACCGGTTGTGCCCTTGTAAAGTGTCTTATAGTGATTCTCCAGACGTTTGCTCATGTAATTAGCATTGAGAATCGCGACTTGAGTTGCTTTGCGAAGACCTCTAGGTCCCATCATCTTAATGTAGGCCCAGGAAATCGGAAGAATAGCCGAAGAACCGTACGGCGCCGCCGATACGGCACCCAGTCCCTGATTGACCTATTTAATAGAATGTCAATGATTAATTTAACATCAGAGTCTATCATTGAAAATTATACGGAGAGAAACTTGCTGTCGCAGTTTTACCTTGATTTCACCAGTGGTAGGATCTATAACCGGATGACTTGGTAGGAAAGGTGCTAAATGCTTCTTAACACCGATGGGGCCCATACCTGGACCTCCACCTCCGTGAGGTATGCAGAAGGTCTTGTGAAGGTTGAGGTGAGAAACATCGCTACCGTAGTCTCCGGGCCTACAGAGACCAACCTGGGCATTCATGTTGGCACCATCCAGGTAAACCTGACCACCGGCTTGATGGACAAGTTCGCAAACATCACCGATTGTCTCCTCGAAAACACCGTTAGTCGAGGGATAAGTGATCATAAGGCATGACAGTTTGTCCTGAAATAATTTTGTAACATCTAACAATGCTGTATGTAGAAAGTTTATGTATCATTGAATTTTTTTCAGTTGCGTGATTCTTCTCATGGACAAAGTTCAAGGTGGATTATTATACATGATATCAATTGATTACATAGAGTATAAAAAATGCAGCTGAAAAACAATAGACTAATAATCAATTGATCAGTCGATAAAAAAGTTTAATGAACAGTTATTGTACCTTGAATTTATCGGTCATAGCCTTGAGATGTTCAATATCAACCGAACCATCTTTTTTCACGTGGATCGGTTCGACTTTCATACCAGCCATTTGTGCAGACGCGGGATTCGTTCCGTGCGCTGATACTGGAATCAGACATACTTGTCTGTCCTTATTACCCTGTGATTCATGGTAGCATTGAATAGCTCTAAGTCCAGCGTACTCGCCTTGAGCGCCACTGTTAGGCTGGAAACTGATACTGTCGTAACCGGTAATTTCACATAAATCACGCTCTAACTCCAAAAACATTTGTTGATAGCCCTTAGACTGTTCCAATGGAACGAATGGATGAACGTCCGTGAAGCCTTTGAAACTGCAGGGCATCATCTCCGTCGTCGAGTTGAGTTTCATCGTGCAAGAACCCTGAATCGAGGAATTATTATTATTTCAATATTTTTTCTTTTTATATCCTATTTAAACTTACCAATGGAATCATGCTGTGTACGAGAGATATATCTTTGTTTTCCAAGGATTTCATGTACCTAACGATTCTCGTCTCGGAGTGATGAGAATTGAACACTGGGTGGTCCAGGTACGATGACGTGCGGTGAAACGGCGAGGAACTCAGATCCTTTCCTTTGATCAAGCCACTATCCAAGACTTTTTCGATCGTCGTATCAGTCGAAAAGACCTTAAACAGATCATCAACATCCTCGTACGTTGTCGTCTCATCAAGAGACAAACCCACTGTACCATCCTGGTTATATCTGCCAATGTTAAGCGCCAAAAACATTAAATGAACGCAAAAAACAAACAGTTTAACGAACACCAGATGTTTTCCTATACAATTACCTCAAATTAATCTTAGCCGTCTCGGCATTCTGTTTGATGGCTTCCACAGACAACTTGGGTTTAATCGTGACCGTATCAAAGTACCACTGATTTTCAATCTGGTGACCATCGGCTTTCAGTCCCTCAACCAAAGCCACCGTCATCTTGTGCACTCTCGTGGCAATACTTTTAATACCTTGCGGTCCGTGATAAACCGCGTACATAGCTGACATATTTGCCAGCAGAGCTTGAGCCGTGCAGATGTTGCTCGTGGCCTTATCTCTTCGAATGTGTTGTTCTCTAGTCTGAAGGGCCAGACGGTAGGCCTCTCGGTTATCGGCATCACGCGTCACGCCTATCATGCGTCCAGGCATAAGACGCACGAGCTTTTGGCGGCAAGCGAAGAATCCAGCGTGAGGTCCACCGTATCCTAGAGGCACACCGAAACGTTGACTCGTACCAACGCAAATATCCACGTCGAACTCGCCGGGGGGTTTCGTTACGGCGAGCGAAAGGAGATCCGAGGCAGCGACCACTAAAGTCTGCAGAATGAGACAGCAAACCGAAGAGCTTAATATAATATTACATTAATGTTCATTAAATTAGTATTCGTGGGTAATGATGATAAAATCATAAACAGTTTCATTTTTGGAAGAAATTGATTATCGCGTGTAACACGCGTAGCGATGATCATTATTTCGACGAGATTAAACTCGGTCAACGACCAGAACGGAGAAGAAACTGTTCTTATTTCAAAATCCAGATAAGCCAAGACATTGTAATCTAGAGAACTATACTAGATCAAAGTTGTACAATATGCACGTGTTCCAATATCAAAAGCTTATCTATATGGTACATGTCTCGTCCATAATACTCACGCCATCCGCATGTGCCTTCTCGACGACGCTCGAGTAGTTCTTTATCGTTCCGGTGGTATCCGGATACTGAATTAATACCCCAGCAATGTCCTTCCCACTGGTATCGACCTTGAAAACATCACCGATCTCGAGTTGGAGGCCAAGAGACGTTGCTCTGGTAGCTATGACACTGATGCTTTGCGGATGCACCTTATCCGAGACGAAGATGCGCTTTCGCTTGTTGTAACGATGAGCTAAGCCTAGAGCTTCTGCAGCTGCGGTACCTTCGTCTAGGAGAGAAGCGTTTGCTACCTCCAGACCCGTGAAATCGCAAATCATTGTCTGGTAATTTAACAGAGACTCGAGTCGACCTTGAGCGATCTCCGGCTGGTAGGGTGTGTATTGCGTTGTCCTAAATTTTGTTTAAACATTCATTATTTCAGTTAATTTTACACTCTGCGATATATTAAATCATTAAGATGAAACTTTGCCAGAAATTACAGAAGCTTTTAAGCGCATGAGATGTAATTTTAAAGAAAATGTTTCTATGCACTGAGAGAAACGATCTTTGGAAAGGAAAATTCAGTTTGACAATTAATCGCTAGTTTACGTATTAGCCAAATAAAAATATTTTTTATACAATAGAATATGTGAACATAATATTTGACGTACAAAAATATAAAAAAAGTGTTACGTTACGTATTATTTTACGGAGAAATTAATGTACTCCTTTATTTAAAATTTTGACACATGATCGCGAGTCCATTAAAGTTATTAAGTAAATATACTTAATAATTTTATCAGATCAGACGTATCTTCATATACTATTTGACATCGTACTAAGCAAAGGATTTTTCTCAGTGCACAAACAAATGAAATATACAAACATCCAACATTACCATCCCGGATTTTCGAAAATATTCCTCATGATGGTGTGAGGAATGCAGCAATTGTAGTAGCCCATACCGATGAAGCTTCTCCATACTTGATTCTTATCAGCAATTTCACCGATTCGCTTGATCAAATCGAATTCGCCTGTGGAAAATGTGCGCAACAAGACGAACTCGGTGAATAATAGCAACTACATTCCGCATTGCATAATTAAAGACATCGATTAACTTTGCAGGGGATCGTCGAACAAGTGCGAAAATAGAATATCCCAATCTTTGTTTTGCGCGTACTCGACGTCGCGTGAGAACAAATTCGATTTGGGAAGACGAGCGAGTGGATGATCTAGTGACCTCCGATAAGGGAATAAAAAAAAAATTATACAATTTATCGTATGCTCAATGTCTTCGGTCTTCATCGGTGTTACAGTTTTCGCGCGTTTGATTAATTCTCTGCAATTCGTACGATTTGTCAATGTGTAGTAAACGTGCTTAGGCAAGATATTTCCGTTTATCTCCTTTTTTCTATCTCAACGCATTTTTAGCTGTATCCGATACCCGTTGTCTAGGGGGCTTATTCGCTTTGTTGATAAATCGAATTATCTATGCACATTACTAGACGATTACGAATTGCTATAATTCAATGAATTATCGCGCGGAATTGTACGGGTGAAAAAAATCGTATTTCTCAATTGTCTTTTACACTTTCTTAACGAGACCAAGCTCTTGCTTCACTCGATTCCGGCAACAATAGATTGTTCTACTTAAAAATTGAAACGTCAACCTTCGCGCAACTATCGACAATAATCTATTGTTTCTAAATTGTAGGAAAACAATAGTGTTGAATCTGAATTAATTGAACTATTGTACGACTCGTTTGTAGAGTAATATTTTCGTCGATAATAACGCAAAGTTCGATAATGTAACGCTTTATAAACTATCGTCGCATTTCTCTCTTTCGCATTTGTTTTTATTGACGCTCATTGGTTCTTTCATTGACTCGGAGTAGTTTAGTTTTTAATTATTCCTTTTCGAGTTAACGAGAAAAAAGAAAGAGATATTTCGAGAAACTCATATTCTGCGATATACTTTTTTTACGACGTGTATTGCGCTCGGAAAAATTTCGATGAATAGCGTTGATATGTACTCACTTACTGGCTCCTCGATTGCTAATTCTTTGTTGAGGAGAATTTTCGATGGGACTGCTTTTGCCGCCAATTCTTCGAGGGACTGGAATGGAAATATTTTCTTCGATGTGTATCTATTGTTGTTTATAATTTTGTTTCGATTGACGTCGGATAACGACTTTCAATCGTACAATTATGTAACTCATTTGTTCTATATACATGGTAGAGCACGTTTTTCAAAAATAAATGTCAACTTGTCATTTCGAATTTCTATAATTCTCGAATACTTGTATTTATCTGCGCGATATGTCATTTCGAGTGCATTTGGCCGTGAATAGGAAGATATTTTTTAAAAATTATAGAATTATCGTACAACGAACGAATACGACTAAGTACGGTTACCGAAATAGCTATCTCTATTCCTTAATTTTAATTTCGTTCCTTTAACTATTTAGATGCCTATGTTTACTTTGGAATCTCATACTTTTATTATTTAAAATAGCGATCGAAAATTCATTGTGCAAATTCATTCTACTACAGAAATACTGAAAACGAAATTTGAATAACCGACAGGTAGCGTCAGCCGTTAAGATCCAACTTATGTATAAATACCTTAATCCCAAGGGTCTTGAGCATTTCCGCCTGCTCGTGTTCTCTGGGGCCAATGTGCCTCGTCTGAAATTCTTCCCTGGCTGGAAGAGCCGCTTCGAATTTGGAACACCTCGCGATAGAGAGTTGCAAACCTCGCGCGTGCTTTTTTGGCCCTTCGCGTAGAAGAAGTAGCCGCGAACATCGAGAGAATTTTAACGTAGATTGCATCGTGTTTTTCTATGTCACGTGGCTAATGGAAAATTTGCAATTTTAATATCTAAAAATCATAGTTTATTCGACTCGATTGAAAATATTGTAATAATATTAACTTCCTTATCCAAGGATCTTTATCGCTAAAAGTATATGTTTCGTCGAAGGATCACTTACTTGATCCTATATATATATATATGTATGTGTGTGTGTGTAAAGTACGCAACGAAAATCTTTTCACAACAATCAGCAGCAGTAACAACAAGAAGATCGAGAGGAAATCACCGAAAAGGTAGCGAGCATATTCCGCGATACTTTCCGTTCGCGGTTATCGCTAAAGCGCAACTGAAGTAGCGACAATATTTCCCCGGATATTTTATACATCTCCACGTGCTCTCGAGCGCACTATCGCCTATGTCACAATTCACCGATTACGTCGCCATATAACAGCGCGTGAATTTCTTAACCGTCGCAACACACTACGTATACTTTATATATATGTACATATATATATATATGTGTGTGTGTGTGTGTGTGTGTGTATACATTTATATATATATATACATATAGTTGGTAAACGTTTAGACAAGCTGATCTATTATATATAAGAAGTGACGCGTATATGTATAAAGTTTGTTTTGAGAAGCTTGGCGAGTTTGGTCAAGCTTTGAACTACGTATAGCCGTTTTTCACAAACGTTAGTAAACGTTTGCAATCCTCGGTGAAAACTTGGATTTGATTTGTCGAGATCGAATTTGAATTTTTAAGTAAGAATCGAGTGAATGTGATAAAAACAAAACGTGTATTTTGGTTTTGTAATAGAAATTAATAATTACAATAAAGTTCAGAAATGTATTTCACAATAACGATGACGGCATGACAAAGGAAACTTTGCGAGGATGATAATTTAACTTTGCAAAACAATGTGATAGACGCGCAAGAAAAAAAGTACGTTTGCAAAAGGAATGTTATTCGCAAACACTTACATTTGTACGACGTACGGTTAAACTTAAGAAAAAATATTTACGCTAGTTCGTCGATTTTTACAGTCATAATGCTACTGAATTTCAAACGCTTTTATTATAAAATTTATGTTCTTAACTTAATTCGTATAAAGACTCTTAATTTAAGAATTATTTCATGAATTTGTCCTTTTGTTGCGTCAGAATCTTCGCCGAGGATTTGGCGTCGAGGAACAAGCTCTTTACTTCTTCGATGTCCTCTTTCTTGATATTCGTCCTTCCGTTGATCTTAGCTGTGAGGGATGCAGGTGTCAACAGTTGAACAACGTATCTAAGCGTTGTTTTTGCGCCCATATCACTGAGCAACGCTATAGCGTCGTCTTCGAGTTGTAGACCTTCGGTAACAGCTCTAAGCTTAATGATTTGCTCAATTTCAGGCCTAGAGTATGGAAGAGTCTTGATGATGAGTAGCCTATCTAAAAGATCCAAAGGTATTCCGTGAGGCGAGATGATATCCTCTGTGCCTCGAATCACGCATTGACCTCTATTCGTTGCGAAGATAACAATAGGAGCGATAGCGGTTTCCAGAGCTCGGTGAAGGTAGGTAAACGTCTCGATATCGAGCATGTGGACTTCATCAATAAATAGTACACCTGGCACCAATTCGGCTATACCCTGGTCAATGTATTTGTTAACTACTTTGTTAATTTCTTTCCTTAGCTTATCTGAAAGAAGAATATAATACTGTAAATAAATGTGTCAGGATTACATTTAAAATACATCCTTAATTTTATTTTGTATACCTGTAATTTCAGTTTTCTTTGGCTTCATTAATTGACCCATCATTGACATAATGTCTTGTCCTCCTTGAGGTTTGGCATTGGCCACATCTAAATCGTGTAATGTTACGTCCTGAATTACTTCTTTTTTCTTGTGAACATCGCCCTTTGGTAATGGTACGTATTCTTCAGCTTCCAAGTCGAACTCTGTAGCATAGTTGTCACTTCTACCTTGTCTTTTTACGGCGCCGCTATTAGCTTCAATGTAAATAACATCTCCAACTTCTACTTTTTCTTTTTGAAGAGATTCATAGATCAAAGGATCCAACTTCAACTGTTTAGTTCCCTTTGCAGTTTTCAAGCCAATGACAACGTGTGAAACTGTCTTGCCATAGCCACCTACTGGGTTTTCTGTCTCTACGGGTGATAATTCTGTAACTTCTCCTTCGTATACCTCTTTTGTTTCTTTAATTCTAAGACCAATAGCTCTTCTGAAATTTTCCATGAGAACCTCTGTCTTTTTGATTTCAGAACTGTATACTTCTGATCCAACCATAGGACAGAATGGAACTTTGTTACCCAGTTCTTGAGCTATAGCTAGAGCAATAGCGGTTTTTCCAGTTCCAGGAGGTCCAGCAAACAATATTGCTCGACCAGACATTTTCTTTGTCCTGATCATGTCAACAACGATTCCGGCCGCCTGAATAAATAAAAATTATTTAAATAATTAGTATTTTATTAACTTTTATAAAATTCTTAAAAATAATTAACCAACAAAGTCTTTTATAAAAAAAAAAACAAATAAAATTATGTAAGTCTTCAATATACCAGACGAAAAACTTATAAATCAAAAAAGAAATCCAATATAAAAATAAAAGAAACAGCAAAAAACTATCTTAACCTCTCTAGCCATCTCCTGGCCGACGAGGCCGGCAGCAAATTGTATGGCAGTTCCATTTTCATCGAGTCCCAGACCCTTGATATGAGTATGTGCGGAAATTCGCTGCGTTTTTGTAGTACTTTTCACTTCCTCGATCTTCATGTTGAAATTGATTTGACGAAGAAAAGCTTACACTCCGTCGAAAGCGTGACAACTTGTTTGGTTATTGATAAATCGGAGTATGGCGCGCGTTGCCGACGGCTGCGCGTACCATGGAAACGCTACTGCGCAGACTTGACTCAACCAAACCTCACGATTGGCGCCGTTGACCGTGGGCGCGTTGTCGTTATCGATGTACTTTGTCTTTATTTAGTATATATGATGTATATATAACATATATATTTTATATGTATACAAATATCTTATACTTTTTCGACGCAGAAATTTATACGTCACTCCATTATATAAATAGAATTATTAAAATTTATAAGTAAAGGAATATATTTTTAAAGCAAGAGACAATCTCTCGCTGTGGTTCTTTGTTTTATTTTGAGACATAACTTGTGCATGTTATTGAAAAGAGAATAACATTGGTGTTTCAAAAATACTTTATTTTTGCAAAATTACAATACATTTTATATGAGTCTAATGTAAAATAGAAATCCTGATTACTTAACGTAAATAATTTCTTAAATTCTATATGTACAATCTGAATTACTTAAAATCGTCATATTGTTGTTAACTTTTTTCAACAAAAGCACTGTTTTCATCTAATTCTAGTCCACATGATATAAAATTATCTTCGCTACCCTAGAAATAAAGTTAAAAACATTTAATATACATGATCGTCATTACTTTTCAATCATGTTAAAGAATGTTTACTTACTTCATGCACCACTACTAAAGATCTATTATTTGGTAAATTTAATTCATCTACATTTCCACTAGCCAGAATGATTACTGGATCATCTGATATGTTACTTTCATCTATGTAAGTTATATTCATGTCGGTATCCTCCTGCTCAACAAAAAACAGCAATGTTATTTTTTTTTTTTAAACTATAAAAAAATGTGAGTGAAAATCAATTTGATTATTACCGGACAATATGCTTCAAAATCAGTTTCTTGTAACTCTTCTGATTTGATCATTTCTTTACTCTTTTGCGTAGTTGATGTTCTTTTTGACTGTTTTTTTACAAGTGATCCAGATTCAACTTTTCCTACTTCTTTTTGAAGCCGTCTCCATATTGTAGTTTTAGGAATATTATAAGTAACTGAAGCTACTGCTTGTGACATTTTACCATCCTTACAAGCAGCAACAGCTTCTTCCAAACGAGATCGTTTCAGTTCTTCATCATCGGATTTTCGCTTTTTCCAAAATGTTGTTGGCAATTTTCCTTGGTCAACTAAGCGTGCTTTATCTCGAAATAGAGTTGTTTTTGGAATCTGCACAAATAAGAAAGATAATTAACTGTAAATCAAAACTTTACCAATTTGTATTTTGCTTTACTAATCTTGTACTTTACTTTGTATTCATTAGCAACTTTTGTGAGAGAATCTCCTCTTTCCAATGCCCTCACAGCGGCTTCTCTTCTATCGGCTGCATAACTTTTCTTTTGTTCTTGACGTGGTGGTAAACAGCCTTCTTTCTGAATCCTTCTCCACAAAACAGTTTTTGGAATTCCATAACAGTCGGAAGCTTGCTGAAGACTCGATCCAGCAACAACTGCTTGAATAGCCGCTCTCATATCTTCATTTGTATATTCACTTCGAGATGGATTAAGAGACAGACCTAGAACTTTTGCCCTCATATAGAGCGTGGACCTAGGAATGTGATTTCTTACGGCTGCCTCTAACAATGATCTCCCTTCTTTTATGTCATTTATTGCGGCAGCCAACATTTCATCACTGTATTCTTTTTTACAAACACTCTTTCTACGTTTACGTTTCTTAAGTATTCCATCTATATCTTCCTCCTCGTCATTTGTTGATAGTTTTCTTTTGTTTTCGCTTACTTTCTCTACACTTGATTGTTCTAAACTAGTTGAGAGCGTACTCTCATTCTCATCATCTATATTAGAAAACTCATTTAAAACATAGGATTCATCGGCAGTCATATCCTTATCCTGAGCAATTTCAGACTCGTCCAGACCTTCGATCTAAAAGAGCAACCATAAGTATCCCAATCCCACGTGTTACATTAACAGAAATCAAGTAGTTTTGGTACGCACCTCCATCAAACCACATATCTTCAACGAGTGGGCAGCATCCAAGAGATTATTGATATTCTCCACGGGAATCCGTACCTCCCCATTGTAGCTGAACTCTACGATAGATCTCACATCTTGCGGAGAAATGTCACTGAGTATAATAGTGGCATGCTCATCGTTAACCTGGCTCAAAATTTCCTAAAAAAAGGCAGTAAAAAGTGTGCGTTAGTCGTGAAAAAAGGAAAACAAAAGCACGCGTCCTATTGTTTACGTACTTGAAATAGAGTGCTGCAAGCACAGAGTACGAGACGATGAGCCTGTATGCGTTCGCCGCCGGCGTAGAGGGTAACGTCGACCATGCATTCCTCCTCGAGCAGCTGGCGCACGACCTCGGACAAGTGATTCTGATAATTGCTCCATTTGAAACAGTAGGAAGTGTCGACTTGCGACTGATCTGTTCCCAGAGCGGTCTGGTCGGCCTCGGACATTCTGCCGCCTTCCAAGTTTCGTGTTTCTCTTAACGCACTCGCGCCTCAAATTATTATATTGCCGATTGCCGCCGAGAAAACGGGAACGGAACACGGGCACTACTACTAATGCTCTCTTTCGAGCTATGGCCGCGCGCCGCTGTCGATATGCATAAGCGTCTATCAGCCGGTTCGGAATGAGATAGAGAAATCGGTGCGATAATGGGCAGCTCACTTTTTCCGCTGTAATATCCACGCGCGTTGCAAGTATTTAGCCAGGGACGCTTGGCTTGGGATGCTTTTCCTCGAACAAGTAGTGAGGAAAACATGGAGGTCTGATACTGCAGTAGCTGAAATGGGCCCGCGTTTTCGAACTTTATATATAATATATATTGTATACCTAATACACTGGTGCGAGAGAGATGGAGAATGTAGTTCGGCTAGCCGACGCTATGATGACGAATGGCGCTGAACGACGTGGGGGGAAGGATCGGTATATCTCGTCGTGCTGTATCTTTTTTTTTTGCTCTGCATTCGACACACTGTGTCTTCGCCTGATTATGTCTTATATCGATCGCTTTTTAGCAATCAAATTAGCTTTGTTATCTCTTGCGATTGTTAATCTCATTTATGCTCGTGTACTTAATATTTCCTTAGCAAATCCATCAAAACTGATTTGACGATGACGTATAATAATTATTGTTATTATAGGAAAAATCCATTCGTAAACATCGCAAGCTGTCGAATGGGAAATTTATGCATAAAAAAATAGTTTGAAACTCCTATTGTATGAATACAGTGAAGGAATAATAGGAAATTTAAATAACTTTTGCGAAATGATTGATTTAATTAAAATTAACATATAAAAAATATTATACTTTTATCTTATGCACGGTTTTTGTGTTTCAAATATGATGAGAAGTAACGTTTTCCGATTGGCTAAGAGCTTTTTACTTGTTATGTCGCCAGTTGCGGATTCATCTATTCGCTTGTAGGTTAGTCTACCTCTTTCTTAGTGAATGCCGTCAGATTTCAGCGTGTAAATCCATCGATGGCCCAAGCTTTCTTTTATAATTAACTGGAATCGAAAGACCTAAAAAAATACAAACATGGTAAGGGAGTAAAAAAAATATTTGCAATTTCTTTTTTTAGAGTTCTTTCGCATCGGAAAGTCTACTAGTTGTGTGTACTGTTACACATGCTACATTCTAACCTCTTCCGGTTTGCATGAGTTAATTGAATCTGGATAGTCGCATTAATAATCAATTTATAGAGATTTCGACTACGAAAATGACCTGAAGCATAATTATCATAGTTTCTATCTATGTAATACAGTGTTTACATGTGGTAATGAGAATAATACTTTATTAATATTTTGTTCATTCTAGAAACCTTTGATGTTGCACGGGCACGAGCGTGCCATTACAAAAATCAAATATAACAGAGAAGGAGATTTACTCTTCTCCGCAAGTAAGGATAAGAAGCCAAATGTGTGGTATTCTTTGAACGGAGAAAGGCTTGGTACCTTTGATGGACATGGTGGTTCAGTCTGGTGCATTGACGTTAACTGGGATACAACACGTTTTCTATCTGGTAGTGGTGACAATACTTTAAGATTATGGGATGTTCAAACAGGTATGTAGTTATACTAGTTAGACTCTAAAGGTCAATTTTAGAAATATTTAATTCTAAAATTTGTTCGGTTTTTACATTTAGGAAAGGAACTTAGTTTACTGACAACAAACAGTCCTGTAAGATGTTGCAACTTCAGTTTCTCAGGCAATCTTGCTGTGTATTCCACGGACAAAGCTTTGGGTCATCAATGTGAGATGTTTATTATTGATATCAGGAGTCCTGAAGCTGCTCTTAAGCCAGAAGACAATATTTGCAGAACTCTGATTGAGAAATCTAGGATCTCTTCGCTTGTTTGGGGAGCTCTGGATGAAACTCTCATTACTGGCCATGAAAATGGTGAATTGAACATTTGGGACAGCAGAGTAAGCTAAAAATGATTGTTGATGTGCAATATTTTCATTTATTAGGATAATAGCTTTAATTGATTCCTCATTTTACTTGTAGAATGGAAAGAAAACTCTCAATGCTCAAGAGCACAAAGGCCAAATTAATGACATGCAATTGAACAAAGATGGTACAATGTTTGTGACAGCTTCAAAAGATCACACTGCCAAATTGTTTGACTGTGAATCTCTGTTGCCTCTTAAGACATACAAAACGGAGCGACTTGTTAACTCAGCTACAATTTCTCCAAACTTTGATCATGTAAGTTTGAAATTTTAATATATTATCTCAGTGTTAAAATTCATGTTATAAATTTTATTTTATATTTTTAATATCTCTTGAAGGTTGTATTGGGAGGTGGTCAAGATGCTATGGATGTAACAACAACATCAGCAAAGCAAGGTAAATTTGATGCTCGTTTCTTCCACCTTGTCTTTGAAGAAGAATTCGCACGTCTAAAGGGTCACTTCGGTCCAATTAACTCCCTGGCATTCCATCCTAATGGACGCAGTTTATCCACTGGAGGAGAGGACGGTTATATTCGTATTAATACATTTGATCAGTCATATTTCGATTTCCACTTTGAATACTAAAATGTTTTATGAAAATAAACTCTTGTACAAAAACATAATGTGGATATTTTGTCAATGACTGTTACATAGCCCCCAAAATATGGCATTTTTAGAGATTAAAAAAACATTTTATGTGACAGGTATTTTCATTTCAGATTCTTTTAATTTTTATGTTACATCATTAATCATGATTGTGAATTCTAAGCATCGAGACATTGCATTATATATTTAACAAAATTTAATTGGAATTAATATAAGCGTTGAGAGCTCAATATGAAAGTAAAATTATTCCACGAAAATCAATGAAAATCAAGTGTTAATTTATATTCTTTGAATCTTATAAATTTAACAAAATAAATTTAACAAAAGCTTGAAATGTAAAAATTAAAACACATTAATACAATGTTGGTACAGTTTATTTTTGCATTATCTAATCATTCATATAATATTGTACAAATTATTACAGTAAATTAGATATATCTGTAATCGTATCTATATGCATGTACCTGTGAATGCTTCCACGTGTTACCAACATTTCATTTATTATTGTGGCTGACAATAAGTCGACCTTAAAAGTACAGCCATTTGTCACAATTAATATATGTAACGGACTTAATTTTATCGTCAAATATATCTGCTTTGATCTAACTTAACAATCGCTTCTATGATGTAACGTACAAAAAATTAAAAGTTGTTTAATTATTTAAATTAAACCCGTTGCTCTTTTCTCAAATGACTATCTACATATTATTTCATATGTTCACGTAAGCATATTATTCAATTAGAGCGTGTACAGAAGGCTCTTTTCTGCTTTCACAAAACTATATCAACTTTCTAAATCGTTTTGTTAAAATTGCATATTTACACAAATATGCAGTTTTTATATATATAAATACTTTCAAATATTTATATATATAAATATTTACATTGAAATGGATTTAAATAAAAATGTCCGACGCCCATCCACATTATAATTAGCATCTTGATTTAAAAAAAAAAATGGAAACTCATAAAAGTATGTGCCATCCTATTTTATTGATATATCCGTTTATATTATACCCTAGATTAATGTACATTTTTTGTTCTTATAAGAGCGCAAAAATAAAACTGGATATTTTATTACAATACTGGACCATAGTAGATCCAACTTATCGTAATAGGTACACTTTACAGTTAATTGTCTGTATTTTTTACTTGTGTATTCATGATCATTATATAAATTAAATCCATACTCGTGGGCCATCACGTGACTCCATTATATAAATAAAAAGTGTTGCGCAGGGATGACAGTTTTTTTGTTTACTAATGATCGTTATTTAGAAAAATACGGCGCGATTCAATTAAAAATTATACACGTTGGACCTATTCAAGTAAAATGACAAATAATTTACGCGTTGCGTACATGGTCACAGCATTAATTATACAGCAACTCGTCTCATAGCTAGGCAAAGCCATTCTTTAAGGTAACGAAATTATCTAATATTAGTAGCCAAGCGCATGTCCATTCGTTGATACTTTTATTAAAAAAAAGAGAATATTCATATCAACTCATATGAGACATAGCATACAAAATAGTACAAAAGAAAAAACATTGAATTGAACTGCATTATATTTCACCCGAAGTAATTTTTTTAACAATAGGTGGTACGCACGAACTTAAGGTGTTTTTAAAAGATTAGAAAAATATTCATTAGGTTTTAACATTTTTTTTTAATTAAAATATCAATCGAAATTATGCACAATGTATGCTGGTTAATATTAGTCATTACCTTGTCATTATACATAGTTTATCATTTATTACAAAAACATATGGAATTTTGGAAAATCTTTATACGATAGCGTTAACCCAAATCTTTGTAAAACGCTATATATAGTACTCTTACAAAGAACATGTGGTATATGACCTCGTGTGCAGCGTTCTGGGGGGTGCAATTACTGTTACGCATGGACATTACTTTTTTCTCTTTCATTCACCGAACCTCACAATATGAAACGCAATTTTAACAGTGCCTTTCACACATACACCGCACATCGGTTTTCAACCAGAAAATAGAAAGACGCTCGACAGTACATCGCTCTTATGAAAGGAATTTACATTAAATAAGCTCCCTGTTTATTTGGGAGATACAGTCAGAGTATGACAAAACGCCAATATACTTTATGCGCGCGATTTAATTTTATTATTATTCCTTTTTTTCATTTTTCTCCTCTTCATTTTTTTTGTTGAAAGATTATCATCGTAGGCGTGTAGATCGGGAAAATACGATGCAGCTCGATCGATCGATCAACCAAGGAATCGTACTGAAGGCCACCCTTTTGTTAAATGTTCTTTTCACAGTCTATTTTCTTTCATGTGTCTTGATAACAACAATAAAAATCCTTAAATAAATATATCAGTATAATTGTCGATGGAATATTTTACGCAGTCAACTAGTGTACTTCATTGCCAAATGTTTTTCAGGGCATCCATTTCTACAACAATATTCCTTCTCTAAATTCATTTGCGATATTATGTCTGTATATTCTGAAATAATGTATATCATTGTATATAGTTCCGATCCTTTCTTTCTTCATGTCTACCTCGTTAATTTCAAGCAGTATTTGCAAATTACTCATGTACACATGCTGATCGCTGCCTTGAGCTACACAGAGATCGTTATGGGGTATGTATAACCACAACAGTTAACACGTGTTTGTGAGACCTTCGTAATGAGTAGTTGAAAAAGAGAGAGTTTTAATTTAAACCACTCGTCTTTGTCATCTTTGTCGTTATATAGTGACTTATCACTGCTATTTGGCTCTGCCTTGGGGAGTGGACCTACTGGTCGGTTTTGCCGGCTGTGGAATAATTGTGATCTCATCGTTGATCTTGAGGGGCTTAAGAAGTGAGTCGTTGGACCTCGACGACGGAGAAGAGGGCGCGCTACTCTTCTTATCCATCACGCGCTTCGCGACGACGCTGTGTGCCGAATACACATGGTTTTCGAACTGTTTGTACATCCCAAACGTGGCAGTGCAGACCGTACATTTGTACGACAGATGCGCGGGTTTCAGGGTCATGCCGTGATCGCGAGCGACGTGGTTAAGCAGCTTCCACTGATACACCTAAAACAGATCAATTTCCATTTAGATTTTCATGTAAAACGATACCTTTTCGAACATCAGATTTGTAGCATCAGAATAAAATACATACTCTTCCACAAGCCGGACAACGACCTGCATCTTTGCCTTTGTTTGCAGCTTCCTGCATGCTGGACGTAACGAGTCCATGAGACCCGAGAAGATGTCTTTCCAATCCCTATTTAGGAAAATTATAAATATTTTAAATAATTTCATACTCGAGTTTTTCACGAAAAAGGTATCTTCAAAAATATGGCATAAATTACCTGATCTGTGAAAAATCGGAACTGACATTTCTGACAGTTTAGCGGCGGTCTGTTGTAAATCATCTTTGGATGTATCTTTACTTTGTGAATCCATTGCATATGATTTCTTAATTGCTCCAGATCCTGTGTACAATTACAAAAATTAAACAATGTTTATACATTTTTCAATTTGAAAAAAGCTTTTTTAAAAAACATACCTTAATGTACCCATCACATATTTCGCATATAACAAATGTACTTTTTCCACCAGGTTTCGCTTGACTGTTAGAACCTGGTGCTGAAGGTTGTGGTGCTGTACGAGGCAAAGGAGTTATCGATATACTTGGTTGACTTAATAGTTTAGCTGTAGGATTCTTTACAGCATTGGTGACTGATGTATTCTGGAAATATAAAAGTGAAAACTTGTTTAGCAAGCTAGTTTTTTTATCATACATCCTTCACAAGTTCTGAATGTTAAGAAGTATTAAAAAGTTGTTAGAGTCAAGCTAAAAAGGTGTAAACATAAGCTATATTATTTGATGTCTTGATGAATACACAGTTCCTTTCAGCATGATGCAAAGCTTTATTAAGTATAATAAATAATTGAAAACAAAACTTAGGTTATAACTTATATCAAATAAATTATCAAAATACAAAAATATTCCTTAAAGTGTAAACTGCACATGTAAATCCAATTGTTATAAACAAAAATAATCAAATGATTCACCTACAATACTCTGTAAAATATAAAATATCAAAAACATGCACTGTGGTATCATTTTAATATCCTGAAATATAGTATTAAATTTTTATATATCAAATAAAATGTCACATTTGAAGGAAAAATCTCGTGATGCATTCTGTAAGATTAAATACATACATAGTGTGTTTTTTGTTCAGTGTTTTCTATAAATCGCAAATGGAATCATCTAACACTTAGAATTTAAATAACTATCTACACAAGAAGTAATAAACAAAAAAATATATGTTCACATATGTGTTAATATATATAACTGTACATATACAGAGTTTACATGTAATATCAAAGTACATTTTATAAATCGAATTTATGATTAGAAAAACGCTAAATTACATCACGAATATTTTCTTGCTGCATAATAATTTCACAAATGTAATATTCATACAAGCAAGACTTTTCCTTATTAGATAAAATTTCAAAAGCGCACTCTGCTAGTGTATTTCTAAAAATCTGATTTGAATTCGACGAATCTTTGAAAACAATCAACAAGACGACTTATTGATAATATCGATGTTTTAAGTCATATATCAGATTTTCAAAATGGAGAAAAGCTATCCAGTGTGTGGTTACTTTTATCATTGCGCTTTTAAAGTTTATTACGATAAATGTCGTATTGTCATAAAAATTTCTACATTATATAATGATATTCGTGTAAATAGTGATGCAATGTAATTTACTATGTACATCTTGATGTTAATTTCGTTAAGAAAATATTAAAATACCTCTGAAATCGCACCTATTATTAATAAAGCTAATGAAATGAAAATATGCAGAAATGTTTATGGCTTTTAATTAATAATAACGAAAATTAGATAATGTGAGCTTAGTCGCCTGTAAAAGCAAAGGGGTATGTTTTTAGAGCACATCGTGTCATCAGCCATGCGATAAATACATGTGGATATGATAATTTGGTACATATACATATAAACAAAACTAGAAGTTTTGCAGCCCCACATTTCCCGAGTATTTTATTTCAGTATTCTTAGGATGTTTAATCGAGAATCCCCTGACACCCGAGGCCAACATTTATTTACCTGTGACAAGAGCAACCTAGACTGGGACTCGTTAACGTTGGGTACTAGGGCAATGGGTGCGGGTCTTCCGGAACTGCCGCCACTACTGCTACTCACCCCAGATAAGGCCGATATGACAGTCCCAGAGCCACCCACCACCTGTTCACCACCCACACATACGTTGTTTAATTCAACAAACGGCAAATTCGTTTATTGCAATTTTTATCAATACTTTTAAATCATTTCGAGACTGCTATGACGAACGTTCACATGTCAATAGTTATAGAACTTGTTTTACTTGTGTAACTTTAATTGAAAATTAGCAAGAACTTCATTTATCTCCGCGATTTAGGTAAATTCAACGTTATTGCAATGAAAAATATATAAGAAATAATTAATCTTTTGTTTGAATAGTAAAATTTATACGCAATTATCAACATTCCAAAAAACGTTTTATATTAGATAAGCAATGAGTCACTCCAGACATACCGAGTATCATAATTATTTTGAATAACTCCGTTTCATTATAACTTTTTGAATATTATTTCCTTTGTATGAAAAAAGGAGAGAACTCATGTGCATAAACTATTTATAAATTTGAATATCATTATTAGATTCTCATAGCATCAACGTGTTTTTATGGATAGACTTACACAATAGATACATTTTATGCAAATAGATTCATGTATTATTCCGCCCCTCCCCACTCCTTCTTTCTCGCGTACTTCAACATAAAGTCAACTGAAGTGTACAATTATATATGCAATTATATATATATTCACCGAACATGAGAAGAGAAGGAGAAACGGGTAGAGCAATACAAATATAGGTATAGTATATATATTTACTGTGTAATATGCCGTCGGAAAGTAAAATACTCTATTCTGAATATTACAATAAAATTATAGCTTCAATTAAATCTCAAAAAGTAGATGTTCAATTTAGTATTTTTTTTCATATTATATACACTGTATGCACTGAATACATACTGGTCTTATGATTTAAGGAAAAGCTGACTTATAACAAATAAATGAAAGCTAATTTAAAAACAATAATTACCTGGAATATTTGGTTGCCGGCTCCAAACTGGTACGAATTAGGTAGCATGAGTCCTGAAGAAGTTGGTCGGTACATCATACTTGAGACATTATCTAAATAGAAGATAATATGGCAATAATTAATATAAAAATCTATATATTTATTAATAGACGCGATATCTATTATGTATAGCAAAAAATATCCAGTAGCAATATGCTATTTTAATATCGTTATCGATTAATACACCGCAATTGAGTACATCTCGTTATAGCCATAATATATTTATTGAGAAATTCTAAAATAGTTTATCATCCATGGTATGAAATACGCGTAAAAAATTTTGAATGCACACTGATAGACGCAGTCGATATTTGTAAATTGATTCGAAAGAAAAAACAAGCTTACCTTGTCGAATACCAGGCGAGCCTCCAGGTCTTCCCATAGCTTTCATGTCCGTATACCTTGGTTGCATTGGTGGTCTGCCTCTGCCCCTGCCGGTGGGCATAGGCGCAGGTAGCAATTTTGGCAGCAACGGTTGTTGTCCCTTGGCTGCGCCCATGGCTGACGCCAATTGACTTGCCGACAATTGTGGCACCGCGTTTCTTGGCCGATTGAGCCGTGGTATTTTGGCTGGCGGTTCCCAATCCATCGACGGCTCGAGATTCCGCTCGGGCCGGAATTTCTTAGTGCAAGCGAGTATGTGTCGCGTAAGCTTGCCCTTTTGGTTGTCTTCGAATGGACAATTGGGACATTGGTGGAACGCCGGTCCACGCTCCAACCGTCCTCGTGTGTTGTGTTCGGCTTCCATGTGGAACAAAATATCGTGAGGACTGCGTACTTCTATTGGACAGAAGTTACACTTGTATACATAGTTGCGCATGTGCGGAGTCTCTAGATGGTGTTGCATTGCCAAAGCTGACTCGGTTTTGAAACTGCAGAATTCGCACTTCTTGAGCTCTAGGTGGAACGGCTCGTTATTCTCCTTGCTAAATTCGAGGTTCTTAATGAGCGAGTTGATGGCCATTTGTGTCTCGGCCGAGGTACTGCCTTTACCCTGTTTACGTTTTTGAGTACGAAGTAAGTCGGTTTGTACATACTCCTGTACGAGACCAATACCGATGGACATGAAAAATTTTCCCAATGGGAGATCAAAGTATGTAGGAATTTTATTCTTGTCCTCAACGATGCCAAATTCATTTTTCTCTTCTGCAGCCGGTTTTTCGCTCAAGTCCAAACATTCGTTTTTGTCATCGTCATCACTGTCATCTTCGTCATCTTCCTTATTTCCTCCCTGGGGTTTTTTCTTATCTTTTTCGGCCTGTTTCCTTAACTTTTCATCTTTATCGTGCTCCTTAATGCTCTTATCTAGGAATAAGAAAATTGTATTATTATATTTAATTTTGTATTAGAATGCTTAGAGAAGAAGCAGGTAATGAAAAGTTTGTATTACCTAATTTGCCAACGAAGTCCTTAAGCGGCTTCAGCGGTGGTTTTTCGTATACATAAGGTACAATGAAGGACGGTGCCTCGACTACGAACATATCGTCTGTAAGTGTTGGCAGAATTTGTTGTTGTTGCTGCATTTGTTGCTGCATTTGTTGTTGGTGATGCATCGGATTAATCACAGGCGTGATCGTGGTCGATTTGTTACTGTTGAGTGTGGTACCCTTCATGGGCACAGGTGTAATCGTCGTTCGCGTATTAGCGTATATTTGCTGAGGACCCATACCGATCGGCATCATGGAGAATGAGCTTGAACTCGAGCCGTGATGCAGATGCGAGGATGAGTGATGCGAAGAGGACTTGGAACTCGTGACTGGTACACCACCTTTACCCGAAAGAATCGAGTTCGTATCAATGATGACGAGTGTCGGTTCCTTTTTACCACCCTTGATGTTTTTGCTACCAGCAGCAATTTCAACGAGACGTTTAGTATCGTTGACAACGATTGTTGTTTTATTATTGGTTGTCGTGATGTTCTTAATAGGTGACTTGTGCTTAGAATTTTCTTTATCTTTGCTGTCGACCTCAGCCAAAGGATCCTCTGGCTTAATCTCTTCGATATCGGAGCTATTGTCGACGACCATCGCTCCGTCTTCTTCTGATTAAAAATCAACATTATTATAAATTTCTAAATTATAGAATAAAATAAATATATATAAACCAAAGCATAATCTCTTATCTCATAAATAACACCATTCAAGAAAGTTATAAAGCGTGATAGTTCGTCGTGATTGTAACACTTTTGAATTTCTGCTTCCAATTAATGACATAAATAAATGAATTCAAAAACATTACAGCAATACATGACTCTTGCAATTTAGTGCCACATGGATATATAACAGCAGGAGGAGGAGCGTACAGGTTACTCTTAAAATAGAACAATAAATGAATAAAGCAACCAAAGGCAAATATAGCAAAATGTAAAATATCAAAAAATATACAGGAATAAGACTGCAAATTGGATACTCGAGAAAAGCGCAATCTCGTTAGTGACATTGAAAGTGTATAGGGTTAATTAACGTAAAATAAGCAGAAATGACTTTATTACCCAAATAACCCATTTCTCGCTCCAAGTAGCTCTTTCGATTGATGTTTCGAGAACTTCTACGGGGCGTTATGCTAACACTGGGTTGAACTGCTTTTTTATTTTTCTTTTTAGGGGTGTCTTTAAGAGAGTCCGAGCTGCTGTCGTGTCCATTGCTCTTACCGCCGTCCGTTATTTCCTCAATATCGGGACTACCGATACTGCCATTTTCCTCGCAGATCTTTACGTCGGAGTTGTCTAGGCTGCTATTGGCTTTTCCAGAAACACCTGCCGACTTTTCCTGTGCCGAACCTGTTGCTGCCGCCGTACCTTCGTCTTCCTCATCTTCCTCTCCGAGGCACTCGACATCTGAGGCGTTGCTGCGCGCGTCAACGTCCATCGATTCGTCCTTGTTGCACTGAGTCTCGTTTTTACTAGACACTGCACTTTTCTCAACATTTTTATTGACACTCGTGGCGTCTTGTGCTGTGCCGGAAGCAGAATAGTCGTCTGCCAACTCGGTCAGAGACTCAATTCCGGCCTCGTTAGATCCCTCCGCGTCGCCTAAGTCAACCTCCATGCCGCGATCCTCGTCGTCATCGTCGTCGTCTTCCTCCTCTTCATCTTCTTCGCCTTCACCTTCTAGAGCATTAACACTACTGTCACATTTGTCCAAATTGTCCTGCTGCCTGTCACTAGATGTGATATCGTAGTCACTCTCCATATCATAGCCACCGTTCATTCCATTTGCAATAGAAGAATCTGAAATAAAAATACATGTATTAGTGCTGATTTATAAGAAAACATTAAATTTATTTATTTATAGATTGCAAACTGTCAACTATTACAAATAGCAAATATATGTACTTAAATATAATTGTACACGAATACAACTTGGTATCTGTCGAACTCAGATTACGACACGTTAACCGTGTACCCATCATATTTGCTTTGATTGTACTAAAATCTCACATTCAGTATTAAAATGAAGAAAAAAAAGAGAAAAATACAATTTCAACGACATATTTTTCATCGAAAAGAAACAAATTTGGAATATTGATCATATTCTGAATAATTTAATTTAATTTAAAAATGCTTCAATCCAATTCAAAAATATATATTGGAGCACTTGAGACATTGAGTAAGTTCTTCTTACTGAACTGATTAATTGAAAGAAATAATTCTCAACACTGCCATGAACTGGTAACATCCTGTATCTATAAGTAGCACATCAAAAACATCTCAATATTAACAAGTAATTACATATCGTTTCTTCAAAATATCGTAAAAATCGAATTTCGGAATATGCATGCACAGACACTCAGACGTACCGTATTAATATACGCGTCGTTCATCCAATAACCTATTCAACTATAATGTACCTTTTTCAAGCGCGCTGGCATCATCCTGCGAGGGGTCCTTGACCAGTAGTTCTTCCGCGCCGCCTTCCATGAGGATCAGCAATTCTTAGCCGATCTAAAAAAGAAAACAACGTATAAGTCAGACTAGTACGCGACAAGTACATCCAACATTCTATATAACTACAGCTATATATATAACGGTACACACAACCCGGACGGCGTCGTCAACCCCGGACTCTAGAGCACATAGCGCAATAGCAGCACAATGGTAAGCAAGCGCGACCTACAACACACACACACACACGCACACATACACACACCTAACCAAGCACACCAGAGAATAGAGAAAGACAGAGAGAAAGAGAGCGCGCGCGCGAGAGAGAGAGAGAGAGAGTGTGAGTGTTCTAACTACTCCGGGAGAGGCCGCGCAGCGCTTGCTGTATACCCAGCATGTAGCAACAGCGGAGGTGCATCATCGGGGCGGAAGGGGGTTAACGCCAGACACGTATCCACGCATACAGACGCATACGTCGAGACACATGGATGTAATGCGAACGAATGAGAGGGAGAGAGAGGGAGAGAGACAGAGAGAGAGAGAGAGAGAGAGAGAGAGAGAGATAGAGAAAGAGAAAGAGAGAGACGGTGCGGGCCAGACTAGAATTTTTCAAAATGGCGCTCCGCAAATTCCGCACTAGCAGCCGGAGAGTCCCGTCGACGGAGGCACCATAACCAATCAGCCGATCAACTATCTCGTTGTTTCTATCTGGCGCGCATTCGCTTGGTCTCTCTCAGTCTATAGCTCGAAGAGCGCTCGCTACGGACGAAAGTACCGTGCAGCGCAGCGCCCGCTTCAGAGACGCGACATCCTCGTGGACGCACTGTCACCGGGCTATCTCTCTGCGACTGTACTACTGGCATACTGCACCAAGGATGAGAGAGTAGCGGCGTGCATCGTGCGCGCGCTCGCGAGTATACACACAGTGTATTCGAGTCGGGAGAACGAACGAACCGCGTAGAGAGAAGAGATCAGTGAGAGAGAGCGAGGCGGGAGTTGTCACCTGTGCAGGTCAGCGTCGTCGTCCCCTGGTACGTCGACGCTCCCTCTCGGTCCGGAGCAGCAGCAGCAGCAGCAGCAGCAGCTCTGGTTGCAGCAGACACGTACACACGTACGAAGCGAGCACACGCCACTGCTGGCCGCCAGTCTGTGCCGTCGTGCCGTGGCTCCTTTACCGCGCACCAACACACGCAAACGCGATGCTCTCTCTCTCTCGCTCGCTCGCTCGCTCTCCCCCCACCTATTCTTTGACTCTCTCGCTTAGACTCTCCCGCCCCTAACTCTCTCTCTCTCTCTCCCTGCCACATATACAGAGACATACACACACACGTGCATGGTTACCAAAAGTTCAGACTAGATGCATGCATATACAGCACGTGTCTATATGTGTGCGTGGAACCGAACGAATATTTGTTCACAGTCTCTCCCCCCACTTTCTCTCTCTCTCTCTCTCTCTTTCTCCTGTATATGCGCGCAGAAACGATCTCTGACGTTGTACACCCGCGCGCGCACTAATACTATGGCATTATATTATATGCTTTTTTACTCTCTCTCTCTCTCTCTCTCTCATCTCTCTAACGAACTCGGCTTGAGCAGCGAACTTGTGTTGGTAAACCGAGCGCGCGCACACACACATACGTGCATACCAGATATAGATTGATAATATTTTATTGTTCGCAAAATAAATTCGAAGACTGCCACATCGTTCTGTTTTCGCGGAGCTTTCGTCGGTTAATAAAAGCGACTAGGGGGAGCGCGAAGATGTTGCGATGCGACGCTAATATTATTTGTAGGTCCTTGCAGTTGCGCTCGCCATTTACAGTTTGATTTGAGCAATCGGTGTCTCTTTCAAGAACGTTCGAGGATTCGTCTTGGTGCAGCTATGCGAAAGCTCCGGCGCAACGAAGATTTTCACACAATGTGCGAGATGATCAGCTGATAACTTGAATGGGATCGTAAATCGCACGTACACGCCTTGATAATAAGTCGGTTTAAAGACAAAGCTCGAGCTATTAAAAAGCCATTATAAGCTGCGACGAACCTCGACTATTTATATCTCTCTAGAGTTATGTTTACGGAAATTGCAGTAAACGCCGATAAGAGAAGCGGCTTTTATTCCTGCCCTCAATTTCTCGAAAGTCGAGAGCTCAACGCGATCGGAATTCAGATCTGTCCAAAGATCATAATTTTGAAAAAAAAAACTCGGTCGCCTCAGCTGGGAGGAAGATCTCGAAACTGTGCGGTCACGCGTCGACGAATCCCGCCCGAGGGAGAGCAAGAGATCGATAATAGGTACCTAAAAGCTGCCTACGCGATCGTTCGCCGTAGCCGCGAGTAAGTCACATGAGAATAGCGTGCAAAAATACCGGCGACACGCGACTTTTAAATTTCCCGCCTTTTAAATTGCCAGTCGCGCGCCTCGTTTGAAAAGCGCTTCACGGATCTCGGAAAATCCTTGCCGCTTACTCTTCTGCGCTACCATAGATGAGCCTATAACGAACGAGATAGTACAGACGTATATAGCCGCACACCTATACCTATAGACTCTTACGAGTGTGTGCGCGGTAACTGTGCCAAGAGGAAGGCCCCGCTCGTTGATGAAAATCGCACGGCAGAGGGCAGCCCAGCTCCTCACGCCGACATACACGCATAGAAACACAGTTACAGAGTGTGCTGCGCACACCGACATTGCGCCGAGCGTTCGACGGGGAAACGTTTACGAAAAAGAGGATCAGAGAGAGAGAGAGAGAGAGAGCGAGAGAGAGAGAGCGCTCGGCTACTATGCTCCAGGGCCGTGTGAAGCGCCCCAAGTGCTCGTGTTCCATTTTCCGCTTTCTTCGTAATCTCCGAGAACTTCGCGTCCTTAACAAAACTCTTTTTCTAAGTCCGGGGTATCACGAGGAGAGAAGAAACGCGTAGGATCCGCTCTTGATTTACGAACTTTCCCACGATGCGATTTCTCTCTTTATGGAGACTATTCGACTTTCATTGTGTACTCTTGTTTACATACTTGGGTATACACTAGAAATGCGGCGTTTCCAAGAGCTTTTTGAAAGCTCTTCTCAAGGAGTCTATACTCACCATAACGAGACGAGACGTCGTGTTGCTTCTGTCTAACATACCGAATGACTTTTCCAATATCGCGTATTGCAGAAATAAATGTCGCTACAACCGGCTAACGATACGAGCCCACTTGATATGCAGAGCACACTTGTACGAGAGTTGTAAGGAGTAAGTGTCTTATGGCGAGAGAGAACAGATTGAAAATCTCGATGACCGATACAGGGGCAGGCCGACTTTATTAATAAATTTTTATTGCATCGGCGTGACGTCATGTCGGCCATTTTACTTTTTGTACCTCGTGATCAAAGTGTGCGTGAGAGTGAGCGGTTCGTGTAATCGTGTCCGTGTGTACATGGCTCTTTTCTCTCCTCCGTCTCCGTCCCGTCTCTCTGTATAAGCTCGTTCACAAGCCACACTACTCGTATACGTTATTTCGTTTATTTGATGATCCGTCATTTCGAAAGCGATTCATTGTCGCTAAAGAGCTGATGCGCTCTTTTCGCAGTGTAAACAATCGCTGCTTCGCCTCCCCCAAGTTCTGCGAAAGATCGGGGATCGAATTCCCCATAATCCAGGCTCGTTATCCAGGCTCGTTATCCAGGCTTCCATACAAACGTACCGAGAAGCTCTTTAAAAAGTTGGAGAAAAGCTTAAAAGCCGGCTATTCGAATTTCCCGCTTCTTTAACCCAACAATCGAATTAATAAAAACCTTCTCATCGTATCATGTCGAACGTCATTCTATTTACCAACAAAGAGCTAATAATTTCCACCCGCCTACGCGCAGTCTCACATTAACCTCTCTCTCAGACTCGTAACCATTACAAATCTCTCGTATGGCCACAATAGCTATACACTTCGAATGGAAGCGCGCGAAAACACGGCACACGTGCGTTTCTGCTACCGCCGGCGTCGTTTACGCTACTCTCAAACTTTAATTCTTAGTCACGACATAGCAGTGAATGAGAAGCCAATTGTGGCAGCGCTAAGGAGATAGAATCGAGGCGTCGCCGTCCTCCAGGAGTCGACGTTCGCAGTGATGTATATACTCACTCGTAGGCGCGCGCGCGCGCGGGGCCCAGAAAATGGAAGAGAGAGAGAGAGAGAGAGAGAGAGAGAGAGAGAGAGAGAGAGAGAGAGAGAGAAAAAGAGACGACGCGTGCACGGGGCGCCTCGAGCGCGCGACCCCCGCTCTACGGCCCTGGCGCCGTTGCCGTCGACGTAGGTGTCCCTCAACGCGACTTCCCCGGGTAGAGCCTCGACCCCTGCTCCGATTTCCACGGTGAAAACTGCATTCCCATCCTCGCAACGAGAGAAACTCGGGCTTTTGCCTACGGTTAACCTAGAAATGTGCAGAGGAAGGGCTCCTCCGAGAAGAGGTCGCAGCTGCCCACGGTGGAGGCTGACGGTTGGCCACGAGACGCTTCGCTGTCCCGATTCGCTTTATCGTACTGAAATGAATACTCACCGAACAGCTGGCCGCTGATGATAACGCTAGCGGTGTGTTGTGGACGTGGTGCTGTGGCTGACGGTCCCGCCGTCGTCGTCGTCTTCGTCCTCCGGAAGGAACGCCACACCGCTACTACTTTCCACACACTAATCACGACTGCGACTGTGTGTGCGCGCGCGCGCTGCTACTGCTGCAGATGTGCTTGTACACGTAATTTACGTGCGCGCGCGAGCGCAGCTTTGCACACAGAGACACACAAGCTGGACTGCACTGCTGCACACACACACACATACACAGACACACTCACGCACACAGTCACGCATACACGCGCGCGCGCGCGCACACACTCATACACACGCGCGGGCACACGATTTTCCGCTGACGATGATTCCTTCTCGCGCGTAACCTACAATCGAAGTCTACGCACGCTGCGGACACTCTGGTCCGCTCGCCTTTGATAAAGAGTATATACGTCGTGTGTATATTGTAACAACACGCGCTCTCCGTGCGATGAGATTTTTCAATGCGGCCGGAATTAAAGACGCGCGGGGCGCGATATTTGAATCTGCGAGCGTCTGCACAGGCGCGCACACTCCTTTTAAACCGACCTTCCGAAAAATATACGCCTCTAGATAACGGAACTAAACTCTACTACGACGTATCGCAAGGTCGACGATGTAGACCTCCCGAGGATTAAGCGCGATGCTTCGACTGATCTCCTCCGGCTCTACGTCGTGCTGGCGATGCTTTACCTATGCTGCTGCTGCTGCTGCTGCGTCTCGACAGCGAGACTGCGGCAAGATGGCGCCGGTTGCCCGATCACGTGACCGCTTCCCTGTTGAGCATTGCGGGACTGCGGGAGCACTTTTTTCGGGAACCGACGGAGAGAGGCTACTCGGACGTTGGAGACTTCGAGAATTCGAGAGCGAGACGAGTGTACTAAGCCAAGCTACGAGCTTCGTCTACGAGACGTGCACGAGAAATGGACTGGCGGTGAGCGCGAAGCGACCGCCCGACCGCGGTTTTCTCGCGAGCTTTTTCGATTGAACCTGCTTCCGAGATCATTTACGGATTTTTCTTTCTCTTTCTTACGTCCGATGCTGAGGAGTTTTCTCTTTCTTTAATCTCGAGAGATTAATTGAATAAACTATCGCTTCTGAAGATTACTCGATTTTCAATAACAACCTTCTCTGCCGTTTATTTGTATTCTGTAGCTTTGTGTCACTTGATATTTTTCTTTTTTATAATTGCTAAGAGAAAATGTAGATTTGCTTTTTTAACGCAATAAAGTTGTATAATATACGTATAAAAAATTCTAGGAAGAGAAGGCTAGAAATTCTTAAGTAGATAAAAAATGTTACATAAATTATGCTTTTTTTAAACGAGGCATAACGTATACACTATTATTGCAAAGCAAAAACTGAGCTGTAAGGCAATTGGAAAAAATTATTTACCGGCTAAATAAATTATAAAATACCAATTTATAAAAAATATTTATTATCTTAAATCTATACGTTCAAAATAAAGCTATTAATATTGCCTATTCTTCTTCTTCATCTTCATTAAACGACAATACACTTTTTGTTGGTTTAGTTTTTTCCTTTTTCTTCTTCTTCACTTCTTTTGGATTTGTCGATTCTGTAGAACTCTCATCTTTAGGATTTTTTTTCCTCTTAAATATTACTCGTTGCGATAAATCTGCCTTGTCAATTTTATCAACTGATACAAACAGAATTTTTTGTTACCAATTTACTCTCTTATGCAGTTGATAATAATTTTAATTCATACGTACATTCTTTTTTAACTTGTGCATATAAATTGGCGTCTTCTTCTGTCAAATCTCCTTCGTTCATGACAACTACAACAGGTTTTTCATCATCACGTTCGTCGCAGTCATCGTCATCGTACTGAGGTAGTTCTTCTTTCTGTATAAAAATTTTAATTAATAATAAAAAATGTAATGAACGTACATGGTATGTATACGTATATTTATTTAATAGTAAATTATACTTTTGTGTCAACGCTAGGCCCTTCCACATATCCAGCTTGTTGTTTCAATCTCGTTATGAAAGCTGGTTCTGCTGGTTTAATGAAATTAATGTTATGCTTCTTTTTCGAGTTCATTATCAAATTATACAGTTTATAGTTTGTATAACCTTAAAATACACTCAGTTGCTATCTGGTTCTGATGTGAAAAATAAACACTGAATTGCAGACAAACCAGTGTTGCCATCCAACAGACAATTTATGAATGAAACGTGCAGGAACTGTCGGACGCTTGCCTCACACATCTCAGTCGATAGAGTCAGAATCTCATTTATCTTTTCGCAATGTAATATTACTTCTTTATTGTTCAAATCAATAAATGAGTGATATATTCCTGGGACAAAAAATATGCTAAATTTCCATTGTATACTCGATAACTTAACTATAGGCAACTCATCGAAGACAAACACAATAACTCTTTATTTAGATGATTTCTGCATTACATTGGGACTTCAATTGAATGCATTTCATTATCCACGTGCAGCAAACATTCCACATTCTAAGTCTATATTTAGTCGAAAAATAAAAATAAATCACAACGATTTACGCGTCTTCGCAGCAACGTTGCAGCAAGTGCTGCCGCAGCCCACAACGGATGACTCGTCAAGCTTTTCCACAGCGACCTGAAAATATTCAAATTTAGAATAAATCCATGCGTGCAATCTGTCTGCAGCGATGGAAAATTTTCCTCCTCTAAAATTGCTAAACTCTCATTAACAGCGATCTTCGCATCGTTCGCCACCTGTTGCGAAATAAAAGACGAAAAAACCACGAGCAACGACATTTTTGATTAAACAAACCACTTTGTGAAGCGCTTTATTTGTCCGTTCGTATAATATACAATATATATATATATGTAATATAATTCAATATGTAAATAGGCGTGTACATAGAAAACCGCATCATTGTCGTATAATCGCTCGTAATTTTATAATCTCGTGATATCGGAGGCGTTGATCGACGAGCGCTGCTTGGCGTCCGAGTGACTGGATCTCCGGTGTCTGACCTGCTGTTGAGCCTCGGCCCTCGTCGAGTAGGACGGGGACGCGTCGTTTTGCCGTTTGTGTTTTTCGAGCTGAACAGCGATGAAACGAGGATTTGGTCCATCGAGGCATTCACAGCTGAGGCTCGCATCGAGCTCCGCGGGGTAAGGCGCTGCTATTAGAAGGCTCTCGGTTGACTTCGTTGGCTGAAAATGCTGTCGACCACTGGCGCTGTTCGAGGAATAGACCTGAGTCGCGGAAGTGCGTCGAGATTGCGAACAATTGCTCGTGGGGGTTTTCGCACGGCCGTGATGCGAGGACGACGAACCTGTGGAGTAATTTTCGTTCGATTGATTTTTACATTCGTTCACCTCGTTCCCAATGAACATCTCGGAAAGTCATTTTGCTTCGGCTTATCTGGAAGTTAAACTTTCCAGGTTGACTCGATGATGAAATTCACTCGAGCGCAGTGAACTTAATTCAATTGGTTTCGCAGCGTTTCAGTGCGAAATAAAATGTACGTGAAACCGATAGGAAAGCATAAAACTCACTAGATTTTCCAGGTCGTTCGGCACTGTGGGTAGACTTGGCAGTGTCCAGATATCCATATCCAAATCCGTAACCACCGAAAGCTTTGGTCGTCAGATTATCCCACGATTTAGGCTTAGCGTATTGCAGACAAGCGGGTGGCCTGTGCTGCACGTTCGGGTCCCAATAGAGAGTATCGGTACTGAGACTCGTCGAGCAGGAGACTACGCTATCGGCGACCGCAGTCGACATCTCGCTGCTCGTTATCGAGTGCAAACTGTGACCCGATGCTCTCGAACAGTTATGCTGACTCGAGTGATGCTCTCGAGGTTGAGTCTGAGCTTGAGCATCTCGTTGCTCTCGTTGCGACGTAGTTTGGGTTTGGGCCACTTGTTGCTGTTGCTGTTGCTGTTGCTGTTGCTGTTGTTGTTGCTGTAAATGATGGTGCTGGTCACGAGTGATCATGTCGGATTAATGAGCGTTGTTTGCGAGTGAATTATTTGCGATTAAATGAAAATTGTAACATTTCACAAAGGATGACAGAGCAGTCGACAAAAACCATAATAGCTAAGAAGCTCAAAACCGCCTACCCATACTTGATGCTGGTGCGTCTGAGATCCTTGCTCGTGTTTGGCCTTTCGTTGTTTCTCCCTGCGCTTACGACTGGGCACGCAGTTCGGATCACAGCACGGACTGGCCAAATCGTAGGCATCCAAACTGCCAGCATCGCCTTGAGGAGCTGGATCTTTGCGATTGCGTCGACTCGCGCTGGAGATACACGCCACGCAAAGGTTCCGAGCACTAGGATGAAGATTTTGATTTTCCGTATTCTGGCGGTCCGTCGACCGTTGCTCCTAATGAGGGAAGAGTAAAATGAGCATTGATCGCCAATAGATTCGTCAAAATGTCAGTCGCGTACGTGCGCTTGAAGATTCGTTTTGCTGCTGTGAGTCGACCGGTCCCTACTCTTGGAAGGAGTATTGCTGTTGCTGAGTCCATTGGCTTGGTGGTAGCTGTGACGCGACGAGGACGTCGAAGTGGCAGTGGCTGCTGACTCCACGGAGACATTTGAGAGGAAGTGGTGATGATCGCTGCGAGAACGAGGTGGTCCGATGGCTACGAGACAAGCTGCGCTTCTTGGGATCAGAAAGGACCTGCCGTCGGCGTACTGCGGGAGAATAAAGATTTTCGAACCAATTCTGTACGTTACGTTACAATGATTCTTCGCTCGTTCTCGCACTACTCACCACACTGTAAAGCAGTAAATGTTCAGTGGAAGAGGCCGGTCTGCAGCAGGATTGCGTTGCGGAAGTATTGAGAGTCGAGGAGGATGTAGGCTCGAGTATCGAATCTCCGGTAACAGCCTGGCTGCTCGGCGTTCTCTTCCTCGCGGGTAAGGAATGGGTTTTCCACCGACCCATGAGGATAGAACGCTCTCGTTCGCACAATCTCTCAAGCTCGCTTAATCGCGATTGCAAAGCTCGTTGAAGTTCGATGTAGCGCATATGAAGCTCGACCTACAGAGGCGTTTTACAAGATCAGATTTCTCATCGAATTATTCGTTGATCATCATCGAATTATACTGACCTTTCTGACGCAATCCTCGAACGATACGACCATGCGCATTCTGGCATCGCAATTCTTGATGAAGTTTACGAGTGTTTTATGGTCAGCTCTGTCCATCTCCTGGCCGTTAATGGAGAGGATGACGTCGCCTTCTCGCATACCGGCTTTAAAAGCCGGGCCATCATATTCGACGTAATCTACGTAAGTTACCATCTCTATCTCCTGCTCTCTTTTGTAGTGTATCCCGTAACTCTGCGTTGTAAATATTTGTCAGTTAATATAGATGCGCAGTCGTTTCTTCAAAGACAAGCATAAATGCGAAGTGACAAGAATGCGCCAATATGTACAACGCGTGATATGACAATGTGGCCGGTTGAAAAAGATATACTCTACCTGTAACGTGAAACCGTACGTGCCATTTTTCTTCTCCACGATTATGGTTCGACGCCGACGATCCTCGTCCGCGCGCGTAGACCTATCCGATTTCGTCCTTTCGAGAACCGCCTGTGAGAAAAGCAAATTGTTTCATCGCCTATTTACATCTTGTATACGTCGTCGGGGAATCTCGCAAATTTAGCGTAATTTTTTTTACGTGAATCGTCGACAAGAAGCGCAAACTTTTGCTTGGTTTTACACGCCAAATCGTGTCGTTCTAAGTGCATATTACAAACTATAACGGACAAAGTTTTATATATTTTATTATGCATTCTAAGTGCGCATCGTTATTTACGCTGCTTCCATTCTAAACCAACCGAGTGAAATTACATCCAGTCCAAACTGTAATTCCTCGCTTAGCAGCTCTTTGCAATTGAGTTATGCAAGCGTGTCAATTGCCAGAATCGTCTGAAATTAAAACAAACCCAAAATCCACATACTCACGGTGGCTACGTAAATAAAGCTGTCGTGTGAAAAAAAGAAGGGAATTAAATGTTTATCGATCTTAGCAGGGGGGGGAGGGGATTGCGCTGCGGTAGTTCTTAATGTAATCAATGCGCTGTCTTCATCTCGCGTATCATTGCGCAAAGCTTAAAAAACTTAATACAGTGCGTTATATGCACACGCGTGTTATGCACCGTAAGCTATTTAATTACACTAGCTTTGTGCTATCTTCGTTTTAGCTGTGATTGACGATGTCATAGAAAAAATCACATTTTTGCGAGGAGCGACATAACGGATTGTCGCCGTTAGTGCCGTATGCATGTGTAGACCAAAGGTGTATATACAAATAAATAGGACTAAAAAATCATGAAACGAATTCGAAAATAAAATAAAAAACTGTACCTCGTTATAAGGTCTCTTCGTGTACATTTTGTTTGAACGAAAAATCATGCAGAATCATCTGGAAGAAGTATATGAAAATAAATTCGCTAAGATTAAAAAGAAAAATTGAAAAATAAAAAATCATTGCATTTATGATTGGATATACACACACACAGTAATAAACAAAGTAATAAAACGGGACAAAACATACGTATTACATAGCTAAAGTTCTGAGTAAAAGGATCGTAAAAACTTGAATGCATATTCATTTTACAGAATTCATTCATATCCGCCTGCAACTGAAATTGCTTGCAATTCATTACGCCGAGGTACGACAATTTCTCGCGAAATTTTTCAATAGAATCAAGGGATGTTGAGAGGCAATTTTCTCAAAATGGAAGAGAAAGAAAAATATCGATTTCCAAGCATGTGCGATATGAAATTAACGATTTCAACACGTAGGCTCGCTGCCAAGTGAACTCGCCGCGTTCATTCATTAATTCGCATTCGCACGAGGCGCGTCGTGAAACGAAGCTTGGCGTATGACTCTCGCTTGAAATGTCGCGTCGAAAAGAAAAGAAGAAAGAAAAAACAAGAAGACGAAAATATTGAAAAATGAAATTACACGCTCTACGAGGCTGCTCCATTCTTCGTCGTCGCTGAGTTCGATGCCACCGCTGTTTCTTGAATTGCCACTGCTCCCAGGCTGCAGCTGGGCGACACTCTGCGAGGCACTACCGGCGGCCTCTTCCGCATCCTGCTGCTGCAAACCGTTCATCCTGTGGCCATGGAAGAGTCAAAAACTATGGAACGAACAATAATAACGGGACTAAGCAACGATAACGATTACGATGTAGAGCGAAAGCAAACGCACGAGAGAGACTACATCCTAGAGTCCGGTCGACGGTGAGCCGTTCTCAGCGCCGACTGACTGACACGCAGGCGCCGGAATATCGGCCTATAGGGGAGGAAGCCGGCGACGGCGCACTGACGCCCACGGTTAACGACCCTGCATCAACGGAGGGGTGTATTCCTACGCACACACGTACACTTTGTTGTACTAGACTGTCGCACACCCCTCATTGCGCGGGTGGCTTCTGTGTGGGCTGCTGAGTGCGAATGCGCTGAAGAGAGAAATTCTGAAGGCCCCCCTTTCGCTTTCTTTTCAGTGTACGATCGCGCTAGGGCTTTCGCGTGCGCGCTGTTGCTCCCAACGAGCAACCTCACTTACACATACATGTACCGAGGATGATGGGATTGCGGCTCGTTAGATGGCTTGTTTTCTTCGGATCGCGCTACCCGACAATGTAGTTTCCTATATACTTACAGCGATCGTCTTTTCCCTAATGTTGCCCCATTTTCGTCCACGAGCTTTATTACTCTTCGATATGCGGCTTTCTCTTTCGAGACACTCTGTGCGTACAAGCGAATTTCGTTCTGCAGCGCACGATACACGATTGCAAATAAAAGCAGCTCGAACCTTGTGGCTTTCCAAGCTTCAGTTTTTGCAAATTCAGATAGAGATATTTCCTCGTCGCCGCGGGTCTATTTTCATTTTAATCTCGGTCTCTCGGAAAGAGACCAACGAGTGCTGATTTCAAATGACAAACCGACAACGAAATTCCTCGACCACATCGATGTTCTCTGTTCCTTTTAAAAGATACTGGAAATTTGATTGCGTTTCGTTGCGATTATAGTTTGCGGTAAAGCAGTAAATTCGATTGAAATGGGTGTGGATATAGAAATTATGTATAGAAAAAAAAATACACAGTATAGTACATAAAGTGTTACGAACCAATCACAAGCAATAGTCTTGACAGGCTGATTTATATAATGCAAATACAAAATATCTCTTATTCTTCGTAAACTTTAACGATCTCATTTGCGCCGAGAGTTGACACAAGTAACCGCGTGAATCAGCGGTAATGCGCTTTCCGCTAATTCCGTAGCTCGATACTTACATACATTGTTGTGCACGTTTCCTCGCTCAACAACAGTCGTTGTCAGCTTAATGAAACAGTGGTTTTCTGTCCCCGCAAACTTCATTAGTCGATAATTTTCATTTGCGTTAATTATCCCGCCGCTCATAAATTCAATTACGTAAGTCAGTTCGTTATTATTTTTTATTTTTCTTCGATCCCTTTTTCAGTCCCTTTTTATCGGGTTTGGGCGCTTCATCCGAATCCGGTGGCTCTACAGATTTCAACTTGGGAAGCGGAGGTGGTTTCGGCTTGGATATCGGCAAGTTTCTAAAAATGAAAAACTTTTATATTTGGAGCACTCAGAAAGTGGAAAAAATGCTTTTATGCGATAGCTATAAAGTAAGATTACTGGAAAGCCATTTGAACGTGTTGGGCGTTTTTCTCGAGGCTCATCTGGATCCAGATGTTTGTCTGAATTCTCGGTTTCGAGAAAAACTGTTGGGGAGCGCAGCAGGCCTTGCAATCTTCTAATCTTTCTTCTTCTCGAATTTTCTTCTCCCAGGCTTCGTCCCATTGTCGTTGGCGCTCTTCCTCTCGTCTCTTTAATTCCAATGATTCCTCGGTCTCTTTGGGCTTTATCATATCGGTATCATCGGAGCTTTTATCATTTTTGCTATTTTTCTTTGATTTTCCCGGCATCTTTCTTCCGCTCGAATTAAAACTTTAAATTTTTCGTTGCTTCGCCAATAGAAATGATGTTCACCTCAACCTATAAATGATGTATATAGGTTAGACCATCCGTGACCACGATGATCGTGGCAGAATAAAACAAACAAATGTTCATTTCCTACATATATATATATACGGTATGCTCGAGCTGCTTTCATTTTAATCGTCGTCTACTTCAATCACTTCTTGCAACTAGTCGTTTTGTCTTCCTTAACTTCACATCCGCATTGTCTCGTTTCCTTTTCAGATGGCATCTCGAAAAAACCTTTAGACGTACGAGTCTGGTTCTCTGAATGGCATTCTGTTTTAATAAAAAAAAAAAAAAAACAACAAAAAATTGTACAAAAACCAAATGTCTCATTGTACTTAATTTTGAAGAAAGAATTCGCCACCCTTAAGCGCCTCTCGTTTCTTCGATTCGTGTTTATGTGACGTGGGACAACATGGTCTTTTCTTCGAGCACTTTGCTCTCGACGAGCTTCTCTTCTTATGTCTTGTATCCGTTTCGCAGCAATTTCTCGGTGGGTTTTCTTCTTCACGGTCGTTGGCCTTCTTCTCGCAACTGCAATTATTGAGCCCATCTTCTTCTAGGATCGTTGACGAGACCTTTTTGCATTGGAAAATTGGACTGTCCTCGGCGCCCTTGAACAAGTATGGCTTTTTGTTATGCGGATTCTGGAACTGCGTGACTACCTTCTTGCCCAGTCTGGAAAACCTCACGAAGACGCAAATTTCACCGACGCATTGTCCCGTGGCTGTATAAATTTGGAAATTATTTTTTATCGTTTTGCAGGGATTTGGCGTGGTAAGCGTAGACTCTTGAAGCAAGCAGTTCAGCATATCGCGTATGTCGATCTGGCAGGTTCCGATTGTCATGATATCGGGTAATACAGTTGGGGGTAGTTTCTTGTACACGGTCATTGTGATTGGGAAGGAGCATATTGGTGGCTTCAAAACTTTTGAAGGCAGCGCGAAAAGGCAGGATTTTCCTTTACGAAAGACCTGCGGATCCGCTCCCAGGCAACAGCAGTTGTTGTTAGAAGTTTCTTGGCAGACGTACATCGGCGGGAGGTTCAGAATCTAAATATCGATAAGAATGTTTGGTCAAGACATATTGTTAATATTGACTGGAATGGATATTTTTCAAATTGTGTAATTTGCCAGCGTAGCGTGTGTAATATTTATTACTTCAAATGGCACGGCTGAATGAGTGATTAATCTAAGCGTACTTTGAATTCAATGCAAGTTTTCACGAGTAAGACATCATCGCTCATTGCCTGCACCGATGGGATGTTCACTCGATCGACCAGGAATTCCAATAGAAAAAGTTCCTGCGTGTCGTCGCAATTCTCCATTTTCCACCAGTGAGTTTTGCACTTTTTTTGCAAATTTTTTTAAATTTCCTTCGATTTAGTTACTTTCCAATGGCTATTAAATAGTAAATTATCAGATATAACGACCCATAATTTTGCCGAGGCGCCGAAAAACGTTTAATCGGTTAGAATTCTGAACCGCTGCTCTAAAGTCAGCCGTTCGTACGTTTTTGTTTTATTTCAATCAAAATTAAATTATAGTCATGGTTAAATAGTAATATCAAAATTCTAGTTTTCTTCGTCAAAAACACCTCATCGTAACTTCGTATAAATTAAAAAATAAATAAAAAAAAAAACGTAACGCACGGCTACTTTTGACATTCAATAAAAAGAATTTTTCTAAAATATAAAACATACAAAGATGACGTGCATAAAATGTACCTCAACCACAGACTGTCATCCTCAAATCCGCGAACCTCCGAAAGAACAGTTCTTATTTCTGCTCGAGATTTATGTTCGTTGCATTCAAAGCTCTCGACTTGCCAAGCTCAACGAAATGTTCTACGTGCCGACGACCGTTGGTTTCCAATTTCTTCATTTCAAAGCCGTGAGTGTTAATGCTAATTTTCACAATGGTTTACAGCACTTTGCAATGAAATAAGAGTAATGACGTTGAATGAATATATTCGCGATCGACAGGACGATGAGCTACAATTAACACCTGTTAATACGCAGTTTCAACCTGCAATGGGTATCGCCGACGACGTTGAGTATTTTTACTCCGGTCGTTCGGTGCTGTTTGCTCTAGGCCAGAATGCCATGAGCAGCATATGCAGTGAATTCAAAATCAATCTCTGCGTATTCAAGAGGATGCCAGCGGATATTAAGCCCGATGTATTGGTTGGCAAAGCCGAGGTCGATATGACCATGCACTTTGCAGCGCTGCGCAAAGAAATGATCGACAGAGAGAACTATCCTGAATGTGCTGATCCAGTAAGAAACATGCTTATTATTTTGTTAAATTATAGTTCGTTTACTTGCGCTATTCGCGAATGCTTGACAATTCGCGTGAAATCGACGATGGAATTAGAGCATACGGAGAGTTTATATTTTTCCAACTGCTTGAACGATATGGTCTCGAGTCGAATGAGGCAATAAATCATTTCACACAGTGGATGATTCTTCCATTCGAAACGCAGACTTTGAATAATTGACCGTTGATTGTATGCTACGAAAGAAATGGGGAAGAGAACGAGAGATAGATGTCAAATAACCAACGCATCGAGCCATTGAATTTCCTATAATTCTATCAACAGAATCCTTCGAAAGTCTTCGACGAGGATATTCCCCTGTGTTTCGAGCACTGTCAATGCGGCACCTTAGGAATCTTCGCGAGAATTTCCGCTTATGGCCAGACGATAGTAAACGAGTTCTCGACTCGCGAAGACATCGCCAAAGCCGCGAGTTTCATCTTCAGGGCCGACGACGTCGAGTGCAATGACAAACCTCTGAGTTACAAGTGCCGTATTTTAGAGCCAGACGCTTGCACTCTAACGTCGATTCAATCGGAAGACGGGCAAAAAGATTGTTTCGTATGCAAACCACCGAAGTTCGCCTGTATGCCGTGTCGAATAGCGTCTGGAGCTATCGCAGCGAGGGATCCGTGTCGGAAAAAATCCGAAACTCATTGCGTCTTGGAGAGCTGCGCACCAGGAATACAGACAAGTCGAGGACCTAAGGAACCTTGTGGCAAAGCTGTCGTTCTCAAGGTTTTGTCGTAAATCACGCGAGATTCTACATCGCGTTGTATTTTATTTTTCACGATGCCTTTTTAACGATATCGACCTTAAACGTAACGCCGCTACTTTTCTTTCGAATAACTTGATTTACGCTGGTAATTGCTCCATGCGTAATACCGAATAAATCAATCGCCGCGCGGAGCAATGATTGAGCTTGATTATTTAATTAGGTGATATTGGATTTCTCGGAAAATTGAATCAGAAATGAGAAATAAAAATAATTGTCGATAATCTTAAATAATAATAATAAATTTAGGTCTCCGGTCTTCTCGATGCGAGTGCGTGCGGCAAACCTCAACAACCCTGCGTGACCGTATTGCCGGAGAGCGAAGCAACGGATCCAGCAAACATGTGTGATCCGGAGCACGACGTTTTTATACTTCGTATTGGTAAAAAAGGCCTCGTCGGCGCCGGTGAGAAATCGGACATTCAACTGGAAATGCGCACACCTAAGGGTCCCGAAAGACGACCACCCGTGAGGCTGGAAACTCGCGAGATGCAAACTGACGATGGCAAAGGTGGAAAAAAGGCCGGCAAAGCAAAAAAAAAGAAATGATACGATATATATTATATCTATGTGTGTGTAATACATATTATTATGTAAGTTTAATATTTTGAATCAAAAGATACGCAATACGTATAGACTATTATATATTATGTAGCAGCGTTTTTATTCATATCAACTAGCCATTCGCGTATCTACAAAAGAATTTTTATCTAAAGATAAAACACGCGCGTTCAACTAAGCTTCCTCGAGACTGCGGTTAAATCAACTGCCATTCGACGTGACACACAAATTCATAAAACCTTTCATTTTTATAGCAATTACTGCTCTCGATGTATACTCATTTATTTATTTATTTTGTTTCGTCAGCATAAATACATGCACGACCCACGTACGACAGATTCTTTCTGAGCGACGCTCGAGATGAGACAAGATCCCCGGGAAATCGCCACAAATTCTGAGCGATCGTTGTCACGGATGAAGTGACTTTTATCGAGATATATATTATACACAAACGTCAGTTTACGCGATGTGTATCGCATGTGAAATAATACGACGAACAGTCTAATTGTAACAAGCTGCAATTTCCGCACAGTCGGACATATGTAACCTCATTTCTCGAGCGAGTGGTCAACCTTGTGGCGCAGTTTTGTCGGGAAACGCGTTTTTTTTTTCACGTGTGACTCGTGTTGCTTGGATCAAAGATACCGAGTAATTTGCAGACACGACACTAGACACGCGACGCAGAGGAGAGTTGTTTGATTTCGGCAACAGAATACTGCACAGTCGGTAAATTCAGAACTCGATACTCTTTGCGAAGAGCAATTATAAGTTGTGTGTAAGAATGTTGTTTACTCGCGAACGATAACCGACAATTGAGAGAGATATTTTTAATTGAATCGACCAAAGATCCGATAGCAGATCGTTTGAGGTGATAGTTGTAAGTGGAAAGCGGTGCGTAAATGAAAGCATTCATTGATTAGCTTGTACTCGTTGATGTATTTTCGAGACAATCAAAAACGTTTTTCGTGTTTTCTACTGGCTCCAGCATTATCGCGTATTAAATAGATCACGCATTAAGTAGACGGCTTCTCGTTCCCACGCGTCATCGTCCGTTCACTTCGATGAAAAGTAATCCTCGTCTCGAGCGTTGAAGACTGGTGGGCCAGCATTTTAGTCTAAGTTATTAATTGTTAGCCACTTGCGGCAATCTAGAAGATCGCTCGGTAACAATTCGAGTCTCGTAAGCTGTCTCGTTTGCTATTTATTAATGGTCGTCGAGTCATAGGTATAGGGTAGGCAGTTAGACGCGCAAACGCAACTCAATAAGCTCAGACGCCAGATGATCAAAAACCGAAATCAAGGCACGAGCTGGTGCGGTTCTGCGCCTTCGGGCGCTAACTTTCATTAGCTTTCATTCCGATAGGAGCGATGATACTGGCACGTATTCTGTTAATATTTTTCTACGCAGTAAACGCGATGTTACGTTAATCGAAATATATTTTTTCCAACGCGAGGAGCACATTGTTTTCGATTTGGTCTTGTCTATTGCGCCATGCGAATATTTCAAATGACTCGCCAACGCGAGTGTTACAAAAATCTTTGATTTTCCATAAATAACCAAGTACAGTGCTGAAAGTACGCGCAGTGAGCGATTCCCTTTTGATAACGGTTGTTCAGACTGATACGACAATTAATACACGCGCATTGATCGTTAAAACGTTTACAACGCAATTTATTCTCCATAATTGCCAAAGATATTAATACTTAATCGCCTTTTGTACAAAAATACCAATAGTGTATTGTACGTAAATAACATTGATATTTCTTGGGCAAAGCTTATTCCATATTATAATTACTACGTTTGAAGTACGTACCGCGTATAACGAGTGTTTTGAACGTAAAGCCACACTTTTCAGAAATCAATTTTCCTTTCGTTCCTTATCAACGACAATACAATTTTATCATTCGGCAATTTACATCCACAGACAAAATAGAGGCTGTTTTTATTGATCATCCGTTCGCTAGCGTGTGCGCAAAAGTTTTTCAACAAATTTTGAAGGACAGCGCGGGTGATAAAAGTATATCATAAACTCGCGTCGGAGCACTTCCAATATCTCAAAGTCCAAAACGGTTTTCCTCTCGACGCGATCAAGTACGCGTAGGAAGAGACTTGCATGGAGAGAGGAAACTTTAGGAAAAATTGAAAATATTATATTATTGCAAGCATAGCATCGCGCCTTGTGAAACGCAAGCATATCGCGCGCTTTCAATACGCGCACAAGTGCATTCAAACATCTAACGAGTTATGACTACTTGTTATGACTCGTGCGATTTCTTATCGAGACTTCAAACGTTAATTATTCCAAATATTGTGTTCTCAAGCGATCTCTTCATTTTTTACTCCCCGCGCGTTACTTTACTGTAATAAATGTATCGTACTATCCGAACGTACGGAATATAGCTGCGTTGAAGAGAATGAAAAGATGAGCTTGGCACTTCGCAGAAACGTGCACGTTTGCACATATGGCGTGCGTAAGTTGGGAAAGCTACGAGTATACGGGATAGACAGGCGGAAGTCGGATCTAATGAGGCTCCGAAACGTGCACGCCGCGCATATTGTCTTCGTATTGTCTGGCAGTATGAATACCACCGGCGCAACTAAAAGTCTATACCGACTTTCTTTTTATGCCAAACAGAAGTGGTGGGGGTGAATTTTATTTTATACATTTGAATTCTAGATAAAAAAGCGTCGCTCGCAAAACAAGCTTTTATAAATGTTGCAGTCTATATGTTTGGTTCGTCATATGATTCTGCGGATAAGTCGAGCGACTTGAGAATATTATGCTACGTGTGAACTTTGATCGCACAAGTTCTGCATCATCGATCCTTTGTTAAAGGCATCGCGATAAGCCGGGAGATAACATTTTATTCCAAATTTTTCTCTTTTATTTTTTCTACACTTTTATCGTCCGTGTCGATAATAAAATAGTCCCAAGTATATATAAACATGTAATAATAAAAACGAATTTGCGCCAATGTAACGAGGTTAAAGTGAAACTACGCAATACGTATCAGAAGATTTAAATGTTCTCTAATAATAAACTACACAACTCAAGCGTAATGATAGCAGAGTGTAGATAATAGTTGCTTGTAAACATTACACAGTTGAAGCGAAGTTAAGAAGTAGTTTAAAGATGATCTAATAGAATTGTACACCATAAATCGTTTGATCGTATCGAAAGTATTCTTTTAAAACTTATATGAAAAAGTAATTTTCAAAGATTACACAATACTTCGAGATTAAGTAGATTATATAATAGCTAAGATATTTCCAGTATACACCTATACAATTAAGAAGTGGAAATATTTTTAAATCTTTTATCTCGCTTTAAAATGTGTATAATGTTTTTTTTTCGAAATCTTACCAAGCGTATTTTTATTAAATTTATCGAACTATTCATTAAAATTAAATTGACGCGATTGAATAGTAATGTTAGCAATTTAAAAACAACGTCTACTTATCCAAAGTAAAGAAATACCGTATTCTTAAAATAACTCTTTTTTCAGAAGCCTACAGGAGCTATAAATAAGGAATGGTGACAGCTTAACAACTGTAAAACACAACGTTGCGATCCGAGTCATCCAAAAAGAAAGACATCCCGCTATTTTCGATCAGCAGCACTACTCAAAACTTTAATTTACAGTACTTGACTTTTAAATCCATATGTATCTTATCTGCGGCATAAAGCAACGGTAAAAATCAACCCACTCGCTCGGAGCTGTTACTAAATCAATGCTGCCGATAAAATTCATCGACATAGTCGTCGCTCTCACCATTGTTTACGATAAGTTAGTATTATCTATCGGTATACACAAATAACGTTTGCGCCTTCTGTATGTACACAATATATATTTACACAAGTATACTGTATCTATCATCTAATAGCGTCGCTAACTCATCATTAAGCGAGGCGCCGAGGTGTATCACGTGTACCCCGCGAGAGAAGTTCCCGGGCCATCGACCCACCGAGTAATATTTCCAATATCTTCGACTCGATTCTAGTGCTAGAAATTCGATATGCTCATAAAACTACGCACTCACAGCAATTGCGTATCCCTCCATCTCGAGATTCGAATCAACCATTTATCGAGCTTATTTGAAGAAAAAAGAAAAGAAATTCAAAGCCACGCTGCTCGATCGTCAACGTCGTCGCTGGCGACTTCTAGTGGTCGAGGCCCAACACCTCGAAAATACCTGCGACGAATATTGAGGCTCCGCTCCGCTCTCTTTCTCTCTTCCACGCGCGAGGATCGTGCTTTTTTCCGCAGGTGTATTTCTAGCGCGAATTCGGCGCGCGCATCCCGCGCATGTCCGTATCCGCGAACAAATACACGACTGTGCGGAATTTCCAAAGTCTGTCAAGTGATTCGCACGCGTGAGTACGAGTGTACAGGAATATCAACGTATAACGGAGTAACTATGCGGTGAAATGTACCTATATGGGATGACGCATAATCGGAAGAGAAAATTCGAAAGGGAATTACCGGTCGTCGGTTTCGGTAATTAGCTCGTTTTCGCTTAAAAGTCAATTTGGCGTGGTCGAAACTTATCGAGCGGATGACGTCATCTTTGGTTGAACATTATGTCGCGACGTCACGAGCCGTACCATTCATCGTTGTATAGCTAATGCATAGACAATTATTTCGCTATTAGTACGGATACTTATGCGAGTCAAATGAAAATAAAGGGCTTTTAAATGATTTTCGTCGAGCTCGAAAATTGACATCGGTAATTAAATGGGGGATACTTTGCATCGGGTTCATTGAGTGCGTCTTTCATTTGAATGAAACGCAAAACGTGGACGGAAAATGGAAATTGCGAAAGCCGCGAATCGAGTAATGCAACATTCTAATATTTGGAAGGCGTTAAATTCGAAGGTTTTTTTATGCGTTAAATATGAATTCACAGGGAGCCTAGAGATCTTCGACAACTCGAAACCGGATTAAGGTTCCCCCTTCAAATACCAAGAACGAGATCTCGAAAAAAGATGAGAAAAAGAATTGAAAGTCTTGGACGATAGGCAGAGCGAAACAACGCCACGCTACACTCCGGTTTCTATGCCGCTGCTGATGCATCCCTCGGTTAATGTCGGCTTTCAACCCGTAGCCATGCCTTCTACTTTCTCCCTCTACGCGAACGCTCCAACACGAACTTACGCCGCATTACACATACCAACGGGGGAGCAGTGTGAGAGAGATAGAGGAGAGTGAGAGAGTGAGAGAGTGAGAGAGAGAGAGAGGGAGAGAGAGTTGCTCGGTCGACAGCCAGCTAGACATCCCAGACAGGGAAGGAGGGAGAAAGAGAAGTCGACCGGGCGGGGAGTGTTATAGCAGCTTTGCGTGGCGCTTCGACGGCGCAACGGCAGTAGTCCAGTATCTCTCCTCGGCTCGCTCAGACAACGTGCACAAGACGACGGTAAAGTCGTATGCCGGCTCGTGCGACTGACCGTGTGTGCATTAAAACACGAGACGCCGCTGCTCTAGACAGCCGTCCTCCGAAAATAATGAGATAGCAGTGCGCCGCTCGCTGTACATAGCACACACCTACACACACGCGCATACGTACGCACAGATTTTTCAAAGTCAAAGAAAGTGCTCGCTCGGGGCAGAGAGGAAGAAGAGAACGAGGTTGCAAAGCTCACTCGAAGGCCACGGAGGAATAATCATAAGAAAGACGTCTGTCTTTCGATCGCGCGAGGTGAGTTTACCGCCGACATTAACGTGAAACTTTTCCTTCTGTGTACTGTGTGCGACGGCGATCGATCCACGAGGCGACTCTGCTTTGTACTTTAGCCGCATCGTATAGCTACCGGTCGATCCACGCGACTCGTCCGAGACGTAATTATAGCTTTCGCTCGTGATTTCGAGAAGCACACGTATTCCGGCACTTCTTACCCACTGCTTTCCTCGCGAACGCGCGTCTACGTGTCGTACGCGTTAGTTCCAGTACGCCGGTAACTCGACCGATCACTGGCATCGCGGTCACACGCGTTCGACTAGTGCTGATTTTCCAATGTTTATCGACGGATTTGAGGAAAACTCGCTCTTCGCGTGAAAATCCGAGTGAGCGAACGAATCGACCCGCGGACAGTGCGAGCGTTCGGGATGTTTCGCGTTCCCGCCGAAAACTTCGTAGAAAGCACGCAGCAGAGTTCATTGACAATCAGCTCGTGGCTGACGAAAGCCGCGCCGACTCCGCATTGTACCTTTGCATCATCTTCTTCAAAGCCCGAGGCGCGCGTGCTTCCGGCTAAATATAGAGTCGTCTTAAATCCTCCTCTTGCCGCGTACTCCTGCTCGTCCGAAACAACCGGCTCGTTCGCGACTCGAGAATTGCCGAGCCGGAATTTTTCGTTTCGAAGAAAAAAAAAATAAAAAAAAAATCACGCGTACGCGCAGTCATTTTCCTCGTTCGTAACTCTGAAACGAGTCGTCGCTGCACTTTTCGACGCGTGTCTCAATTTCCGGCTATGTACGACTCTAAATTTAAATATCGGCCGTGTATTTTTATCGAAAGCTAGGAGTCGGTGACGTTTCACCGCAGTGACTGCGGGCTTCGGATATGCCTCGAAAAGGCCAGGCGGATGCGAGGATGTAGGAGAAAACGGATGTGCAGCGCGTGTGGGTTTTCGAGTAGTTTTAGATCTGCCGTCGAGGAGATAAGCTTGCCTTGAACTTCTGGCGAAGCCATCGGGACATCGGCGTTACACGCAAGTTTCTTACAATTTTCTCACTGCTCTTAGATTTGCTCGCCAAGCTTTATTATTCGACTTATCTCCGTAGACTTTGCGCAACACTCGAGTTTATTGTCGAGCACGAGTTTCGCGCGATTTCAGATAATGTATTCGTTTCGAGGTAATTTAGCTTTACTCGTGCCGTAGTCAAATTAATGGAATTTTACGCACGGATATAAATGCAGTCGCGCACGACACGGCGTCATGCGGCGCGCATACGAAACCTGCCGACGCGCTCGACGTCACGACGAGCCGTAAAGAATAATCGATAGATTTTCGCGAACAAAACAGCTCGAAATTCAAGCTCTCGAGTGGGCGAATTCCTCGTCCTCGCTTCGGCGATGTGAATAATCTTAAGGGTATAGGGTACGTACGTTGCGCGCGTATCGCTCGAATGCATAAAAAATCGATTAAAGCTCGCGGCGAGTAAAGAGCCGTTCGTCGCTACAGAGCGCACCGCGCGTTTCTAAATCTCTTTGCTTGTATATACACACGACTGTTTCTAACGCATACTATCAATCCTTATCTGCAATGCTCCCGACCTCGCGCGATCGTCAGGTAGCAGTCGAACGAGTGCTCGATAAGGAATTAAAAAGCAAATGCAAAACTAGTGCAGCGCGGATAAGGCGAATAAATACAACTGCGCGTGTAAGCGCATTTTTTAAAGTAAGACGACGCGTTGACCACGTGGTGAGCAGACGCCATCGTTCGAAGCGCACACGAGTGTGGGGGCGGTCCTCCGTGTGCCGTTGTACGACTCTAGCTCGTAGATATACTCATCGCGGGCTCGACCGCCGCATGATGTAACTCGACGTCGGTATTTCGGGAGGAATCGATAGGAAAGCCGCGCGCGCGCTGGTATATAGAGACCGCTAGCTTTACCCAGTTTCAAAGTGCTGGGTCAGGAAGTCACGGCAATATACGAGAGCATGTATACAGTGAGTATCACTGAATTTTGCATTCAATCTGTTATATAGGTCGTGCTTTCATTTTTTCTTTTTTTTCCCCCGCTTTTAAGCCGAATATGAATATTCTTTTGTTTCGAAGAATTAATCGCTTTTTCGATTGTTACAACTCGCGCATAGTTGTTACCTCGTCTGCGTGTTTACGTACACTTTATTCGTGTAACGTAACGAGTTTGCGAGTGCAATTTTACTCAGAGTTCTGAGAAGGCGAAATAACTTGGAGAATTTTTCGAATCAATTAGCGACCGCTTAGATTTGCAAAGTAAAGCAAACAGTGGGGGGGGGGGGACGTTATGCGTTAGGAAATAATTCACGCTTTTCATTTATTTATGCAGATTCCAAAGGATATTTATGTCATCGTACCGTTTGATAAAAAAAAAATATTACGGAAATTCCATAATATATCAGTGAAAAAAATTCGAATATTTGCGATAACTCGGGCAGGAAACTGAGCTTTGTCGCCCAACAGTCGATAGTTCCTTTAATGTAATACTTTATCGCTAAGCAAACGTTCAATACGGTCACGAGTGAAAGATTTCGAATCGTTGCTTTGTCTACGTTTTTCACGCACGTGGTCGTTATAAAAACGCATAGGACTTCGCCATTAACGCCTTCCGATATGCATTACGTTTCTCAAGATCGCATTATAATATTCTCCATATACGCAACCGTACGATTAAAAAATTGCTTTCGCTTTGTAGAGAGTGCGCAACGCGCGCACCGTATCATTAACCACTGCATCGAAGGATTCTTTGATGCAAATGCACGCCGAGTGCAAGTTTTTTATGTAACAACAATGAAACTACATTTGCAATTACGAACAGGCCTATAAGTATATTTATCGGGTCGTAGCGTTTTATTTCACAAAAAAATAACGAGCGTACAATATAATATAATTAATTTACCTATTAAGCGGGACTGCGATATAAAAAAAGTGCTATTTTTTCTATGGAAAGCAGACTTCTCTGATGGTCGTGCGGCTTCATCGACTATACCGTTGCATTTTTTCCCCCGAGATATTTTAAAAAATATTCCTCGACATTGTATTTTCGATCACGCGTCTGCCTCGCGTGACCTACTTTTTCAGCTAAGTTTATCGTCGGTAATAATCAATTGAATTTTCGGTTACGCGCGCATACATCTCTATGCTACGCCATTAATAAATGCACACCGTAGCCGGTCAGTTAAATATTCGGAGGTTCCATTGCCGCGCACTTGCCATTTTAATTTTTTTCCGACGTTTGACCGCTGACCATTTAATAAAGTTCTGGATATCTTGATATTAGTAAGTTGTCGGAACGGGAGACCTTTACTATTTACGCATCGACAGTTCGCGATAAAAAAATTATTTACAATATTACACGATCGACGTAATAATTATCAAAGCGCGTATTTATTAACGGAGAAATGCGAAGTTATGAATTTCGCAGAGTATTATTTTAGTGTGGCGTTTCGAATGATACATCAAGGTTATGCCGACTAGTCATCTAATGATAATTTTTATGAATGAAGGAGATAAGCAAACGATGTAGAATACATAAGCTAATGTAAAAAATGATTTTAAATAATTCTGTTCGTAAAAATGTATTTCGCGTAATGTTTCGCGCGCATATACAATACGACTGCTCAGTACAATAATAGACAGTTAGGAATAAATCAGACATTCGTTTTTAACGGTATTTCTTTAACGAAGCCTGCACACGGTTCAAGCTAACGAAATGCGGTATATTTCTAAAGAGAGATGGCCTTAAATTTTATACGTAACGATAACGTAAGATTTACCGAATTATTCGCCAATATTAACGTAATTGTGTTTTCAAACGTATTCATGTTATAGACTCGAACTACATTTCTCTCGGATATGGATTGCGCTATACCAGCACCTACATCGCTTGTTATTCACTCCTCATTGCGATAAATGTAAAACGAATCTTGTTTACTTTTTTTGCTCGACGTGAAATATAATTATTATTCTGCGATAATTCGAAGGCATTTTAATGCTTCCGCTTCGACGATTCGTTCTCGTTCAAAGATGTCATTCGAATAGCGCGCGAATTCCGGCTTTTGAAGATCGAGTCAATTATTGCCAGTACACGTTACGCTGAAATTCGAATCGCAAAGTCTCACGCTATATCGCGTACATCTAAATATTTATTACTCGCGAACAAGTGCGTCGGTCTCGCGAGATAAGCGCAGCGTTTTCAAGCTGTCAGATCTCTATTTAGCGTCGAACATTTGCTAACATTGGCTCGATTAAAATACCGATAATCCGATAATTAGGAAGCTTTTTTTACAGAATAAAGTACATCTGCAGAATTTTTTCAGATAAACTGCTGCGTACGCGTCACATTGCATCAGCGCAAATGTTTATTAGTTAGCCAAACCAACTCGTTATCCGCTCATTAGACTCTGTCTATGGCTTTGCCGTCTATTCCAGCCTACCGATACTACGCGCTAACGACGATTTTAAAGCTCCTTAGAAAAGGTGAAATTAGTGTAATGTGCAGCGTGATTTGTCAAACGGGGCTTCTCGCGAACAAAATAAACGACTAAATATCGTCGTCTATTCGAAGACGTTTACAATTAGCGTCATTACTTCGGCTTAAAGGAAACCCGAGTAATTGCCATTTAATATATTGCTTTACGAGCTAGTCATTTGTTTTGGGAATCAATGTAACTGTGCCGTCTAGCCTTGAACTGCGTTACACAAAGGATCGATTCAATAGTCGTCCTATCGGATCGGCTAATGATCGTAAACATCATATGCAATATACCCCCGTCGCGTGGAAAATAGCTGAGTATTGGTTTTAGGACCGAAGGAAAATAAACTGCGCAGGCTCTATATGCTCGGAGCTTATTTTTAGCTTCCAAACTGCTGCATGCATGGACGGTCGGATTCGTCCGTGACACTGTGCCGAATACCCAACGACACTGTAGCGTAGCAGAAATGTCCAAAAAATAAGTCCGAGGAAAACGCATCGATTGAGATGCAGTGGTGGCTGCACGCGAATCCTCGTAAATGCACTTTTATAAAAATCAGCCGCGCGAGTGAAGCCACGTAATACAAATCAAGTTAAGTAAAATGTAATTGAGGCTCAATTGAAAGTTTGCCACACAGCGTGATTCACTCTCTCTCTCTCTCTCTCGCTCTCTCTTTCTCGCTTTTACACATACACACTCACACAGTGTCTGCTGCGTCATCACGTATATACAACACGTAGGCGCCACTGAGTTTGTATTTATGCGTGAATCTAACCGGCAGCCGGTTTGTCCACTTATAATTTTTCTCTTATCGTATCCCTTGCGACGAGAGAACGAGCATCGAGAGACGATCGTTTATGCACGTGTGCCCACACGTATGGTTTCGCAATCTTCGCGAAGAATCTCGCCCCCGTGTTGTCTCTCGTTCGCACCTGATGCGGTTGCGGAATCGCGCGTCACTTAGCGCGACAATCGTAAAACTAGAAATAACGTCGGTTTAGCGCCGTTAATGTGACTTTTATGCCTCTTTCCACGTTAATGATTTAATCTCTATAGCAAATCAATTTCGCGGTGTTGACAGTTACGGCGACTTTGTATCGCTTCTCGAAATGCATCCGCGCTATTGCGTAAGCGAGTATTTACCTACGGACCTCGGCATCGAGTAATTAAATCCTTGACAGCGGTAATCGCGATAATACGATACCGCGGCGATGCCCAATACCCCCCCCCCCCCACCCCCTTGTAACTTACAAGTCGAGAGGTACGTAATTATTAAAGCAAATCGATCCCAGGAGGTAGAATCGTAGCGAGGACGGTCTAAAAAAATATGCCGAGTAGCTCCGGATAAATAGCCAAGTAATTCGGTTTGCTATATCTGTCGGCGAATGAAATCAAGGCTCTGCAGCCAATAGTCGCAAATACAAGCCATCCAGACGCACAGTCGCGAAGCTACTTTTTCCACGGCAAATATAGAAGCACTGGAAATATAGCGGACAAATTTACGTTTCAATACACGTATATACACAAAGCTTCACATCGGCTTTGACGGCTACAATAACGCCGGTAAAGGAGTCAAAATTCAAGGATGACACAGAGTATAATATTTGAATGACAAAAGTAAACAATACTCGATCAGCCAGTTGGCGTTTTGAGGGCGACTCGTCTTTGCGAACGTCTCGCGCACTAATGTGTATTCCAAAGTTTTTCTAAACCATCTATATTTATAAAGATCGCGTATCGCATATTCGCTGACCAAACGAGTTAACGACTCTCCGCGCCAAAGTGTCTACATTGCGAGCCGGAACGGCAAAGAGCGGCGAGAAATCGCGTCCGTTGTAACGAGTAACGCATATACCGCTGTGTTTAACCATTGTCAAATAAACGTGTATATAAAGTAATAAACACTTTTGTAAACACGCAACGTTTGACCGAATTCATCGTGGTCGCACAGCCCATTTCATTCGCCAGTTAATCCTTCAACGCTCGCAGTTAGCTCTGCGGAAATATATACAAATACGAGCTATTGCCGAATTAATAGCGTCATTTTAACGACGACAACTGCGCCGTCGTTCAAGCGTGCGAGGGCTACACACGGGGAAAGCCAGAAATATCAATGTTTATCTCTTTATTAAGGAAAAATTCGAGGAAATTGCGAGCGTTAGTTATACACAATGGTGATTTGTAAACATTGGCGAGAATTCAGCGACGCGCCAAAATCTAGCCAAGCCGATGACAAAGAATAGAATTCAAAAATCTGGCACCGACTCGTCAGCCATCTATTTTCGCTGAGTACACTAACCCGTGAGTAATCGTGGTGAAATTGTTAAACCGCTGCTCGTGCATCGCTTTACCGCCGTCACCAAACTTCGCATTCTTCAAATCGTACGCTCTATGTATATATATACGTGCACGATATGCACATATACATATACAAACATACACACACACACACACACCTATGCACGTGTCTATATGCGTAGGCGTAAAACGAATTTCGTATCTATGATATTTTAACAACTTTCGTTTGGATAGGCTGTTTTCTTAAGTAATCACCTCTTACGCCGAGAGACCGGCGCATTGTAACTCGATGCAACATATATATGTAACTTTATATCAAGGAATGTGAAATTTTCCTCTGAATTGTTCAGTGTAAACAGTATACATCCCACGAGTGTGTACAATTTTAAAGTCTTTTTCAAACGGCTCTATTTGATGTATGCGCGACGGAAAGGTTCTTTTATGGTCTTGTGTTGAATTCAAGCGGCGATAATTATAACGCAAGACGTACGCATCGTTTCGTTTCTTTTTCGTTCAACTTTTCGAGATCGCACTGTTTCATAAAAATAATTAAGCCGAGTTTTTGCCGACGCGAAACGATATCCGATTTAGCGAAGTACGACGATGCATCCACACCGGCTTCATATCGGATAAACAGTTCGATATGGCGAAATGAAAGGAGATATTTTGAAAATCTGGATTTATTCCGCTCTCGATTACGAGTCATTCATCTGATTACGCCGCGGGGCAATATTGCGCAATGCAAGAAGAAAAATGTCAAAACTTTCCTCCTCTCGTGACGCCGCAGTGTTTACGTTGTGACGTGGAATAAATTACAACAAAAATAGAATCCCGATAAGCAGTCAACCTTGACTATACCTATTATCAATAGATATACACGCTGCAAGAAACTACCAAGCAGAACGAGATCGGGAGTTCCAGTATCAATACAAATGCGTTTTATATTATAAAAACGCCAGGGCAACGCGATACGCTTTCGTGAGTCAATGCGCTCGCAACTGCATAAACTATTATAATTCTTCGGAGAAACGCATTAACTCTGTGTACACAATTCACGCGCTAGAATACCTTCTCTCGTCTACTCGTGTACAATAATAGAATCGACGGAGACGTACAAAGAGGAAGAAGCTGAAGCTGAAGAAGAAGAGGAAGAAGAAGGCCGAGGCGTCTCGGTTCAGTCGTGCGTTCTAATCGACCCACAGGATCTTGCGCTCTAGTTGCTGCCACAAAAAGCGCCTGGAATATACACCTGTGCAAGCGCAGATATATAGCTCCTTCGTTACCGAGTAAAGAGTCGAAAATATCCAGCGCACGCGTTCTTTCCTCTATTTATGAGCCGGAAAGTCTGACGAGGCAACGCGCATCGCATCGCGCTAATGAAATACAAGGTGCGAGATACCGCGTCTTCCGCATTTGGAGAGGATGATAGATCCTTCGCAGCGACGATTATTTCGACGAGTTTTTTCTCGGCACAATGGCTTCGTTCGAACGCACCGTTTCGTTTGAAGCAGCTTCGCCGACATTGGAGTAGAAAAAAATTCGAATTTCGCGCCATAACGCCGGAGACAATGGGTCAATTATTTAACGGTAAAAATCGTATTCTAATAAACGATAAAGGACACGCTTGTCCTCGTTTACGTAATTGTGTTTCGTTTCAGAACTTTCTATTGTGATAATTTCAAGTTTGTGCTCTACAGAACTGTACGATCGTTTAAACTTTGTTCGTACGGGCAATTTGCAAACTTGGAAGTACGCGATGATTGGCGAATCGCATGTTCTGGCTGTAATAGGATTTTTCTTACGCGACAAACGCCAGATAATTGCTCGGTCAATCCTCCACATCGCGATGGGAAATGTTTATTTTCCATTGACTTTCAAATTCTTTGAAATAATTGAGTCGGGTCGATCACTAATTGTCGGCGCGTATACGAAAATTCGCGCTATCGTTGACGCGATAAAAATCGGTCGCCTTTTTCTTTCGGCTGTATCTTCTAGAAATGCAATGATCAGCCTTTGTTGCCGGAGTAACTCCAACTTCATCGCGGATGATTGAACGGGCTCTCGCGTGTAACGCGACTCCCTTCGCCGCAAAACCGCGAACAATCAATCCGATTCGCCTCGGCCTGTATCCGATTAACTCGCTGTTTCTCAACAGTCTTTTTCCTATAAAAAATAAAAAAAAAAAAAAAAAAAAAAGCCGAAAGTAAAAACAACGCTCAAACGTGTCTTCGCGAAGCACTTGCATAAGAGCCTTTCGCATGCTCTCGCTCGTACTGTAAACGCGTCGAGCGATTGATAAAACTCGATTGGCTGGTCGCACGCGCGGGCGAAGGTCAGATCGGTAACCCCGGAAGCTGCACTGCTATGCTCGTATTATTCGCCGACTCCTTATCGGCGTAATTTCGTAACGAGCTGTCGCTGTAAGTGAGAATCTTAGAGATTCCGATAGAATGGAAGAATTCTTCAAACCGAGAGGAGCCAAAAATGAGATCTACTTCTTTACGAACACCGTTCTTGCTTAACTTATGCGGGTACACAGAGAGAGAGTTGTATGCACATCGTAAACGGTACAGCGATGAGATAATTCGCAGGATAAATACGAGCTTATCGGGTTTTAACGAAGGCAATCGTGACTTTATCGTTTTTCCGATTCTCACAGGCTTCACCGACTCACAGTGCGACTTCTATGTCGCACATAAGAGCGTATATGCACAGTTGTAGGTGATAAACTCCCATGAGAAATCAAAGGGTTGCGCAACCGCTTCCTCAAAATACGGTTGAAGGTGGGTGGATGCTCCGCGTTATCGATTTTCCAGGTAAAACTGCGCAGTACGGTAAAACGAAATTGTGAGATATATAAAACTGGGTCGATCGCGTGATTACTCGTGACCTCTTATCTCGCTGTTTTTTTTTTTTTCGCCGTTTGAAAAAATGTACGCGGTCAGTTTTCGATTATGTATTTAGAGTGTTTTTGCCGAGTTGTTTTTGCGAAATAAAAACTGTTTAATTCGATTTTTGTTCTTATCTGTGTTTCAGATAAGTCGAGAATTCGTGAGAAACCAATAAAAAAGAAGCAAAATGGTGAGTGAAATAAAAAAAAAAAAAAAAAAAACTGATAAAACCATTGGATGTTAAGCGTGAGAAATAAACTGAATAATTTTCTATCGTTTCTAGGTTGAAGAGAATCACAAAGCGCCGACGGAGTTGGACACTTTCCTTCCGCAAGATGGATCCAGCTTGAAAGACGGTGCTCTCACTGCCAAGTAAGTTTATTTTTTCGTCTTTCGCTTTTAATAATAAAATGAACGGACGCGCGTTACCGCGCGATCTTCTTTGTTTGCCGGTTTACAATGGTAAATATATATGTATACATATTGCACACACACACACATGTATGTATACTCTCTGATACGCCGAGTTTCTACTAATGAAGCGACTCTTAGTTCAAATTGAGTTTGAAGAATCTGAAAATTACACAATCACATTTTAGTTGAACGCTTGTATGAGCTATTAAGGAGAATAGATAAGGATAAGAAAAATGCATTTATCAGTGAAATACGTATATACACCCTACTTAAATTTCGACACACGAATGATAAAAATCTCACGACGATATGGCTGAAAGACCGCTAATAGTTTATTTTCGACTTTCGTCGTTCTTCAAAGTGTCATTCCTATTCATCGCGTCGACAGTAACGGATCAGCATTTGGCTAGTCTCGACGTCGAGCTTCCTATCGCGCACCTGGATACGTGAGAATGATCGCTGACCGCTGACAAGAGAGTTGCTTTCGTTGCATCGATTGTTGAGTGACGCGCAATCGCGAGTATAGTGTTCGCTCGAGAAGAAAAAGGAAATTTCGCGCAATCTCCGTGCGGTATCTGGAGAAAAGCTCGGCGGCTTCCATTCCACTTGCCGCTGAGTAACTTAACTTTCCGAAGTAGCTGATCGAACCGCTCGATAATTCACTTGCATGAATAAGTCATGAAAGTATAAATGCGCGCAGATTAGACAAATCGTAGTCGGCGAAACTCAAGACAGTCGTGTATACGCTCAGTCCGCACATTTCTCCGGTGAACATTCGACGAATCGCTCGACCAATGGCAAAACGCATGTTTTCTCCAAACGACGCGGCTACGGAAAAAATTCGCTAAGTAGTTGTAAAACTGGATGGTAGGAGAATCGCTCGAAGGAGTGCAGCGACCTCGAACTCTTCATTGGCAATAGCACTAATTAGACTGTTTCCTGTCTTTCGAGCGGGCACACGCGTTCTAAATATCCTTCAAATTTCATTCGCCGTAATCATAATCACGCTCGATAATTAAGTATGAAAGCGACGACTGCTCGAATTCTTTGAGGCAAGAGAGAGAGAGATATAGAGAGAGAGAGAGAGAGAGAGAAAGAGAGTTATTTTGTAAATTGCGCGGACAACTTATATAGTTATACAGAAAATGAGTGAACTCGGTGCACAGCCACGCAGAAGCGTTACAGAGTAAATTCAACACTTTAGCCGTTGCAATCTCATCTCTTGTGTTTGTAAATAGTGACTTACGAGATTTCTTTTTTCTCCGATGTGCAGGTACAAAGTACAAGTTGCGTCGCGCGACGTCGAAAACGCCCAACGAGATGGAAAGAGCTTCGATCCCTTCACGGAACGCAAAGTTGCCAATCCAACGACGTAAGTACAAAATACTCCTTATCAGTCCGGATATACGAGTTGATTTTGAAATTTGGAACAAAATACGATGGCACTGGTCTGAACGGCATCCGGCATCGTAAAGACGACACCACGAGCTTTCTCGAAGGCAATCCGTTAGGGAGCATATTTGTGCGAGCTAGCGGGTTGTCTTGATCGGATCAGTTCCTTCTCCAAGCCGATGCGCCCGTAAAAAGCAGTTCGATGAAATAATAAGCGCAATAATAATAAGCGTTGGCTCGAGGTGCCGCAAATGGTCACTCGAAGTAATTGCCGCTTTCCCGTTTCAGAGATTGCGATACCTTAACCCACCTGCTGAAAGCCTCTCTAGGAACTGGAATTTTAGCAATGCCTGTAGCCTTTCAAAGTGCCGGATTACTCGTAGGAGTCTTCGCGACGATACTCGTCGCATTTGTTTGCACGCACTGCGCGTATATTCTTGTAAGTATAGATGAATCAACGATCGTCGCGCAAATATCGCTCATCCTCGTAAACAGAGCCGAGTGGAAACTATTTTCGAAGTCGTATTTTTTCTACGCGGCTCTGTTGCTCGGAAAGCGGACACGCTCATTGAATTATTTGTGTCGCAGGTTAAATGTGCCCACGTCCTTTATTACAAAACGAGAAAAACGCACATGGGCTTCGCGGACGTAGCTGAGACCGCATTCGCAAGTGGACCCAAGTGGGCCCGACCATTCGCTGGGCCGTGTAGGTAATTAAAGATTTACTCAACTTTTTTCACCAAATCGATCATTAAAAGTGTTATTCGCTACGAGGAAACTTCGTCGGCTCGTAAAGTATATAGTTAATCGTAACTTGAAATGCAAATACGAGAACGAATGGCTTGTGAAGCGGATTAATTAAACGCCACTGGAAAATAACGAATGCATTAGGCGCTAAATTTTGACTGGAGTTCGTCCAGCCGGTAGATATACTATTGCGCCGCTGTTATAAAGTAGCTTTCGCGCTGTTGAATTTATGGCCAATCGACGAAGCAATCATTTCAACGTAATCGACAGTTCGCCGAGGTTGATTTTCTATTTATATCTTTGCAGATACCTCATTCAGATTAGTTTGTTCATCACGTATTACGGTACCTGCAGTGTGTACGCCGTAATAGTAGCGGCAAATTTTAAACAAGTAATCGCGTACCACATGACGTCACCCGGCGAGGCGCCGTACGAACTCAGCGACAGGATCGTTATTGCTGTGCTGCTACTGCCACTGATCCTCCTCACCTGGATTCCCGATCTCAAGTACCTGGCTCCAGTCTCCATGGTGGCCAATGTTTTTATGGGAACGGGTCTTGGAATTACCTTCTATTACCTCGTTAAGGAGATCGAGAATTTCGATAACGTTCTGTTCATTGCACCCATTTCGGAGTTTCCCAATTTCTTCAGTATCACTATATTTGCTATGGAAGCTATCGGTACGGAAATCGTTCGGGTAGAGTACTCCGATCGCGCGAATCGCAATCGCTCGAGCTGACCGATCGTTCTTTTCATTTCTAGGGGTCGTCATGCCTTTGGAGAACAGCATGAAAACACCCCAACACTTCGTTGGGATTTGTGGCGTTCTGAACAAGGGTATGTCCGGAGTCACTCTTATATACATTCTTCTCGGCTTCTTAGGATACGCTGCCTTCCCGGGAAAAACTCAAGACAGTATTACCTTGAATTTACCTACTGCAGAGATGTAAGTACAACGACGGCTCGTTTATTTATGGATCAATATTTATGCTCCTCGCCATTAATACAATTTATCGCTCTTATTTCAGCCCTGCACAAATCGTTCAAATTTTAATCGGTCTGGCAGTTTACTGCACATTTGGTTTACAATTTTATGTGTGTCTTGACATTGCTTGGCAAGGACTTAAAGAACGTTTCCAAAAGAAGCCAACCCTTGCCAATTACATTTTAAGAACTGTTCTCGTTACTGGATCAGGTAACGTTTCTTTGTTCGCTTGTTGTTATCGATATTTCGATGTTATCGTAAATTCATGCTTTTCCGAGCGAATCAACCGAAAATAATATTTCGCCTTTTTTTCTAGTTGTCATTGCAATAGCCGTACCAACCATCGGACCTTTCATTGGATTAATCGGAGCATTCTGCTTTTCAATTTTGGGTCTGCTCATTCCAGTATTTATTGAGACTGTTACGTACTGGGATATCGGATTCGGAAGGTTCAACTGGGTGGCTATGAAGAATGTTATCATTTGCATTATTGGCCTTTTGGCTTTAGTATTCGGATCTAGCAATGCAATCAAAGAAATTCTTAAATTGTACACTTCAGATTCTATAAACCCTGCAATATCATTAAATGCGACAAATGCATCGATTCATGCTGCTCCTACTTTAGCCAATGCAACCCTTACCGCATTGAATACAACTGTAGGCAATTTTTAATAGGTGCTAAATTTTGTTTTTTTTATATACAAGTATATCAAAAAGCTATTTTTTGTAAATAAGTTTTAAAATGATCTAGTTTAAAAAATAAAGTTTTTTTGATACAACATATATATTACAATTTCTATTTATTTATTATCCATTACTTCTATACAAAAAAACTTATACATATTTAAGAGTTAATTCTTGTTTTATTTATAATACAATGTTATATCATTTTTGTACTAAAACTTAATTTTAACAATTGCTTATTTATATCTCCACCGATAAATTCCATCCATACTGTTCATTTTGCTCGAAACTTGCACTTACGACGACAGCATCATTCGCATGCATACAAAAATAAAGTTGTTTCTCCGTGCAAATTTGCTACATTTATTTTTCCAACGGTGCGTAATTGAGAAGTTTTTCAATCAGATCAACGTGACCAAGAAGCATTCTACGACAGCAGTATCTCTTCAGACCTAGAGAATCCAAGGCATCACTAAACAGAAAAATTACGCTTTTAAAAACATAGTATTTGAAAACAATATTTTGATCTGTATCACCTGTCAGTGATAAGAAATAATTAATAGACGTTAGATTGTCGTCTATTATTTTATTGCCAATGATAATACCTTATTTAATTAAAACACAAAATGTTTGACTCATAACTTAATTTTATTATTTGAAATCATATTTATGACAATACTTTAAGATTCACTGCGTAAATAGATAAATAATTATATTAAGAAGATACAATCATTTCTATCACAAACAAAATAATAGAAAAATTGATAAATAAGCTTTAGCGAACAACAGATTATTTGTAGAAAATTTCAAATTCAATAAAAACAACTGCTGCTTGAAAATTTATTTTCGAAATACAAAAGTTAAAACTTGATTAAATGAGATAAAAAATGTTGGACAATCTATGATAAAATAGCTTAAAAGTCAAACATTCGTTCAAATTTTCAAACAACAATATAGCAAAAAAACACATGATTCAACGAGGTTATGTTACCCTTCAGTGTACTCCGCTTGCAACAGACCCAGATAAGCCTCCCACTTGTTACCAATGACTTTTCCACAAGTAAAACATCGTACAGGTATGATCATCTTGACTGTTTCGCAAATTAAACAGTACTTTGTTTAATGTTTCAATTATAAATAATGAGCTGTTGTCGAATGTTCCAGTCGCTATAGCGTGTATTATTGAAGACTAGATCGCCCATAACCAAATCATAGTAGAAGAAGAACGCAACGCCGTCGAGATCTAGTGAAAAATCCAAAACGCGCGCCATCTATGAAACTAGAAATCTTCCGCCGCGTTTGCAATATTACGTAAAGCATTATTCAAATAATCTATCCAAAAATATCCACGCGCATACTGCACACTTAAAAAGCCATACTATTGCCAATAAAGCGTCGAATAAATGTCGTCTCAATCGCGAGAGTCATTTTCTTAAAGGCGTCGCACGTTTCGTTGACGATTTTATAAAAAGTCCAGAACCATCGGAAAATACAGGACCAATCAGCGAGAAGAACTATCGTACCCGCAGCAATAAGTCGCTACGATGATGAATTTAAAAAAAAAACAGTCGCACGAAATTGTAACCGATCGAAGTGGCATTTCTAAAATCGAAATACTAGCTTACATTGCGCTTACATTACATATAGACACAGAGTCCCTCTACGTTCAGCCCTCGCTCCCGCCTAGAGCGTTTCATTTGATCGCTGCTCGAGTAAACTGTCGAGCACTGGCGGTACACAACTGCAGCCTACATCCTTTGTAAGCTCGCGAGGCGCGACGGCAACCACTGCACGGTGTCTTTTATACGCAGGAATACGGGCGAACTGCCCAAGGGAATATAAGACATAAAACACAGAGGAGACGGGATTGAGTGCGCGGGCGCGCGCGCGACTGCACTCGAAATTCACGGTCGTCGGGACGAATGGACGATCGAGACCAGCGGAACCTGAGGTATACCGCGCAGGAGTAACAAGAGAAGAGAAATAAAGAAGAAACGCAGGAGACATCTTGGGGAATTAAAGAGCCGCGTTTAAAGGGACGATACTTTCTTCGCGACTCTATTTCTGCACCCGGCGATATAACAGAGTGCGTAGTCTACATCTATACATACCTCCTCATCTCTCTCTCTCTCTCTCTCTCTCTCTCTCTTTCTCACACTCTTTCACTCTCTCTCTCTCTCTCCGCTACATTGTCAAAATCAGCTGCCATTTGTCGTGGTGTAAATCTATATAGGCAGTAGCCAATTGTCTCTATCTCTTTGTCTCTCTTTTATCTCTCTCTCTCTCTCTCTCTCTCTCTCTCTCTATCTCTCTTTGTCCTACGCTATATATATATATATATATATGTAAGCATAAACGCTGCGAATTCGATTGGTACGTAAAGAGTAAATTACGACTAGTTCTCCCCCTCCCCGTCGCCGCTTGCCTCTATCTAATTTTTAATCCTAGCTCCTTGTGCAGAGGCTGTGTACATGCATATTGCGGGTCTGCATGAATTTCGGAATGATATATATAACTAGTAGCATAGTCGCCGCCGTTGCCGCCGCCGCCACCGAGTCAGACTCAACAATAGCGCGCGTCAGCAGCTGTTTTCCCAGCTCGCCCTCGCGCGCTGCGCCAATAACAGTCGCTTGGTGTGTTTTGGAGTCTTCCTTCTCCGGTTCTCCCTCTCTGACTTTTTTCGCCTATACGTATATATACGCGCAGCTATTATGTACTATTAGAATATACATATATAGCACATATACAGCACATATACATATAATACACACAGCCATGAGTCTCCCCACCCTTCGAGTCCTGCTCCCCGCGTAGAAAGAGAGAGCTAGAACATCGTCGACGACGGAGAGCATCGGCGGGCGCAGGCATCGCACGCGCGGCGTCATATACCTTTAACGTTTACCGAAGCGACGCATACGCGCATACACAGACCCACACGTACAAGCGCGCACAGTCCAGCCTCCCAGGGAATACGGCGTTGTGTAAGTGCGACGCAAAGCCGCTTTTCGCAAGTGACGACAAAAGGTCGCGAGTCGCGAGCGCGCGGCGTCGAGAACGAGTAAGACCTATACACGCTTCTTTGTAAATTATAGCGAAGAGATATATGTAAGTAGAGGAGAGTGTGGAGAGTTACCTGCGCTGTTCTGCGAGCCGGACTGCCTCGGGAGATTTAATCGCGTCCTTGCACAAAGATATTGCACTGCGTATAAGTATAAATTAGTGTGTTTTTCTGGAAGAAACCGAATCGAGAGAGAGAGAGAGAGAGAGAGAGAGAGAGAGAGAGAGAGAGAGAGAGAGAGAGAGATAGAGACAGAGTGGAAGAGGGGGGATTATATATATCACCTATAGACATCGTAGAGAGCATAATAGCCCCGAGAGAAGAAGAGTTTTATAGCCTATATAGTAGTGTAGAGTGAGAAGAGAAAGAGAGAGACGTAGTCGCGATCAGCCTCTGACTCCCATTTGTTTTTGTTGCGGAGCCAGTCCTCCTGACATCTACATACATTGTCTGTGTTTGCTTCGCAGGTATAGCTCCCGATCGCTTCGCATTGCTAAAGGAAATCGCCACTGGCGTCAGGATGTAGTTCTTTGAGAGCCAGCAGGACTGCAGCTCTATGGAGACGCTCCCTCGCGGCCGAGTCAATTGTTGCTGCCGCCGACGCTGCTGAGGGTTACTGTATATGTGCGAGTGTCTTTCTATGTATATAAGCATCAACGCGGAGATTGCTCATATATACAACGAGGAAGAGAAATTTTAGAGAAATTTTAGCCAACATCTGCCACCCTCCCGTTTTTCACCGAGACTCACTTTTTTACGAGCTCTTTTCTAACGCTCATTCATAATTATCACTATAGACTAGTGTAAGACCGGGTTATATTGTAGATAGCTATAGAGAGATATTGGTGGGTTTACCGAGGAATGAGAGATTGCTGTTGAAGAACACTTGGACATTGTGCATATTACTGTATAGGCTGCGGTAAATGCAGCTAACCAGTGAGATATGGATCCCTCGATGTTTGTCGCATACACACCACAGGCCAATGGAGTGCCATTGGAGTCTAAGCTTGCTACTTACATGGTAATTCATACTGGCGTCGCTTGTTGCTTTTCTGTTTATCGTAAGGGTTAGGGCTGATGACAATTTTTATTCTTCTTTTTGCAGAACCGTCAAACTCCAGCAGGAGTAGCGGTGAACACTGCTAACGTAACCAAGCATTTATCCAGCTTGACGCTGGATGCAAAGAAGATAGCAGCTGCTCCCGAATTTTTGCCTAGGGGAGTTCCCGCAAATAGCAATAGCACCTCACCCAATTTTTTGAATAATTCTTATCACTCTCAAGAAAATGTTGGAGGTACAACGTACTTCTATGTTCAAAATGCCGTTGATCCTAATATTAATATTGAAGATGGAACTGATATTGTAAGTTTGAAAATTTACTTTAACATTTTTGTTGCTTAGTAATTACTAAAAATATTTATTTAGGTTGGCAATGTAGAACCTCCACCGCTAGCTTATGTATATCCGGGTACACCTTCTTATTTACAACCCATGAAGGTAGCAATGGCCAATAAACCAGTATCTAATAGTACAGATGTTTCTACACCCCAGACATCGCAGGCATTGAGTTTCTTTCTCAATGAATCTCTGCGTGTGGAAATTCTGCAAAAAAACGCACTAACTCTTGCTCAAGCCGATCCTATACAATTTCCGGATTTACCTGCTGAGATTGAAAATTATCAGGATTTAGTTCCATTGGAAGTAATACACAAACCTGTTTCTTCAGTATTGGGATATCAAACTTCTACATACAAAGCTACCAATGTAAAAAACGGATCAAAATACTGTCTACGTAGAATTCATGGTTCGTTGAATCATTATGACAAAGTTTTTTTATAAGCTTTTGCGATGAATGCGTTAATTTTATAACTTAATTTACAGAGTTTAGATTGACAAATACAAAGTGCATGGTACTTGTGGATATGTGGAAGAAATTGGCACACACAAATCTCGTCCTATTAAGGGAAGTTTTTACCACAAAAGCATTTGGCGATCATTGTTAGTACCAATAATAAATGCATTACTTTATCATACATAACATAATTATTATTTTTCTTTATTGTATATAAATATATATTGTTGTTCTTGCAGCCATAGTATTTGTATACGATTACCATGCTGGATCTGAAACTTTGTTGACTAGACACTTTTCCGCAACTGAACTCAATGGCTACACAGATCCATTTTCCGCGGACCCGAATGCTCCGCGACCCTACAGTCATACGAAAAATACAATACTCAGACAACAGCAGCATAATCATATGCTTCCGGAAAGCCTTATCTGGAGTTATATTATCCAACTCACAGCAGCTCTACGAGTGATTCATGCAGCTGGTATGTAATATTGTAAATGATTAAGTTTTCATTATTACACAGAAAAAGCACATAAGTTATTCATAATTGTCTTGTAGGTCTGGCGTATAGATGTCTGGACCCAACCAAAGTTTTGATGACTTCGCGCTCGCGACTTCGTATTAGCTGCGCAGCAGTGCCAGACGTCGTGACGTTCGACGGTAGTACAGCCAATCCATTGAGCTTAATACCACATTATCAGCAGGAAGATCTGATAGCGCTGGGCAAGCTCGTATTGGCACTGGCGTGTCGCAGCCTCCTCGCCGTCCACAGAGACAACATGCAAGCTTCTCTGGAACTCGTCGCACGCACTTATTCCACCGATCTCCGAAATCTCATTCTGTTTGTATATTGATATTTATTGCACACGGTTATGGTGCACTTAGTATAGGTTACTTAATATCGTTCATTACAGAATAACAACTACCTTTTATTTATGCCTAACTTGCTTCCTAAAAAGTCGGTTTACTTTGTAACCAGCAATTATTAATGACTTTATCCATGAAATAGATCTCGCTATTTGAGTAAAAAACTGTTTAAAAGACTGCCATAAATAAGGGGAAAGGGTTTATTTAGGTAAAACTAAGAAGTCAAGTCTTGTATACATCCATCCACACCTAAATTCTATGTAGTGGTGTAATGTATGTGCTTGTATCAAGTTAGTTTGGATATAAAGTAAACCTGAAGGTCATATTCTATCTCTTTCAAATATCTCGAAGATATTAAGAAAGTAACAGTAGACTATCGCCTTACTGTTCAAATCGCACATCAATATCACATGAGTAACTCTGTTTCCCAGGTATTTACTTTCAAACCAAGCTCGCAGAAGCGTTACGGATCTTATGCCAATGATTGGCGCACGTTTTTACACTCAACTGGACGCGGCACAGCTGTGCTCGGACGTACTCGAGAACGAGCTGACAAAGGAGCTCGAGAATGGCAGGCTTTTCAGGCTCATCGTCAAACTCGCTACCATCAACGAGCGGCCTGAGCTCAATCTGGATCCCCAGTGGTCGGAGACCGGCGATCGTTACATGCTCAAATTGTTTAGAGATTACGTTTTCCATCAAGTTACCGCTGATGGCAGACCCTGGCTAGATTTAGCTCACGTCGTGTCGTGTTTGAATAAATTAGACGTCGGTGCACCCGACAAAGTGAGTAAAAACATTTTTCGTTACATAATATTCAATTGCTGAGGCGAGGTTCGTATTAAATTGTACACATATTAATAAATTGATTTTTTGCATGCTTCACAGATTTGTTTAATATCTCGAGACGAACAAAGCGTGCTTATTGTTAGTTATGCAGAATTGAGGCAATGCATGGAGACCTCGTTCAACGAACTAGTACAATCTGCAAAAGGCTCTACAGCAGAGGTTGTCTGAACCACCGCGGGCGAAGATTAATAAAGCCACTTGGCACTTACCGCAAATGTGATATCGACATCCAAGGTACTGTCATTTTATAGGAGCACTCCGATGGACAAGTTAGTGGTAAGAGTAGCAGTGACCGATATTAAAAGAGTAAAGAAAAAGAAAACAAAAACTAAAACTCAATATTCATTTGAGAGAGCATTCATTGTAAAAATTTTTTCATAAAAAAATAAGTTTTGTGCAAAAGAAAAATCTAAAAAAACACAAGAATGAAATAAAATATGAGAGATACTGTTTAAAGAGCAAGTGTGAAGAGAGAATTACGATTATACAGTGATTCATAGATGTGGTGAATCGCCGGGTCATACGTGTCTAAGTGCGTTCTAGTGTTTACGGAAAGAAATTAATTGTAATATACGTATGTGCAAATGATTGCAAAAGGGAATCATGTAATACTGTAAATTAAAAGACATCTTTGAATTTGCTACGAAAAAAGCAGAATCCGTTACGGTACTATTACGATGAAACTGTACACAAAACTTAATAATGTGTTGAGAAAAAAAACTTAATATGATACCTAAACACAATCGGTGTATAGGATAGAGATCGTTAGGTTTTAGGTACAGCTCGTAAGCATTAATTTTGAAATAAATGTTTATTTTTGAAAGCAATCTTAAATAACTGGTATTTTTAATCTATTCTAGAAATTTTATCGATAATTTATTTATTTATTTAGTAAATTCGATAGGCTGTGAGCCCTTTTACAAAATAAAAATATAAATCGACCGCAAAATAAAGAGACGTTAATACTTTCATGAAAATAAACAAACTATTTCTAGGCAATCACTAGTACTTTTATTAAAACTAATTTTCATAATTGGATAGGTATACCAATCGAGGCCAAAAACTTTTTCATTACTTATGAATTAATTTTGAAATTACTTTCTATAATATATAACATATGATCTCTACATAGAACCTATAGCCACATCGGGTATATCTGTCCTAGATTTAAAAGTAGTCACAAGTATTTTTTTATTTTACAATTAAAATTACTGTTAAACTCAAGTATTATATGCCCAAATTAATAAACAAAATTAATTTTTATTTTATTTTTATATTCATTTATCTAATCGCGCAATTGGTATTATTTATTAATATAGTTTTATTCATAAGCTTTTAAAATTATTTTAATTTAATAACTTATGTGTAGATATTTTTATTCACGATTATCACAATATTTTATGTTTTTTGCCAAAAAACGTACAATTGATCTGACTGCTTATTCCAAAAATACGTATACATATAAGATGATTGGTACTAAAATAGATGCGTTTAATAAACAAAGTTCCATTTATTTTGATGAGTTTTTAAACTGAGGCCAATTCATCTCCTATCCTTGATTTTGTTGCAACGTGTCTTGGATAATTTTTAATTCGACCTCACAGTCAATTTTATTAAAATTTTTTTAATTCATTTTTTTTTTCTTTAATTTTATTTTCAGTCTTGGAATTTGTTAAACATTTTCGACTCGAGACACGCATCGTGGCAAGTTAGATAACTTTTCAGAACATTTCATCACACGAAATCCAAACAAGGAAGTTCCATCTTTTTGCGCGTTTACGTACAGCTTCTGCACATTGCCACATAGGTTCCCCTCAAAAGGTCGACAGCGGCACAAGAGAAAAAAGGAATCCCAGACCATCTCTCAAGTGAGTGCGGAGAGTCGAGGTCTCTCGAGAAACAGTAACAGCAGCAACAGCTCTAGTATATACAGAGCGAGTCGGCGAGACATACACGGCAATCATCAGAAAACGTTGTCCGCTGCGGACCCTTTTGGAGAGCGCTTACCGCGCACTATATACGGCGAGCGAGGCTCGATGACCACTTAAACTTGATCTCATTTCCTTCGCAATCATGTCCGTTGCCGTCGGTAGACCCACAATGAGACAGGCCGAAATAATGCCGGTTGCGAGCTGATGTCGGGTAGGCTCCTCCTTGATTGCGTTAATGGAAGCGTGATTTCCTCCTCATTGGAGAGTCTCCTCTCCGTGTAATCTTTGTAGCTTTGCTGTGAATTAAGGGGAGCTTGTGCTTCGACGTTGATGCGATGCAATGCTGGAAAAACCTCGATGTCTTGTTTTTATCGCCCGAACTTTTAGCGTTAATACATTAATGTCGCAGACGCAGTGAAATTCTGTAGGTAAAACCAAAATAGCGTAAATAGCGTATTGTCATTTTGCACAAACCAAACATGTCGTTCGAAGAACCGACGTAAACGGCGAATACTCGAAAAATGCGCGTACACGACATTCGGTGAACATATCAATGGAAATTACGCCTCGAAACATCAATGCTAAATCGGACAAGTCTCTCACACACGTCGTAACCATAAATCCATCCCGTAACGTTACGTCTCGAATCACGAACACGCAAGTATACAGTCGTGTAGTATACGCGCGTCTATTAGCGCGCGAGCCACTTGCGAAATTGTTGTCATCCATAGCCACATTAAACGCTATACACGTACATATATTCTTCGCATCATTGTGTGCATAGCGGATAGATAGGCGCATATTATTGATAGCGCGCGTCCATGCGAGATGCATGTGTGCGCAACACTGTATATAACGAAGAGTCAATCGCTCCGGCAGTTCGCGAAACGGGGTCGCCGCATTTGAATTGTATGCGCCGCCACTATTGCTACTACTGATGGCATAGCGAGAAGGCGCTAGAGTCTGAGCGGTTATTACCCCCTCGAGCAGGCTTTAGACCTCTCGTTTGCTGCTTCGCCACTGCTGTAGCCTATCGATACGGGATGATTCGTTTCAGAACACGATGATTGCCTTTTTTTCGAACATTTGCTTTGTTTGATTAGACACTATGGCGATCGGAGATTTCGTCGAGTTATATTGCTCGATAACTGTTTCATGACGTGCGGAGTTACGATGAGTTTTGTTGCTTCGAAGAATTATTAATCTAGTTCACAATACCAGTTCGATTGTTTTTGCGTTGATGTATATCTGCTATTTGTTATCAATAATCGTTCGCAGCTTTTAATTATCAATACAGTGAACGACTCGATGAAAAGGAGAGCTCGTAATGGCTCGTAACAGAAAACCCGCACTCGCTGTTTGTCCCCTTGAAAGCGTATCATCAGCGCCCCATTCGGCACCAAACAATCTACTCGACGAGAAAGAATCTTTTGTGAAGTCCCGCCAGTGGGAAGCGCGCTACGAGTCATCCGCTAAAAGAAAATCCATCCCCGTCTTGGACCCCACGAGCATCCACCCCTCCTTCAAGAATCCCATTAATAAAAAGGCTTCGCTCCGATGGCCATTGCACACAGCCAGGACATCAGAGAGGAATCCCGCGAGTCGCAAAAAATGCCTCGTCGTCGTCGTCGCAGCTTCGGAATGCCACGTCCCCGCTTTCCAAGAAGCCTGAAGAAACACCAACTGGGATGTTGTGTATGTGCGCGTATAATGCACCGTAGCAGCAGCAGCAGCAGCAGCAGCAAAGCGAAACAAACAACCGGACCGGATGTATACGTGTATAGTGCGCTCTGAGTGCACGCGTATATATACATAAGATAGAGCTTGTTGCAGCTGCTGTTGCATTGAGCTTTCGACAATTCGTCGTCGAGACCGGATAAGGAGTTATACGCATATACTGCCAACGGACGTGGAAGAGTTTCGCTTGTTGTGTGTGTGCATGAATATACGTATGCATTATGGTTTAGCAAGACGCGAGCTGTCGAGACGAGAGCGTAACAAGCGCTACCGCATTTTGTTGGGAAATAAGTCTTTTCTGGAATATTGCCTCCAGACAAGAGCGTCGAGTACGCGTGCACGTCAGTGCGTCTACTTGAAACTTGCTGGCAAACAAAAATTGTTTCATTTAAACCTTCTACGCGGAAGTTGATTGACACTCGAGGTGGTCAAAAAAAATTACCTGCTATAATAATGCGGCAATAAGCATTTAATACCAGATGTGCTTTCCCGAAACTGTCATTCACCGCGACGCTTTCGCGGATAAGCTTTTTCATGGGCTTTCTTGAAAGCCCGGTTGTTAAAAGTTACGTACACGCGGCAGACATTATGATTTATCGTCTGCGTTTGATGGTCGAATCGAGCTTCCGAGAATTACAATCAATGGAAATTGCTCTATTTAATAAGAAAAATCCTAGACGAGAATGTTTCCATTAGCGGGTACGACTGTCAATTAAGCGCAACTTAAATATTCGAATGCAATAGAGAGCTTGGAAAAAGCTCCCGATTAGGATTGTTCGTCAAAGTAAAAGCGCGCCTGGACTATTTACGACGAAATCGAAATTCGTTATAAATACCTGAAGCGATCAAACGCAGGTTAGCGGCATTTGCGAGGCCAGCAGCGCAGTAGCATCAGTAGCCGCGGGCGACGCCTCGTGCGGTGCGGTTGCCGCAACCGGAAAATACGCGTCGGAATCCCACAGGATTGTTCGCAGATTCGCTGCTGATGCTTTTGTCGGTCAGAGCGCGAGAGGGATGGAGACACAGAGAAAGAGAGAGAGAGAGAGAGAGAGAGAGAGAGAGAGAGAGATGGCCGGTTGGCTGGTTAGTCTCGGCATTGTTTTCACGCTCGTGCATTATATGAATTCCGGAACGATGCCGATAGCCTGTGGCATCTTGCATAGATGATACACTTGCTTTCTCGAGCTTGCGCGCTCGTCGATCCAGTAATTAGGGCGTATTTTATGCTGCACGTGTATTTTGATTAATTAGCTTTTCTACGCGCAACTAACGACCCTTGAAATATCAACGATGTTTACGTCAATAGATGCAGCCTCACTGCGCGAGCGAAATATAACAGCCTAACGAGCAAAGCTCTCCATTGTTTTTTAAGCTTCTCGCAACAGTTGGCACTAATTTATCTCGATACGCGTCCACCGCAGTCGCAAGTCAACTAAGGAAACTCGCTCATCGGATGACCCGTTTTTTTTTCTCACGAGAACATATACGTAACATTGCTCGCATCGTTACGGAGTCCGCACATACGGAGCCTCGAAGGAAAGGCCAATAACCCGAAGAAAACATCCCGACGGGATCCCGCGAAAATTAGAAGATGGCCTATTAAGCTCGCGGCAATTATTTACTTTATCTCGCGACTGCTTTCTGTGTATTATACAGTATAGCTCGCCGTGCGCTGACTCCAGATGCGTTTAATTATTGGCACGACACCCACTCGCATGTACGCCAGTTGACCAAAGCGCACACGTGCTTGCGCGAACGCGCGCGCGGGACGAGCTTGCGGCAGTTTTTTTAATTCGGACGTTAGAGAGAAAGCTTAAAAGATAGAAAAAAAAAAAAATAAAAAAAAACAATTCTCGCAATCATTCAATTTCTCTCGACTACTACGTTAGTCACGCCAATCGAATCTTCCACGCTTCGTTGGAGCATCTGATTTCCCCGATCTTAATAATATCGTCTAATCGACGAAGATGCTGGTCGTTAACTTGCCTGACTCTTTAACAACGCGATCAATCGACCATCCCGTACTCGAAACGCGCGTACACACCGGCAAACCCATCAAAATCCAAAAGTCAACATTGCATCGTACGGAATCCACGAACAGCGAACAAACCCATATCGCGTAACCGATTTCCAAATCAAGAGCGCTTTCTCTCCTTGGCAAACGTACGCTCGTTTGAAAATAATATCGAAAAATTCGGAACGTACGTCGAAAAATACGGAGGCTGCATCGCGCGCACCATTTTTCTCCTGTCTTCGCGCAGCATCGCGCGCAGGCCCTTAGCGTCGTCTCCCCCGCCATATCCTCTATCTCGCTTTCTCTCTCTCTCTCTCTCTCTCTCTCTTTCATCCCAAAGCGTGTTATACGCGCAGCATAGAGAGCAAGAGAGAGAGAGAGAGAGAGAGAGAGAGAGAGAGAGAAACTGCCCCTGGATCGAGGCTCCGCCACTGAGAGACAGAGTCGGAGCGTGTGCAGCGAGCCGCCAGCGCCGCAGTTCGCCGAGCGATCAGCACCGAGCCGCACTACACTCTCTTTCTCTCTCACTCTTTGCGATATATACACTTATATCTCTGCTGTAGCCAACTACACTTCATCGCGGGCAATATAGCTGCGCTACCGTCGCTGCGCTTCGAGTGTATCCACTTCGAGAGAGGATAGTGTCTCGTAGAGGTGAGTACCTATTGAGTTTCCAGATTATTCCGCACGTTGTACACGAATGCCATGAGACTTTCCTTGCTTTTCCACCTGTCCTCGTAACAACTTCCTTGCCGAGCTCCTCCACACCTGCGCCGCCGACGCGCGTTATACACACGGGGTTTTCATCGATTTTCCCGAGGCGCGCATATAACTCGCTCTACCTCCCCTCCTTCAGCCCCTTTGTGTCTTTCTGGAAAATTTTTGCTTCTACGTGGATTTTCTTACGTGCGCGATATGACCGAGAGCTGCACTTACAGGTATAAATACTCTAGGGGAAACAGATGAGTTTTCGGAGGATGGATGCTGTCTCTGAGCGACGCGCGTCTTTGCTATACGCGTTTCTTTTTCCTCTCTCTCTCTCTCTCTCTCTCTCGCTCCCATCCGTACTCGTGGCTCTTAACCCTTTGCCTAGCGATGTACCGAGTACTCCACTGTGTTTTGTCTCTCGTTCGTATGCATATATACCTAGATACTCTACTCTTTCGTCTCTCGTGTGTAAACGTCTTTAGTTTTCGCGTTTGAATCGCGCGTGTCGAGAGTCGTTTGAATAATTAATCGCTCGATGTTAGAAACGGGGTAAGAGAAAAGGAAGTTATCTCTACGAGTTTATATACGGTATATGCATACGGATAGCATCGACGCGCGGGGGAAAAAATATAATCCGAGTGTATAACGCGCGATCCAAATAACTCTCGTCGATGAATTATCTGGTTTTTTTTTCACCGCAAATGGCTGTATTCGCTTTTTAACGAGCTTGGTTACGTTAATTGTTTAATGATCGAAGAACTAATCGAACCAATGCTTTTTCGACGAAAGCTACAGTTTGTTTATACGAATCGCGCTGGAAGCGATAGTTTCCTTATCAACTCTCTCACTCTCTCTCTCTCTCTCTCTCCCTTGCTTGTTTGAAAATTTTACGATTTATTATCGTCGAAAAGTACTATCTGTCGAGCATTGTTTCCGCCAGTTATTCGGACGAACAGTAACACAGTGTGTCTAACCAAACGCTCATTATCCGAACTTGAAAATAGCCGCAGTTATCAATTGAGAAGTGAGAGTGTGGGAAGTTCAAGTGGGGAAGAAGCTATTCATATATATAGAGATGCTCTTCACATTCGCCTCGAGTGTATATGCACTGCTTGGCAACGATCGAGTTTCACCAGGAATTAACTTCGGACTTTAAACTATCTTTTAAGTCTTCGAACAAATACACCCCAAAATATATATATATATATATATATATACACACATATGTTGGTCTATAAATAATTATATACACACAGACGATAAGTTCCCACTATCGTTTAAATATTTCTCTGTGTGTGCAAACGGCCTTTATCTCAAAGCGGGTATACATAGGTAGCTTTGTGTATTTTCATCCTTCAAAGCTGATCCGTGGCTGTCTCCGCTCCGAGGGGCTCAAAACAACCGCACGTGAGTAAATTTCGAACGTTTGAAAAAAAAACTTTCGAAATACGGAGATATGTGTGTACATATTTACGAACGAAGCGATAACGGCACGGAATTTTTATCGCAAGCTTTATACTTCGATTCAAATTTCCCTCCATCGCGCGCTTTCGCGAGATATTTCAAAAAATTCTCCCCGAGTCCTGGAAATCGCGCAACCTCGCAGGCTCCAGTTGGAATAATGAAATTTTAATCAGCGCACGGCTCCAACAAAGCCTCCAAAATCTTCAAACCCAAGCGAAATTCGCAGCAAGCGCACAAAACAAACCGTCGCGCGCTCGCGCTCACTCGCCTGATTAAAATTTTCTAATTGAAATGCAAATCTGACTTTTTCACTCCCTGTACTGTATACGTATATATCGACTAGTATACGCGTGCCCGCCGATAACAATAATATTCAAGAGTATATCTCGTTAAAAGATTGCATTTTTCTCGCGCTATTGTGAAAAAAATAATGGTCGACCTACACGGATAATTGTTCGCTTGCATTGTATAACACCTCTATAGCTTCGCGCCAGAAACATTAGCATTCGAACCGAGGACGAGGGATTTTTTAAAAGAGTAAAAAAAGGGTATAGTGCCAGTTGTAGTACACGAGCCGGAGAAAAGCTCGAACTTTTTAGCTCCCTTTTGCGGAGCTTTATAACCGAAGCTTTGTGCGAGCCGCGGAAAAAGAAGCTTAAAAAGCTTGTGCCTCTTTTCCAGCCGAAATATCCCGAAGGACGGGTCATCGAGCATCGACTCCGGATTTCCAACGCTATTTCTCTCTTTCAATGAACCTCCTCCCTTTATTCCGCGCCCTTAGGTCGGCCGCTTCTCGAAATACCACGACGTCGCGGCGTAGCTTTCGCGGCTGCACCCTTTCTCCGATCAAAAGCGCACTTATGCCTTATGACGAATTAAGCTCCGCGAATGCCGAGACGAGACCGCGAGGGGACGATTTATTACGATATAGTTTTCCGCGGCGATATCGAGCGAGGAATTAAAAAGAACTTATCGCGTGCATAACTCAGTTTAAATTGCTTTCAGCGGCGAGAACCTTTTCCCGATTCGCGAGAGGACGTTTTTATCGAGAAAGTTCAAGGGGAGCGAGAGAGCGCGACGAGCGGAAAATTACCCGATGTACGCGTCGATCTTTAAATATCCCAGTTGTACATTCAATTTTCGGGAAAAGCTCGTGCGTTAGCTATAGCAAAACGTATAAGTTTCCTGGTATAAAGCCGCGCATATTTGAAAATCATTTGCATACCCAAGCTTGTCGGTTCGTTTTGCATAAAACGCAACGAAGCTACCGACGGATAACGCGTACTAAGCAGAATTTGTTTGCTTATATGAAATAACGTAAGCTCGATATGCGTTGAATAATGCAACCTTCTTGTATGGTCTTCGTTACAAACAATTCCGGGGTCCAACTCCCCATTTATCCCTTCCATTTATTTTCAAAACGACGTGTACGTGCGTACCGCTTCGCTCGAGCGCGGCGGCGGCGGCGGCGGCGATTGCGACAATTAAACTGTACATTATACGCAGTGTCAATTTCGTAAATCAAAAATAAATATAAAACAGAGATGGAAAAATAACAGAAGCCTTTTTTCGGCTACTCCTTCAGCGAGGAAACAAACCGATTTCGAAAGTACGCATTATCGATATTTCCCGCTTTTTTCTCCCTCTATTTTTTCCCTTATCCTATTACGTTTAAAAAAAGCTCTGCCCTTGACAGGGTCTCTGACGCGCGCGAGTAAATTCCGCGTTTGCAAAACGAATTTCATTGCCGGCATCAGTAATTTCGAGTATTCCTTTGACCGGATGCGTGCACGTATACGTGTACGCGTAAATCCCCGCCCCCGCTTTTGCAATGTAAAGTCACGCCCGAATATAATGCAGTCGTACGAATATATTCAAAGCGAAAATTGCTTTATTAAAATGCCGTTAACAAGTTGTTGAGGTAAAATGAATAAACGATATGCACTCGTCGTCGCGACGCGAACTCATTCGGAATCAGAGCGAATCGATTGTCCGTCGCGATCAAACCCGTAGAGCTTACGTCGAATTTAAAAAATAAAAAAAAAAAATGAAAATAATGCCACCGCTGAGAAAAAATTTTGTTTGCCTTATAACTATCGCGAAAGCTCTCCGGACAACGCTGTAACAAAACGCTATCGACGAGAACGAGACATTTGCGCAACGAAGAAGTTTAATTATTATTTCAATTAATGCCGAGGCTCGATACAAGCAGCTCCCGCGAAAAGAATAAGTTGAGAAAGAAGCCGAGGCTGGCGAAGAATTAAATAAAAAGAGCAGAAAAAAGCTCGGGAAGAGAAAACGAGTCGGTCAAGTCGAGTAAGAAGTTTTAATCGAGCGACGTTTTCTTCTCTCAAATTGGCGCTTTTTATACTCTTATTCTCTATTTTCGCACGAAAGGCTTTCCTTTTCTCTAATGTACCTTTTTTTCACTTCGACTACTCCGCAGTAAAAAAAGGCAGTGAAAAGGGTAGTTAAAAAAATTCGCGGATATAAAGTTCATTTAAAATCACGCGCACCGTGCTTTAAAATAGCGGCGAAGAACTCAGCGCGGGTATGCATGTTTTAGGCGTATTCTATACGCTCGAACTTTCAGTTGAATAATTTACAGCGTTCGAACGCACGCGGATATTTTTTTCTCCCAGCTTTCAGTCGCAACTATCTTTTTAAGCTTTAAAACAATGTCAGAGCTTTTTAGTAATGCGCAAATTTGAATATTATCTCGCGAGCCCAGGATAATACATTTAAAATTCATCATCGGACGTGAAAGCTCTTCGGAGTGTTAGACACTAATTAAACATAATGCTTCGTGTGTAAATTATCTTGCTGACCCAGTAGGGAATCCCATTTTCAGTATACCGTATAAAATAATGAATAATTATCGAGTAAATGTTGATGTCGATTTCCCGCTGCGCGATTATCATCGCCTGTATAATTTACATCGGCGGAGCTTTCATTAATAATCATCGTTTGATATTATACCCTCGGCCCTATCGTTAAATTATCCCGCATGAGCAGGGATATTTACGTTATTTTTAACAACAACGATTGTAAACAATTCTACACCTATCGAACGCCGAAGTTACCGTGGAAACTCCGGAAAAAAGTTTATCCAATAGTACGATATTCATTTTCCAGATAAACATCCCGAGGATACAGCTTCCTCTCGGCAAAAAACGAATCGAGCCGTAGATTATTTTAATCCCTCAACTGCGGCCAACCTACATCCCGTCATTTTTTACGATGAAAAAGTGTCAAGCTTCCCCGTTTCTCTCGACGATCTTTTCTCCGAAAAAATCACCTCGCAGCTCATCAGCGACAACCGAAAACTCTGCCAGTCTCTTGCAACTTTTGCCTTTGACTCTGGGAGTATGCTCGCGGTGTATCGCGTATACCTATATATACGCGCATACCACCATGCGCGGTATAGTTCCTCCATTTCTCGTAAAGCCATTCGGCTCCGAATGATGAAAAAAAGTTCGGTCGATCGGGCTCGTCTATAGATCATCCCCCTGTTCTACGCGCACATTTATATGCACACCCGCGCACACATATCTCGTGTACACTACACGTGTACGTACACGTATAGATATGCGAGTGTGTCTATCTCTCAAAGAGGCGACGCCGAGAGATTACCGATATGCACCGCTGCTCGACCTGAATGTGGCACCCGACGTGAACATTGGAAAAGAGCCGTTGCTGGATAAAAAAAGAGATAATGCGAAACTATGGCAAGGAGTCCCTGGGATATTAAAATAGACTCGCTGTGCTCGCTACGACACTTTATACATCCACGTGTGTATACGTATGTATATATATATACACGTTCGTACGTGCTTACGAGGGAAGGCATATAGTCGCCGATAGAAAGGCGCACAACTGCTTCTATTTCTTGCGTGCGAATGTGGGTTTTCGTTTACATTACGATTTCTTTGCTAAAATGACTTTGTACTCCATATAGAAAATTGATTTCCAGTGTTTTCAAGGTAAAAAACACAGTGTGGTTTCGGATAGACCGTGCGCGCGCTCTTTCGTAGCTTTTCTCCTCTATTTTTCTCGCTCTTTCATCAATAAATGCTCTTTTTCTGTGTACCACCGTTTTCATACTCGCCTATATAGCTCTATATCGACAAAGAAATAAAACGTATCCGTGTAATCCCCTTCGCAGTGATTAAATAAAACAGAGTTTCAACGAGTATAGTTTAATTGAAATTCTAACGCACAGGCATACACACAAATCGCGCTCCCCCTCATCGTTTCAACTCTCACGTTATATCCATTATTATAATGCGAAGCTTTTACCGCGAATAAGTTTCTTATCAAAAAACCCGATGGACTGTAAAACTTTACGACGAGCTTTGCGCGACGGAAGTGGATATTTTCTGAATTTTCGAAACTGAATTATCGCGAGATAAATTACTCGCAAAGCAAATCCATCTCTATTCGTCGCGATACTCATCTGCGGTTTTTATCCTTGCATAATCTCTGGGTGATCTCCAATTAAAATGAACAATCCGAGGATGAAAAAAAAAAAAAACTAGAGTATATATCTCTACTTGGAACAAAGCCCACCGTAAATGGAAATCTGAAGGGTATAAAGTAGTAGTCTTTCTTCAGGAGGGGGGGATGAAAGACGGCTAAACATTTATACGCGTTTAGAAGACGCGCGCGAGTATGTTTTATGTACACATACCTGCATATATATACCATTCAGCATTGAGGCATCGGAATTGTTGTTATTACTACTACTATTATTTTTATTACGTTAGAACGGGATAAAGCTTCCGGATGTCCCACGCAAGGGGATTCGTCGCTCGCATACTCAAAGAATATCCCTCTTAACGTCAAATATATACAATATTTATATGATTAATCTGCGAGCCGTGCATTGTATTCGTAGAGCAGTCGACACCGATCTCGTCTCTCGGAAGAATAAAAAAGAATATATAGAACGGATCTGTATAACCATCGTGATAGACAAAGACTCGTGACAGAGAACGAAAGAACGAAAGAACGAAAGAACGAAAGAAAGAAAGAAAGAAAGAAAGAAAGAAAGAAAGAAAGAAAGAATGAAGCCGGCCGGCGCAGATTATTTTTAAAAATAACTTCCTGAACCTTCTTGCTCGCAGTGCGAAGTAGAGAAGCTCGCTGTAACACACTTGGTGTATGCGCCTACTGCAGCACGGAGCTCTTGGAGTATATATACAGAGAGAGAGAGAGAGAGAGAGAGAGAGAGAGACCCTCTTCGCTAATTAAGCCGAATTTTCTCATGCCCGCGTCGTATGTCCCTCTTGCCTTACAATTCTCTCAACGCTCTTATTACGTACACTACATATATTCAGGTTGGATTTGTTATAAGTAGATATACATATATATATATATAATATATATGTATCTATATATACTTATAATAAATATACGTCTATGTAGACTTTATAAGTTGATCCCCTTATATATACGTTATAAAATACACGGAATATAGCTTCGATAGATCCGCGCGAGGGGGAAAAGAAGCGACGGTAAGCCGATAATTGCTGCTCTCGCACAATCAATTTTCATGTAGCCAAAGTGCCCAAAGTAATTTAGTTCTTGTACACTCGCTGTGTAGGTATATATAGGAGTATATACACATACATAGACACATACATAGACACACTGACACTGCGCGTCGGTACATACCTACGTATATATATATATGTATGTGCATGTGTAACTTTGCTATCTATATACATTAAACACACAGATACACAAGCCAGGGCTGTTTGGGATCTATCGAGGCTCGTTTAACTTATATACAGGTGTATACATCTATACGCTAGAGGCAATCGAAGCCGATTTTAGCGAGGGTTGGAAAGTTGTAGTAAATTTATTAGATTGTCGCTCGACGCGTTGAAAATTTCCAAAGGTGTATTGTGAACAGTTTCAATTTATATTCTCGCCCTCTCGAGCGAGTCGTGCCGCGTGCGTATCTGTTATATACATACACGACTGTTCGCGTTATATATTTTCGACGAGGAAACTGCTGCTGTAGTGTACGCAGAAATCTGAATGAACAGAGGGAAGGCGACGGTTAGCCGCACGTGGCATAACTCGCTGCACAGGGACATTAGTCATAACTTAAGAGGAAAGGAAAGAGTCGTGTTCCGCCAAAGCTATGCGCCGATAACATACTTGCGCGACTTTCCTTCGAATTTTTTTCTTTCTCGTTCCGATATTCTTCACGGGTAATCGAGCAGCGGTTCGCTTTGGCCGAATTAATGAATCGAGTGTATTTCGATTTTCGGCTTGATTACTCGATCGTTATACTTTGCAACGTGACAGCGCGCTTCTTCTCATTGATTTCACTAAACTTTTGCGAATTCTCAACCTCACGTAAGCGTACGTGAGTATACGCCGATATTTTTACACGGGATACTCATCCGAGGAAGCAGTAAACAATTGAATTTTGTCTTGGGTAATATACAGATATTTAAAATTAACTCCGTGTAAAAACTTGTTCTTCGTCGGAAAAAAATGCTCTACTCTCTTCCCTCTTGAGATAAGAGCGACGAACTTTGCCTCAACCCAAGACTCAACTCCAACTTTTGTACACTGCTCGCGCACACACACACACAGATCCACGAGTAGTCTATTATTGTAGACTTGCGGACCTGCAACTTTCGAATGTCAATAAACCCCTCCCCCTATACATACATACATATATATATATGTAAGCGAAAATACGCTCTCTTAAGAATGTACACAGATAGTAGAACGAGCGAAATAGAGAGAGGGGGGGGGGGGGAAGCTTCTATCGTCAGGGAAGTACTTTTTCTCCCTTATTACAAGTTTTCGTGGAAAAAAAATTACCCTCGGAGCGAAATAAAAAAAAGCTTCGTCGACTTTTTCGGATCGCAACGCTCTTTTTGGACCACCGCCAACATTTATTTGGCCAGATGCAGTTCGTTCGCGCGCGGAAAAAAAATTCGCCGAAAAATTCACGCCACGTTACTGTTGGATAATTCAATTGCTGTTCATTATCGCACACCGAGGGATTATGTACACTTTTTTTTTTCTTTTTTCCGTACTAATTTCTGAGCGCGCCGAGAGCGTTAAGCCGCGAAAGTATATATTTCCGGCCATTGATATGAAAATTTTATTTTACTCGGAGAGAGAGAGATACCGATTTTTTTTTATTCGTCCTCTCTATGATATTAATCTCGCCGTATTTACGAATGGATTGATTCGAGAGTAATCGTTGGGAGCTATTTCGTGGAAATTTTTATCTCCGAGTATATGTGAAAACTGTCGAGTGTACCTTTCAAAAAATCAATTTGCACGAACGCAAAAGATATAGATAGGCATATATACATATCGCATATATATATATATATATATATATATACGATAGTATAACTTTGTGTATTTATATATATGTGTGTGTGTGTGTGTATGTGTGTGCCTATAATATAGGGCTTCAGTGATAAACGGTATTCGATGAATTTATATCCGAGCTACAAAAAAAAACAATTTAACTGCCAACTGTTTCCATCAGCGCTAGTGCCGAGTTTCTGCATATACACACAAACATCCAACTTTTGATAATTAAAATCATTGGCTGATGTACAAACGAGCGAAAGATACAATTTTGCATTAACTCATTTTTTAAAAGGTTTCCGTAAATATTACACAGAAGTCTGCATATATAGTAAAATCGTTGGAATATGAACATATGAGATTTGTTCACTATATGTACGAAACTTAAATTAATTGCTTTTCAGGCTTCTTCTCGTCGACAAAGCGTAAAGTGATTTTCTCTCTCTTTTTCTACGACTCATCTTTCGGTGAAAAATGTGACAAACAATTCCCGACAAGCAGGAGAAAGCACCTGACAGCGCATACTAAAATAAAATCGACGCAGTGCTTAAAAAAATAATTAAATTTAACGGAAATTCTTTCTTAAATACACATCGGGAGTTCGCACAACCAAATAGCTCGGGTCGCAGGGTTATCCGTGCTTTGACGACGCGTCGCTCGGACTTGACTTATTGTACGGGTCTAACCGTACATTATACACTATACTTGTATGAAATGGAGGTCCGAAGCTTTGGACTCTACTACCCTTATAGTCTCCGATTAGTCCTCGCAGAGACGTGCTTAGAATGAATTAAAACGGAGAAAATTCAAATGCGTACTCACCGCGTGTATAAGCTTCGTTGAATTGAATTTATACTCATTTCCATTAATAGCTATGTCCAAAGGCGTGAGACAAGTGAACCAACGTGCAGCGACAGTCATGGTACGCTTGTAGGTCAGGTCGTCCGCTAACAATAGTGGGCTATACTATTACTATCGCTAATTGCCCTTACGAGTCGTATATAGCTAGACGTTCAACATACATACATACACACATACACACATACACACATACACACACATATATACGCTTATTATATATAAGCATAGAGCGTGGATAACGGATGTATGGTGTGTAAAAGGAGATGGAATCCGCACCCGATCCGTCAGTTCTTGCAAACTTTTTCCCTCCCGATATGCGCGTACTTGCGCATATACACGTTTGTTTGCGCGTTAGGGCAGGTATATCCGTATGTTTGTGCACTAGAGAAGATTAAATCGATCGGAAAGAGGAGTGGGCGAGCGTTTATACTCGTATCGGGTGTTAATGCATCCTTGTTTACATATGTAAACGAAGGTGAAAAGGTTTTAGGATTTATTCTTTTACGTCTATCGTCAATCGCACAGATCTTTGCTTTCTCGCATTTTACAAGGAAGCCTAACATTGTTTGTTGCATCGAATTAAACGAACGATCCCGATACCATCCGCCAGCATCTGGACGACTGCCGTATCGTCTCCATTCTTTCACCGTTTAATATCCTGAAAATCCATTCGGAGCTCATTTTGCCATATTCAGCCTGGCGCACGCGTGCGTAGATACGCGCGTACGCGCATAGATATACGCAAACGTATATAGCTCGGTGTACACAGGAGAGAGCGGAAGAGCTCGGAGAATTATATTTCATCCCATGAATATTCAAGCCTGTCCATCTCGTTACACATACGACGAGCGCGAAGCTCCGCTCGAATTTGCGATTCGCGCGGACACGAGCTTCTCCGCTTTCCGATACTCTAGCCGCGTTGCGCAATGGCGTATCGAACATTATGATAGGCCTGTATACGTGCGCGAGCGAGCGGCATTAGCCACCAGCGCGTATAAGATTTCCACGATGTACACATATACCCCGATCGTTAATGGTATATAAATCGAAGCTACGGGAACGCGCATCGTACATCGTAAAACAGGATTAAACCGCTCGCGCGTAGATCGATGAGGGGATTTTTCCGTTTCAAATTTTTCCGCTCTTTTTATCGCGTTGTTGCATTGACGAGAGAGAGAGAGAGAGAGAGAGGCGCCGAGGGAAAACAAGAAAACGCGCCTGAAATTTCAACTGGCATTTTCGGGCCGAAGCTTTTTACAACCGAGCGAGTGAAAAAATGGGGGGGGGGGAAAAAAAAAGAAATTCCGCACTCAGCGATGTTTTAAACGCTCCCGCCACCGTTCCATCGGACGAGAATTATAGTCCCTGACGCGTATATGGCAAGTTGAGCGTGCCGGATGTCGACAAATCAGAAAAGTTTTGGCAACGAAATCCGGAACGTAATTCAGTTGGCTACGCTCGAGAGCGAGTCGTCCGATCGCGAGAAAACTAAACTCCACACTCTCCATTCAGTGTCCCATCGCGTAATTAGCCTCGACGACCCGCACCTACTCTCGTCTCTTGGAAACGAGGTTATAATAATAACCGCCATAGTCTGCAGTGTGTCCCTAAAAGCTCGTCGAGATATTACTCCTTCGCATCAGCAGTGGTATATAGCGGAGAAAAAGATGTGGAATGAAAGAATGGGGGATAGAGAAGACGAGCCGAGGAGTGGAACGTTTAGCCGTCGTCAACGTGGTTACATCGTAAAGACAGATAGGGATACGATTAAGACGAGTTGATCGCATGAAAGTGTCGACGTGAAATTCAAAAGATCCACTGTGTCCTTGTGCTTGCGCGCATGGATGAATCAAACTTTTTAAAGGCCAACGAAATTCTACGCGATATCTATATTACATATATATATATATAAAATATAATCCTATCTATATTCTATCGTCTCTCCTTCTGCCTTATTGAAAGTACTTGAATACTGAGATTTCTCGATTTTTCCCTGAAATATTGGAAGTCTGATGGTGGTATTAAAATTAATGAGATACTGTACATATTGCCGTGCTATACGTATACACACCGATATCGATTCGCGTAACGAGGAAAGATCGGAGATTGTCTGCGTTGATTGATGTCTTCGTTATATCGTTTAGTGTGTTTCTCGATATCGAAACATTTGGAATTTAAATTATATGCATTGCACGAATTTATACTTTCGCAGAAAAAAAAGGAAATAAAGCCAATCCTTTGCATTCGAATAACTTTAATTAAGAACAAAAAAGTATTGGGCGCCCCTTTTAGCGCTACTTTATGTCTCCGAGCATAAAAGAGCCATTACTGGCGGAAAAAAGAGTCGGTTTCCGAGCAGAAAAATCCTCCCAACCACAAACTAGTAGATTTATAAATCGTCCCATAGTGTAGAGAGTCGTTTATACATACATATATATATATACATACAGTATAGTCGGCGCTCCCGCGAATTTCGCTAAAAGCTCCGCAAGCTCAACTTTGCCACCGTCGTACTCTGGCGAGAGCGCACCTATTCGACTCGATAAATAAATTGATAGCCACCGTTGCTGATGCTGGTTTATATGAATCACTATTTCATCGTGGCCGTAAATTGCAAGCCAAGTTCGGCTAAATTACAATAAAGTCTAAGTACGTCGACCGTCGTCGTTGCCGTCTTTATGTTTCGTCGTTCGCGAATACACACACACACACACACACACATATATATCTATATATCTATATCTGTGCCTGGAAGTACAAGAGGATGAATTTTCGATGTGTTCGCGAGAGACACTAAATTTTCACCTACAAACCAAATTATTTAGCTCTAAACTAGACTTTGCAGAGAATATAGATATATATATAGATATATATTTACAAGTATAGGATTATGCAGCTCGGCCGATTCGATCGCAAGTTTAGGTACAATGAGCTTTGGTATAAATTTGATACGCGTTGCGCAATATTGTACGGACAATTCGCGCTTGCAAAGTATTCCCTCGAATTCGTACAAGATTCAATTGTTCCCCCATCAACGATGCGCGTTACAAAATTAATCGCGCGGCAAAGCTTCTTACGCTGCCGCTTCGTCATTACGAACATTAGAATGATTATTCGAATGAGAGGGAGATAGGTCGCATTCAAAATGGATTAACTCGTCGCAGTCATAATTTCCTCCTCCTATTCTAAAGAACAAACTTTGTCCTTTGCGCAGCCACACATGTCCGCGACACGTCGCCTGCACCCCTCGTGTGCTTCGCTATGCATAAACGCGTGTGTACAATGCATATTACGTATATATATATATGCATATATGATATAAGTGAATAAAACAAGCGAATAACTTTCGCTGTGCTCTCTCGTTCATCGTGCGCGAGGCGAGTCCGGTTGAAAAGAGAAAAAAAAAGAGCGACGTCGCCTCTGCACTTCCCTATTAATTAAAGTGAACGCTAGACTCGTCCAAGGTCTACACCGTCAATGAGCAAACGAGTCCGTTCCCTTTTTCGCGTGACATCACGAGAGAGAGAGAGAGAGAGAGAGAGAGCGCGAGATACGATGACGCAGTGCATTGCACGGATATATTATACATCCGAGCGTTGCGCGAGAGATAAGCTCGCGAGAAACGGAGTATATATCGGAGACTACTGTACGTCGTACTGTATATAGTTGTTGATGAGCGATTTGATGGATTGCGAATAGCTGAATTTCGGGAGATGGATGTCGTCGGGGATTGAATTTTACGTCCCGAGATTGATCGCTCTTTCGAAAAGTTTCAGGGTTATAAGATTTATTATGCATACACAGATCTAATTTTAATTGCGTGCGCGTATATGCATCGGACACGTACACGCGTACGCGCGAATCGCGCGCATATCGCGTTAAATATACGACCGCCGAGCTGTGCAATTCGCGAATCTAACCCGCATATTATATATACTTATCGCGAGATGGATTTGCGCTCGTACCCTTTTTTCCGTTGCATCGTTCGTTGACTCCTGGCTATTTTATAAATAACTCTTGCATCGCCGCTCGCGTTTATTCGATCGCGCGACACGCGCATTAATTCTCGCTATAGTCGCGCAACTGCGCCAACCCGAAGTTAACGCGTTGTCGTACCCCTTTCAATTTCGAAAAGGAAAAAGAAAATAAAACCGAAAGGAAAACCCTAAATGGCTACAATTGAGGCATTCGAGTCGCGTCAGTTTCAATAACCGCAACAGCTCGGTTACTCTACGAGTGTACGTACCCATTTATATATATATATATACACGTCATCCGTAAGCGAGAACGCAGACGCATGTATGCACTTACATTTTTACGCACACGTGTGTACAGCGAGTTGCAATCTAATCTCGAGAGTCGCCGCGCGAGCGCAAGGGGTGAAAAAGGAAAACTAAAGAGAAAAGAAAGCAACGACACTTCTATTACAGCTGCACGTGCGCGCTTGTGCAGCAAATAATATTCTGCGCGTGATTCATTTTTTTTTCTCTCTTCTCTCCTCCTCCTCCTCCTCCTCTTCTTTTTCTTCTCTTTCAGTAGACGAACGCGCTTAAATTAACCGCACGATTCTGCACATTCTTTCGCGCCTGCGAGCGAGCCAGATTTAAAACTTTGCTGTTGGAGCATATACATGTATACATATACGCGTGTGTATCCGCGTCTAAGACAGGATAAAAAAGTATGAATTTCTTTTTTCTCATTTCGCAGAGTATCGAAAGATGAAGCTGTGGTGGAGCTTGCTGATCGTGGCGGTGGTCCTACCGTTTCTCGCTAGCGCTGCTAAAGTGAATACCAAGATCGACCTGTGGGAGGATGACGACAAGGAGGTCCTTGTGCGAATGGCTCGCGCTACCAAAGACCGCGGTGAGTCTTGAGATCCTTTGTCGCTGATACTGCTTAATTACGCGCTAATTACGAGGACTAAATTAAGTTCATTGTTCCTTTCCTAATACCTAAATGTACATCACTCCTTCTATATACACACACCATTGTATATATGCATCGTTTGCTATTTTACTTTACGAGACTCGTCGACGAAAGTGCAAGTGCACACAGCGCTCTTCTTCTTCTTCTTCGTTTTTTTTTCAAAGTTGTGTACGTATTTTCTCGTATATAGTCTTACTTGGCGAGTCTGTTCTCGAAAAACTCCCACAGTTTTATGGAGAGCTATAGCGCGGCGAAATACATACTCTCGCTCTGTCGTAGAAAAGCCGGATATGGGATTAGTCTGTAGCACAGAGAGTAGTTTTGCTGTGTGTATGTGTGGGTGTTTGCACGCGAGGAAATTCAGCTTTTGTTTGTTTTTCGAAAGAAAGAGAGAACGGACTGAGAAATGGGGTTGAACTTTGGCTAGGACTTTATCTACCGCCATATTTTAGCGGTGACGGAGTGAAGTTTTATCAATTTTTCAAAAGCCGCTATTACTCCTCGTACGAGCACACTGGAATAGATGCGCGGAGGATATTTCGAAACGATGAGTTTAGTTGACTTGCCTTTTTTTTTCAACCAAGTTCAATCGGACTCTTATTAGCGCGTTTTGGAAATGTTTTATTTTCGAAACAAAAATTACGTTACGGGATTACTGAACTCGTTTGCAACGCGGAACAGTCGAGGTAAACTTTGTAATTAAAAATGCCCGGCGCACGGTGTAAACTTTTTTTCACTAGAGTATATACAATAGACGTTTTTAATTGAACAAACTTTCGGGCTCTCATTTTCTCCATAAACATGTAAACTTGTTTTTTCGCTAAATAAAAGCACAACTCGCAATTCCGACATGCTAAATCCATCTTCAAACGCGTTAAACCCATCGTAAAAGGACGCTTGCACTCTACAGGCGTATAGAAAAAAGGAAGAAGAAAATCTCTATTGCACTCAGAAAAATTCAATTTCCTCGCTCGCGTTTAAAGTCTATGAAAAAAGTGTTCTTCCATGTGGTATATACTTATATACAATTGTGCTTGTCTGTTTGATGTCGGCGCAGCATCCGGTGCTGGTAATACTCCGAACTGCCGATACGGCAAGAGTCAGTGGACCGAGTGCGACTCCAGGACGAACATGCGAACGCGCACTTTGACTCTGAAGAAGGGCGACAAAAACTGCGAACAAATCAAGACAATCAGCAAGAAGTGCAAAAAGGATAAACGTACGTATGCGCAGAGCCCGGAATGCAACGTCGATTTCTCCGCGAGACACAACATTTGCGGATGTTTTATTTTCTTTTACTAATGGATAAATATCGACGTCGTTATTACAGCCTGTCGATACGAGAAGGGCACGTGGAGCAGTTGCATCGACCAGATCATAACGCGAATCGACAACATCAAGCCTAACAGCGATCCCTCGTGCGATAAAACGCGCCGCATGACGAAGAAGTGTAAATCCGACGGCAACAACAAGAAAGCTCAGAAAGGTGTGAATTTTAGCGGAACTATATATATATATATAGACCGTTAGCGAAGATATGTATATAAATATAATTCATTTTTCTCGGGTTGAACATTATTTACAAAGGGAGGTACGCTCCAATTGCTCTATAATAAACTTAAAACAATTTATAGCTTATGCAGCTACGCGCGCACGCCGGTTTACCTGGAGGACTAACTGGAGGATATTGCAAAAGATTCACTTGTAAAATAGTTCAATGCCGCGCGAAAAATGAAATCTTACCTCGGCTTTTCTTTTTTTCAATTCTCCGGCGAAACGCCTCGTAATAAAACTGTCGGCGCACTCTCATACGGTGCACGTATAATAGAATCGATAAACGTATAAAGCAGTCTCTAAAGCTCGTCATTTGATGTTTCTTTTTGCAGACCGATCGGAGAAGAAATCCAACAAGAAGCCGTAAGAGCCCGTATAAACAAGCGCCTGGCGAAAATCAAAGGCGTCCACCACGTCGTGAAAAAAAAAAAAATTCCAAAACTGCACAGAAGCATTCGACGACGGCGACGGCAACGAGATCTACACGAGAACTACCCGTCGTCGCGGTTGCCGTCGTACATATAAATATATATAAATATATATATTTATATATATATATATAAATTAAACAAAGTAAACAACAAAAAATATCAACACAACAGTATGTCAATCGAATCGGCGCCAAAGAAAAGCCATACGCATACGAACGCTGACACGATGCTTTTATGAGAGTATCAAAATTCCATACGCAAAGATTTATTATTATTATTATTATTATATATGAAATACGAAAGAAAGCCGCGTAAGAGCCGAGAGGCGCATTTTTTTCTGTGGATGATAATAAGTATAAAGTCTCTTTCAAGTAAAATAAAGAAAAGCGTTAAAAAAAATAAGAACATTCATTAATCAATAAAATCACTACACTCCTGCAGAGACACAATGAAACATACCTTTACACGTATATCGTGCTGTACACAGTTACACACACACACACACACACATGTATATACGCACGACCAATACGAGTCGGAGGGAACGAATCGTTTTTCTCCTCGTTGTGTAATAACAACTCTTTGAGGGCACTCGTATTGTGGATTTGAAAAGGTGACGACGGCGTGAGACATTTCGCCTCGATGATATATAACGACGCACGCGATCTTCTATTATACCGACGAAATCGAAAGAAGCGATGATTGCAGAGCTGTATATACCGTATACTCTTCTGTGATCTCGAAGCGAATTGGCTATATTCCAGTTGATATTCGCGGTGAAAGGAAGAAATTTTTTTTTCCCCGCACAAATCGATAGTAAGAAAAAAAAAATGAAAAGAGAGAAGAAAATGCGTAACGAAAATATACCGTAGATACAGCGCTGATGATACAATATGCATTCATAAAAGCGAAATATTATGTACATCGTGAATGTGGCCACGCTGTCGATTTTCTTGAATCGTGTACTTCCATCAGATATTTCTCGATATATATGTACATATAAACACGTACGCTCAAACGCACACACACACACATACACACGCGCATATATACGAAGCTGCCGCCTCTGGATATCATGAAAACACTCGCATGCACCATGTGCAAGCAAGACCGAACGAACAAATGAAATATTGATAAAACGTCGCGCGGACAGCTTTATTTTTTGTATCTTCTCATAGAGACTAACTTTCCAAATCACGATGACGCGTAGAGTCCCCTATAAAAGCTTCGTTTCTATCGAAAAAAGAAGAAAGAATAAAAAAAAAAAATAATAACAAAATCAACACACTCGAGAAGAATGTTTGTCGAGCTACTTCGACAGGTGCTCTTATCGGCGTAAATACACTTTTCTTCTCGGCGTATATCAATGCAGTACACACACGCACACACATACGAACAGTTACACCCACAACCTTCGCGTACTTACGGAATCTATACTCGTGCATCTCTATACTTCAGCTAGTTCTTATCCTTCCCTACCCCGTATAATCGTGTACGTAGAGACGAAGTAGCTAAAATCCATAATCAAATTAACGAGAATGAGAAAGCTGTGCGTAGCACACGAGCCCCGAAAGCGCGATGGAGCGTCGTTTAAGTTAAATGATAAAAGAAAGAAAAAAAAATAAAAGAAAAAAAAAATAATAATGAAGCATATACGACAAAATAACGGTTCACGCCTACGACGCGATGCAAAAAGTTTATTCTGTTACATTTGGGGGAAATAATAAAATTAGGACGATGATAATAATATTAATAAAAGAAGAAGAAGTAAAAGAGACGAAAATAAATATTCTACGACGAGTATAAAAGACTGCGAACGTGCGAGTGGGAGGATAGAGAAATTTTTGTCATTTTGCATTCGCGTCGCGTACCGATTGAGCACAAAAATCAAAGCAAAACGGAGATTTAAAAATATAACGATAAATAAACATAAAAATAGAATGGTATGTGTAGATTAAAAGGTAAACCGAGACAAAACCGGATTAATCGTTCAACGAGAAACTCATCCGTGTCTTCTTCGAATCCGAGCAGATGTGTCAAAGTTTTCTCTCGTCGAATTCTATACAGCTGATCGATCGATATGCGATTTCTATACGCGTCCTTCCTTCGTCGAATCAAAATACGCATTTACGCACGATTCGCGTCGCGCGAAAGCATAATCAAAAGCAATGTCGGCGCTTCGAAAATCAAAACCCACACGCGATACCAATCGCGATAATAATCCCTTCCAAGCGCTAATCGCGCGCAAATATATAGTGAAACCGATCGATCGAAACTCGAGTCAGAGATCTATGCGAACGCGTTGGAATTCAACTCGGTACGCAGATATAACGAAGAAGAAAACCGCGCCATATCAAGAAAGTCGCAGTGAATTATCGAATAGCCTATGTGATAAGGATAGCGTTTACCTATGTTCTATATATAGAAGACACTTCCCATTCGTCCTCCTGAAATTTACTCGGTATCTTTAGACGTCTATGCTAATTATAAAATACACACTCGTAACACACACGCGCACACGTATTGTACACAGAAAGGCAGCATTTTAACTATCTTAATAGTCAGGATGAAAAGATGAGGTAAAAAGGAGGGCAATGTCGCGCGCTCCAATCGAAAAAAGCTAGTTTTTCTCTCGGTGTTGAATTCGCGATTGATCGATTGAATTTCGATGTCTCTTATTCTTCCAATGCATTGTAACATAGCTTATATACAAAGTCGTCGAATTGACAAAAAATAGATTTAAAAACGAAGGAGAGAATGAGAGAGGAGGAGGAACGCCGACGCGTGAAATGCGTCCGCGGAGAGGGAGATCGATGAATTGCTGGCGATAATTCCTATACCACACGAGTTATACGAGAATAATCATGTAAGAATAACTATTGAGGCAAATTTTCGATGCGTTTCTTGTATTATCGCTGTCCGTAACGAATTCTTGTATCCTAGACGTTCGACGTTCGAGGCAAAATTCAATGGGAAAACAAATTAACGAAACGACGAGATGCGTTTGCATAATATTAAACGATGTAAGAAAACACTTAAACACACACGAGAGACGGTAAACGACGATCATCCTGCCAAGTCAAGATTGACTAGCGTGAAATTAAAAAGACGAAGAAAGAGTCGCAACAAAACAATAAACAAACAGTACATGAGTTTTATAAAGACGCTAAACGACATTATTGCGTATTTGAATTTCAACGTTCGCCGAAAGTACGAGGTCTATAATTCATCGTTCAACTGCATTACATTGCTTTCGCGTATACTCATAGTTTTCCTTCTTGTTTCTGAGCAACCTTATGGTTTTTCACCATTTTTTACATCGATAACGCGGATAAACGGCGAAAGATAATTATCTTTTCATTTTCATTTAAGTGAACTTGCATTATGTATATCTACTTATCTATTAAACGAAAGTGTAACCCATTACACATGTAATGAAAATCCAATGTTGTCAATAAAATTAAAATTATGTAAGAATTATTCTAATCGACTGATTCGCCTTCTGAACTTACATTATTAGGTATGAATCATCGGAGAACAATAATCGAGTAGTAGATAAAATTTTACTTTATTGTAAAAACATCCGCAGATGAGATACAAATTTTATCTAGCACATGAGCTAGGTACGAAGAAGCGTGTACGTAATACAAAGTATAAAAACTTCATAGAAAATTTTTCTTGTTTATAGTATAAAAACTTTTGAAATAACGTAAATTCTAGGAGATTTTACCTCATGAAAATCTCTTTTGGACGATTTGCAAAAATACTCACTTGCACTACCCATTCTTAATATCGATATTAGAAAAGTTTCTAAAAGTTCAAGTTTCAAGGCAGTTTCGGATGCTTGTACTTCTTAAGCTCTTACATTAGTAATCAGGTGCAGTTTCTCTAATTAAAAGTTAGTTCAATCTGTACAAGACAAGCAGAATATTCCTACAAAGTTATACGATCACACTTCGTAAAGAAATATGCGAGAAAACTGGATATACACTTTCTGTTCTGTATACAAAATAAAAAACTCTTCGCTAAGTAATTAGTCATTACAATCTATTCATGGACGGAATCGTGATTGCATCTAGGTAAGGCAAATTTTATAAAAGTCATATCAAAAAGTGAGATTCAAAAAACGACGAATATCGTAAAAGAGCAAGATTATTTGACAGCATTTTGGTGCAGTGATGAGACACATAGTTCTAGTAAGCCTAATTAGGCTATGGATATTGACAGCTCGTGTTCGTAAGACTTGCCCTCCCATTCTTGCTCGGTGGGCAGAGGCTCGTGTCTAGTTTTGCATATTCGTGGTCCAAACTTTAGCAATATCATTATTACTCCAACCACGAACAGCGTTAGGATAGCGGATGCTGGCCAGAATATGTGTAGACCCATCTTAGACTCTTATTGGGATCTCAGTAAGTCAAGTTTTGGATACAGCGATGGTAACTTAAATGTCGCTTTCTCGTTTTTGAAGTTCCATGTACTGCTGTCCTTGTTGTTGTCCAATGCTCTCCGTATCCTCCGAGAAGTACTGAACAGAATTATTTGTGTTTGCTTTGTACGTTTTGACTCCTTCCTCCAATTCAGTCAAGTCTAGAGGAGGATTGTTATGGGGTGTTACTGTCCACAGCGACTGGATCCAACGGTTACCTAATAACCATTCGAAAAAAAGATTCTTCACAACTGCTATTACTTTCCAACAAACCGATTGAGCAATGAAAATAAAATTTACCAGTATTCCTGTTCTTCCAATAGCCTCGGTACTGGGAGCAGTAGCAAAAAGCAATATTTATGATGAGCAGAAAGCCACCAATAATGGAGCAAATAGTGATGGCTACGTAGAACGGAGTGAAGTCCCCTTTAATTCTATCCTCCTCTCTAAAAAATGGATTCTTCTTGTAGGCGTCACGGTCGTCTAGAATAGACATTTCAAAAAGTTAGCTCTTTCCTCTGAAAAAGAGATACAAACAAAAGTTTATCCCTATAATCAACAAAGCCTTAATGAGCTGAATGAGCGCTACGTACGACGTATCAATGAATCACAACAAACGCGCGGAATTTAGCCTATTTCTCCAATTGTTTAAATAAAATTAAATAGAAAGCGCGCGAGATCTTGCAGTTTTGAAAAGGTAGGTCAGTTGCACAACCGCCGAGTAAAAGCAGAGCTGTCGAAATTGTAAGTCTATTTAATTTCGGTAATTGAATTTCCGAACTCGCGATACGTATAGCCACGAGAGCCAAGCCCAACGGTACGTTACCGATGCCTCATCGAGGCGTGTACTACTATACGCGTATATACTATACCGCGTATATAATATACACTCTCTCGTAAAAGTGTTGCACTCGCGCGCGCAGCGTAAATTTAGCCGATTTTTCATTTTTTATACTTCGCTCACCTTCTTCTGTTCGTCTTCCGCAGCTTCGTCTATCGGCGTTGACACCGTCTCGACTACGCTATGCCCAGCCAGTGGAATTCGGTGCAAGGGCTCGTCAACATGAGCAATTAGCGCGTGAATGGAATGTGTTGTCCGGCCGACGTGAGCAGCGGAGTCAACTCGTACTCGTAGATTGGGCGGGGCGCACCTCGCCGTATCTTTCTCACGCGACGCAGAGGTGGGGATGGAACGCGTGGACGGCGCGGATCTGGCATATGGGCATAGACCATAAAAAAGCCAGAAGGCATAAGCGATACCTGCCAGCGGCTGCCAGCAACCGACTGGTAGCCTGGTAGCGCGTGCTCGCGTGCACGGTGCGCCGTGCGCGTTATACATTTTCGGATGTAGCATAAGCGATATAGCGGAGTCGGAGCGTTGAAAAGGTGACTTTTCTCATGTACTTTTAGTCCAATTTATTGCTTTCATATTCTTCGACATTTGAACTTCATTGTTTCTAACATTTTTTCGACTTAGTACCATATTTTCGAGGGAATTGTCAAAACTATGGTTAAAGTATATTCAATTGGTACTTTTTGAAAATGCTTAGCGATATTAAGTAATAAATACTGTGTTTGACTAAATTTTACAATAGTAGAAAAGTGTTTTCGACTGATTTTTTAAAAAAACTACGATGTACATCATTCTCTTCTCATTCTATTTATATTTCATTCGCTTTCAAAGAATGACTGTTTATTATAAAAATATTACACCAACCTCGATTATTTAATCATCGCTTGAAACTATAAAAGCCATTTGAAATCTTCATTCAAAACATACATTTGGTTCTTGATATATAAATACTGCTTGGTAAAATATGCTTTTAATAGTGTATATGCAGCCTTTGTAAAAATACATGCTTTTTAAATAAATGCGTCATGTGTCATAAAAGTATTGTTGTTATGATTGTTTAAAAATAAATTATATTCTATAACATTTCATTCCTAATATTCACTACCTATACTATCTCTAGTAAGTGTAGCTACAATTGCTTGATTTTCTAAAGTTATATCTGTAGTTGTGTAGTTTACCAAATGACCATCAAATCCAAGGCTTTTCAAGTATTCCAATCTACCCTGATTCAGCAATGTTTTTACTTTGCGACCTAAAGTTTCACGCTCAGAATCTTCGGTGTCTTTGTTCAGCTTTATACCACACGTTGCCCAACTTGCAATTTTACAGAGAATTGGAAATTCATCCTTCGTAAAACCCTCTCCCTCCAAGTATTTGTGACCTACATAATTGGAAGCATTGCATTGGTGATGGCAACAAAAAGCAATCACCATTCCAAATTTTGAACTTTTACTTTTTGGTATTGAGTTTGTTATACAGCGCAATGTTAAATCTGATAAATAATAAATAAATAACTATTATTTATAATGGTTTTAAGAAAAAAGTATAGAAAATATGCAAGCTCGAAGTTTAATTTACCTGTAGCCACACCGCATATATGCTTAGCAAAAGCTACTTGGCATTGCATTTGTTGGGCTTCTGGTACATCGCTTAACTTTAGATCAGCAATATCTGCACGTATTCTTGTTACTTTAATATCAACGTTTTCATTTTTTAATTTATTGTCTTTTTTGTGCCTGTGACTAGATCTATCAATTAAAAGAATCGAAGAATTCTTCTGGTCTTTTGCTGCCTGAGCCAACCAGTATGTTAATTTACCTGTAAGAATAATATTATTAAAGCTAGAATGTTAAAATTAAAAAAAAATACCAGTCATACTCAAACTGAAATACCTCGTCCTGCTCCAAATTCTATGAAACATGTATTGTCACTAATGAAGTTAGCATTTCTCAAGTGCCCCAGTAAAGATGCTGTTTGTAGTAAATGCCGTTTACCTTCGGGTCCATAAATTGGATTATTTAACTCTTCTTTTAACACTTCGTGTGTTAATATTTCTTCAGGTATTTCTGCTAATTTGTCTACGAAACCAATAAAAATTAACATATTGAACATATTTTCAAAAGAACAAATCATCTATTGATTAAATTTATTCATTTCTTACCGTAGGAATTTTTTATTTTTCCAATAACAACATCTATAACACTTTGGTCAATCAATGATAAGGGAACATCGTTGATACATTTGACATTATCTTTCAAATTAATTCCTTTTACTACATAAGAGGGTTGAGAATCCAATTTAATCTTGGCATTGCAAGTTTTTAAATGCTTCGTTAACTTGGATTTATAAATTGTACTGCAAATAGTCTAGAAATTTTATAATATTCTACAAGATACCATCACTAATGTGATTAAGAAATTTGTGCTTGCACTTACTGCGACGGATCTAGTGGACAGTTTATCCTCTCATCGATAACCTTGTTCCAACCACTTTGAGTAGACTCGTGTTCTCCACAGAAGCTTTTACCCTTTTTCACTGACATGCGACAATAACGTTTTTTTCGTTCCACAAAAAATTGGCAGTGTTCAAAACTATTCATTTTTGCTCGATTCTCGTTGATTTCGCTAAAAACAATATTGCGATTAAAAATCTATTCAAGTAAACTCCATAGAATAATTATGATCGTAGCTCCGCGATAATAAATAAGCATTCAACAATTAATATTAACTAGAAGTCCGAACATCTGCGGCAAGAATTTCGCACACAACTTGTATAGGTTAACACAAAAATACCGCCCGCAAAGTTCCGCACTGCCAAACAACGGGCAATCGCACACCTCCAATTTTCAACAACTACCTGCAAAAGTACATCTACTCTCTGAAATACCTGAACAAAGCAATAAATTCTGCTCAAAGCTCGTTACAGAACACAAATCGACTCCGTGTCTGCCGCGAAGAGGCACACCAGCACGTTTCAAAACACGGTGGTGTACAACAACGTACAACAGCTCTCCGTAAAAAAAAGTGCGACTTTCTATAAAATCCAGTGGTGGGGATCGAAGAGAAATCGCGCTTATAGTAGCAGACGACGAAAGCCGCGAGTTCTCAACGCGCGGAGCCACACGCACATGATCCGTCCGCGGTTCTCAAGCTGTTGCATAAGCGATGGTCGTCGCGAGGAAGCCACAACGCTGTGCGGAACAAAGAGGCAACGAAGCACCTGCGCGACGGTCTAGACGACTGGCCATCGCGGACCAGGACGAGTCTCGATCGCAGTGAATGGCGCACGAGGACGAGTTGAGAACCGCCTGGGTACACGCGCGAAGTCTTCCCCGGCGAGAGGGTACACTCCGGAGGAAGCCTGAGCCTGTTTATTGACTAGACTTTACAAGTAAATTTGTTCATGGCTCGTGTTTATCGTTTTTCTTCTTTCCTTTCTATAGTGTGCATAAGCATATCTGCAGGCAAACGGATGAGTGTGCGCGTATAGTCAAATTCGATTGTACGATACGTTAGTACGTTACTTTGAAATCGCTGGATGTTAGTGTTTATAACGAGCTGTGGCGGTATCAGCACACGTGCCTTTTTTGCATATACACGAGTAGTTTTGTAAACATGTCGATGGAATTTTGCGAGTCTAGCGTTTTTTCCTCGAACTTTGATACCTGATTAAAATTTTTTTTAATGCTTCCAATGTAGAAAATGCTATTGTCAAAGTAATTGTTTCATCGAAATATTTGTGTTCTTGCAGATTATAGTTCCTATAAGAAAAGTCAGCGACAATGGCAATAAACAATAGTTACTTTGTCATGCCAATGAATATGGACAGGGTCTGTCGCATTTGTTTACAGGAGAATACAAATTTGTCTCCCATTTTTTGCAATGGACAAGAGGTAGGAAGCAATCTTGCGGATATATCGCAAAAAATACAAGTCTGCGGTGCTGTTGATTGTTACGAGCAGGATGGTTTGCCCGCTCTTATCTGTGATGTTTGTGTATACAAGGCAAATGTTGCACATGAATTTAGACAATTGTGCCAGCACTCCGATGCTCGATTAAGGCTTTATTATAATAAACCTGCTAAGTTTAATGCAACTGTACGTAATTAAATTACTATTAAGATACTTGTTCCTGCAAGGAACGTTGTTATTTATTATATACCCATTGTTTTAGGATTCGGGTACACAAACAGATATAGAAGTTCAGGTACTATTAACTAAAACAGCCGAGGAGATACAGAACGATTATTTTGTAAAAGAAGAAGTTTTGAATAGCCAGCAGTTTCATAATGCAATACCTAATGAAGAGTACAATCCAGAACCTCAGACCAATACCGTTGTTACAACGATGGAATCGGCTATGCCCACGGTTCATGTGAATATGTCAGTTGAAGATGACAAACTGTTCAATTGCCATTTAGCTTTTGAAGAGCAGCCTAAAAATGTCGATAAAGCACCTGAAGTTGTTGCCTGTGATAATCAATCTGTTGAGTGCGTGCAAGAATTAATTCCAGTTTCTACAAATTTAATCGATAGCGTTTGTACAATAGAAGCAGATATAAGTAGTGCAGCAGATAGTGCTGTGAAAAATGACGTTAGCTATTTTACCTACATCACGAAAGAAGAAGAAAATAACGAGGAGGAAGATAATACTGTACAAAAACGTTCTTCAACGAGGAAAGCGAAGTCTATGCCAAGGGCCGATCTTTACGAAGAAATTGAAGATGACAATTTCTTTGAGTCAGTAAGCGAGAATCAGAATTCCGAAGAATCATCCTTCAAGTGCGAATCCTGTTCCAAACGATTTCGTACTTCTAAAGGCTTAAAGAAACACCAAATGAGTCATGAAAAACAGTACTCTTGTGAGATTTGCGCGAAGACATTTTGTAAGTTAGGGAACCTAGAGAAACATAAAAACATTCATACGACAAAGCCGCACGCCTGTCAACTATGTCACGCGAGTTTTTCCAAGTCTCAAAGCCTCGTCAAGCACCTCAAGTCGCATACGGAGAAAGTTAACGACATTATTAAGCAGATTAGCACAGACGAAGAAACGCCAGCAGAAGCAGACTTGAAGAAGAGTCCGAAGAGCGAAGAGTCGGACGACGATAGCGGGACGGTCAACGAGCCAGACGCTTTCGAAAATGCTCCGGAGATCTTCAAGTGCGAAGAGTGTGGTCAGTACTGTTCGACGCTGAAAAATTTGAAACGACATGCTCTCATACACGGGGAGAGAAAGTACTCCTGCACGGTTTGCAAAAAGTGGTTCTTCCGACCGGACACCCTGAAGAAGCACGCGGAAAGACACGGACACGGTTTGCTCGATAATCTAGCCGACGAAAACAAGCTGTACGAGTCCGACGACGACGGTTTCCCATCGACGATGAACAACGGCTCAACGGCGGACATCGATGGCGCCAAAAAAGACGAAAGCGAAGAAGAGGGCAACGGAGAGTACAAGTGTCAACACTGCGACAAAGTCATGGCCACGAAGAAGGGCCTGCGCCGGCACGTAGCCATGCACAAGCCCAAACCCGAGCCTGCCGTCTGCGAGATTTGCAAAAAGGTCTGCGCCAGTCGAGCTCGCCTCACTCTCCATCAGAAAACTCACAACAAGCCCAAAGAGAAGGTTCCCCGCGAGTACCTCTGCCATATCTGCAGTAAGGTGTACCCGAGCAACTCGTCCTTGACATATCACATGCGAACCCATTCCGGAGTTAAACCCCACGTCTGCAAGACCTGCAACAGTGGCTTCACAACGACGACGAGTTTGGCCAACCATATGCGCATCCATACCGGAGACAAACCCTTCGTCTGCCACGTCTGCAGTGCCGCGTTCGCCGTGAGCTCGGCCTTCCGGAGGCATCTCACTCGACATACCGGCGAAGCCAATTACCTCTGCAAGACGTGCGGCAAAGCTTTTAAGCGGCTCAGTACCCTCAAGGAGCACACGTACACTCATTCCGGCGAGAAGCCCTATGTCTGCAAGACCTGCGGCGCGGCTTACAGTCACAGCGGCAGCCTCTTCGCGCATCAGAAACGCTGTCGTGCCCAGTTCAACGAGATCCCCGTCGAGGACCATCATCACTCTGTCGCGCATCACATTCACGTCAACAACCAGTCGATCCAGTCCGCGGTGCGCTCGCTTACCGTGATAGGCCAGATCTTCTGAGCGAGCGAAGGGAATCTTTGTCAACCTGTTGAATTGCGCGCGCCCAGCGTGCCCCGCGTGCCCGCATCTTTCCTCCGCGTGTGAGCGTGTATCGTACGACTGAAACTTTCATACGCGTTACCGCCTATTCTTTTTTTTATAGTGACGATTATAATCATGTTACAATCTTCATTTTCTTTTGTTAGTTGCGTATGATTATTAGTGCTATTTTTACGCTGTATTTTTTTTTTAATACATAAGTGTTAAGTGGCTTTTTTACAGTTAGTTAGCGATTATTAACTAATCTAGTTGTACATTCATTGAATAAATATTTAATAACATTGAAAGTTAACTGTGGATTTGGCGTTTCATTAATACTCACTATAACAGTTTACAAAAAATATGTGTACTCGTTATATTTTTTCGAATTTCATTAAAAACTTAAATTTAATATTATACAAATTATATACCATTTCATAGATACACAAGTCTGTTTTTACCAATAGAATAAATATCTAAAATAAGACGATAGTATAATTTCTACAAATTGTCGATGTCTACATGATTCAAATTCTTCTCCTTCTTCTGCAAAACTTGATATCGACGCCATACGGAGGCTCTTGTTCTTCTCAACATTAATGCTAGATCAGCAAATTTTCTATCTTTTTTTATGACAATGTCGTCTGATCGATCTGCTTTTTTACGCATAAAATCAAGTATTATAAAGTCCTCGTCCGGCTTATACCTACAAATATTCCGATTAATGATTTATAATGGTAATATTGTATTTGAAAAAACCTTGATTAACAATACTCGTTTACATACCTAGTAACTTTATGAGGATCATAAATGACTTTAAATCTATTATAAACACTATACAGCGATCTATCAAATAATCCATCAGCCAAAAATCGAACAAATTTCATTCTCTCTTCTTTTTGTTTCAAGAAGAAATCTTTATTTTTATATTTCATCTGGAGAAATGGCTTGGGATTTGTGGGATCCCAGTTGTGTGACTAAAAAATAAATACATATTAATAATTTGTACATTATTATAAATTCTTTGATAAATTTATATAAAGAATTCATTTATCCAATTTTACCTTACAAAATATTATCCAGTTTTTCCTAAGAATTTGATCTTCGTTTTCTGTGAATGAACCTACTCTTAATGTACTATGTTTTTGAAATTCTTTTTTTTCATGCCTAGTGAGATTTCGTGTACCCGATTTTGTTTCTATCAAGTGTTGGGGAGGCACAATATGCCTTAAATTAATGTACAAAGACTTTAAAAACTGAAAATGATAAATCGCAAGTTAATATAATGGTAAGGTAACAATTAAAAACGCTAATGTTATATAACAATGACAGTAAAGAGTTGTGTGATTACCAAAACCTCCTCTTCTGTAGGATAATAAGATGTTCTGTTTATCATCATCATGCCTATTTCAACATTGTCATCTTCTTCATCAAAGTCAATTTCTTCCATATCACGATATTCTTCATCTTCTTCTTCTTCTTCTAATTTAATATTACAATCTGAACTGTTAGAAAATTCAAAGTGCTTATCTTCATCTTTGTGCCTTCTGAAAAATGAATCCAAAGCTGATAACTTCTTTTTTTCACTTTTTATATCTCCTTCAAACTTGTTTACATTTACATCTGATTCATCATCTGAACTCTTTTGAGAGACCTTGTCTTTATCATTTGTTTCGTATATTTTTTTATACATAGAATCAGTAACATCTGTATTGGTTACATCAAGTAATGTCTGATCTGATTCTGAGTTTCTGAGTTTCCTTCTAGTTTTGGAAGACTTGCAATTGGAATCCAATTTATTAGTTAAACTATTTTTCTGAGATTCGATAATTAAATTGTTATCGAGCTTTTCAATTCCAAACTTGGAATATTCAGAATTAAATGATTCTTCTAGTACTACCTCAGGCTTTATTCCTAACATTATTTCCTTAGTATCATGATTCCATGAACTTATTTTTCCAGATTCATGATCAGAAATAGAAGTTTTTGTATTGACAACATCAATGGAATCAGATTCTGAACTAGCAAGTTCACATTTGATTGTAGGACTACTAGTTAAAGAATTTTTCCTACATAAATTCTTTTTTCGAGATTTGTTACAAATACTTTGTAACTGTACATTTTCATCACCGTCTATTTCTGTGGGCTGTGACGTTTCTTGAAAACTACTACTTAATGTATTTCTAGCTTTTTTCTCAGACTCAGGATCAGAACCTGTATTATGAATGTCTACTTTAAATGTATGCACAATTTTATTACTGGTTTCTTCTGTTAAATTGGATTTTAACTTTTTAGATTTTTTCTTTATTGTAGATTTTAATGTGTTGGTAACTTCATTAGGTGATTCCATTAATAAAGTTGATTTATTTCCATGCTGTTTATATTGTAAAACATTCTTGCCAATAACTTCAGATTCATCAGACTCTGAAACTTCACTAGCTAATTTTATCGAGTCATAATCAGTTTTTTTACAGTGTTTCTGTATTTTTTGGTTTTGCTCATTTGTTTTCTGTTCAGATCCTGAACTTAAAGTTTGACTTCTAATCCTAGTGGTTTGTACTGCAACTATTGACTGTTTATCAGATTGTAGTTTATTTAAGTTTTGATCTTTTTTTGAATTCAGTTTACTTTTTCTTTTTATTTTGGATTTATGACTCCAATCATCTTCTATTTGACTAAATTCAGAATCAAAGTTGCTGGTTTCATCTCTTATACCATCAGCTTCAGGTCTATTAAACTTGTTATTAGGAGAAGATTTAGAATTTAATTTATTAATATTTTGTTCAACCTCAGTATTAAAATCTGTACTTATTAATTCATTGACAGAGTTTTCACTATTATTGTTTTCTTTTAAATGATTTTTTAAGCTTATACTTTCCTGTTCTTCTTGAGCATTGGATACATTTGGGATTATTAATTTCTTTTTTACTCTATGTGTTATCTCATCAACTCTTTTCTTTTTTGTTATAGCCTTGGAATTATTCCTATCCTTCTTTTTCAATGGGGAAATTTCATTCGTTGAACTATGTTCAGAATCAGAGATTGAACTATTGTTTTTACGTTTTAGGTTTTTCGGTTTTAGATTGTTTTGTGGCTTGTCCATTTTCTTATTTTCACACTCTTTCTTTTCTTCTTCTGCTTCAAAACTATTATCCTGAGTATTGCTGAAATCATCATTTTGGATATTTGATTCTGTAACATTTTCCTCATGAGATTTACTATTTAATTGGGAAAAGGTTACATTTCTTTTAATGTTTTTCTGCTTTATCTTTTCTCTTTTTGCATTCTTTGCTTTTATGATGGACTTAGATTTCAAATTGATATTACTTTTTCGTATAAGATGCAATGATTCTGCAAGCTTATCATTCATTTTGGAATCTGAAACTGTTGATTTTTCATCTTCGTTATCAGCTACAGATTCAGAAGTGAGACGTTTACAACTTATTTTTTGGGTTCTAGTAATTTTCGGAACTGCTCAGTTGAAAGAAAAAGATAATAATAAATTAAAATTTAAGTTCATTATGTGTAATTTTCTTTTACAAATAAAATACTTTACAATATTTACAATTAATGTTATATGATAGGTTATGATGACTCTAGGTGTAACAAAAAAAAATGGTAATAACTATAAATTAAAACATTCAACTTACTCATTATATTGAGAATTTAAATTGTCTGCTCTTGCGATACATATGTAAACAAAATAAGTGCAATAAAAGTTAAAAATAACAAATGCCACCACGAGTTTTCCACTCGGTTCAAGTAGTGCATGCGCCTAATAGCCGAGTCAACAGACAATAATAAATTCTCATAATAAATGTGCTTCAGGTACCGCAAGTATGAAGACGCTAAAATCCCTAGTCAATAATAGGAACACTCGGAACATGTAATATTGCAATAAGTATTTTTTAAATGAAAAGTATTGTAAATTTAACATTGGATGTTAAGAGGATAATTAAAGTGAATATAGTATGAAATATTTTATTCAACATTATTATTGTGCGTGGGTAAGAGGTAAAAAATACTTGTACGTGCTGAATTTCATTTTCTTTTTTTGTTGCATATTATATTACTAAAATGTGCTACAACGTAATACTAGTGGAATTTTTTATATACTAAATTGCAAAAGTTTGTTTAAATTGCAATTTTTGTATTAGTTGATGTTTGCTGGTAAATAAGTTGTAACATATAGCAATACATTTTATTATATTATCACTTCAATTATTACAGCAAATGTGAAGCTTCTAAGGTTTATATTTTAGTAAACATCCATTGAAAATACTTTCAAACTGTGTTTTCAGAGCACTGATATGGTTAAATTTCAGTGACCAACAATAAAACCTTGAATTCTATTGTAAAATTGTTTGCTCAATATTTAGATTAAATAAGGAGATACAAATATATTTTCATTTTAGTTCGACCCTAAGATTAAATGATTATACTGTACTTATGACTTCATTGCTATTATTGTATAATAAATTAACAAAACAGCCTAATAATTCAGTTATTTTAATTGAACTTTTTCGATTTCTTTTATTTTTATAACACTTGATTCAAAATACAATGCATCCCGATATTTATTGAGAATTTTTATTTACTGATTTGCAATATATATGACAAATATTGACACTATTGTTATTTAATATTTATATTAATTTGTATAATATATTAGCTATGGGGGTAATTGTTTGCAGTTTGGAAACTGCAACGTCGCGAAAAACTCTAGAGTAAAGAATAGGTAATAATTTTAGAGTGAAGTTGGCTGCTCGGTATAATTTGTGTGCTCTGAAGTTAAATGACGAGCACTTTATGTTATGAGTTTCAAGTTGAGAGTCAAACTTGGATGCAAATGTTGTTAGTTGTTTATTGTGTATATTTGGTTATCAGATTTATAGGGATTAATTGATATACACAGCAATTATACAGTAGGTTTATGTTTGTGCTAAATTTTTCAATACATTAAATTGTTAATTTTTCATTAGAAACAGTTTATTTGCTTACAATTTATTTTTTTTCCAACACCGATATTCATGATACTTTTATTTTCAATATAAATAACTTTTAATTATAGAGGATATGTAAGTATATTTTTAAAAGATAATTATTTGTTTATGATGTCACAGCAGTATTTATTTTTCTAATTTTATATCTTTGTTCGTTTTAGAAGATGACACCAAGGTAATTTAATGCAAAATCGGTGTTTTGAGAACAGTACTTCAAGGAGCGATATATAACCTAGTCACGGGAAACTAGTAAAAATAAATATTATCAAAGTTTTAAAAGTGTCTTCATTATGAATAAAGGCAAGAAAAATAGTAATCAAAGGGGGAAGAAAGGCTTTAAAGGCAAGTCAAATTTATCAGATGAAATCACTCGAAAACTATGTGATTGTGAAGCTACAAAGCATCCACTCGTGAATAACTGTGTTAACTGTGGAAGAATTGTATGCCTTAGTGAAGGACCAGGTCCATGTTTCTTTTGTGGTCATATGGTAACTTATGAAAATGAACCATTGCAACCTATAAAGTTGACAAAAGAGTCAAATAATAAAAACAAACGATCTTCTGATAATAAAACTATTCCAGAATCAGATGCTTCTGCTACTTTAAGATTGAGAGACAAATTACTAGACTTTGATAAAAACTGTGCTAGTAGAACTAGTGTAATTGATGACGAGTGTGATTATTATCAAGCTAATAATCTTTGGTTGACCAAAGAACAGAGGGAGCAGTGGAAAAAATTAGAAAATGCATCGCATGAACAGAAGCACAAGTCTCGTTTATTACAGAAATTGTCTGTAGATTTTACTGGAAGAGTACACGAAGAAATAGAAGAAGATCCTTTGGTAATGTTTCATAATATGAACAGTATACAAGATAATAGGCACTTTGATTTGAAGTCAGCTTTCCCACGAGATAATCACCATGAGATTTTGAAGGGACCTGTATACATAGGCCATAGTTTACCTTCAAGTGGTTTAGAAAAAGAAGAAGATATTAATAATCGTATCCAAGATAGGGGATATTTAGAAATATCAGATCAAGGGGTATGTATGAGTATGCATCAGCCTTATGCTTCTCTATTAGTCAGAGGAATCAAACAGATAGAAGGCCGTACATGGTACAGTTCTCACAGAGGTAGACTTTGGATAGCTTCAGCTGCAAAGGAGCCTACTTCTGACGAAATAGCATCATTGGAAGAAATGTACAGGCTTTTGACTGACGAAGAAATTCAATTTCCTAAGTCTTATCCGACTGGTTGTTTGATTGGTTGTGTTAATGTTACCGATGTTTTATCACAAGAAGAATATGACAAGCTTCACCCAGAAAACAAAGTTGATAGTCCTTATGTATTTATTTGTGATAACTATTTTGAATTACCAATGAAATTTCCTATACAAGGAAAACACAAAATTTATAAGTTAGATTCAGTAATTCATCGAGCTGCATTGAACTGTTTAGAAAAAGTTATGCAAAATTCACGAAATATTAATTAAGAGGATACGTGCTATATTGTTGATTCACTTTTATGTAATTTATGTATTTTTGTAAAAGGTTAATTAAAAAACCAAATGAAAAAAGTATATAATGTTTTTAAGAGAGTTCCTAGATAACAAAATTTTTAATTTATTTATTATTTCTGATAGAAAATTACAGAATTGTCAGTTAAGTAGAATTATACTAATGCAAATCATTACTTTACATAAATTGAAAATATTCAATTAATAGATTTACAATCAAATGAATGTTTCTCAATTATTTTTTCTTCTTTTTATGAGAACGATTATCACTATCACTGTCACTATCATCGCTGTCAGAGGAACTGTGCTTTCGATGTTTTCGTCTTTTACTCTTTGACTTTTTCTTCTTTTTCTTATGTTTCTTTTTGGTATCTTCTTCAGAGTCAGACTCTGAATCTGAGGAAGAATCAGCACTGTTTGAATTGCTTGAATCGCTGGATTCCTGTTTCTTAAGCTTCTTCTTGCGCTTTTTCTTCTTTTCTTTCTTTTTCTTTTTAGCCTCTTTTAACTTCTTCTTTAATTCCTTTTCCCTTAACTCAGTCAAAGGAGTTACGTAGTTCTCGTCACTATCTGAACTTGTGCTACTTACGTCGAGAACTATTTCTTTGTTTGGGTCGACTTTGACAAAATTTCGACACTGGAAGGTAAGATGTCCTGCATAACCACATTTCTTACAAGCTGGACGTACATCTTTGTTTTGGGGTATTAATCTTGCAAGAAACTCTGGATCCATTTGCTGCACAACATGTATGTAAGTATGTTTTAAAATGAATGAAGATTTTGATATATGAATTTCTGTTTATAAAAACTAATACCATGCATTGTATAATAATGTATCTCTAATCTACTTTTATTTATAATCTCTTTACTTGTTATAGAACTTACCATTTTTGAAGGTTATTTTTGTATATACACCTACAGTTACGAAATAAATAGATATATTTCAAATTTATATATCACACAGTAATTAGATCATAATCAATCCAGAAACCCGTCGTCATAAACTGCACGAAAGCTGTTTAAAATCACGTATTATAATCAGATTATGGTAAACTAATCCAAAAGTCGTCTTGTCGTCTATAAACTATTGTTGTGTCCGTTGTGGAGGTTATGATACCACCGCCAGACGCTATAGGTCGAACGTACATTATATATATAGTCAATACGACAATCCGCGAAATTCAAAATTTCGTCCCCCTTACCCATAAATTTCCGTTGAATCGTCACTATACGCTTAAAACATTCATGAAACTTATCGTTAATTTTGAAAAATGAATAAAAGTCTTGTATCATAACTTGGTGAATTGTTATTGCTTTCTGAACCGTAGATGAAAATTTAGATTACTGTTCAGTAAAATCTGAAATTCAATGCGGGAATTAAATAATCAAGAGTTTACGATTTTAATTCGTCTAATTAGTTAAGTATCAAATAGAAATACTAAATACAGAGAATTTTGTTTTGTGATATTGACTGTAATTATTAAAAAAAAAAAACGATGAAAGTTAATAAAAAGTTATCGAATGTTAAACTGTTAATTGAAGTTCAAATTATGAAATTGTATCTAATGTTAAAATAAAGTAAGTATGTAAAATGATATCTTAATTCACACACACACACACACGCACACACACACATATATATATATTTAACAACAGTCGTACAATCACTATTTACAAAGAAAATAACAAACTGTGTATAATTTGAGTGCTTGCTATTTGTTACGTAATACAATATATGTAATATGTAAATACTGTTGCAAGGATTAGGTATTATTCTACGTAATATACTACAGCAAATGATATACGGTTAATACGCTTGAGCAGCAATACCAATCAAACATTAATTATTGATCGAATCGATGAAGCGTCAATAATTAACTGTATCAAACAAATATTAATTGCGAACAAATAATTAGAAAATGCATCAATCCTTTATTATTCTACAACGACAATTGGTAATTTTTATAAAAAGATATAACGTAATACATATTAACAAATAATTATTTTACTATATAAATAGATCCAAGAATAATTGACTGCTTATAGACGAAGTCAAGTTGAATTGTACTCGAAATGATATTTTGCAGAAACATAAAAAGCCAATAGCCAAATGTTTGCGATCGGAATCCCGTGGGTGAAATTCGAAGTACGAGAGAAAAGCATAAACGGAAAAGATACAGTAATTATGCGGATAATAGAATAAGAATAAGCCAAAAGAAGAGTCGTATAGATGTTTTGTACAAAGAGAAGTATTTTATTACAACATTATATAAAATCTAGTGTTGACACGTCTCAGTTCGCGATAAAATATGAGTCCGTTGAAACGATATACGCACGCTAGGGCATTCCTTTTTACTTTACACTTTCTTTTTTATTACCCTCCTTATAGATTTTACCTTTTTCTCTCCCCCCCCCCCCACCCCCGCTCTCTTTCGTCGTCACTGCACGCGAGTCACTTTCTTCGTTATTTTAATTATTATTCGCACCTCGCGTTAAGCCGAGATTATGAGGTTCTGCAAGGTTCTACCTTATGAATCTACATATATATTTTCGAATATATATACGTATGTATATAGTAAACGAGGAATATCGTAATCTGCAGCTTTACGCAGATTATTTACGCGCAAGCGAATTAAGCAATGATATATATATATATATATATATATATATATATGTGGGTTGAAAAACTAGTTATACAGTGGCTTATTAAATATGCAACGCGAATGCATTTTACCATCTAGTTTCCTTTTTCAAATTACTCCTTTATCGCGTTTAAATATAGTCGCTCACTTTCCTTCGTTTACTATAGCTACTTATGCATCGATGTCCTATATAAATTCATAGGGCGGAATCTTATCAACTTTTTATCTCATCTACGTAGCTTATAACGTTTTCACGCTTATATCTCATCGGCGTAACGCGGATATATATATTTATTATTGTTTTTTTCCCTCTATTCTGTTATCTCTCTCTCTCTCTCTCTCTCACCCGCTCTTTAAATATACCTGCGCGTTCGCGAAAAATACATCGACGAGAAATACATTTAGTACAAAATAAACACATTCACGTATATGTATATATATATATATATGCCGTGTAAAGTTAATAACCGCATTAGCAAAGGTTCATTCCTTGCCTTTTATAGTTATAATATAGTAATAGAAACATTATGTGTATATCGCATACAATATACGTCACATCACATTGGTACTATAAACTAGATTTTTTAGAATGACACACATCGACTATTGGTTTATTTGCATGACCCGCACGCGAACAAAAGATCATATCGCGTTCATCGATTTTCGCGGCCGAACTATCATTCCTCCTCCGATCAATGAATTCGCGTTCTCGCCGCTGCTCGCATTTGATTTCTTTGCTTTTCCTTGTCATTAATCCTTTTATCACCACACTTAATCGTCTTACATATCGCCACACTGACGCTATAGCTTTACGCGACACATTTTACACAGACCGTATATCTTTCATTATTTTGCTTTTGACGTTTCACCGCGAGTAGGCAATAATTATGCTACTTTTACCGCATTTTTCTCGCCTCTTCTTTGCAGTTTCTCTTTTGTATAATCTATACTCGTTAATGTACTTCTTATTTTGCGTTAACATTGAGGCGGCGCTTCGTCGTTTGCATATACTTGCGATAATTGTCCGTCGGCTTTTATTAGGATGCGCGCTTGCGATTCGGCATATTGCTGTGGAATCCGGTGAATTAGAGCAATCATTTTTTATATAGCTATAGATTTTCATTTCTGTACATCGCGGGGTTGAGATGAGCGTTTGGCGCGGTTCTGCTGTATTGTTTTGGTTCATTGGAATTTTGCCGCTCGTACGCGTGGAGAAAAGCGCTTTTTTATGCAATATAGTTGTTTTTTGGTTTTAGCTCATCGACGGTATATAAGATAGATATATGCGTAGGCAAGTTTATACTTTTTTTCTTATCATAGAGCGCTTCATGGACATTTAATGATTCACGACATCGACATTGTAATTATTTTGGTTATCTTTAATTATTCTTTTGTTTTATTTCATCTATGTTTCTTGTTTTTAATCGTTTCACACCTTCACACCTAATGCTTATTTTAAATAATCAAATGATCATTACTTCAATGCGCTAAGTTACACGTAGTTATTATAGGAGCGCCTTTTCAGCTTTCGCATCGTTATGCAGTAGACGTATAGATATATATATATATATATATATATATAATTTATTACTTTTCATTTGTTCAATATTTAGGAGTTCATAACGTTAAGAAAATGTTGGCTTTGCGCGCGTATCTTTCGACGCTTCAAGTCACGTCTTCAGTTTGTTATTTAAAGCTTGATAGATTTAAGAAAAGTCGTCGACTTTTTTATTGTTAATTCGTGGTCCTCGAAGTTTCGGGATTTATTTTCTTTGGTTACCCGTGATTTAGAAAAAACTTTAACGCTTAAGAAAATTTTCACGTCTTTTCCACTTATTTGGTTCGTAAAAAATGTATTCTTTTCCGTTATCAACGCACTGATCAGCGTATCGGATGTGGTTGTTTAGCTCTTTTTCTTCGTTTTTGACTTACGTACGATCGAGTAGTATTCGCAGTCTATTTCAAGTAAAACTTCCAAACTTCGCGCTCTTCTCTCTAAAGGTATTCTAAGCGAGTTTTTGTTCTGTTGCTTTTTCTTGCTCTTGCCAGCGGTTCGCGTCTTAATTGCCGACGACTTACAGAAAAACGTAGTCTAATGTTAGGAAAAAGTTGTACTGTACTTTTTATACTAAGAATAGAATTTATTTTTTCCTTTCAAACGCGTAGCGCAATATTGTAAAAATGTTGAGATATCAAGCGCAATTGAGCATCGCGTCAACTTTACTGTTACGTATATTTCGCGTATCGCGCGCTGTCGAGTTTCGTACGCATGAAATCGCATAAATTCTCTTTTCAGTATAAGTTTTTCAACTTGACGGACTAGCACATTCATTTTTAGAAATATTATGCCGTACTCTAAGAAACTACGACTATTTTCATAACTATGCGCAATGCCTTATTCAGCGAACAATTAACCCAACGATAATGAAGCTTTCAACGCAACAATTATAAAGTTTGCGATGACTTTATTAAAAAATTTACGTCATTGCTGAAAATGAAAAAAGTACCATTAAAATATTCTTCATTTGAAAACTGTGAATAAGCCCTGTATGTATTATGTATAAGTAGAGAAAAGAGCTTTAGCCAACGCTGAATACTGCATTCGAACTAATCTACATCTAATATATTATCTATAATGGCTACGTTCTACAATGTACAGCTTATAGCTTAGATCAATGGCAGATCCGGATAATGAAATATTACTGTTCATAGCGCGCATTCGAGTACGACAATTAATTAAATAGCTTTAGCATAGGCTTCCATTTAATCGATTTTACGACCTGCCATTGATTAATAATAGTCGCTAAATCACAGAATTTATGTAAAAGGAAAGACAACAATCTTGACTCTCGTATCTCTTCTTTGAGCTTGTTTTTCATTGCAGTGCATAGTTATATATGTCTATAGAGGAGTCCAATTTACGAGTATGAAAAAAATCTCTTAGCGCCTTAGACATGTACAAAGTATATGTATATATAGTAATATCTTCTTATTTGGATAAATTAAGGGGACAGTCTTATCTCAACTCGTAAACGTTAAATGATTCCAATCGAATAATGACACACTTTTGTTGCTTTTGATTACAAAAATTATGAATGTTTTGCTCTTTTATTTCACACAATTAATTATGTTCGTTCGTTTAGTTTAATATAACATTCGATAAAAAATATGGATAGTATATATACTAAATTCGGAAAATATAATTGTTTACAATTTTGTATTTCTGTTTGTCAGTGGCTTTCCATCGATACGGGAAGAGTCGCTGATTTATCTTTCATTACGAGTGCGTATAATAGTAAAATTGAGCTTTTCCTCATTTATAGTATTAAGTAAACGGCAGTATCGTCACTTGAAATATATATTGATTTTCCTCCTTTGATATAAAATTATTTTTTCCGTCGCATATCGCACCCAACAGACCTATCTTTATATCCAAGACATATAAATATAATGAGTGTTCTTTTTAACATTGAAAATAGGTATACAACGCGCGTATAATAACTTCGTATGATATTTTACATTAGCACAACGAATATGTGAGATAAGGAAAAATAGTTAATCCCACATTTGATGAATAATAATAATAAGTTTTGAAACTAGGTTTGCGCGACTCGCTCATTCGCGCTAACAACTGTCCCCTTAAAACTCAATGAACTTCGCGTAAAAGTGGAAGTATATTATCACATTGAACAAACGCTTCGTCGTAGCTTCATCGTACAGTGAACATTGAAAATTATTGAAATCGTCGTATTTATAATATAAACAATCGGGCGATTCGCTATTTATACGGAAACATCATTTACATATGAGCAACGAAGACTGCTTTTGCTTTTCTCATCAATAATACACACATAAGTCGGTTAAGCACGAATTTCTTCGTTACAAATATAATTTTCATAAATCATCGTCACCTTCATAATACGACTCTTGGAATGACAGCGAATTGGAATATCTATAATATACGTAAAGGACAGTCGAAACTTCCCAATTACTTGTAACTTCTTTTTTTTTTATTTATACAACGTTAGCATACTGGTCCCATCGATGCAAGTATTATATATATATAATATGATATATATGAATCTATTTATGTTATATATATATATATATATATATATATATTCCTCCGCGAGCGTTGTTTACGAATTTTCAGTCCCTCACTCAGCTATACGGTTCGTCGCCTTGGACTTTGATGGAAAGGCCAGCTCTCTTTCGCTTTTGAAATGAAACGGAAATTGAAAAACAAATTATTTAACGTGCACGTGTACGTATATCGCAGAGCTATCTCGCGCACGCGAGTCCTCGATCAGTTATAACCTTGGCAAACGACAATTAATTAACAAGTTCGCGTATTCGCGTGGAGCTAATACAATGCGACAGAAGATGCAAAAAACGAGATGACCTTTCGCGTTGCTGTAACCCTCGTTCTGCGACCTCTCATTCACGCGATATTCTCGAACATTCACGATACATACACGTATGCGGCTGCATACGAACGCTGTAATTAGTCATCTGCGCTCGTCTGTGCGTATGCATACAGGTAATGCTATGCGTATACACACACACACACACACACACACACAGTAATACCATCGTAGATTTAATTTTTTTAATTCGCCACCGTATTACCTTACGCAGTGTGTATAACAGCAAGCTAAAATGCAGGCAGAGGTTTCCTCGGCTAAAAAGAAAAGTGGAGACACGACGATGGGAAAGCGGTTTTTCTCCTTTTTAAACAACGCGAGGGTATATACGCTCTAATGTGAATCGCGGTAATTTATACTTTGCAGCTGTATTTATCTTTGCGCACAGCTCTTCGTCTCGTCGTCTCTCACACCTCGTCGCTAAAAATCACAATCTAATAAGACATTTAATAACCGTTACTCGGAGTGATCACAGTTTGACAGAAGGCGTTCGGTACCATAACGTTCTTTTTTCCCCATTTGTTTTTATCTTGACGTTTCGTTTGATTTGTTTGCTATTTCGCTTAACACAGTATACGGCATTTCCCGTTTTTCTTCTGGCGCTCAATACAATCTTCAGCATTTATATATTGCGTACGCGTAGCCGCGTTTCGAGTACACGATACGGAGTCATACGCACCTTGGCGAGCGTTTTGTATTACATTTCTTTTACTTTTTTTCTGTTTTTTTTTTATTTTTCCTTTTTTAGACAACAATGATATATGCATATATTATAGACTTGTATTATATAACAATATATATATGCTTCGGAAGAGTTATTTACAATTGAGGACTTTATTCTTACTTCGTACTCTTTGTATAAGTTTTGCTTTCTTTCGGCAAGGAATTCGTGTCTGTGTCCGTGTGTGTGTGTGTGTGTTATGTACATATATAAGCAATTCTTTCTCTCTTCGCGTTCTGCATTTGCAGATAATAGGGTAGCTTGAATATCAAAAGTTAACAGTCGACAAGTATGAAACTTCGACCGTTTTTCGCAACAGTTTTGCGCGTGTATGTGTGTGCAGGTTTCTCTTGTTGCGTTTTTTTTTCTCTCGCTTTTTGAGCGCTCGCGTGAGGAGAATACGAGATATGTCTTCAAAGGAAGTACGAAACTAAAATGTAAGACGGAAGTCGAGCTTTTTTTTTTATCGTTAAGGGGATATCGTAGACAACGCGACACGATAGCGACTCAAGCTCGAGTCGTGCTTTTCGTTATTTGCGCAAAATTATCTTACTAACGAGAAAAACTCGGTTGATAACAATGTATCATCACGCGAAGTGTCTCGTGTCAACAGTGATTTGAGCAACGGAAATATTCCTCGACGTAAATGCTTAAATTACTCTTGCGCGATGCAATATCGTTTGAACAGATTTTCCAAATTTCAAGACGATCATCGTCTTGAAGTTTCTTAAAACTTTCGAGCCAACTTCATCAATATCGTCGTACTATTCGTTGTTTGCTTTAATTAAGAGTCAACCATTTCATTTGAAACTTCAGGAAGATTTTTCATTTAAACGAGAATTCGCATTCGAATTATTTTTATTTACGATCAAAGCAGACTGATAGTTTGTCTTTGAGATTGAGAGAATCTTAATTAATCAGCGTGACTCCGACATCCCCTTGAGAATAAATTATTCTCTAAAGAAAGATAAAAATAATCGGTATACGAAATCTTGCGAAGAAATTACTAGGTTCTCGAACCGTCATCAGTCCTGTTATGCAAATGCGATTCTATATAATTTTTTTACTCTCTCTCTCTCTCTCTCTCTCTCTCTCTCTCTCTCTCCCTCTCTCTCTTTCACAATGTAACGAAAGTACAGTAGCGCTGCAGTAGATATAAGTATAATAATAATAGCACATTCCAAACACAAACTTATCATTTACGTAAAATTATAAATCATAAAATTGCCTTAAATATCGAGTATTATACAGAATAAAAAAAAATGCGCGCACCGCAGTGTACAATTAATATAATACGCGAATACATAAATCACGTCGTTAAGAAATGGTCGCACCGCTTTCGTGCTACGCGCATAAAAAAACCCAACCAACGGCAAACACGTAGACATAACTCCTAACGATTATCAAGAAATTACTTCGATAACACTTACAACTCGTAAAGTTTAACCGTATCCGATAAAAATAACGCAAATAAAGTCGCTAGCAGTGCCATTAGCATTCGCAGTCGGCACCGATCCCTCACCTCTCTTTCTCTTATCGTAACCGCGAAACTTTTCGCAAAAGCGCAAAACTACCCGCCGCCGACGCGATCCTCTATCATCGGCCCCTCCCGTAACCGAGGGAAAGAAAGAGCTACTGTTGGGTAAAGATAGACGCGGAAAAAAAAAAAATAAAATAATGCCACACGAAAGAAAAGAAGTAACTTCGTACTTTAGCGCGCGCACGGTCTTCGTGGGAAAATTCAAAACTTGAGATATATCAAAGTACCTGCGTGCATACGCGAATGTCGCTTTACGAAAACGATCGTGGGTCGTACCAAATTACTATAGGAGGAGCTGCTCCGGGGGAATTAGAGGCCGTCGCGATTGGAAAGAGAAATCACTGTCATTATCGGTTAACCGCGTCATGCGGCACTGCGCTGTCGAGCCTGGGATAGTTATATAGATATATATATATATGCATATACATGTATATACACCTGCGAAACTTTTTTTTTTCTTCCTTTTTTTTAGCAAGAGAGAGAGAGACGTTGCGAAACTACTGGCGGTAATTGACGAGCGACGCTGTTATATTAGGGTTATTATCCACGGGTACGATGGTTTGAAATGTAAATTAGCAGACTGAATTGCTTTCTGTCTTTTCCATTGCGAGGTGTACGTTCCTTTTTTTAAACAGTCATTTTCAATACACAGATGCGAGTTTTTTGGTTAATAACTTAATTACTTTAATGATGTTATAAGTGATTCGAAAATCCAGGGCTCCACTCTCGATGTTCACATTCGAGCGGACTTTATCCATCTGGTTGAAAAAGCATTAGAAATCATGCGTTTATTAACGCGAATAACGGGCTTCTACGGGAAAAAGTAGTAATCGCTTGAACTTGGTAAGTTATATCCGCAGCGGGGGAAAAGCGTTCGCTCTTTGGATCAAAATTCGAGCGGAGAGCCTCCTTAAAACGTCGTTTCAACTTGATTAATTCGAAGAAGCTTCCAGGAAGAAAGCGGGAGGGTGAAAAAAAAAGAATTTTTTTTTTAAACTCATCGCTCAAACGCGAGAAATTAAAAAAGCTCTTAGCCTCACGCCGTGTAAATATGCGCGAGCGCGAAAAGCGTTAAGAGCAGAGCAGCTGCGAGAAGGAACAAAAGCTGCCACGAGAGCAGTAAAAAGAGGAGGACTCATACATTTTCCTCGATTATACATTCCTGGAAGGAAAAGAAAGGTGCAAAAAACGACGCTATGGCGTTCGCCATTTAATCAGCGTCGGAACTACAGGCTCGTGATACAATGCCGAGGGCTGTTCATACACATTACTGCACCAAGTTGCGCTGGAGTTCAGTGATCCGCGCTCGCGCGTTTCGTTGCTGCCTCTCTCTCTCTCTCTCTCTATATATATATATATATAGCAATTTTTTTTTGTCCAGAGTACACAGAATGAGAGAAATGGAGAAGGTAAAATGAAAGCAACGCTATTTTCTGTACACCAATGCTTACAGTATTATACAATTTACTCGACTCGAATGCGTATGTAGGTATATATAAATTGAAAGGGAAACGCGTCATGCGAAAATAGTCTATTTTCAAAGGAATTAAACTAAAAGCACAATCTTCCGCGTATCAAACGATATTTCACGTCCAGTGAATCTTTAGCAAGGACGGATAAACATCGATATTTCTCCCAGCCGCCGCAGAATAAGGCTTGAGAATCCACAGCGCATTTCATTCGTATAATCGTTCTCTCTGGATTTCCTTTCAACTCTTGGCAGCCCTTGTTTCCTCGATACGCAGAAGCTCCGCTCACTCATGAAAATCGTTTCTTTCTTCCCAAGACGCTCGCCGCAAAGGTAGAAGTGAACTTCGAGAAATAAAAGATCGTTACGTACCTATAGCAACAGCCCGGTACTTTGGCTTTGAAAGGGCAGCGAGAGAGAGAGAGAGAGAGAGAGAGAGAGAGAGAGAGAGAATGAGATGAGAAAAAAGAAAATCACAAGGCGCCTAACGAGCATTTTCGCGCTTCTCCTGATTAAATTTCATTATTCCTGCGAGCTGTGTGCGGCTGTTGTGTTTCTTTTTCTTTTTCTGCTTTTTTTTCTTCGTTCCCCTTGTAAATACCTGGCTCGAGCAATTAAAAGCTCGTTCGAAAAGTTTTAATAGTACAAAGCAAAGAAATGCAAGACCTCTCGGTAATAAAGTGTTTTATACACGAGCATCATCATCGAGTATTGGAAATCGAGGAGCCAATAATTCAATCGAAATTAAAACTCTTTTGTAAGATACGAAGAGAGAGAGAGAGAGAGAGAGAGAAAGAGAAAGGAAAAAAAAATTGCTCTTTAATTAAACTTTGATTTCAAATTGAACGCAGACTGTATAATGTATATTGAGAACACAACTGAAACATGGAGCGCGAATTTAAAAAAAGAAGAAATTCGCTTGATATGCTCGCAAGCAATTAATAAAAAGGAATTACGCGCCGTTGGCGCGTCGAATGCACTGGACTGTGCTCGTCCCTTATCCGCAGGAAAATCAAATTTTTACTAGACTGAGCAGATCGGTTGGTGAGTAGTACACACACACAGACACACACACACACAGACACACACCGAAACCGGACACGAGGAAACACTCGAGTTTAAAAATTCGTTTCTTTTCGTCTTTTCTTTTTGCGCTATATGCTTCCTCTTTCTTTTATTACAGTGTGTACGACCGGCGGCAACGGGTAGAGCGAGCATATAACTCATAGTCCCCTGGGAATTCCTCGCTCTTACGTAATGTGGGTCAACCGAACGACTAATCTTCCATTCAATTAAGTTGCGCCGAAGTCGCGCTGATGAATAGCCGGTCGAATTTGTCAGAGTTTGGTATTCGAAGAAAAATCGTGGTTGCGTTTCTGATAGAACAATTTCCGAGCGGAGAGCGTCATTCAAGTTCTAAAGTAACCAGCCACACTGAAATGGTCTCCTCCTCTCCGCGTCTCTCCATCCTCTCCCGACCGGAATCTAAGGTCGAATTCTTCACCTCGTAATGACCCATTGTAATAAAACTCGACTGAGCGTCTCTCATTAAGTAATTACAATCCAATTACATTAGCGGTGATCCTAAAACTATGGGTATTATGTATATATAACGAGCCGAGAGAGAGAGAGAGAGAGAGAGAGAGAGAGAGAGGGAGAGAGAGAGCCTCTTACCGCGCACTATTCTCACCGGTGTTCAAGACAGGAAGATTTAGAGGGGTGCAACTTTGTTTTCCAGTGGAAATGTTTAGTACACCGTAGGTTCTCCGCAGTGTGTACTTTTTAATTAAACGAATTATTAAGTGATATGAAACGTAACGTCGGATGGAATAATACAGAGGATACGACTGACAAACCTCGAGGTAAATGTTAGCTTTTCATTAGTTTTGTGAGATATTGAATATTTTAGTCGTTCCGCGACTGTAAAATCACTTACGTTTTCGCTGAATCTAATCCGCTGAAAATTCAAGCTTCCTTCTCTCTCTCTCTCTCTCTCTCTCTCTCTCTTATTTCCCGACAAAAGAGAGAATAGCTTTCAAGTGCTAAATGGTTTTTGTCTCGACAAAAATTCCATCTTATATATGCAATCGATATCTCCCCGTGAAACAATATTTGCAATATGAATTCCCTTGCTTTGCTATTGCAATTTTCTCTCGAATTTAAAGGGAACGAGTTTCTCCTCCCCCTCCTCATTCCAGAACGAAGGATCGATCGCGGGTTTTCTATTAAGTCAACGTTTTCAGCAATCGTAAAGGGGACTTTTAATGGTTGGCTTTACGAGTACGCGCGAACCCCTTGACCGTTACGCTCGCTTAGCGCACGTAAATATACATCGGAAGTCGTAAAATATTGCAAGAGTGGTCGTGCGGCGGATTTCTTAATTTCTTTTTTGCTACCGCTCGTCGGCGAGGTTTCATTGCGGTCGTGCAATTGTAGTATATAGCTTTATCTCTCAATGTCTCTCTCTCTCTCTCTCTCTCTCTCGTGCGCGCTTTTCGATTAATTAAAACGTGTTTTCCGCCCGTATTTTTTCGAGTTCGGATAATAAATTATTCGTAAAGTTTTGCAAACTTTTCGGGGATAATAACGCGACAACTTTCAAGATCCTCCACTCGACGAAGTGGACTCCGGACTCATTTTTCACGGGCAACAAAGCTCCATACAATGCGCAGCGCAGCGCGCCGTGTTTTGTCGACGCGCTCGCTGAATGATGGTTTTTGGCTCGGCCAAAGTAATTTAAACTGCGTGAACCTGCATTATTCGCTTTGTCGCGCGTGCGCTCGAGAAATTATTAGCGCAATAAAAGAGTGATTTCGGCTATCAAAGTCGGCGTTAGAGCCGAATTTTCTTGGTAAGCATCCAGGCGAAGGACATAAGTTGGAAAATGTCTCGAGAAAGAGAGAAGAAGTAAAAGAGAGAGGGTGTGAATTATGAATTTTGTTTTTTTTTTTTCAAGAGGTTCCGGGACGGAAAAATAAGCCCTTCCGGGAGGATACTTGGAATTTTGTACTCTTTTCTCGCTGAGCTTGTTTGATTGATGTCCAGTAAGCTGGAGCTTCTTAGCTAAAATAATTACGTCAAAAGCGCGGTATAGCGATATAATAAATAACATAAAAAAACAACTTACATAGACTTATTAGATCAACCTCAAGCAGAAGGTCGGGATCGATGTTAGAAAAAATATATATAATGCAGTCGGAAAATGCACCGCAGCACATTACATTGATAAGAGACCGTAATAAATAGAATATAAAAAACGCTCTTTCCGAGTACCGATAAAACGAGGTAGTCCATATTTTCAAATGACTCGTTCAAAGTTCATGACTAGACATCGATCTAAACATTATTTTGCGCATTATATATATGTATATTAGGTTCAATTGAACTTTGAACGAAGTATTCGAAAACAGTACACAGTCGATGGAAATACGTCGTTTCATTGGAGCGGATCGCGTGTGTATAAGCAATAATAAAACATTTCATTATATCTGGAAATTTTCCCCTTTTTCTCCGGGAGCACCGAGAGAGACTCACTTGCGTATAATAAAAGAATTTCCTCGAGTATAAAAAAAGGACGTTGGAATATATAGATCCTGTAAAAAAAACGCCTGGCAAACGTGTATAATCATACTTTTTCACTGTGTACGTGTGTTGTTTTTCCGCGAGTATCTCTCTCGCTTTCCGTGAATCCGTTGCTCGGACTATACAATATATGTGTGTGTACTTTTTTTCCTTGCGTCGTTCACATAGGTATATTGGTCTTGGCTCGATACGGGAGACGCGCGCGTCTCTCCGACTTCAGTTCGTAATTTGAAGGAGAGAGCGACGACCGGAGAAGCAGTCGCAGTACGAACACAGGCTTCGACGATACAAATAATAATAAATTCAGCAAACGAGCATAATAGAGGTACCCCGGGTATACGAAATTGACCGAAGCGTGTAGACAGAGCGCGAGCAGCGAAACGTTTCTCCGGTCTTCGGTAGTTTCGAATTTTCGCAAGGACGACTCAATCGCAAGCTCAATCGATAGCGAAGCGGCGGCACTGATGGACAACGGACAGCCGACTGTACTCATATCCCTACAATTCGTAGACGTCACGGCCGTTGGGCCTCGCAACGGCTGGTCTGCAGGAACCCGGTGACGCGTACGAATGGATTATGTGGACCCTCAGACGTACATCGCCGGAGGATCGACCTCCGTCGCCTCGGGGTCGACGCGCAAAGCTCACCGTTGTTTTGCAGCAGCAATAGTGGAAGAGCTTAACGTAGGCGCTACGAAAGTGACGATCCGCCACGCAATACAGCAGGTTGTTGAAGCACGACTTGGAGAGGGCGAGCCACGCGAGGTAGACCACTATCTTCGGGCTTACGGGTCTCACCTGAAACAGTCGTTGATCGTATCGTATTTCATTGCGGGAACTAAGTTGTCCGCGATAATCTGATCGGAAATTATTTCTGACCAAATAGAAAAGCTTTATGTATTTTTCAACGCCGAGGTATTTTTTTATCTGAAAAATACGTTTATTTGCTTTGATTCTTCAACGTTGCGTTAAAAATATTCAAATTGGAAAACGTTGTTTTTCTCGTGAAAAGTATGATATTTTTTTTTTAAATAATCTACAATCACTTTTAAATAATGGAAATATAAATGTGAATGTTTCATATGTGTGTAGTATACGTATATAATCGAATAACTGAAATGGAAAAATTTAGCGGATATTTTTTAGCAACCGAGTATTTTGAAACTTGTATTTTGTTATGCAATATTTTTGTATTCACGTTCGTGCGAACATAAAATTAGACATTTTTTTGCCGTACTCGTAAAAATTAAAAGCTTTGGGTGAATGGCTTTTTAGTATACGTATTGATATAGTTTTTTCTCATTTCGCGAATAAGTAATTTTCAGAATGTCTGTCCTTCCCTCCTCTAATGTAACAGATTCAGCTTTCTAAATGTAAGCGAAAACGACTATTCTATATTGAAAAATTCAAATATCACGCCAACCTGCGATAAGAAAAAGTAATTCTAATAAATGTTACAATTTCTCGTCTGCTCCATTTTTGGCGGGAAATTCAAGATCTTAATATGTTTCAGAGGGGCCTTTCACATCCGAGCCACACGAGTTCACAGAAAAATCGACATCTCACCACGCTGATGCAGAAAGCAACCCCAAGAGGCAGCCAAAAAATCCCGAAGAAGAAGAAGCTGTACATATTGGCTTTGGTTAGCTCGTAGTCCCAGTTGAAGGCGACGGACGGCTTGTAAGAGCCGCGCATAGCACTGCGAACGCGAATAACCAATCGTACGTAGACCAGTATAGTGAAGAACATCGGTGCACCGACTATTATCGACGCGCTCATTATGCCCGTCGTGTTGGTTGTCATGGTGAAGGGTTTGCGCCAGTTGATGTTGCAAATGTTTGGCCCCAACTCTAGGGACGATTGTAGACCCACCGCCGTTGATGCAATTAGCCAGACTGACAGGACCGCTCCGGTCACTCGACTCGTCGTTAGAACAGCGTGTCTGCTTCGAAGACAAACGGGTATACGTTATTATTATTATTAGTAGTAGTAGTAGTACTAGTTATATATACTAGTGTTATACGTTCTATAAATATATTCTAAATTCACAAAGTCGTGGCGCAACGTTTTCACGCATCAGTTAGGCATTTATCAAGATTCTGTACCGGTGCGTATATGGGAAAGTTAACGCTCGATATTTACCGTTCGAAAACGAGCTTCTGCTGGCCAAGTTGGAGGTAGGCCAACTTGGGAGAAGTTTATTCATCAGGTGGCTTTTTGATTTCTTCGCGACAAAAGCGAAAAACTCCTTTAATTACGCAAACATTCGCCTTAAGAAGAAAAAGAAAGAGACTGCGCGGGAGCTTTAGGTTTTCGCCTAGGGCACTTGCTTATTTTATGGAGATAAACTTCCTACTAAACTTAAATCGGATTTAAGCAGCGTTTACCTACGTTTCAAATATGCAAAGTCTACTAGCGCATACATCAGACCTCCTAAGCTTATGCATATTTGAATGCGGTGCGAAAGTTTAGTCGCAACAAAAGCTCACGAGAGAAAATAAAATTCCTAGACAACTTGCGAAGGCTTCTTGAAGCGCGTAATATACGCCGCTCTCAATGGAAAATTTCATTCGCGAAGCTTCGCGTATAAGTATATACACACATGGTATACCATGTATAGTATATAATACGCCACCGATGAAAATTTTCAATCTCAATTCATCCCATCACCTGTTCATACGAATATAACTTCACCTTAAAATTACAATCAAACCCCATAACCACTCTTGACGTCATATAATACCATATCGTGGAGTTCTCCCTCATCTGCGCCAAAGGCGTAACTACTTTGCAATAACGCGTTATCGCGCGCCTTCGCGCAACCATCCGCACCGAACTGTAACGCTCCCCCTTCTCTCTCTCTCTCTCTCTCTTTCTCTCTCTCTCTTCCTCTCTTTGCCCATACTCGGCCAAGTTTAAATGAAAGTGCTGCGCGCTCGATATCGCCGTTTCAATCAGAGCTGCCGCAAGGGTTAATTCAAAGCCCTGCTCTCTCTTCTGGTCGTCTAATTACTCGAGGGACTCGATGTATACCATTGTGAGGAATCCACAAGACCAAGTTGAAGGAGTTGTGGTATATGTGGCATATGTATACATACAGATACGTATATGCGTCTATATGAGCATGTATTAGGGATCCGCGAGGGAATCCCCGATATCCGTGGAATTTATACGCGAATGGAAATTACACGCAAGACCTTTATTATTGGCATTGTCGCGATAAAGCGCTCGCGCGCGCGCGCACGCGAGAGAGAGAGAGAGAGAGAGAGAGAGGGAGAGTGACTGCAAGAGATGAACGTGCGGCCAGAGAATTACGTCGATCTTTACGAGGTCATTCACGGGGCGAGATTCTTTCAGGGCTTTAGGAGACTTGTAAAGTGAAATGTCGACGAGTGGGGAGGGATGAATTCACGCGTACGTGTGGAGATGGTTATTGGGTAGTTTTCGAGCTGGCGTGCGTGCACATACTTCAGGGGGAGAATAAAATTTTATCGCTTTTAATTTTCGGGTAAGTATAGCTTTCTTTCGCCGCTGGCGACGATCTGATATTTTTTTTATCTAGCGCTCTCGAGATACATTCCCAGCCGTTAAGGCGCGACTGTAACTCGGCTTGTGTATATATATATGTGTGTATGTGTATGCCTTTTTTCAGCTTCGAGATTGACCTCGGAGATTATGGATTTTAAAGAGATTTTTATCGTAAATCTACTATCAAGCCTTTCATTTCCTTGATTGTAGTAGTTAAAAATCGCAAGACGTCCCGGGAATATTTCACGGAGGCGCGGCTCGACTATATAGTTATGTGGAGACATATAAAAGGAACTTTGATCCCTTCTCGATAGAGAAGGAGCTTTGTGAGAGTCTCGAGCTCTTGTTAAATAATTCAGTTAGTCTGGCAGCCATTATTGTCATGAAGTATATATCGAGGTGGCTTAACGGATTTGCTGATCGTACAATAATGGAACACCTTTCACGCCTCACCTTTCAGAAAACCCCCTTAAAAGTCCTCGAAGTTTCAACGTTTTCAGTTTTAATTATCAAGAAGGATCGATTATTTAATTTCTCATTATCTTTTCATTCCGCGATTTGGAGTAACGAGCGAGTCCTCAAATTTTCAGCTCACAAAAGTTTCGCGAAGCCTCGTGGCCGTTGGTCAATGCTGTCGTATTATACTTTTCTTCAGGGCACATAAGAATTTGCACGAATACTGAATCGAGAAAACGTTGAATGGTTCGATAAAATTTTCTCGCGCCCCATTCATTCGGCGCTTTATCTTATACAGATACCATTTGAATTATACGTCATAAAATTCTGATAAAAATTGGATTAAATCGTTGGTAAAATGGATTAGTCAAGCGTGGCAGGATTTTTTTTATCGGTGATTGAAATCTAAATCTCGTGAAAATTACGATGATTCGTTAAATATTGTAATGCCCGTGTAACGGCTTAAATCGTCCTTTGAAAATATCCATTTTTCACTTTAATTATAAAAATGTCCAAACGAATACTGAAACTTTTTATCGTGACAAGGTCTAAAACGAAATGGAAATCGATAACGACTACTATAAAGAATATAAAAATACCGTTATGAATGTAATAGAGCCAGGCTCGAATTTCCAGTGCGATGCTTCGCTGAAAAATCGTTCCTGAAAATCCACACTCGGGTGCAATAATAGATGAACGTGCGGCTAACCGGTATAATGGGCACTGGGACCCCAGGGAAAAAAAGAGAGAGCGTCGTCGTGCTCAGTGACAATTATTACGTGCCTGGGACTGACCGCTCGTTTATCGAAAAATCTATTCCTGTCAGCAGGTTTTGTATAATTTTTCGATCATCGCATACACAGGCGAAGGCACGCGTACGCGTACAAAACCGGTAGATCTGCCGCTATATAGAGATGAAAAATCTTTGAGAATTCGAATCGCGAATATCTAATTTTATACAAGAGCCGGAGGCCCGCAGCGAAGAAAGATAAATCCTTTTGTGTTCGACCGAGCGAGAATTATGGCGGTTAATTAAGATCGCCGACGAGTTGTCCCCCCGCGTCTTTACTACATAGCTTTTCGTCTGTGCCGGACCGGTCGATAATTTTAATAGGGATACGTTGTCCGAAGATTACTACGAGCGTCGCCGTGAGAATTTCAAACTTATTAGTTTCGAGGAAGGGGTGAAACTTATGTGTTTCATATAGTAGCTGTTTTTCTTTATCGCCGTCCCAGCAGGAGCCTGCACTAGTTTTTGGAAATGAGAAGAAGCATACGGATTATCTCGGAAGCTCGTAGCACACAGATTTTCGCGCATCAAAGAGCAGTATTGCCAGCTCAGCGGGATATCAAGGTTGGAACGACGCCAGAGGTATAATAGATATAATAAAGCTCGACTCAGTACGCTAAACGGCAAAAAGTATTTTGCTGGAATATCCCAAACCTCTCTCTCTCTCTCGCTCTCACTTGTCGTGCGTAGTTTTTCAACTTGACGTTTTAACTTCCCAAACGCAACTTTACGCGCGGTGTATGCATACGCTGAGATATGGAAGTATTTTCTTTTTGGCTTTCGCGCGTTTATTTATGCATGACGTCTGGATGGGTTTATGAGTGGAATGACTTTGGTCCAAAGGAAGAAACCCTGCATTCGTTCAGAGAGCATAGGAAACGCGAATTTTCAGCTGGATTTACTCGAGAAATCCTGTGAAAGCAGATGTTTTCAAATAGATTATTATTTGTAATCTTACTATTCGTACGGTTTTTACGTTTAAAAAATTTGTGAACCAACCGGGCGGATCACGCGAAGAGTTACTGACTTTTCTTACGGGCGAAATTAATTTTCTACTCGAAACAATCTAAAGTAAACTGCACCGAAAAACAACCGGCTTATCTACGTTATATTGTTATGCTGCCGGTTATGCCTTGACGGCGAGAGGAAGACGTTTAACTCTGTGCATATATTCACTACACACCCGACCATTTCCGAAATAATCGTTATCGTATCGGTATCAAGACCTGTATATCGGCGAAAGATAAAATACGGTTCGCAACTTAGCTCGAGGCGCAATTGCAAACTTGCCTTGTATATATAACGGATATATATGCTTCAAGTATACACGTTCCGAAACTGTAGGTTTTGGCGAGGTATGGCTCGAAGGTGAGAAGCAATTTAAGATTAGCCTTAAAAACAGGGTAATTCGATCGGGCTAACTTTCCCCGGTTACCTATATACGCGGGCCACGAAATCTTTCAAATTGTATTATACGTTCGCCAACAATACGGCTAGAGAGATGGTACATTAACGTGATTTTATAATCACGTTGCGCGTACCGATTCGCTTGCATTATCTTATGTGCTTTTGATAGTTTATAATCCGTTGATAATAAGTATGCAGTCCGGATTTAGTGCGAGAGATAGTCCAATAAGTTGTTCAGTTTAAAGCATAACTTTATACGTTATAAGGTAAACATGCCCTTTAAGGTATATACAGCAATGAGCCAATATTGACGTGTTTACTGAGAACACAGGGGGACGGTTTAGAATAACAGGGCTTCAATATTCGCCGAAGCCATGAGTTAATTACAGCAGGAAAATAAGTGGCTGCGCTTCTTTCCCGCGCTACATTGTATAATACGAATAACGAGGAGCAAAAAAAAAAACGCCGAATTATCATATAAATAAGTATAATGCAAAGCCTCTTTAAAATACAAAGGAGTCCAGAATATCAGAGGGTGTGCACTCTCCGTCTTTTGTATTTGTATATATGTGTGTGTGTGTGTGTGTGAGTATATATATATACACACGTATTACGCTGCTTAGTCCGGTTCGCTATCGGGGGCAGCTCATCAATTCAAGGGATGAATCGAAGTGGAAGAAGCCATTTGCCGACGGGCTTGTGCATGTATATACGGAATAAAGGAGAGAAACGCAACCATCATCGCGGCAAGTCATGTTGCAGTGCGATAACGCTTGACCACGACTTTGAGGAGAGCGGGAGAGCAGCCGGCGCTCGAACGAGCGTCATTTTTACTTCGAAGGCGGTGGTAGTCTACCGCTGTACCCTTTCTTATTCACGTCTAAGCGTCGAGTCATTTATTTTCGTGAATTCTGCGTCATTTATTAGAGAGATGTTGTGTACGTATAGAATAGCAAGCGTGCATTGTATACGCTATATACGTATACGGTGTATATAGTATAGAGGTCTTGGGCGGTTTATCAGCGTCGGAAGAAATGGTTATACGCTTTCATTGTTTCGGCTTATCGTCTCTGGATTGTGTATAGTTACGCTTATATTCAATGGGGGATTTCGTTGTTATCTCGCGTTAACGAGATTCAACCGCTTTTGTATAATAGTCTGCTAATGACGCCCGCTTGTGTTACGTCGAATACTCCGACACTGAAAACTCGCACCTGCCCTCTTTATCCGATATCGCATCAAAATATAACGTAATGCATAACGTTCTATCTTCTCGCGCGTATACAAAACCTATCCTATTACACAACGCGTATCAATTATACGCTCCTACCTGCGCAGTGCTAAGATTATTTGCATATATATGTATGGAGAGCGAGAAGGAGGGAACGTGAAATTGTAACGAACCTCTCGATTGGCCAGCAGAGTCGCATGTAGTTCTCGACGGCAATAGCAGTTAGGGTGAGAACCGTCACGAGAAAGCAGAGGGCCTCGAGGGTCCACTCGAAATTACAGATGCCTCTGGGTGATTCCTCGTGACCGGCCAGTATCAGAATAGCCGAGGCTGGTATCACCATACCCGAGATTAACAGATCGGCCAGTGCCACGTTCACCAGGAATGCATTGCCTGAAACAGCAGAAATTTTAATTTTCACTTTTAATCGATTAGATTCATGTTTTACGTTACTTTCTTTTTTATCGCGCGCGATGCACGCTTGCACAGTCGACGTAAAAACGAGCCGCGCGCGACGTAATTTTTCCCAGCACCCAGCACCCGACGCGGCGAACTAATTAACTTGCGTTTCCAACAAAGAATAAGAGAAAGAGAAAGACGGACACATGGACGAAGCAGAGGGAAGAAAAAAAAACGAAAAAATACAGCACAGGCTCTCGAAATGAGGATCCCGACGCTCGCGGCAAAAACACTCCTGAAATAACGAAGCGTCGCCGTATTATATACGGAAAAGATATTTTCCGGAAGAGGGTCGCGCGGGTGTGCCCGCTCGCGTTCACATACCTAGATGGTATATGTACACACACACACACACACACGCGTAGGTTTATAGTTCGGCTTTACGAGCCTCATGGAAAAAGTCGAGAGCTCGGGCGCGTAAAAGCGGATTTCCGGCGTCCGAACGATATTACGCTGGTACGCTGACGTATATATATTGTGTGTCTCGAGGCTGTGTTTGTATTTATATATTGCATGTAAGGTAAAGCGACGGGAGCGGTCGCGATTTTTCCTCCTCTATACGCGTGCTCAGCTTGCATCGATTCGCGGGTATCAAGATTATATTCGGACAGTTGAGCGAACGCGAGGGAGTTAATGAAGGGGGGCGCGAGGAGGAAATTAAGGTACTTCCGATGCGGAGCGTGTTTTACGCTGAGAAGATAAATACCACGCTTGAAGAGAAGAAGCTCGAGTGCTTAGGTCGGTGAACGCCTACTACTTTGTCGCTCGAGGCTTTTCTTTCTTTTCCCGCGTGTTTTCTCGCTCTTTTATACCGAGCGTCTTTTTTCTTTTTCTTTTTATTTTTCCTTTTCTTTTTCTCAATCTTCTTCTTCTTCTTCTTCTTCTTCTTCTTCGCCACCGCCGTCGACGCCGCCGCGCGCAATTGTACACGTCGACACTAACAGGAGATAGAAAGAGAGAGAGAGAGAGAGAGAGAGAGGTACATCTCGAATTTTTCATAAAATGTACTAGTATATATATATAATACTGTATAACAATTTTCCTAGGGCTGTCATAAAGATTCAGGGCGGCTCATTTGCATGAAACTTAAGGGATTCTAAAGTAAGTACATATTTAGCCAGCGCGTGTGACTGGAATGCAAAGTGGCAAAATTAATTTTCTTCCGTACGTAAATTTTATAATGCCACCTAATGCCACGACGCTCGTCCGTATGACTGAAGGGAGAGAGAGAATTTTCGTTGAAAAATGCCGGTGCACGAGATGCAAACACTCATCCTGTGTATCTATACATGTATATATCACATAAGCCAGACCGAAATCTCATTTTTTTTATCGCTCTTCTCGAAGCGCATTATCGATATACACCTATATATACATACAGGGCCGCTGAGATAAGAGTAGAAAAATCGCTGCTCACCTCGTTTTTTAAGATGATCTTCGACCATGACGGCGGATATCATGAAGACATTGCCGACACTGCCAACGACGGCGAGGGAAGCGAGCATGAGAAGTCGCACGACTCTCGACCAGTCGGATGATAGGGTAACCGGTGATATGTTGAGACTACCGTCGGCTAACCTTTTAGCTTCCTCGAGGGATAGGTCGGAGTCGACGCCGTTGAGGACGTCGTCTAACGTCGTCACTCCCAGGCCTGACAACACGGCCCGAGCCGTTGTCGTCGCCGTGCGCATCGTCGTACTCACGTTCATTGTAATCTGAAATCAAAAAGCGTTCATTCCAATTATTGCCAATCGTTTCGCGATGCTTCAAAAGTCTATTTCAATTCTTTCGTATAATATTATTGTAAATTCGGCTGTTCTTGTTACAGATATCGAGCTGGCCAGATATATCTGTTTTTGGTTAAAATTTTTCTAAAATAAAAGGTCTTATCAGAAATTCCACTCGGAGTGTTTCCAGAATTTCTAGACAAACGTCGCATTTCAACATACGTCGGCCGGAAATTCTGCTCGGAATATGCTCAATTTTCAAGCGGAAAATTCTCTTCGTGAATAAATCGGTAAAATATTGCGGAATACTTTTTCCTTACATAATTCATAGTTCATTCTTGGGAGTTTAAAGAAAGTCGATTGCGCTGTATTTATTTGAGATTGAAGCGTAATCGGGATAACAAGATAAATTAGTACCGAACGGTGTACCGTTTACAGGCGAGACTAAACAATACACGTACGTACGTGTGTGTACATACGTACATACGTACATACGTGCATACGTGCATACGTGCATACGTACATATCTATATATATGTGTATAAGTGATTATCGATTTTCGGCGTAACTTCGCACTCACGTCTCGTTCGCTGCCAGACGAAACGTGCTCGAGCCAATATACTTACCCCGACGCCGACGTGCTCTATACATGGACTCGCTTGAATTTCCTACGAATACGGACGGAGGATGGGGTGAGCACATGTGGTCTGGTGTGCGCCTCTAAGTTTTGAAAAACCAATTTTTCCCTCCAGTCTCGCGCGCGATTCGAGTTTAAGGAACTGCCGTAAAAATTGAAATTTCGCCCCGTAACTCGCAGATAAGGCATGCAAATTAGCCTCTCAAAAGTCCAATTACCCTTACTTTTCAACTTGCTTTTCGACGGCTGAAATTTCATGTGCAACGTGAGTTTGAAGGTCAGAGAGTTGAAACTAGTTTAGTTCTCCCCTCATTTGCATGCAGCATTTTCTACCGAGAGTATACACAGGGAAGAAATGTACGATGATTACTTTTCTCTAATTTTTCGCTCTCGTCTTTCTTTCTTTTTTTCGGCAAATTTTTAAGTAAAATTCAGCCGCTCGCGCATTGCAACTCGCGGTGGGATCATAATTTATGCCATCAATTTAATATGCGTCAGAGAATTTTCGTCGAGAATTTCAACGTTGCGCGGTAACGATGTATCAAACTTACTTATGCTGGGGATAATGATGTAAATTTTTGCCTTTTCATTATAATTGAGTAATTTTAGTCGATGAAAATGAATAATTTCAAAATATTCGCGTAATCGAGACTTCAACGAACCGAGTAAATTATTCTTATCGAACAATTTTCTGAATAACCTCTGCATTGTCCAATAATTTCTGTTATTAATTTTATTAAAATGATCAATTAAATTATTCCCCTTGAACATAATCAATGTGAATGATTGATGTTATTCTTAAAACAAAAGCTTTGAATTCATTTAATCCCTATAATTGCACGCGAAAAACGCGAATGAACGAGCTACGCCGGACAGTAAACCATTAAAAAGAATCGATAATTTTTTTTTAATTATTCCATTGAAAATTATTTGATTATACTTTCATGACTTTGAATACAATCAGGCGTGCTTTATGCGCGCTTGAACTCGCATAAAATGTAGATTTTTCTATATTTCTTCGTACACACGGAAATCGCGTACAGCGTGAGGATATGATATAATATAATAACGCGATATAAACATCGCTAAATTAAATTACACAAATGAATCGAATTAAATTTCCATTTGTAAAATTAATATCGTAAAACATCGTTTTACGCATCATTCGAATTCAACTAGATTAAAGGCTCTCCATAATGGACTGAACGCTTAAATTGTAGTTTGCACAAGAGCGATATACGTCGGTCCGTTAAGTGCGCCCAAGGAAATTCAGAGTATCATAAAATCGAATCTCCGATCATAGGCTTAAAAAAACCTGTGTATACACGAGCCTAGGACAACAGTCTAAAAGGTGTTTGCCCGACGCGTACACCATTACTAAATGAGAAAGAGTCCTCGCCGAAACCGAGGCGAAAAAGAAAAAAGCTCTGTCTCGCCTTTTCGCCGAAAGCAGTTCTCCACAAACAGTCTCCGTTGAATAAACCTGACTCTTTTTCCAGAGGCTGCGTGTTGCAAACATTAACTGCTCTGTATAGTGCATGTGCGCGCACAGCAGACTTTCAGCTATGTGCTTCGCGTTAATTTTCATTAAAATGCCGCTTTTACGGTAGGCAGACGCGCACCACTGGGAGTGCAATAATACGAGTTAAATTATACGATCGGCGAAATTACGCGGTGAATTAATCATGCGAGTTGTCGAAGGGTTGAGTATGTAGTCCGGTTGAAGTCTACGAGGTCCGCTGGGCATACATTAATATTCCCCGCGATATTGTAGATGTATTTTTAACGCATATTTCGACCTCGGACATTCGGAATTCGTATATAATTTCGGCTCGTCAAATCGCGAACTTTGAGAAATGACATCGCGAGCTTTGAATAATGCGTGAAAGTGTCTTTCGTCGTAGCTTTTGCCTGCTTTTTTGCAAACTGCAAAATGCCAGTTGGCTTTCTTGTAAAAGTACATTTACATTTGCGAATGGACTTTCCGAGAGAATTGGCAGCGCCGACTTAGCACACGTAGAAGTTTCAACTAAAACGATTAATTTCTTTTTTATCTGTTCTGTCCAACCGTTCCAGGCTTTCACCTTTTTACGGGATACCCTCACCACCTAAGTGAGGGAGTGTTTGGTCCTAATACCCCTCCTTATCCATCCCTGAGAAACTTCGGATTACCGCGTTTCAGAGTAGTATGTCGTTTCTACGGTGTGATCCCCAATGTATATAGACTTCCAGGACACCGACCTTTCCCCTCCGCTGTACCGGTATTAGCCGTCGTGCCAGTGGCAAAGGGAAAACCCTCCCGCAGAGAAAACCTACATACAATCCAGAGTCGTCGCCGTCGAGTTCTTTTTCCGACAGGTCGCAGAGAGAAAAATTCTCAATCTGCTCCCACTGGGGATCGAATCCGCAAGCCCTTGAGCACGTATGCATCGACTAGTTAGGATGTGATCGATCGTGCGAATAATTTTCTTTTCTCTTGTCAGCATAATAATGTCTAATAGGGTCATCGATCAGAATGAAGCTGCTGTAAGTTTAGCATTATTTGTGGTTTCAAATTGCTCGTCCTATGTTGAACGAGTCAACGTATTGATTCTCGCGAAGATATTTCACATTTAGCTACGATGGGCGAGCTTGCAGCTGAATTTTGCGCTGAAGAAACAGTTTTTTCGGTCGGGTGAGCAGGTTATACACGGACATGTACATGACAACTTTTGTTAAGTCGAGAATCTGGTGAAAATGAGCCAACATCGCGTTGGAAATTCCAAGTAATAATAATTCACTATTGAAATTGGCTAGAGACCGATACGTCAGAGTGAAAGCATTTATAATTCATTCATTAAAATTTCTAAAATCCGCTATCCAGCTGCTCCCAAATCTGCTGTCAACATGAAATGTTAAAATTGCTTCCAGAGTAGTTCCCAACTCATATGAATATAATAATATTCATACGGATATTAAGTTGGAGTTATAAAAACAAAGTTTATATTGCTCAACCGCACATAGCAGGATTATGGAATGAACTGAATTAAAGAGATATAGTATTGAGTCACGAAGCGGTTGGTATGAAATAAATTAAAAAGCACAGGGCTAAATAAAACGATGTAAAATCGTGAGGCTTCGACCGCAGACCGAAACGGACCACAGACCTAATCAGTGTAACTGCATGGAGGGGGAGAAAGCGGTTCTCTCTCTACGAACGTGCAAGCTTTAGAGCTAGATCTACCCGCTTAGAGTACGGAGCTTGCATTAGATTTATTAGATTAGTTTCAGAGAGTGATTTTGGCTCTTACCTTTTGCGGAATTGGCGTAGGTTCTTTTTTATGGATTTTCTAACCAATCTTTCGATTAAATCGAATCTTCAAATTCATTTCTTTAAATATTCACGAAGTAATAGAGGGAGTTGAATATCTCTTCGTTAAAGGGCACTGGTACGCGAAGATCCAATTTAAGCGAGTAGTAATAAATGCAAGTTTGTGGAAAAACGTAACACGTGTTCTGTTGTGAAAAGCTGATTCGTCGAGAGTCGTGAAGTAGTTTGAATGTTTAAGTGACTGGCTTCGGTTTTAGGACAAAGCGTCGTAGTCGTTCGAGCACACCCGACGATTGTAGAGTCGTCTGCGGTAAGGCCGACGGATAGAGAGAGTTGATTAACTCAGTTAGGAGAGGTTTCTCCCTAACAGATACATATAAAGTTTCCGGAGGCGAAAAATCCACGTAACTCGATGTTCGCGAGCTTTTAGCGCATGAAAGATAAAACCGCTAAGTGCTAGCGCCGTTGTAACAGTGTAAGTATAAAGAGGAAAATTTTATTCCAACCCCTCGGAATAATTAAAAGTGCTGTAACTTTGAAAGTACACGCGGCAGACTTCCATACCCATAGTCTTGTGTAATACGACAGCGATTACAGTAATTTTTGATTAAAGAAAGAAAAAGCCAGAATGTCGCAGGAGCGCATACGCGAGTCTCAGGTTTTGCAAACACCCCCGGGGGAAATAAGAGTTGTACATGCGTACTTTTTACATCGAGAAATTTTACAGCTTTCACCTAAGTTTTCGTATATTTTCAAACAGACGCAGATTGACGCGCTATCGCTCACCCGAATCCAACGACTTTGGCCAAGCCAAAACTGCGCCCCGTGTTTACTTCGGGTTGGTTAACTGCGTACAGCAACTTTTAACTACTATTGATTCTTCCTCAAGGAAAGACTCTGAATACTGTTTAATACACGCGTTTCTATGCAAAGTTATCCTATATATACAAGGAACGGCAGAACGAACGGCAGAACGAACGGCAGTTGTACGATGCTTTTGGTTAGCAGTCAATACAGCACAATTACCTAACTCACGATCAAGCTACTCGACGGCGGAGAGGTGTCGAGATGCGGTTTCCAACTGTAAATCAAACACTGTACAGCGGTAAGTTTGCCAGCAACTTACTACGCAGCTAGCTGTTCGCGCGCCCTCTCTCTCTCTCTCTCTCTCTCTCTCTCTAACTCTCTTTCTCTTTTCTCTCTGTTGGAATCGCGTATATGTATATATAGTTCTCTGAAGCTAATACTCGCTCGAGTGATTTACTTTTATTCCGTTATAAATTTTCTCGGCACGAATAGAAAATGTATACGGTGTGAGAAGAAGCGGGAAACAAAAGAATTTATGATATACTTTAACGTTATTCCCGCGCACGTCTCTCGGGGGGGTGCAATTTATCGCGCACACTTCTTGTGCAAAGGGTCGATTGTACACGTCTATGTTTCTACACCGGGCAGACACGGGGCAAATAATCAGATTTAAGTGTGCCGCGACGTCTGTCGCGTAATTTTCCTCGATTGAAGAGGCAAAATCACGAGACTTAATTGTTCGCCAAAGTAGACACGAGTAGACACGAGCTGTATAGCTGTATAGCTGTATAGCTCTACAGTACATATAGTATATACATGCATATATACATATATATACATATATATACATAGGAACGACAAACTTTTCGATGCGTTGGGAATTCCGATCGTTCCCCGCTCGACAAAGACTTTTTTTACTTCAAATCGCGCGAAAATAACGACTCTTCAAGCGAGCTCAATCAACGATAAAATCTTTTCTATCTATACGCCCTCTTCTACAACTAGTTCTCATTTCCGGCACTCGCAATCACGATTCGCTTTTCTCTCTCTCTCTCTCTCTCTCGACTTGGTATCGAGCTTTTTCTTCCACGAAAATCATTCCTAATCCAACTTCAAAGTCGTCGGAGAGGGGGGGGGGGAATCATGTATTAGAAAACTGGTTTATCAGACAGATAATTTTTCCGAAAAAATAAAGTAGTTTTGACTTTTTCTAAGTTTTCGAATGAGTTTAATCCAAAAAATAAGTTTCGTTGTTTTGAACATTCGACGTGTGTATATACCAGAGCAATTTTTGTACGTCAGAAACTTTGGAATCTGGAAAAACATATTTTTATCTTGATACGCGCAACACTTTTTCAGGAAAATCAAATTAAGAGCAGTTAGTAAAATCGATCGAGCAATCAAATTTACATGAATGAAAATTAAAATTCCACGAAAAACGTGGTAAACGTTTTTCATTCGTAAAACCTCGAATAAGATATTTGAAATAGTTTAAAAGTTCGACGTATACGGGAAGGAAAATATCGAACGGTCGAACTATCGAACTCGTCGAAAGAAATTTTCGAGCAATATAACATTTTGTAACTTTTTGATTTTATATATCTTTTACCGATTAATTTTCCTTTTTTTTTCTTTGCAAAAAAAGTTTTCCGATAATTTGCGATTATTTCAGCTGCGTATTTTGACTTTATTCGTAAAAATAAATTTCTCATCTCCGTTACGAATCGAATTAATACAAGCATTCGTTTGATTAGTAATATTTTTTTTTCATCCACCTATCCGACAAAACTACTTCAATTCTATAATCTGCCCAGGAGAATAATCCTTTGAAATCCGCCCACTTGATTTCATTGAGCGAGTACAGTCGAATTCGCGGTTCGCTTGATTTCGTAATTACGAGAGAGCAAAATCGAATTTCTTTATACGCCTACTGTAAAAGGCATGACCATGACTTTTACTCGCATTGCTTCGCAATTCCGTATAGAGGACATTGCTTTCACGGCGCTTTCGAGTTGTTTCGAGCTTGCAAATGAATTGTTCTCTATCTCTCTTTGTTATATACTATACACGTACACAGGCATAAAGCTGCGTTGTAATTAATTTGAAAGAGCCAGAAGTTCGCTCGAATCTCGAAACGTGGAAGTATCGCAGGCTTTAAAGAAGATTAACGAGCGTCAATATTTTTGCGTCGCAGCTTACTTCACTTCGCTAAAGGAATTAATCCACCGTCGGGTTCTTCGGGCTGGACGCCCGGAATCACCTGCCGTTACGTAATTATCTCTACGGGTGAAAGAGAAAAAAAAAAGAATATTCGCGACGAAAGAAGGCTACGATACGTAGTACCTTTCGACAATAATCGGATTACGTGGATCTCGATGAGGTGGTGCAAGAGAGCGGGGGGTTGAAAGAAGAAAAAAATTATAGAGATACCTTTGTGCCATCTCGTATTACCGAGTGCAAAATAAGCGCGTTTTAGTTGAGCGACTCGACGGTATTAGGTTCCTAATCTGGATCGGCGTCAGGTATATATCTTGGCATTTCACGACGGTTCGAGAGAAGGAGAAAGAGAATAGAGTGGCTCTTGAATTTTAACTCGATATCGACGTGCTGCTTCAAGCACTTGTTGCATACTTTCGGCAGCAGATGCTGCGAGCGTCGGGAGGAAAAGTCCGCCTTTTTTTTGCCAGGCTTCATTTTTTTCTCCCTTCCTTTGCTTCTCGTTGCTCCCGACGTCTGTTTCTGTTTTGGGCTCTCTGCTTGCGCGAGTGCGCATTTATACCGAGAGCGAAATTAATTTTTCGAGTCTCTGCATTGGACGCGTGTCTCTGAATAATTACATTTTTTTTTTTTCATTTTTGGTTATATGATTTCAACTTTTTACGCATACGTACGTACATACATTTGGAGCTTCGAGAAAAACGTGACCCGACTAGCGTAGCAAGAAGTTATTTCGTACAAACACGAGTAGGATTATAATCAACAGTGCGTACAGCGTGTAGTTCGCATTATTATTCGCACGCATTAAGAAGTAATTTAAAAATGCTGAGGGCTAGAAAGAGAGTCTGCCGAAGCGCGTGCTGTTTCTTTTTCCGCGAATATAAAAATTTCTTTTCTTTTTGCTTTCGAGTGCGATAGTAACTTTTTTTTTCGTTACAGTTTTTCCAATAACGAGATATTAAATATTAAAAGGCAATCCCATCGTATAAGCCAATTTGGTAAAGTAGTTCAGTGCGCATTTCGCGAAAGCTCGACGCAATGGCGTAGCGAATACGTATCGTTCTTCTCTCACTGAAAACCCTCTGCTCTCGGTTCCTTATCCGGCTGCTTTTCCTCCACACCTTCGCCCCTCTTATATCAATTTCCCTTGATCCCAGAGCGTCGTTGCAACAGCCTCTCTTACTCTCCGGCAGCTTTGTCTGCCTGGAAATTTGAAAGCCAGCCAAATTTTGTCGGATTATATTATATATGCTATGTACATATAATAGTACGCAAAGATGCGTGTGCGAGAGTAGCGCAGCAAGTACGCAGGAGTTTTCGGCGCTGCGGAACTACGGGCGTGAGCGAGTGAGTGCTTGTCACCCTTTGATGAATGAATAACGAGAAGTGAGATTGTTTTGGAAACGATAAAGTTCGTTTGAGTCATGTATCGCGGTCACTCGTGGTAATCGAGCTTATTGTCCGGACCTTCCATTTTGCTGAATTTTCCCTCCCTATTTGCCTCTATTGCCGTTACACAGTACAATATGGCGTCTGAGGGTAAAGCGAGAGATGTAGAGTGTGGTTTTGCTTTTAATGATGAGGCGAGGCTTTGAGTTTCTGCGAAGATGCGCGAGTTGAGAATGCAAGAGACTATAGCGTGTCTAATACAGTCACTTCGCAGGAGAGTGGTAGCAGCAGGAGTGGTAGTAACTATATATGCACTTGATACCTTTGTAGCGGGTTGCTTCGACAGTAATGCCGTTGATACGGGCTACCGAAGCCCCAGGGCTTCTTGCGTATATAATATAATGAGATGCTTGGGTGCGATGGATCTACTTTATCAATGTAATAATCATCGCGTGAGCTTCATTCGACAAGAGCGACGATCCATGAATTCGCTATAGCTACTCGGAAATTCCGTCGTGTATGAGTAGGACATCCAAGTTAAACGAGACACATCTCGCGCGGGCGCGCGCTTGTCTGCAGTTCGTTCATCGAAGTTTTAAGTCAATTAAGTCTCGGGGAAGCTTGGTCTAACGGGGAATCGAATTAAAACGAGGACATAAAGAAGCGAGCACGGGGAGTATAGAACGTCTCGAAGTTATGCCGGTCGTCGCTCCGTTGCAGGACCGTGGTAAGTTGCCGAGGAGATTTGCCCGCGTAACCCTGGGGTTAATAAACTTTCGTCTCCCGCGCGAGCGTCTGCTGTTTCAAGCTGTGTGCACGACTGCGTGTGTGCGTCTACGTGTGTCTGTAGAGGTAGAAAATGTATATACATATAGACGGCCGGCAGTTCAACTATTCCCATTAAGGTCAGCCGACTAGAAATTCGTCTGCCGTATTAGGGTTGATCTACGAAGTTTTTGTTTCCGAGGGCGCTCACGATGCTCGGGTGAATTAGATTCTTTTCTTTTTTTCTGCCTCGATCGACGACATCAAGATTCTTTGAGCGAAATTACTTGTTTGCGGAGGAATTCAGAGCCGCGTGGAATTGAATGGAAAAAATGCTGTTGTACCAATTTAACGGGGAAAAGTAAAACCAACGCAGAACGAGTATCCGATACAGAGTGAGGAGAAAAAAAAATTATGCTCCTCCTCTGGATCGCTACGGAAATTAAACGACCAAATAACGAGCTAATGATAAACCCTCGCTATCGAAATACCCATCGGACCATTTATCCTTCTCTACTCGTCTACGAGCCCCTCTACACTTTTGCTCTTGCGAAGCAAGATAGTAAAAAATAAAAAAAAATAAAAAAAAATTCGTATCTCCCACGGACAGGCGAAAAAAAGCGAGTACCCCGGCCAATTCACTCGAAAGCCCATTGAAAGAGACCCTTATTCATCCACGCGTCGGATTCAATCTCGCAGTCCTAAAAGCCGCAGTTGCGCGCGCGCTTACGCGTTTTTGGAAAATTACATCGGTTTCATTCCATTCGTAACAATAGCGTTTGTGCGTTCCGTCTATTGTGTATATCGATTCTCTATACATCTATCTTGTTCACTCTATTGCGGCAATGCGCACGTTTATATACCGTATTGAATCTGATGGCGTTTACGCGTGGAATCAATCAGCCAACGGGCATCGATGCTGTGCATACACTGTCTTCCACCGTTGACGAGGCTCTCTAATATTGCCCTTGGAATTGACGTGGCTTCAAAGAAGGGCAGCGCGAAGGTTTACTACTGCGTACATTTGCGAATATAGGAGCCGGAATATTGCGAGGTAAATTGTCGAGGGAACATTGGATGGGGTAGTTTCGCTTGTTGCTCTTTTAAGGGAAATTCACAGAGAACCTTTTACCTTTTACAAACTGATTTTAAAAGGAAAGGAAAATTCAATTTTTCGATAATGTAACGAGTCAATCTGACCGACGTAATATATGGAGAATATTGAAAATCAAATGATTTTTAGTTACTTGTAGGTGATGAAAGTGTACCTGTTTTTTTATTTTTGCAGAGTTTCGTAAATATGATCGTCTGTGTACCGGTCGAATCGGTTTTAAAAATGCAAACCTATAGCGTACGAAAATATTTCAAGCGACAAAGTCTGAAAAGGAAACGCGAAAGGATAAGACACGAAGTAAAACGTTTCTTTCTTACGAAACGAGCAATCTAACATCCGTATTGTCTTCCTCTAGACTATACTGACAAATTACGCTTTCAGGAAGAAAAACGTCGCTCCGACCGTCTGAAACTGACTAAACCCTATAAACAACCACACATTACAGCGTTAATTTCTAGTCTACTTTATGGTAGCTGAACTGCACAGCCAAACGGTAATCGAATATTTTTACGACGACCGCAAATCCGAAGCCAAGTGGCTGACTCGCGGTTGTCCGTGGCTCCACCGTCACCGCCGTTGCTACTACGTGGGCGCAGGTTACGTGATGCAGTGCTACGTCAACTCAGTCTTCCGTTAATAGATGTTAACGCGCTCGTTTCGTGGAAATTGCCAGAAAGCTGCGGTGTATACGTCACTTATACAGTATGCTTTGGCTACAGGGAGAGGGTGGAGGGGGGGGGGGAGAAGCGTAGATGAGATTTTCCTGGCCCTGGGGATGTCTGAGTACTTGGCTTCTCGTCTGTGCTTCAAGTGAAATTGGACGTATGTGGTCAGACGGGTGAAGTTGCTTTTTGTTGGGGATCGTTAGGCAAGAGTTTATGCTTGTTGATGAAGCACTCTAAAACGCATGTGTTAACCAAGGGCTCATTATTTGGAATCGCCCTCATACCTATATATCTAATATATACATATGAATATATATGAATATACGTGCGAACGCTAAGAGAATTCGAAATAAATTGAGTGTTTCTGAATGCAATATACAGGCGAAACTTTAATATAGAGAGTTAATTAAAGTGCAAGTGCGTATACGGCATTTAAAGTAAGCCGTGAGATATATATTTCTCAATTATTTTGAATTCCTCGAATAAGGGATTTGCAGCGCGTGACAAAGAAAAATACTCGCGGCTAGGAAACGCATCTACTATATTATATCCCTTGAACCAGCGTGTGCAGAACGCTATATAAGAAACGCAACCTAGCATTAACCAAGCTTCCATAATTCAGCCGCAAGACCCTCATAATCCGGTCCTGACCATGTACGAGCAAGTCGTCCGTGTCACGTGCATTGCACATGCCTGGCCCTCCCCCCTATATACATACACGCACGTATATCGGATTTCGCGGTTGCACGCGAAGAAAGCCCAGAGATCGATGATAAAACTGCTCTCGAAACTTTGTCGACGGCGCATAATTGCTCTTGGGCTCACTGAATTTCCTTCGCTCGAAAGAACTTCTCGAGTGAGAGAGAGAGAGAGAGAGAGCGAGACAGAGAGAGAACGAGTCGTATTGTGGAAGAGAATTTCCGCTAATTGAGTTTTGCTGGCTTTATTTTTTTGCCCTGGAAAATGTTTTTCGCGGTTTATCCGAGAGTTTTGATTGAAAGTGTGTTCTTTTGTTAGAGGATTAAGCTATCGGGGACATTTCGAGGGCCATCAATAGCGAATCAAGTGGAGGAGTTCAGAACTAAAGTTATTTCTGCTATTGTTGTGGGTAAATGATCGTCTTTCCAGGCTGAAATTGACTGGAATTAAGCCCTTAATTTGAATACAATGGCTACGTACGAACAATACGAAATATGATTTTCTCTTTTATTACTAAACCGAGCACGATTCAATTATATTTCTGAAGTAATGCATATTTTGTAGGTATTTCAGTTTGGTAGGTTATATAAGTCGTTTGGTTATTTCGCTGCCTCATTCATAAACGAATAATAAATAAATCAATTGTGTTTCAACCATTAGGTTTAAATAAATTAAAGCTACAGCTCTCGTAGAATCGATGTTTCTACGTCTCTCGCAGTAAAGACATTTGTGGTAAAGCCCTCTTGTAAGTTACACAGACATTAAGAAAGTCGTGAACATAGCTTTCGATTAATCCGTCTGAAAACTTTTGCAGAAAATGGAGCTGGCAATATACCTCGCGAGAAGAAATAGATTGAATCCACGTTGTCTCGCGCGGAGTCATTTATTCCTTTCTGTTCCCAGTAATGCGTTCGAATACATATTCTTTATTCGAAATCTCAAATAAATGCTCTTTCGCGGGCGTCGTTTATCCTCTTGGCGAAGCATAAATTTCGATAAATCATGGTAAGTCATCGATACGAAGTCAAAAATAAATAATAAATTAATAACGATGAGAATTTCGCTCGTAATGACGCGAGAGTTCGCTCGCAAGCGCGCGCCTCCCTTTGTGCGGCGCGATTCATCGAACGGCTACACGCGGGGCAAAGAAGAAAAAATATATTCGCTGTCGGGGCTCGAGTAATTGCTTCAATTAAAGCGCTATGGGTCTCGTGTTAAATGGCGGAGAAAATTGATTACATTGTATTAGAGAGAAAGTCTACGTCCTGCATCGAATTAGTAATTAGACGAACCACAGACGACTCTTTATCACTATTTCATCGTCATTTTTTTTCTCTTAACAACCCGTTGCCGAGAATTTAACGCAAATGCGTATTACGCGGTGGGGAGAAAAAAAAAGTTTAAGCCTCGGGCTAGTAATATATAATTGAATCGACGTCGAATCCCGGCATTTACATTGGGCGCCTGGATTTTTAATCGGAAAATCAATCTACAGCGAAATCAAGCAAAGCCATGGGCGCATGCGACTTTTCATTGATAAATCAAAGCTTTTCTCTCGCCCTGCACGCGGGCGGCTATCGTATATTTCGCTGTCCAAACATACGCACCTCGGGGGTATTATAAAGCCGGCGTTAGTTTAAAGCTTCGCGAACAAAAAAAAAAAAAAAAAAAATAGAAAGACGCGCGATGGAAAGCTACAAAAAAAATAGCTAAGATAGAACGCAACGATATAGTATCGAAAAACGCTTTATTACGGATACGTGTATATAGAAGCGAGAATAAATATATATTTCACCCTCTGGCTCGTGATTTACCTTGGGCAGAGAGCGAAACATCCGCTTTAATATCCTGCGCCGCTCCTCTGTCAACGGATATATCCGCGCTCGGGCATGTGTGCGCCGCGGCTAAAAAGAAACGCGTACGAGGTAGCTGGTGTATGGCACGGTGTCCCTATACATATACACACATATATATATATAATCCCTAAACCGAGAAGATATTATTTTCCGACCGGCCGCGCGCTTCTTTTTTGACGGATGAAGCGACACCTGTATACGTGCGTTCGGCGGGCCGTATAGTCAAGTGGGGAGGGTAAAACAGGCAAATTAAAAATGCACGAGAATGGATGTGCCGCCGCGTTAGACGAATCTTTTACCCGCGCGAATTTATATAGCCCATTAGAATTCAGCTCACGCGATGCCATATATTTTCCGCCGAGAGAGTAAAAGCACTCGCGCTCAGACAAAAATATTTGAAAATATTAAAAATACAAAGTAGCGAATGGAAGACGGTGTATTATTTTAATTCGAGCACGAGTACATATACCTAGTATATATACTCGTATATACGTAGATGTTGTGTATATATATATATATATATATATATATATATATATATGTATAGTTTATATGTACATATAGAGAGGGCTATATCGGGCGACGAGACTCGAAAAATATTTGCTCGAGAGTGAAATCCGCGCGAAAAGCACCCGATGCACGCGATCCTCCTCTTCGATCAGTCGTAAGTCTATAGACCTAAGGCGCGCGATACTGCCGTATATTATACAGACGGAAACGAGTCACGCCATAGAAGCGAGTATAACGTCGCGCGTCTCGCGACGATAAAGTAACGCTAAGGCTCGAGACTTTTATTAAATTGCGGGCTTTGACGATCGCGAAGCGAGTTATATTTTTCTCTTTTTGAGAGTGTGAGTGAGCGAGTGAGTGAGTGAGTGAGTGAGAGAGCCTCCTCGTCGTCGTCCTGTTATACGAGCGCGTGGGTTAGCCTTAATGCACTCTTTGCGCAAAATGACCTTTAATTACGGATATTGCGAGCGAACGAGAAGACGCTCGTGGACTTTATTATACCTATTATACTTTTTTTCTTTCTTCTTGTTCGTGCGCTATATATTGCGTTCGATATAAAGTTACGCGCGTGTGCGATGCGGTCGCGTTATATATGAGAAGCGCATGCGAGTGATATTTTTAGCCCGTAATAACGCGTTAGCCCGAATGCAAAATCGCTGATGAGTTTCTCAATGAGACCTTATAATCGAGCGAATCGTTTCAGCTACTCTCATCGAGAAGGAACTCTACTCTAATGCAGAGTCGTTAGGCGCCGATGAAATAAATACACCGAGTTGCGGAAATTGCGAAACAAAAAACTTTGAAACGCACACGGAGAATGGATTATGCGATACGGAGTACCTTCAATTATGGGAGAGAAAAATCCATAAAAAATAATATTTACTACCAGTCGTCACAACAACCCATTCCTCGATGTGAGATTCTTCCATGTTTATTTTTTTATCTATATAGAAACACGCAGAAGTGCTCGTAGCGTTCGGTCGCTCGTTTTTTTTTTCATATTTCACTTTTTGACAGGAATATTCCAAATAGACTTGTACAAACAAAGCGACTTTTTCCGCATCGTCATCCCTAAAACTTTCACGGATGCTCTCCACACGCAGACAAACATAATTACAAACCAGCCATGCGACTCCGGAAATTCATCTGGTCACGCTGCCAACGGCACTCGTGTAACGGAGACCGTTGCACGGTATATATATTATGCTATATATATATACCACATATATATATATATATACACACACATATGGTATATATGTAGATGTAAACAGACATACGCAGCACGTAGTATAGAGCCTATATAACGAGCGGCACAGGAGAAGGGGGACTAACGAAAAGCGGTCGGGTTTCAGTCAGACTTTGAAAAATTCAACGTTCTCCTGTACATTTGATCCGATGATTTTTTCATCGCGTAAGAGCTGGTAAATTTTTTGTTGGATGACCACCCCCTCCCTGTTTTATACGCTGCGTATCGATGAATTTTTTACGAACCGAAAAGATAGAGCAGATAGATTGTGGGATAATTGAAATTGATGTTTCGCGCGGCTGTATGGTCTCGATAAATGCAAATGCGAGTTCTGAGGGCAAATTCATTATTGACGCTAGTGCGCAGAACGAATTAGTTGTACGGGTGACGAAGGCTTATACCTTAATTTCAATTATGGAAATAGCGACCGACTACGTTGGCGGATTACTTACATAAGTATATCGCTTACTTTTCAGCAACCCATTTCACATTTCAAAAGTAAAAATCTGTGATTGAAATGTTGTTGGAGAATATTATGCTACTGAACACTTTGCGTGAAAACCGAAAAAAATTTACACGTACATAGAGAGGCACACCCATTTCTTTCTACATTTTCCACGATGCTTTTTCACATAAAAAGCGAGAGTTTCACTCGGTTTTCCTTTAAAAAAAAGCTTTGAAAACTATAATAAAAGCAAGAATACTCGGAATCTGGAGTATATCCGTAAATTCCTCAGAGAACGATCCTAATCCTCTCATCTTCAATCCATTTGCAATCGTATAAGGCATTATCCTGAAATATTAAAAGAACGTCTAAACCTTTATCCTGCAATATCGTCGCGCGACTGTCTGGAATTAAAACCTCGACTGTGCACAGAGTAGTAGCACAACCGTGTAAAAATTGCTCAATTCAGGCATCGACGCCCTTACACTTCTCATGCCGTATATATACGTATAGAGAGAAATAAAAGACTCTCCGGCGTTTAAAAGCCCCGGCGAGTTGCGCGCGAATAGCGTCGAAAGAGAGAACCGAGGAACGGATGAACTGGGAATACCTGCTGTATATACATGTATACGTATTCTATAGTCGATGTATATACATATATAACCAAAAAAAAGATGCGAAAGTGAGAAAGCTTTTTTCGCAGTTGTGTGAAGACAGCCGGAACGATTTTTAAATTAGTTTGTGGGGGAAAAAACGACAGTTCTGGTTAGACAACATGAAGGCTGGCTTTTTGCTTGTTGTTTAAAAAATATTCTCGGACCGCTGCCTCGACATCCTGATTTTTTGCGTATATTTTTTTACTTAAGAAGATGCATGACCGTGATCCACTGATTAATTACAACTTTATAATACCTTTTTTAGCATGTACCCTTTTTAAATCAACAATCATAAATATGTAAATTGGCTTGCCTCGTGTAAGTGTGGTGTAAAGATTTGTATTAACTTGTTATGTAACTAATATCCACAAGCGATATGCAGCGATAAATAAAATACATTTAAAAATCTGTGCTTGTCTTATTATATCTCTGCGTACACTAAAGACATCGTTCAAAGCGTGCCGAATTTAAATCATAAATTTTCATTTAATGCATTTATTGTACTTGAATGGCAAAACGAGAGGTATAATTTTCCACTATTTATCACGAAATCATTTTAACAAAGAAAAGTTGAAGTTAAAGAATACTTCTCGAAACAAAGGTTATCCGATGCTAAATTGATCACGATTTACCAATAAATAAAGATTATGTTCTTTTGATTCAAATTTACGTAAATGTAATTTTCTATATCAACGCGAATAGCAACAGAATTACACGATTCAATTGACAGCGACATACTCGTACGTTTTCTCCTCTCTAAACAATTATCAATTTAATTTCACAAAATGCATCTCCGCAGCGAGCAAATAATGAGAAACCCTACTGTAGGTGGACAGGTCGCAACATGGACATAGATCGCCTCACTAAACCTCAAAACAAAATTACGAATCGTTTATAGCCTGCGGGACGGATTCACTGGCATTATCTCGCGAAAGGAATTAACACCCACAGACGTAGGTTTCCGCTTACGCCGTAAGGTCGTGTCCGCACCTTTAAGCCTCGTATGTATATAAGCAAAAGGATCAGTTTGTGCGAATGTAGGTATAGAAGCGTACGCAGCAAACACGTTGGTCAAGTATCTGGCGCGTGCTCGCAATGAAAGCGCTCGAGTGACTCCCTGTGTGCTCCTCTTTCTCTTGCTCCCTGCCTCTATAGATGTATATATATATATGCGCTTATAGAGAAGACTACAATGGGACTGCAAGGACTTGGCTTTCTCTCTATTTATGCCGAGTATGTACACCAGGTACACGAAGGCTTTCAGGCATACGATACTCTTGTGGCCTTTGCAAGCATAGCAGACTTGGAGTAAATTTAAGCACGTGTTTGATCACTGATTATTAACACTGACTTATTCATCACTCGCTTTTAAAAAAATACGCAGACGCAGAGAGAGAGTGCATTAACTATTTTCAAGTGGTGTAAAAAAATTACTTTCGAGATAACCATGAGTGCTTTATGTTGTTTTATACGTATTATCGTCGACTCGTTTGATTATCTTCAATTAGCAAATGAGTGGCGCACACGAAGGTGCTCAAGAGATATTCCTCCCTTATTGCAGATAACGAGAAAAATGACAGTATTACATAAATTTCGTAGAAAATATAAAGTAATCATATTGGAACGTTAATTTTCATTATCACGATCGCGACTATTATTCATCGTTAACCGGTACAATTCGATCGTTACGTTGTATTACAGCAAGAGAGCAGAGGGGAATATTTATCACGCGAGTTGAATGCAGCGGAGGATATCGAGGGAAAAAAAGAAAGAGCAACGCAGAAAATGCATTTCGAAATAGCCGTGAAATTAGAATACACGCCGTGCACTATTCTCAAGATTTTTGCGTACAACCTCGCGCGCACAATAAAGCCTAATCAACGCTATTCACCCTCAGTTTAGAAGCAACGTTTTCGTATACTGCAGCCTTCGCTTGTATTATATTGTACCGGACTCTGGCCACGTTATACTGCAGTACAATAGAAATGCACCTATACACACGTAATATATTGTAGCAGAAGTAAATTATCTCCGTTGAACAAGTAGGACGTCGCGTAGCACAGGTTTATTGTGCACGACGACGCTAATTGTGCGCTTAGAAATTAGAAATATATAGAATCTAACCTCTGGCCTACAGCTCTCGGCAAGACTTTTGCGCCAGTGCACGTATATACATTGTAATATATATTGCGAGATACATAGTGGCTCACGGCGGTCGAGTTAAGTAATTAGAGCAAGTCGGATGTGATTAAAAGTTGGAAACTTGATTAAACGAGCGAATTATTATCGCCTCATAAGGGATGACATTATTGGCTTCCCTTGTTTACTTTTTCCTTTCTTCTTCTGCTTTCGTTCGCGTGACACATCCTAGAGGATCGAAGGGACCTACTTCTCTTTTAGAGGAATTGTTGCTACAAGCTTGTAATTGAATTCTTGATTAGTTGTGATTCGTCGTAGTGTGTTCTGCGTTGCAGTTTTCCGAGTTCTCCGGCGAAGAACCGCAAGAGCTTCTCGCTGAATTAAAATTTTTAACGAAAGCGGGGCTAACGCGATGAAGTATGCAGAAAATTTTTCGAGATTCAATAAGCCCAACGTCGTATCGGTTCACTCGAAGATTATCCATCAAAAAAGTAATCTAGCCGTCAGTAGCCGAAAGCCCAAGTCGCTTTATACATAGCACGCAGCCTCGTCCGGAAAACTTCATCGAGCGTGTCAAAACGGAGCAGTGCCGCACCGTTATATACATCGACTCGCGGCGCGCGCGCTCCACTTCTATCAGAAAACTTTCTCCCGAGAAAATTCGGATAAGCCAGAGCCCTTATTACGCCGAGCGTAGCGAGCCTTTTTTCCGAAATCACTGCGGTGCGAGACACAGTCGCTGCTTCCGCTTCAAGTTTTACGCTTCTGCGCTTCGAAATGTGAAGGAAAGGCAACTCTCTCTTTTGCTCTCTTGCTCTTTTCTTTCTCGGAGGCTTTGAAATTTTTTCGAAAGGAGTATGTCATTGTAACGAACTCGACGCTATTATACAAGAACTCGAATACGAGTCGCCGAAAAAGTTGTATTTTAGTTTTGTGTACCAAGCAGTGATGGTGGTAGTGGGTAGCGACATTTTCTTCGTTAAAGCCGACGGCTTCTATATACACACGAGGAAAGAAACATCAAATTGCGAGAGCTGCAGCCTTATATTCTTGCTCAAAAAGCGGCGAAACTGCAAAGTCGCTTTAATCACATCGTCATGAGTGAGAGAGAGAGAGAGAGAGAGAGAGAGAGAGAACGTGAACTAACAAGGCTTTAACCAACTTTCAACCAGCGCGAGTTTCTTCGGCTTCAAAGACTGGATGTACGCACAAAGACTTTCCGGCTGCAACATTTTCCGCGGTGACTCGCTATAAACTTCGACCCGTACGATTATTTTCTTTTTTTTTCTTCCTTCGATGTGCACATAGGACAAAACTCAGAAAGAGAGACAGAGAGACGGAAAGATAGATAGAGAGAGAGAGAGAGAGAGACAAAAAACGGGAACGACGAGCATTGAATTGCGACGCGCAATCATACATATACGTACCCAAGAGTCTGTAGCAACAAAAAAGACGCAAAGTCAGTCTCGAAAAGCGCAAGTTCCCATTCCTCCCTCGCTGATATAGTCGTGGGCGAGAGATATTCCCGAGGGCGAGAGTATAGCAGCAGCGGCAAGATAACCGTCAGGCGCGCGCGCGCGCGCTCGGGAAAAATCGAGGAACACGACGAGCTTGCTTGGCTATATCTCTTGACTGCGCATAAGAGCAAGAAGTGTAGCCGTGTGCGAGGGATATACGAAAGAGAGGATGATTCTTTTTGCCCCCCCCCCCCGATTTCCCCTTTCCAACCCTTTTTTTCTACGTAAGAGGGATGGAGAAGGAGAGAGAGAAGAGTGGGGAGTTATGCTGTACACGTATGCGTGCATCGTTGAGTCTTATTGTATGCGGTTTTGTGACAAATGCGTTGCCCGCTATTGTTTGCGGGGTCAGTACATGTACACATAGGCGTGGCTGTGTACGTGGGTGAGATAGCGATGGGTAGTACTGTGTATGGTAATTTCAAGGATATGTACTCTTCTTCTCTGTACTTCGGTATAGCTGCTTTTGAATTGGAGCTAACACTCGCGGTATAAATTACGCGGTGCTTCGCGAAAAAAGTTACGGCGCTGCCGATCGAAGAGACTCAATTTCTGCTGCGCAAAGATTCGATGCGTATAACTTTTATATTCTTCGCAGCGCACACATCGACGGTAACTTCGACTCGAGCGACGAAGGATGCAAAGGAAAAAAAAGAAAAAAAAATACAGCAAGAAAGAACATTTCCATAAAACGAGTATACTCGAAAGTCCGAACGAGCGCGAAAGTGTGCTGCGCGTGCACCCATCTCACAATTAAAAAGCTCACAGCTGCATTAAATTGCGCAGCTCGAAAGCAGCGCTTAATTTTGCACGAGCGAGATCGCGACTACAGTATATGTATATGTATGTGTATACATATATCGCTGCGATATGGGCGCGACATTTTCGCGTCTGTACGCATCTGCAAAAAGGGGTATTGTGCGCCGCCGGTAGTCGTTTATAACTGTCGAGTCGCCGCGTAGCACATAGTCGTCGTCGTCGTCGCCGCCTTGTTACGCTTTGGAGACCTTCTATGAACGCAGGCTTTTCCAGCGACCCGGAAATTTTAACTTGTTTCACTCTCAGAGCGTATATATATATGCGATGGGCGCACGAGTAAGAGATGGGAGAAAGAGCAAACAAAAGATAACGGCAAAACGAGACGGAATTTTACGTCATTTCGTGAAACTCCTGGAATTCCCCGGTGAAGATTTTAATGCAATGTTTGTTTAGCGGGAAATTACGCGATTTTCTTGCTGCTGCATACCTGTGTATACGAATATACATGTGTATAATTCACACACATTCGCGTATGCGCATAGCATACGTGCATGTACACACGCAAAGAGGAGAAAAGTCGCTTTCGAGAGTTCTGAAATCAAATCACTTGAGCGAAAAACGTGTTTAAAGAAAATTCCAAATATTACGTATAGACTTTTTCTTCGTGTAGTGCAGTGAATAAAATCGAATCATTCGCATGCATCGAATTCCACGAACAAGCTTGCTATTCAATTCTGCCGCCGAAAAGCTCGCCTATCCCCGTGATCGCACAATCAAAATTTCTCGAAAGCAGCAAACTACGCGAAAACACGCGCGCGCCTTCCTTTTAAACGTACCTCTCCACCCCTCCTATACTACTACCCCCTTCCACTCTCTTCCGATAAACTGAATGCCTCTGCATTTGGTATATATATATAAAGTAGCAGCTTTTACTTGAAAACTGCGCGATACAGAGGCGCAACGTTCGCGGGAATTGAACGGGGCAGGGCAGGAGCGATGCATCTCATTTTTCTTGTCATTTCCCCTGCTGCTTTCTGCCAGACGGAGGCACTTTTACAATGTATATAACGTACATTTGTATATAGATATAGATGTATATACACCTAGAGCGGGAATTTTATTGTAGGAAAGTTTAATTCTTCGAGCGAAATTTGCGTAGACGGCGAGGTTCTCATGCGCGCCCGCTGATGATGGTTAAATTTCACTAAGATGGATGGCTGTTTTGAATTTTATCGAGAAGTCTACGAGGGGCGAGGAATAAAAGATTATATTCAAAGGGGTAGACGCGTGGTTCAGTAAGTTATGATAACAAAATTCAACTTCAGTGCGCGCAGTTGAAAATTCGAAGTCATCGTCGCGCAATCTTCGTCGACGAGCACGGACTCTGGTTATATAAGCGATAGAAAAAAAGAGGTAAGAATTTATATCTATATGTGTGTGTGTGTGTGTGTGTGTGTGTGTGTGTGTGTATTCTTCTATAGAAACTCGTTGGCCACATAATCGATCATCCTCACGATTTTCACGTCGTACCCGTAGACAAGCTAGCCACGTTCACCCTTTCCAATAATCGTTTAACGCGACCGGTATGCCGTCGCTCGGGCAAAGACCATCATCTCATCCCTGATAGGTTCATCAGCCGGTCCCTTCCGCTCGTTTTATCCGATATAGCGAACTTTATCCTCGACCTCGAAATTATGACAAGCAGGTAAACTATCGCATGTACAGCACCTGCAGCTTAGTTTTCAAAAGAGAATCCACATTGTTCGCGGCGAAACTTGGCGAAGCTCTCGTGGTACACGACAAGAACACGAGCTAAAGAAAATACGCGAGGAAACTCAGCTGCCGCGCTGCACTCTCGCGCGTTCTATACCTTGTACTCTAGTGTCTGGTAGAAAATTATTATAATTTACGGACGAGGCTTTCTCTCGCTCTTACTGTAGTTTGTTGTACGCGCGATGTTCATGGAACAATTAGCTAGTTGCGGGAATGCGCGCATATAGGCTCATGTTTCTTCAGGCTTTGGCTAATTAGCGCACACAGACTCCGAGGTACTACGAGAGAAAGAGAGAGGAGAGAGAGAGGAGAGAGAGAGGAGAGAGAGAGAGAGAGGAGAGAGAGAGGGGAGAGAGCAAGTATAAACTTTCGGGCTGTGACGAGTTATGGTTTGGATTTTTGGTGGATTTATACACCACTCCGAGGAAATGGAATTATTCATCACTGAGGGAAAAGCCGACTTACGTATGATAATAAAAGGTTGGAAAAAAAGTACGGATTAAAATGTATAAAAATAAAATAAATTTAACATTTGTTAGATAAGTCAGTAGTACGTTAATTTATTGTGTGAACGATAAGGCGAAGTGTAATTTTTTACGGAAGCTACAAGACGTGCAGTTTTCTAATTAAAATACTGGATGGAAATGTATTATCAGAATTGCACTGATTGTAAGGAGATCGAGGTGAATTTATATGTATACGTGACTTAACGATTTCCGAGTACTGAGCGCGAATTCGTTTGAGGCGGAAAACGCAGAGCGCGCGAACAGATGGTATCGGCTTTAGACGAATATATTTCGGTTTATGATTTACTTGGAAAACTTGGTTGAGTTAATTAGAAAGGCCAAACCTTTTAATTTTATTGCCAGATGGTTTCAAAGTCTCTCTCTCTCTCTCTCTTTCTCTTTCTCTCTCTTTTGGCATTGTAATTAAGTCTAAGTGTCTCAGTTGGATGAGCAACACGGCATTTCCACGCGCTGCGATCTAGACACTCGGTATCACACGCGATACAAAGTTTTCGCGCAATTATGGCTTTAATTATAGCGCGCACACGCTGTAAGTACGTGCGGATGGATAGTTTGCAGATTAAACTTTTGTCGTGCAAACGCGATTATTGTGCTGCTCATTCCTTCGAGCTCATTTCCAAAAGCCCAAGAATATCATTCTCAGGCGTTAAGCCGATCTATATATTACACGGTGGCAGTAGCAGCAGCGGCGGCGGCTCCGCCGCTACTATATTGCGCCATTCGAATTTCGCGAGCGAAATCAATCCTGAAAAGCCGAGCGCGCGCAGGCACCGAACACTAAATCAGTGCACGAGTTCATCGCGATCAAAGCTTCCTCTCCCTCCGAATTTCCCGAAAAGCCACTTCAAGTTCGGTAGCCGGAATTGCGCACAATGCAAATCTCAATCCCGAGCGTTTATCGTAACCAAGACATTCCAGGAGAGAGGGAGAGGGAGAGAGAAAAAGAGAGAGAGAGAGTAGTAGTCCGCGTCGCCTATAAAAGCTTCCATCCATCCCTTTCTACCGCGCACGTTTGCCAGTGTCGATTCAAGTAGTCCCTTCACGGCTGTGCTACGTTACACATAAACTCATACGTATTTATACGTTATAGTGGGTGGATAGATGGTCCGGATACTGTGTAGAAAGCAGGCAAATTTCCATGGAGACCGGAGCAGGACATTGTCCGAGGTAAATGGTCCAGCGACCAGGGCTTTCCGTTTGCCGCACGACGAGAGAAACTATCCTATTCGTATATGTATATATATGCGCCGTAGGCTGCGGAACTGTTGCAGCTGCTGATTTCGAAGCAGAGCAGATACGCCCATGTACAGTATGTCGGGTTTCGGCAGATGGATGAATTACTGCGAGGAAAGGCTTTGAAGGATCGCTTGCAATTCTGGTGAGAAAGCACATTGGCTCGTCGATTTTTCACGTCGCTTTCAGATCCATCGAGGCAATAATTTATGCTGAATTTCCATATGCGTATACTGGGTAAACTTTGGCGAACCGAGTAGTGTAGCTATTTTTTTTTTTTGCTTCTTTTTATACCAAGTAATGTATACGCGCGTCTACGAAGATTTAGTGCATACACTTTTGCACTTGGGAAAATCAATGTACGGTTCTTTGAAAGTACGCCATACATATTATGCGAATTCACAACGAACAAATAACTGTGCTTATACACACTCGCGAGGTGTAATGAATGAATATTCTCCTCGGAGGTGCTATACGGTGTGCACGACGATATATTATACAAAGTTGTTTCAGGCGTGACAGCTTTTAAAGCGGATTCCGCGTACATTTCGAAATCATAATGGCCCTATTCCTCGTTTAAACTACGATTGTACTATAAACACAAAGTCGTTGAAGCGGCATCCCTTTTACATTCTAATTTCAGCGAAATTCCTATTTTTGTTGATTTATTTATATTTCGCTTTAATCGACTGTACATATGCAGAATGAATTTATTTTCATTAGCAATTTCCATTATAAATACGTGAATTTACAAGCGGTAACTTCCGTTAATCATTACCCGCGAGTATAGGCTGTATATTGCCCGGTTGCGCGCAGCCGTTGATCCAACGTTGTACAAGCGAGTAATTTATTAAACCGATCTCTAAAAATTACATACGGTCCCCGTGTGCGCGAAAATCGAGTATTCGAGTCTAATCAACGGCCATGAAAATATAAAAACTCGTAAAGTCCTTTCGCGCAGGTTTGCAATCCATCCGGCGAACGCTAATAAAACCTCATTTCTTTTACGGCTTGGCCATCAACGTCAACGACCACGCGGAAGCGTATAGCTACGGCTAGCCCTAAAGTTGTCCAATCGTAAAACACTTTATAATCTTGCAGCAAAATGCTTAAGCTAAAAGCAACACCGTAAACAGCAGAAGGATTCATAATGCAAATGGGGATAGACTTATACACGTGTAAATTGGCCGTATATTAAAGAAGCCACGTGTGATATTATTACGTCGATTTTCGAGCACCTCATTTTCTCTGTACCCGCAAAGCGACGAGATCCCGGCATCGATGTCAATTACGCAAGTTAGAGCGCAAATACCACATTAACGAAGGTCTTAGACAGGTATGGCATTTCGTGCGCGCAATTAGTGACTCGTCAATTAAGCTGTATTCTCAACTATATATAATACTCCAGTACTCATAGCTGCTAGAGAATATCGAGCAGCTCATTAGTTGCCCTCGATGTACATGAGCGGGAGCTTGTATCAAAGTTAAAAAACTCATCGATTATAATTCGTCATCGAGTTTTTTGGTAATGACTCGCGGAAAGGTACGAAATGATGCGTGAATTTCTTCTGAATTTCCGTGCATTATATCGCTTTTGGAAAATCAGATTATCCGCACCAATATTACGCGATTTCGTTGAAAATATTCAAATTATATTCGCTGCGTAAAATTAGTTTAGTTAGCCGCATCGGCGATTTAATTTATTTTCAGGGCAAGTGCCCGACGCCGTGCAATATCGGATAATTATCTGCGAATTGATTAGTTTTCCATCATATTAACGCATGACACCTATGCAAGATGTCATCGAAAGCTGATCGCGTAGAAAATCTATCGTTCAAGCTTGACGCGAATCCCGCGCGATATTTCGCAATCTACGCGCTAATATCAATTAAAAATTATTTTAGGTTTAACGTAATTAGGTCGCTTACCGTTTATTACAACGATAATGCGTATAATATAAACGTATAAAGCAAATGTATAAGCGGCTAGAGGCTTTGACTCGGTACCACGAGCGGAGAGTTTATCGAGCAGTCTCTATATCCGATATCATCAATCATGTCCGCGAAGTCGAATTAATCGCATGACGCGCGGTTATGCATTGAAAGTCTGATCGGGGGAATTTTGATTGAATAAGTTATTAATTTGTTGGTGTGGAAAAATAGTTGAAAAGTTCCCTTAATGTAGTTCGCAGTATTATATATATGCCGCACAGTATGTACAGATTTAATATTACTCTGAGCGTTGACGGGGGATGTAATCACTTATTCGTTCAGCGACTCATTTTTTTTGCATTCGCGTCGGCAAAATCGCACCTACCAAAGTAGGCTTTAAACAGGCTCGAAGTTAACTTCGTAATTGACTTGAAACTTTACTCCATGGACTCCACAGTTTCCGGAGCAAATATCTAAAGCTGTAGAAATCCTTACTACGCTCTCCTGTACGAGTTAACTCGAAAACTGAATTATCACATGCACAGAACGTGTAGTACACGTGCCTAGTGACCGCGCTGCTGGATCCTTTTTCCGCAATCAAGGTATGTTTTTCGTGATTTGAGCCATTAAAAATCCAATAAGTACCACCACACCAGCCGCGACGGCCCTTGATAAAAAATTCTGTCAGAGCCACAGCTTTCTTTCTCATTCGGCAAAGAGCCGCCCGACAGCGGACGGTCGAAGCTTTAGTCTGAAAAATATCCGGTCGCTCGGGAGTTCGAAAAAGCACAACGACCGGCACGAAGACGACGTTGGATATAGATTTTCTAAGATGTCGCTTTGATGGCTTTAAAAGGTTTTAGAGGTATGAAAAATGACTTGAAAAGGCTAGAGGTGCCAGTGGAGGAAAAGAGAGAGAGAGAGAGAAAGGGGGGGGGGGAGAGAAAGAGAGAGGGAGAGAGAGAAAAAGAGAGAGAGAGAGAGAGAGAGAGAGGCAAGCTATAATACGAATGAGATTTGTAAGGAGTCGAAGTAGTGGTAAGGAGCGAAAGTAGTGGTAGTACTTTGTAAAGGTCCGGTGCTGCTGCGACGCGCCTTTGTGAAAAACTCTTCTCTCCACTTAGGCCGGCTACGAGTAAACGTTGCGCTTCATGGGAAATTGACAAAAATGGTATTTCAAAAATGTTTCCGAGTGCCCATTAAAGCCGTTTTCACGCTATTCTTTCGTGTTAAAATGTTACGGTAACGTTTGAACAAGTTCCGATTATTATTCAGGCGAATACTCGACTGCTTAATTTATATGCCATTAAGCAGAAAATTACGGAACTGTAAAGTGTGGAATTTTCAATTCCACAAATAATTTGAAAAGGCTAAAAGAGAGAATAGCCGCGGGTTTATATATTGGAATCGCGCCGCGCTTTAATTTATTAAAACTGACGTTAAGTATTAATGGAAAAAGTTGAAATACGAAAATAAGCTGCAATGTAAAAGTAATTAGGAACCAGTCGAAAAAGCTTACTACCTGCTGAAAAGTACATCGACTTTCATTATCACAGACCAGAACGCATTCGACGTAGCGGAAAATCCTCGGGAAGCGCAGACGTATCAAACCTCGCCAGACAAAATCTACCCCCGTCGCTGAGAGTCCACCATAAAGATGTCGCGAGAGCCGGAGCTCGAGCAGACGACTCTCAAGCCGTATAACAGCGAAAATGAGGTCGAATCCCTCAGCTTCGTCTTTTGGAAAAAAAATTACGGAAGAGAGACGATTTTTCCGCTCCTCTATCGCGTCTCCACGGCGAATTCTCTTTCCTATCCTTCGAAGTCGTAGTTGGAATCTCGTTGGGAAGAAGACATATCGAGTTGGCAGTAGTGGTCGGCTCCGACTTTCAAAGCAGTTGTTTCACTGAGAAATGAATGTTTTATGACTTGTCTATAACCAAGATGATAAATACAGCGTGGAGCGCGAGTTCGGAGAGTAATGTTTGTTTGTGGGAAGCGAAGAAATTTTGCATGAAAAGCCATTGTTCATGCATTTTACATTGTCCGCGCTTAATTCAAATGGATGAGGCTCATTAAATTCGGGGTATATAGGTATACAATCGAAGACGCTGAATATAAAGCGCGCTGTCGGAAGCTTAATTATGACACCGCGGCGTCGTCGACGATGGCAGTGGCGACGGCTTTCAAAGCCACCTGGGCCAGGAACAAAAACTAAAGCGAGACCCTTTCATGGGGAAAAGCCTCAGCAAAGAAGGAAAATTTCTCGCTATATAAGCCCGTCCGCCGTCATAAAGTAGATGGAAATCCGGAAAAATGCGAAGCACGAAAGGAAAGCCTATCCCACATACTCTTAAAGCCTGTAATCCAATAAAAGCCTGTACTGCGGAAGTGGGGAAAAGGACCTCCAAGGTGTTCCATCGTTTCCAGAATACTGTCTCCCGTATATACCTATGCGTATGTACATATAGATATACATATAGATATACATATAGATGGCTATATGTGTCCATACGTATATATATATACGTATAGTACTTCGCTATCAAAAGGTTTACGGCCAGGAGAATCTGTCTCGCCCGGCGCGTCTCTTATATGAGAGTTGATATATGCCTGTCTGCGGATGACTGACAGCCCCCGAGCAAAAAGATGCACTTGGGTAATGGATCGTTATGTTCAAGAGATTAGGGCTTTAAGAGAAACAAGCGATACGCGAGTGATGGATGAGGACCGAGTGGATTTTCGAGCTAGGCGAACATTAGGTTATTGGATTTCGTCTGAATTCGTTAGTCTTCCCCCGTAATTAGGTGTTACTGCACGAGTATCCGCAAGCGTTGCAGAGACTCGTCAGCAGTCGAGAAAGTCATACTCTTTTGAAAAAGCCCTGTACAGTCGAATCTTTCGCCGACAAAAAAAAACATACGTATAAAAAAGGATTAACCAAGATAGAGGGAGCTTTCCTCTGGGCGGTGCACCAGCAAAGCTCACAAAAGGCCAGAAAGAAGAATACGCGCCCGGCCGGTATTCCGCAATCGCCTTAAATATTCCGCCAGCTTTGAAGATACAATAGTGGCGAAGTATAGGAAAAGCGAAAAACTCGCAACGGCCGAATGATTTACGCGTGAACGCGTCGCCATGGTGACCAGGAGACTCGAATCCTTTTCAATGCAAGCGCTAGCACTTGGCAAAACCAATCAATTTCTGCCTCTGCGACGTACTGTACACTCCTCTCTTTCTGCTTATCTCCTCTCTCTTTCTCTCTTCACGATCGAAGGTGGTGCGTGTGTATCCTTGCCCCTGTGCGGTTATCTCTCATGTTTTTACGGCGCCTCCGGGCTTTCAACATATATTTCAGAGATATTGTTCGCGTGCTTTATTGCCATTTTTGTTATTGCTGTCTGTTTTGTCTGACTGAAGTCGAACGTTTCTACTTGAATGGACGAATAAATGAAGTAACGAAAGAGAGATAGGAGAGAAAGTGGGATTTCATCTTCGAATGGAAGAGTAATATTAAATCCACGAGAAGGACACTGTACAGATCTCAATTTCGCGGAGAGATTATGACCGAAGACAAACACCTCTTTTCATCACGAATGTACAAACAAAGCCGCCGTCTCGTTTATTGTACATCCGCTCTTTTAATCGGATCCCCTAAGTCTCTTATACTTCCTCGTAGCTTTCCTTGTAATTATACCATTTCTATTTATTCACCTCCTTTCTCTCTTCTTATTGTTGCTTTATACACGTTATATACATGCAATTATTCCTACTTTTACATCTCCACTATTTGGCCGTGACGCGCACTTAATTTTCCTATCTCGGAAGCTGCCTCTGGGCGGCGAGATTCGATTTCATTCAGAATTCAATGAAATGATGGCTCTCTCTCTCTCTCTCACTCCCCCATTCTTTGTGCACGGCTTCTCGACAAAAGAGTACACCCAACTTTCGTTTCCACCCTTCTATCTCCAGATGAGCTTGTCTGTCGAGACGAGAGTTCGCAGCCTCGATATGATGCAGTTATATACACACAGTTCCCCCGCGAATGAAGTTACGAAGTTGCGGCTGCTTTTTTCGCCGCACGTAGCATTGTACGCCACCAAATGGAAAGTACTTTTTTCTTCCTCGCGAGCTCGTCGCGGAAGTGCTGTAATCATTTAAATAGTTTTTACGCTACTATACATGCAAACCCTCCGGGAAATTATGAATGAAGAAAACTGAGTTTGTGCTTATGAAGGGCGAGTGATGAAGAGTGTACACAGTAAAATTTGTACTCGTAAAAAGGCTATATCGTCGATTTTCGCCTTTTTTTTAAACTCTTCCTCTCTTCGCGCGAAATTCGCAAAGTTCTAGGAAAATTCCATTACCAGAACTGAAGTGGAAGTTAGTAATTTTTCCCTGCTATATACATTTGCCACTTCCACCATTAGCGTAAAACTACCACTCATCTCAAGCTAATTAAGTCTAACCCACTTTTCCTAGAGCAAAGAGTGAAAAAAAAGCCTCGGTCCGGTATAAATTTTCCAAAAGTTCTAACTCGTTAAGCAGCGAAAAAAAGATAAAAGATGCGGTTGGCAATGTCCGCCTTTTTTCACCCTCGATAAACCAGTTGGGAATTAACACACAAATTGTTTTCGATTTCGTTAAATTCCTCTCTCGCTCTTTCGCGCTCTCCGTGTACGTACATACGTGCGAAGAGAAATGGAGATAGGTGGGGGGGGGGGGAGGAGGAGGAGGAGATATCTTCAACCCTTCAACTGCAGTAGAAATTATGCCAGAACTTGGTGTGCTCGCATCTTCTCGAAATTCCCGCGCAATATACCCGCCGCCCATCTTCATCCCAAGTCTCTCCTGGTGTGTTATTCCCATTTCGCGTATACGTCATCCTTTGTTACCCTCCCCCCTTTCGCACATATACCTTTGTCGAGCTTCTCACTTGCATTATACGTTGCGAAATTGTTCGAAAACGTCGTGTTTTCGCACGAAACTTTCCGCTCCAGGGAGGTGTTCGCAAGCGTCTTTTTATTTTCCGCGTTATCGCATCCATATAGGTGGCGTTTTACTTGGTACGCATCGGTGCAGCTGCCATTGAAATTTACTCTTTGATCTCGGAAGGTGAATATGACTTCGGGGCGGGTGGTTCTCTTCCGGAGATGAAAAAGTTTCCGACATCTCGCGAGAGTCGTCGGAGCGTAGCAACATTCTGGACACGAACGCTGGGCGAACATTTTAATCGCAGATCGGGAATGCCGAGCGACGGCTCTCCGGGACATTATTATACCACACTAGCCGGTACTGCGTTGGCTGTCTGAACACGGTGAAGTCGGTATTAAAGAAGTTGTCGAAAGTCTTTAATGAAATTAATGTCGCGGAGAGATTGGTACTTTATACAGCACTTCGGTGAGAATCGTTGGCTCTTAGTTTCGAAACGCGCGACGGCTTCAACAAGTAGAGGTAATAAAACTGCGCGTATGTGCTACTTAAGATTCACAGAGCCGAGTGTGACAAGCCGAAAGTTGCCCCAGGGAGTCTCGACATTCATTTCGACTGTCGCACTTGTCGAGAGAACTAGAAGCGGGGGGCGTTCATCTAACCGAGAGTCTAGCTGACGCTTATATGAATAGGGTGAGTCGTCGAATCTCCAAAGAGACTGAGCTGTCGGATCAGAGTCTGTCTGGTGCGAGCGCGCTGCAAGCGATCTGCGCGCCTATTACCCGTGAATGCGTCGCGAACACTCTACAAAATGAACTATCCTCCGCATCACCTGGACGAACGATATTTGCCTAAGCGTTTTATTCCGCGCAAGCTCGAGCGTCCGTCTTTCACCTCGAGGCAGCTCGGAAATTTTCACGTTGCCGTCGCTTAAGTGCGCGCGCACACTCGTGCGGAATAATGTATGAATGCACGGCAGCAGCGCAGCTCCTTAGTCCCGAAATAAAATACACACACGCGCGCACGAGTCCATCACGCATCCTTTCTTCTCCTCGCCTGTGTATGTGCGGCAGAAACTCTATCTTACGTCAGCGGCTATTGTGCGCGCAGGCAGCCACGGTAGCTCAACTTCGCCTCTTCTTGTCCTCTGGCCAAAAAAGAGAAGAGAAACGCAAATTCAAGAAGCGTCCATCAGCTTGCCATTCATTGGCTGCACAATATTCCCGCAGCCGCTGCTGACGCACACACACACGCGCGCGCGCGCGCGTAAACTGTTTATGCGTATATTCGGCATGAGAAAGCAAAAGAAGAGCATCGGGACGGAAGACGGAGAAAGGCGTATGCAAATTCAGTTTTATATACACTTCCTCGTTCTCGCGCCAAACTTATCTCGAGCGTCGGGTCAGAGGGCGCTGCTGCGAGCTATCCGCAGACCGGGAGGTGCTCTTAACCTAATTGCGAATCGACGTTCGTTTAACGGCTACCCTCGAGGCTATACACATCAGCACGCAGCAGGGAAAATTGCCCTCTTCGGGCGAGAGATTGAGAGAAAGTGCTGCTGCCTTTTTCGCTTCCTCGTCTTTTTCCTCTTCTTATTCGTTTCGGAATACGCAGTATATTAGAACGAGGATAGACAATTACAGCATTGCTTTTGTGCTTTTTCCTCGATGAAAAAGAAGGCGCGCGCGTACTTCTAGCGCTGCTTTCGCTGCGGATAGATAATAATTTCTGAATTATCGGAAGCGAAGCAGTAATAATATATATATATGGGTCAGTGGATGAAATTCCAACGCGGAAATTCTTTTGTTGTACATATATTATATATAGCTTTTCCTGGGAGACTAGATTCTCTTTGTGTGTGTGCTAGAGCGTTATAGAGATTTTAAAAGGAAACAGGAAGCAGAGCGCGAGGGAAAAGTAAATTTTCGTTACGGTTGATGAAATTCCTGGCGCGGTAAAGTCTACGAGTTACAGATGTACGTTACGAAGAAAGAGAGTGTGTATTATGCCGTGGAAAAAGAATAGAAATTAAGTAAAAAGCTTTGTCTAACTGCATTACTTAGCATATAGACGACTTTTTGAGCGCCGCAATGAAAGTTTCAATGAAAATTCTTCGATTCACCTAATTTAATACGCGAGATATATGCGCGGGCCATTTACGAAACACCGCGACTCCGGATGCGAGAGGGAAACAATGACGATGATGTATTCGTCGGTTCAATGACCGAAGCTCTCTTGCGAAGTCGTTCGCAAGGAAAAATGTATCCCATACATTTAGGAACAGAAGCCTCTAACACGTACGTACACACGCCTCGAAACAAACAAATCTTACGGAAAAGAGAAAATCCCCAAGACTTACGACACACCGGCAGCCATCCGTGAACATCAAAATATAACGCGAAACATTTTCCTTCTGCATGTTTCTCTCTCTCTCTCTCTCTCTCTCTCTCTCGCGCGCGCGAGCCCTTTGAAAAATTCACCTACCGTATAACACATACTCTCGTTCTAAATTGTTAATTCTCCGACGCTGTTGAATTATATTCTATATATAATGGCTTTGTTTTATGAGTCCAGGAGATGTGCGCGCGTGTGCGAGCGGTCGAGACGTGCCTGGCAGGACAAACCAAATAAAATTTTTAAAGCGCTCCTGCAGCAGACTTGACGTGTTTTACTTCCCTCGTCTCTGTGTATGCGTGCGTGTTCTCTGTTGTTTTAGTCCGTACGTGTGCGATGAATAAAAGAGAGCAGTAGCTCGTGATCTCTGTATGTGTAGGTAAGTGTGTGCGGTTGACTCTTTTCTTTCTTGCATGGAAATACTAATCGGTTCTATCAGTCTCGTTTCTCTCTTTTTCTCTCTCAACGAACTGCAATGTCACAATTATCATGCGATATCATCGCTCATCCCGATAATGTTTCCAACCGTCGGCTATATGCGCATATCTCATGTATATATACGCAAATCGACGTTGCAGCAGTCTCGCAGGCAAATATTAAAAGTCACCATGACTTTGCAAAACTTTCTCTGCGGTAGCGAGAATCGTGATACCGTATTTCACATATATGCATGCGAGGTTTTCCAACGCGAGACAAAAATCAGTGAACATTATTCACACTAGAGCATCGCGTTCACCCCATGGTAGCGTACACAGTGCAGAGTCGAAAACGATCCATTATGAGATTTCTCATGGCTCGTGTATTGTCCAGCGTCGAACATAATTTAGCGCCGACAATGGAGGGAGCAGAGGGATAAACAAAGCTCGGGTTCGAATCCGCGAGTCGACGAAAAAGGAAAGAGAGAGAGAGAGAGAGAGAGCGCGAGAGAAAAAAAAGCAACGGGTGAAACAAAGACCGCGTCTTTTTGGCAGTGGTAGCGTAGCTTCGAGAGTGAGCCAAGGGCTTTCAATTCTCCGCATGAAACGAGAGCAGCTGCGGCGAGGACGACGCATTGTTGGCTATGGTCTCGCGTACGTGTCTGGTATGACGAGTAGCTGCGCGATTTACCGTTGGCGGCGTGCTCGCGCATGGCTTTTTAAAGAGCGGAAATATTGCTGAGAGAGCGAGAGAGCGAGAGAGAGAGAGAGAGAGAGAGAGATTCGATGCATTTGCATGAGGCTTGAATTATAGGGTGTACAGAGGAGGGTATACGAGTTGCAATGTATATGTGCCACCAGGAGAACCAATGATGCGATTGAAGAACCGATTACCAACCTTGGGTAATATGATGGCTCTTTTATGCTAAGAGGGTAGCTATGATCTGATTTATTTCTAGCTAGATGTATTATATTACACTGGAATACACACACACACATACTCACACAAATATACGTTGATGGACTATTTCTCGCGCAATTAGTCTTCGATGAACTAGCGTGTAAAAAGTTACTTTGCACGAAGAACGTGCATTATTATAAACTCACACGTTAACGAACCGCAAGAACTGCGGGGAAATATATCGTTGCTGCGTGACTTACCCTGAAACAGAAAACAAAGAGAGCCGAGTTATGCAAATGTTCGTTCAACGTTTAATTGTAGAGATATAAATATATTTTTGTATACATTGTTTTTTTATCCCCTCAAGAAACCCAATTTCCCTCAAAACGACCTAATTTGTGCTATACATACTCCACCCTAGAAAAAGAAAGGAAAGAAAGAAAAAAGCATCCCGCCTAACAATCCAGAACTTCAAAGCTTCAAAGCAGCAACATCAGCACCGTTTAGACTCGATCTCGGAAAGTGGGGGGTGGCTGATCTTGCTTTGCCTGGTCTCATATATAGTTCTCTTTTGTGCATGCATACAAGTTGAGCCTTTGTGCGGAACGACGACGATAGCGCAGGTCTTTAGCCTTTGACTTTTCTGTGGGGGTCGCGGTGCTGACGTTTATTACCGTTTATGGCGCGTCAACTGCTGCGGTTCGTTACGTCGCTCGAGACGCGGCTTTTTTTCCCTCCTCCGTTCTAAGGGCTCTATGGATTAATAGCTTAGCGGAACTAGTGGATGCACGACTATGAGGATTATTATGGCTTTTTTGTCGAAAACTGCTCTCGACGGTTGCGCAAATGAATTTTCAAGTCTCGTAGAAAATTCAATGCGCTCTGGTTAACGTTCGTTAGAACGACTTACACACAGTACGCACATCCACGTATACATATATATATATACATATATAAGCAACTGCAAAACGTGGAAATACTCCAAAGGGAATTCCCGGCACGATAGACACCTCTTGAATTTCCAAGCAAGGCATGCATACGCGCACGCGTCGAGCTTTTGAAAATTAAGAATACGAGTCCATTTAATATATAATTTTGGAGTTGAGAGATCCCAAGGATTGAAATGCAGCGACTACTGGCCAAATTGCAGTCTAATATAGGTATAATAGAAACTATTCGAGCAGTGAAATACTCGCTAGTAGGAGCGCCACAGTCTTGCGGAGAATACATTAAGGCCCCTCCTCACTCCTCCCGGAACTCATTTGAGATTCTCACAAACGAACTCCAATTACCGAAACTTAAACGCGAGCATCCATCTCCCAGCCAAATTTCCCAAGACACCGCGTTAACGAAATTCACGGACCATCAGTCCGACTTCGCATCCAGCTTCCCTCCCGACGTTTCCACCGCATCATCCATATCCCTCGCGGCAGCGGCAGCGGCAGCCGGCAAACAGCAACGAGCATCCGTCCGTATACACACGCTGCAACGCTTGTAAATCATTGTGTCCACACCGGGGGTAAAGAGTGAGAGAGGGCGAGAGGGCGAGAGGGAGGGAGCGAGGGAGTGAGAGGAAAAATTCCAATTTTTCCGTGTGAACGCTCTGTTTGAGAATTTCTGTCGTCTCGACGTTGACCAACTCGATATCCTTGTATTGACGTTGCATCCATCGTCGGCGAAGAAGGAGAAGGAGAGTCTCGAGGGACGACCTCGAGGACGATCGTTATTTCGCGACGGAAGGAAAGTCCTTCGATGACGAACGGTGTAGTGACGCATTATCCTTCGATATCTCATAACCCAATTTGATCTCCTTCGTTATTTTCCCGTCGCTTTTTCTCGCTGGGTAAGTAATAATACGACTTGAACGCGCTCTCGGGCTACGTGTCGACACGTTTCTTTTATCTCACACCCTCTTTCATCGTTCCGCTTTCTGCGGAATCTATCCATTAGCGGAGACGAGTGGTTGCTTGAGCGCTCGGTTAGTTACTTTTATTGTTTTCTAGCTATTTTATCGATGGAATAAAAAATCCCTCCAATTAATCCTTAATATCAAGATCTCGATTCTACAATGCGTACTTCGATTCTTATTACAGAGAATGACTGGTCGAGGATGGTATAACGAAGTATCGCCAAAGATATAAATCTAGAATAACAAGCTCGTACATAAAATTTCATTCCATGTAAAAGTTACATGCACCAGTACTTTCCTTTTAATATACGCATATACCACATACTCCGATACACATGTGTGCGAGTGTCTCAAGAAATATAAACGATATCTGGACGACCGGAAGAACGGGGTTCATGAATATGTATCGACAACATATTAGAGATGGGATGACAAACAAAGTGCACTACGTAGCTTACTTGATGCTACTCCTCTCGTTATTGGATAACAGCCTGTCCTATATATATATAATACTCGAGATAGTTCCTCTGCGGTATCATGTGTATATATATATATACGCATGTGTGTGTGTCGTATAGATTTTTCGATCGTTAGAGCTGGATGTAGTTCGACCGTTGCGAGGATCGCTATATAATAAGCGTTATTGCATCGCTCGTTCCGTTATAATGTGACAATATGTGGGCGGAAAGTGTATACAGTGTTCGCGTCGAAATTGGAACGATCGTGGCTGCTTTGATCTACTAGCGTGTACGCTTTGCGGATTTTGAAAAAAAAAATAAATAAATAAATAAAATTCGCTCATAGTCTGTGCGTAATTACAGTGCGATCCTAACGCAATAGTAGAGTAGAGCTTTATTGGGAGCTTAATCGAATCATTCTATTCGAGTGTATATGTGTGTATAAACGAGAATAACAAAGAGCGCGTAGATGTATGGATGAAAAGAGAAGTGACAATGTTACCATTGCACAGAGTTTCAGTGATGAAGTTCTGGATGACTCGCGGAGGTACCGAATGTATATAGATATATATAAAGCAGGTCCCGCGTGCGGTGTATATAATGCGTAATCCAATTGTTGACAATGCGATTGTCTATGGAAATTAGCGCGGGGAACACATTTGCATGACCTTAGGCACGCGCATCCTGAGAATTTCGATGCATATATCAATCTCCGAACTAATTTCATCACCTCGTTTCCTCCAAGATACAATTGTCCGAAAGTTCGTCAGTCTGCCGGGTTATGTTATAACTCGATCAATGTAGACACTTTGTCTACTTGCATAGTTTACCTACTGTGTACACGTTATATTTATCATCCCCGTATTCCGTTATTGATTAAATCATTAGCCTTCCGTAAACGCGCGCTCGCTCGCGCACACATACGCATATGAATATATATATATATATATATATCTGTACACAAGTAGTCGTACAGCAGTAACACGTACACACGCGCACCCACACATGCATCCTCATTCCCATGGAGAACGCGAAAGGACAAAAAGTTCGTGTATGCCGTGCTCGCGATCCATAAGGGCAAGTTGCGCGACGCTTTCTTATATATTCCCGTAAATATATACGTGTATTCTTGAGGGTAGAATAAAAAGCGCGGTTAACCGTCTACGCGAAGAGAAATTTCGTCTGCGTGTCTGCGATCGAATCGAAAGTAATTTCCAGGTATATATCAGACGAATGGCGGGCTGTATATACATCTACACAGCAGCAGGAATAAAAAAGAGTTGCAACTCGGAGTAGCGTATATATAACTCGTTCTCGGCGGTGATCATTTTCCCCGCGCGGTAGTTCTAAATAACTCCGGCGCGAGCCATTACTCCTATACGTAATAGCGGGAACATCTCTCTTGCGGTCGAAACAAAAGTGCCGAAAAAAAAAAGCTATGTATATGTATATATATATGTATATAAAACGCGCACACATACACATACGAAAGCGTAATTCTATGGAATACTGATCGCTTGGTTTTTGCCGGTTCGTTAGGTTTTGCATTTGTTTCATAATTTCCAAGCCACTGACCCGTGGCGCCCCCTGCCGCAGTTGGAAAAGCTATACGCGTTGCTGTCGTGCGTGACTCTGCGGAATTTCATTAAAACCATTATTGCCATTCCTGCAGCGATCAGTGCGAATTCGGCTGAAAAATACCAACTGCAAAATCATTCGATGTATAGAGCAGTACGCACGGTGTGCGCTAAACAAATCCGGATTATAACGAGGCAATCGGCGCGAGGGCGTGAGTGTGATTATATTTACATATATATAGTCGGTGGGCGTAAGTAATGTACACATACTCGACGATCGATCCTCTTCTATCTCGTAACCTAAGTGGCCTCTCGCTGGCCAAGCCTCCGTATACATATATATGTGTGTGTGTGTATATATGTATATAGGATGTACTGGCTTGTAATTCGCGGAGGATATTATCGGTTGCACTGGCAATTACGACATGAGGTTTGTCATTAGTTCGTGGCGTGTCCTCTTTTCCCTCCCTTTATGATTTCTGCTTTGCGTTACAAATAATTCCTGTTGAGAATTCGCTGAATCGTCGGTCAATCTTCCCTATGTATTATAAGGTACGAATGTATATAAACGAGAAATTTAGCCGATGCAAGGATAAATATGTATCTCAGGATCGGAAAATTACAGCTTGGATCGGATAGCGAATAAAATGAATTTGTGACTCGATTCCTCCGGGGGGTAATTCGAAGAATGTAATTGGTATTGATGTATGAATAAATTGCAAATTAAATTAAATACATTTCTCTATCAATATTCCAAATAATTTTAGATTTTAATTTTGCCAAAATATTACATAGTACCTGGGATTCGTTCGGAGATAGGAAACCAAACCTCAATTCCGCTTATACATTCTCTCCATTCTATATTGATTTTAGATAATTGTATCAATGCAGATATTCGCGATGATACGAGCAAGTGCATTTATTAATAAACTGATTTCCGCTATCGGATAATCAAACGATATTTTGTTAAACAATACAAAGAAAATAATGCGTAATATTTATTAATTAATACGTACCTACATGCACGCACATATATATATATATTTGTTTTTTTTATACCATGTATATACCACACAGCTGACTAAATTTTAGTCAGGATTTTTTTACGCATTCGGTCGGCAAGACGAGTGTACATACGGGTGTCGACAGTATAAAGTCCGCAAATATTTTTCCCGACGCCGTTTTCTTTATTAAATTTCGATATTGGCCAGAGAATGCGCTCGCGAGCTTATCAAATGTTTGCCGAACTACGCGCTAGTAGTATACGGGTAAAACTCGAGTTTGTATATGTGTGCATGTTTGTCATCGCGCTTCGACTCTTTTTTTTTTGATTTCGAGAGGGATGTCTGCGTGCGTACCGCGAGTTTATTAAAATAATACCCCTGAGAGATGAATTTTTGTTTCGGCAGACAACTTGCAGATAAGCGGAAGTTATTAGTGACGTATACGTACCGAATTTCGAGTACACGTTTCACATTGTATTACGCAAAGTTATGACGGTTCGTATACAGTCGAAAATTTGCTATTCCTTGTTATACCCGCCATAATACAGGTACGTAGCTATAGAGAAAGTACCACAACTCATCTACATTTATCTCTTTCGTTCTATTTCGCAGAGGTGAATAAACTTCGTCGAGAGTACGAACTTTTCATTTTACACGAACTAGCGCGTACGTATCGCAAAAATTAATTCGGCCAATTAGAGAAAAGCTCATGCTAGTCGTATTATAAATCCCTTCTCCTTTACCTCTATTTACCGGGGTAAAATGCTAATTTCATCTAAAAATTTAGCCTCTCCGTCGGCCGTATCTGCTCGAAGGAACCACTACTGAACGTTAGAGAATTTCGTGACTCTTGCTACAGTAGCAAAGTGAAATTTATGATGTCGCCTTCATAAATTCCATACTCTAATCAGAAGTTATACGTACGATTATACGTATTATAAAGTCTGCGCATTAACACGAAAATCGCAGATTTTCCGTACATTATTCGCTTGTCGAAATTTATATATCTATTCCACCCGAGGCGTATAAGACATTTTAAACTGGCTTTGCGAATCTGTTTGCCGTACTCGCGCCGTATATCTATAGACATTTTTACGGGCGTCTGGAGGGCGTACTGTTTACGATAATACGAAAAATTTTCGAGCTGCACCTCCGGGCTTAACGTACACACGGATATATATATATATATATATACACTCAGTCATATACACGCGCGCGTTTTCCCTCGTTTAGAGTCCCCCCCACCCCCTTCACCACCTCTCGGCGTACTCGCGGAAATCCATTTACCGCAGCTTCTAACTCATTTTATTCTCTTTCTCAAACCGCTATTTAATTTGCTCGTTTCGAGTCTCGAGCTTTGTGAATTCGAGTCTCGCGTAATGCACGACTTTGCGAGACTCGCGACGCCGGTGTAAATTTCCACTCAGCCAGTGCATTGACAGCCACTTGTCGCAGTGGTACATAATGCCCGCCTCAACTCCTTCCCTTTTTTAATTGCTAACGAAATAAAGGTCGTCGACGTTGTACAGTCGAAAAAGTTGCGGACCGGAAGGTAGGGGTGTGAGGGGGTGGGGAGGGAAATGGGAAAATTGCATTACGCATGCGAGTCTCTTGGAAAAAAAGTAAAGGGCCCGCGGGTAATTCATCAACCTTTCATATATATAGATATATATATAGAGGTACAGGTATTGTATATACACATGTGCTATCGCCCACGTGCATAGCTCGACGTGACTCTACTCGCTTCCTCTCTGTTCCTCTTTCTCGCACTCTCGGCGTATATATATATATATATACATAGGAGTAATATAGGGTCGAAACGAGGGCGTAGCGTGCACGCCGCTAGAAGAGAGATGAAAAACAGTCGGGGAAGATATGTATATGTATAAGTATATATAGGTATATACGTATATAATACTCGGAGGCACAATAAAAATATAAGAGAGAGAAAAGAAAGAGGAAATAAGATAAATGCAGGTTCAGAGGCCGCGCGCGCGCGCGCGTGAGAGAGAGAGAGAGAGAGAGAGAGAATTATAAAAAGTGCGGCGGTGGGAGAACATGCTGATAGCATAGAACTAAATTGAAGAAAGATTCTTGAAGGTATACAGAGACCAGACTGGGAGCGCGCAATCTGTGGCCGTTGTATATACGTACACGCGCGGTCAACGCATTTGCATATATATAATACGCATATCGGGTGTCGCCGCGCAAAAACGTGGAGGGTTATGTAGCCAGTAGTAGTACCAGTAGTAGTAGTAGCGGTAGTAGTAGTAGCGGTAGTAGTAGTAGCGGTAGTAGTAGTAGCAGTAGCAGTAGAGGTGGCAAGAGGAGAAATATAGGAAACGCGAGAGACGAATTTATAAAAGGTAACCCCTCGGACACGCCGAGAAAATATCCCGATAAAATAGAATATACTGCAAATAGGAGCAGGCAAAGAGCGTGTGAAAAATGGAGTGCTAAGGAAAACAATTTCGAATGCGATGAAGAATCGCCGGGCGCGCAGCTGCAGACAAAAGCGTATACGAATCTAGCTGCACATACATACATGCTCACCTACGCAAACTCACAGGAACGCACACACACACACACGCACACATCTACGTTCGTATATAGGTAAACAAAACTTTTGACATACATCAGGTAAGAAAGGAACAATAAAAATCAAGAAAGTCCGAGAAAACTAAAGAAATCGGAAGAAACCGGGAAAAAAGCTTGTTTCGAGAGTTTCGGGGGATAAACAAAATAAAACACAAACGCGAGCGTGTGTACGCGGGCGCGCAAACACATAGGAGGAAAAAAAAACGAACTGTCTATAGTATAGCTGACGTATAGATATAAACAGGTGCCGCGGAGAGAAGAAGAATGAGAAAAAAAGAGAGGCAGAAGAGGGTGTGAGACACGAGCTTCGGGCGTAGCATCAGACACGACCCGCCGCCGGGGTGAAGTAGAGTTCGCGGCCGCCGAGGGTCGAGGAGGGAAGCTGTATTGATTGGACGTTTCGCCGGGGACCAGAGCGACTATACGACGGCAGCGCGCGCAACGCGTGCCCGACTCGTTTGTAAGGCGCTCTCTTGTCCGTGACATTTATGAATTGGAGAAGAAAGATTTTATTTTCACATCATTCTTCTTATTATTATTCTCTCTCTCTCTCTCTCTCTTTCTCTGTCTCTCACCTTTAATGTCGACGGAGAGTGCTCGGCGTTGCATTGTATCCTCGATATTTAATTATAATACCAAAGTGGAAGTTCTCGTTTTGTTTTTTTACCGAGAGTACATATAACCTTGATTCGTTGGATGTATGCGAAACTTGATATATAATTTACTGGGTCAATGTTTCTTCGTGTAGTATGAATAATCGACACGAGTTGAATGGAAATGTTTCTCTCAGCTTTTTGCACCGGACGTTTCAGTCGCCGCTTTGAAGTAGAACTGTAAATAAGGCGTGGTAGCTGCGCAACCCTCTAAAGAGGGAGAGAAATTCATCAATTACTACAGCAGGTACTCCGCAATCACGTGCACTTACGCGTCCAATTACTGCAGCTGTACCACTACCGCAGGCTTTATCGAGGAGGTAAGGTATTTCAAAGCTGTGGGATTATTGGCCTCTCCCCTCCCCCCCCCCCATTCCCATCCATCCCACGACGTTGTTTTCTTTCTATTTGGAAAGGTTTGCACTCGAAACAGTTCTCAATCGTGTACATATAGCACGGAACAACGGTTCTACCATTATCGGCTAGTACGGCGGAGCTGCGTCCGTAAAAAAGCGCAACAGTTGAGCGCGAAAGAAGAAACATTCGATTCAACAATGGAGAGAAGGAGAGAGAGAGAGCGAGAGAGAGAGGGAGGGGAGGGGGGGACGAAAGAGCTTCTCTTTTGGCAAATTTCGAAATTCTCCGGATCTATTCAATTTCGCCAAAACTTGCAAGCTCTATTCACGTGACGTTATATCGAGCTTTATATCTGTATATAGTCATGTTTCTTCCAGGATGTTAATCAAAGTTGCACAATAAAGACTCGCGTCTCGAGGGGTAACTATGCCCTCAGTGAACGTACGTCAAGAAGATCTCCTCGAGCAACAGCAGTTTCTTGGCAAAGGCTAACTGTAACTCACTGACATTGGTCAGCTCCCAGCGGAGCTTTCCACGCCGAAGAACAAGTTCCGTTCTCTCTGTCTCGCGCGCTTTCTCTCTCTCTCTCTCTCTCGCCCTCTTGATGCCAAGGGAAGAAGTTGTCGGCAAAAACTAAACCGGCGTCCGTAGCAGCCATTTATCTGCATCTCTCGAGCCGAGAAGAGCCGAATACGAGGGTGGAGAGATGTTTGCATCGTTTGAATCTATCCGGGACGTGTCGTGAGTAATGGCTCTGATGTGCGGCCTTTGAATGTCTGGCGCAGTAAAGCGCTAACTGAATTAAAGTTTTGCCGCTGTCGGCGAAATAGTTGTCGAGCTTACACGCGATCATTTCTCTCCGCACCCCCCCGCGCGCTCTCTCTCTCTCTCTCTCCGTCTCCCTTTGCCCATGATAAGATAACTATTTTTTCATGAGTTTTCCGAGGTAGTTCAGCTGCAATGCGATATGATTTAGGACATAATCCGTATCAGTGCACGCTGCGATGATTTACGTAACAGTTTAAGGCTCCCTCCACCCACTTTACCCCACCCCCACCCCTTAACGTTATATACCGACCAATTATCATGCGCGCGCGAGTCGCCCCATCGATTTTGCGCAAAGTTTCGCAGCCACACCTGCGCCGAGACATACATCAATTTCCTTCCGGACGAATAGCTGCGAGAGCGAGAACGAACTCGCTCCTTTAAACTAATCGGATACTTTTGCAATTTATTATATTGTATATGAATTATGAAAATAAAATTCCGGGGGTGTGCAGCGCGCAATAATGACATCACGACGAAGCACCTCCGGAACGAGAAGGTCCGACACCTGAGCCACGGGGGACTATTAATAATGCAAGCGCTCCAGAAGATGTCAAGTCGAAAAGTTTCGTCTCGCGAGAGGTGCTGCTGCTACTGCGTGAGTAAGCGATGCGACTCGTGAAATGTAACATTTCGAACTGTATATTATCAGACGAGCTTTGAATTAATAATCGCAGTGCGCATCGCATAATTTATATCGCGGAATTCGTGACGTATCTGTTATTTATTTATTTTTTTTACCTCCTAAATGTACATTAGTCTTAATCATGCCGTAAATTGGACATTTTGTAAAAAGGTATTATGAGATATATAGATTGGCTATTTGTATCGAAATAATTGTATGAACAACATGCAGTGTATAGTAGGATTTCAAACTGTATAATAATTTAATCGCGCATTATGCAAGATCGTTCGGCAAACTAACGAAAATGTTGCTTCATAATATTTTCGTTTCATTGCATCGTGATCATAATAATTTCACCACGAATGGAACGAAAACACGAGGAGTTTGACCAAACACAACTTGATGGAAATCCATCGTGGAGTAGCTTCAAAGTGTAAAGTGCTGTACTCAAACAAATAACTAAAAAGAAGCATGAAACATTCATGGACCGATCCACTTTCAGAAGAGGAACAAAAATAAATCGACGCATTAAAAGCTCTCTCTCTCTCTCTCTCTCTCTCTCGACTTTTCCCCGCACGATTTCGTACATATGTAGACAAACGTACACATATACACGTATACAGTGAAGCAAACAGCGACAATCCTCAAAGTACACCTTTCGCTCGTAATAACGAATCCCTTATTCAGGCCTCATACAAAATGCAACAACGCAGCGCACGAGTGTAATCGTCCAGTTAAAAATTCATTCGAGGATCCCTTTACCCTACGACCTTATCATATACGTGTCTCAAGTATATACTATCCGAATTCATCTTATATAGTGTATTGGCACCGTCTACGTTATGTAATTCAAAGAGACAATGCGTCGAAGAATCAATTTACACATCTCCTTATTCCCATACTATACAGCACTCTGTACTCGTTCTTTTTCTTCATTTTTTTTTTTGCTAGAATATAACAGTAGGCACCGAGTGTAAATATAGACGCGAAGAAGCCTATGCAAATCTCAATTTCCTTGGGAAAACTTGCGACTGGACGGGAAATATAATAGAGCTCGGGCAGTGTGTATCAAGCATACACAATGTCTCGAAAGCCTACGTCGACGTCAGCTCCTCCAGTGCTTCTTTATGTCTCAGTTTTTCTTTTTGGTTGATGGCGAGGAAGAAGTACGAGCGAAACAACGACGTGGATATTGATTTTCGAGCAACGGGTGTACACAATGTTGCACATGTGCACACAAACATGCTGGCATATATGATTGGCTTTGTTTGCATAGGTGCGATGATAATAATAGGAACATTTTCGGTTGACAAATTTGCAGGATCTGTTATCGCATGCGTTTACGAAAAACGCCGCCATCCGACTCTGTGACGCCTTCTCCGTTATGCATTAAAATTATATGATATTACTCTTGTATAATTTTCCGTTGTAAATATAATGCAACGAAATAAATGTTAATTGCAATGCGTAATCATTCCTAGTGTATATGCGACTTCGGTGCATGTGCGCGTGTGCGTGTGGAATAACAAATTTATGCATACGGAATGCATAACACTCGAGTCAACAACGATATGTAAATATGCGAGAGGGAATTTGAAGTATGGAAAGTTAGCACTGCAGCTGTAAACATAGTAAAATCACATGATTATGAAGCAATGACAAACAGTCGGCCAGGAACAGTGACAAGTATGTGTATAACTTGTAAACAGCTGTAGGAGAAAGCTCTCTTTCATCGTACATCGCGTGAGAAAAGGGATGATGATTCCGAAATTCAACAATCGCCGGCGCAAAAAGAAAATCCGAATAATTCACGTATACAGTGAAATCTATTAATTGCAGTATTCTGCACTAAAAGGATTGATGAGGAATTTGATGAATCATTTTTTACAAAGGTTGTTAAATTTGCTCGTGAATACAGCGATCCGAGCAAGAAATTAAAAAATAATCCTTCGTAAATTCATGAAAGTATTAAATCCGTGGAATACGTTTTATTTGAACGCAATTTATCTGCTATATAGAATGATGAAAAAAAAAAAACAAAAAACATAAAAAAAGAATGGCACAAAAACGTTCTCTTTTATCTGAAATGCAAACGCGAGCGAATTTTCAGAACGCATGTCATTCCTCATTCAGCGCATATTTCGTCAATGTCCCAACATCCGACACTTGTCACCTGTAATCGAAAAATCTCAATCTCATAGCAGTCCCTGCCGCCTATACGCCTATATGAATGATGAATAAAACATTTCCCTAACCCTCCCCGTCGAAAATCCGAAAAACTCGCGAACCAGAGCTCGCACTTCTCATCAACAAAGCAGTGAGAGAGTGCGAGAGAAGCTTGGAGCTTCATTCGACAATGCAACTGTAACCCAGCCTCAACTCCCTCCCCGAAAGTTACAATAGTATCAACCTCAGTCAGAGTTGGGGGCTTATTTTTTTTTCCTCGCGCGTACACAAAGGAGACCGAAGAGCATTTAGCTCCCGGGTGGCGCGCGCTTAATGCGAGTTCGCGCCTCGTTGGCTGGATTTGCATTCCAAAAGCGACCACAGGAAGCCGATCGAGTGGCCAGGAGACGACGCGAGGGCTCGCTAAAAGCGCCCGCTGCCACATCTAATACCCCTTCGGGAACAAGAGTGCGGGAGAGAGAGAGAGAGAGAGAGAGAGAGAGAGAGAGTGCGATAGCCAGAGAATGCGAGTACTGAATAGCATATATGCATTAGATATCAGATAGCCCTTTAAATTTTCCAAGAAAATATTGTCCAGGGAATAAACTCGATGCAGAATCAGGAGTTTGAAAGGCGCGCTCGCGGGGATGACAAGGAGTTTGCCCTGTGGGAAGTGCCAGTGGATTGAAGTGTCAGGAATTCATGGGAAATAGATTTAGGACTTGTCGCCCGACGACTTATTGCCTCTACTTGGAATAGTCGAGTCGCTCGTATAGGGGGATAAGTTTCTGCGGTGCGGGGTAGTCTAGCCAACTTTCGAGTGGCTTATAAGTTTCAGGTCAACGTAAGAAAGTTAATGGCGTAGAAGGAAGTATTTTTGCTCGAATGGAATTATTGCTGCTCGAAAGTGAGCTCGTATACCGTGCAGTTGGTGCCAACAAAATATTTAAGATTACTCACGCGTACGCTATGGCTACAGATATCGCATTGGGTTGTGCAAGCATCGACACGCGCTCTTTACCTGCTATATAAACTTGCTAGAATCAACAATTCGCATCGACGTCGCGTCAATCGCTCTTCTGTCAGTTAACGTATAAGCTTTGATTGGAGTGTCTCGCTATATAGGCTTCGTGATTACAGGCGGTATTGCGGAATCGAAACATTTAATTTTCTCGAAAGTCGCTGCGTCTCAGCTGTGTTTACGGCAGAGATTAATATCGCGATTGCAGATGTCATTAGGGCTTCTCACGGGAACTAACCATTAAATAAATAAGCTTCGAATTTTCTGATCGATACAACTATTTGGCAAAACGAAAAGGTCGTATCGCAAGAGGCAAACTACATTCGAATGAAACTTCACTAGCCAAATGGCTCGTTAGCTTTAAAATTAATTAACTTTCTCGTTTTAAAGTTTTAATGCGGAAATCGAATAGTTACTCTCGCGCTATAAATAACGTTTCAGCTACTTGATATTCTGTAACGTGCAACGAATCGTTTTAACTTCAAAGAGGTTTACTAGTTCTGCATTTATGCATCGATTTTACGAGGAGCGGATTTATTGTTTTTACGTGATACTTGTTATTACGTCTCTATGGCTGTGCGTCTTCGACCCCGAGACTATACTGCTCAATAATCGAATAAAAAATATTTTTCTATCCCTGATATTCTTTCCTTTTCTCGCTCTACCGTCCTGATCGATCAAACAATCGAACGTGGAAACGTAATCGTTCGAGCGAGCGCTCAGCGTTTTGTAGGTAAATGTGCATCCGTAGATCGGCGTTATCGCCTCGGTGTATAAATAACGTCAATTACAATAATTCAACGTTGTTTACGTTTGAGCAGCAGTCGGTATTACCGAGTAGCCCATCAATATGTATGGACAGTGTACGCAGGGATCCTTATTTTGATTAATGCTTCATCGAACGAAAATAGAGATTCGTTGGGTAAACCGGCGTACAAGCCTCAATTAGAATATAAAATAATACAATCGATCTCAACTAACTACGATATAAACTGGAAGGCTCATTTTGAGAAATCGTTCAACGGTGAAGCAAATTCGATTCGGGTAATTTAATTTGCGCAAACCCGCTCGTCAATTACATTCTCCAGGCCGAGGGTTAATTCAAAATCATCAAAAAGGTAAATAGCCCTTGAAGATCCAACTTATTCGCTATATATATTTTCCGTGGAGCGAAGAAAATGAAAGATTCTTCTCTCGTCTGATGTGTATGTATATATATATATATATATGTATGTATGTATACCCGATAGTGTTGAACCGCCGCAAATTTAATGAACAAGCACTCGATATATACGGTCGCACTGTAGCCTCAAAATTCTAGGTAAACACACAAAAGGGAAGCTCTAGTGTATAATGCAATCTACCTTCGATTTTCCCGCGGCTGTTCGCTTCTTCTTCGATTTCACGTACCCTTCCACTCGGTTCTCGCGTAGAGAAAACATTTTGCTCGTCGCGAAAAAAGCCTGAGCAGTAGCAACAACTACGTACAGCGTAGATGGTTTCTCTCTTCGCGAAATCGAATTGCGATCTTTCGAAGAACTGCAGCGAAGCCCCGACAGCGGCAAGGCAAATTTTTGCGAAACCGGAAAAACGGGACGGATCGGATTCTTTTTTCTCTCTCTCTCTCTCTCTGCTCACTCTTTCTTTTTTTTTCACCGACGAGCTTGCATGGGCGTCGATTTTTATCACCGGCGACGAAGCGAATTGATTGTTCGATTTTTTGCTGATTCGCGAGCGGAAAAGGGATTGTTTGCGTTTTTGCGAACGCGAGTGGAATTTCTTTTTTATGCAAATGGTATGCACTCTCTCGTGTATTCGAAAAGCTTAATCTGCAATAAAATCGTTCTATCTTCCTATCTCCCTCTACCGTTTGCGTACGCGCACACGCTCGCACTCGCATGCGCACAAATATATATACGTATATTATTTTATAGCGAATTAAGCATTTAGCGCTGGGCTGTTCTGGATTTTAACAAGCCAGGCGCTTGTTGAAATCGAACTGCGTATACAGTGCGCGCGGAGATGCCACGTTTTGAATATTCATGATTTCGGCTCCGACTGTTCGGCTTGATATAATACACGCGTGTACAATTTCCATTTTAAAGCAAAAACAACTTCAGATTGTCGCACAAAAGCGCAACAAACAACCTCCGCTCTGGCTCTTTATCGTATGGATTTATAGCGCCGAGTGAAAGAGAGAGAAGGACTTCGCCAACATTGTACAGGCTTTCGCAATTTTGAACTAAAATCGCCCTCGTTTTTCCAAATTTTTTTCCCGCGTGGCAAGCAGCGTAATTGGCTCCGGCAGTCCGACGAGAAGAGTCCAGAATATACATCAGCGTCGAGAGCAAGTAATCGCAAAAAAGCCACCGACTCGAAATGACGCCATCAGCCTTAAGTTGCCAGCGCGCTCGTCCGAGAAAGCGCGTTTGGCCCCTTGATAAACTGGCCACGATTATCTAGCAATTACTGTTCAATTTGAAAATCGCGCCTAAGCGATCTCGGCGCATTTATCGCCGAGATTAATGTCGCCGTGTTATACCTTGATAGTGCTCTGTGCTGTCTATATAGATATATAATAATAATGCTCGGGCCACATAACAACTGTAAGGCATTAATCTCCATATCTGCATGAATTTAGATCACAACTCGATTAAATAATCCATTTGCTCAGCTGGGACTGCGATCTCAACGTGTGCCTACGCACGTACATGCGTGTATCTGCAGATGCGCTCAATGGAAGGACGCACGGCCGAATCTATCTAAATATGCATAATGCTTTGCGGCTCGTTTCGGGAAATCTAGGAGGCTTAATACCGCCAAAAGCGGATTTCACGACGAGCTAAAAATTTCATAACGACAAGTCTATAAGGGGGAAAACGATGGAAGGGGAGACGAACTGTGCTTTCATATATACTAAAGCAATTAGGATAAATTCGAAAATCGTGTCAAATGTCGGGCAGCTTACTCTCTAGATTAGCGCACTGCCGCTCGTTGCTGAAGCGAGATGTCGATCAAGCTCCTGTTCGGGATGTATGGGATATATATAGGTCCAGTACACGAGTCAATTTTAAATAGATACTTCGAATAATGCATGAATTTCGAGATGATACTATCTACTTATTTTAAGTGCTGAACAAGAGCTTCCATCTCTGGTATTCAAATCTTGAAAGCTTGGGTCGGGCTATTCTCATGCATTCCAATAGCCTGCTTTGTTATTCCAGCAAGTTTCATATTCCATAGAATTAATTTTCAGCCGCTGTACGCGACATCTCGCTCGTGATTTTACTCGAAAGTCGATATAAAGTTGTTTCTCAGCAAGGCGACGCAAACTTCCACGAGAGGACAATCACATCTTAGTCGTGCGCGCGCGCGCGCACGAGCTCGCCGAGCAAAATAAAGAAAATATAAAAAAAAGAAAGAAAGAAAATAGAGAAAATAAGAAAATCTTGCAACTCGGACGGATTACGATCTCAATTTATTTTCGTCTTCTTTGCGCTAACGAAGACTGACGACGATAATTTCCCGCGTCAACTTCCGAGCTGCGCTCAATGACATTTCCGTCGTGGAATCTCCTTATAATAACTAAGTCGCGCCATGCTACCGCAGCCGGGTTGAACCGCAACGTATATTGCCGCGCCGATATCGCATCAGCATCCACTGAATCAAAACTTTAGCTGCGCTCCCCGCGAAAAATCGTCCCGAGTCTCGCATCTGCATAATCAACGAGATCGTGAATCAACCAGAAACGGCGTATTACGTTCGCGCGCTCTACTCCCCCCCCCCCTCTCTCTCTCTCTTTCTCCAGAGAATGAGTAATGGGAGAAAGATAGAGACCGAGCGTCTAGACGATAGGATGCAGGAGATAGGTTGTAGCCTATAAGAGCGAGAAATGGAGAGGTCCTTTATTCGTGACGGTAGCAGAACCAGCAGCAGCCTGTCATTCTGGCGCCTGAACGCGTTCGTGTGCGTAATGGAGAGAGAGAAAGAGAGAAAGTCGAAGATAAAGGCAGTCGGTAGAGAGAGAGAGAGAGAGAGAGAGAGAGAGAGAGAGAGAGAGAACACGCGCCGTATAATTTTCGTTGATTACACCAGCAGTTTGTCTTCGTGTATTGCTTTTTTTCCGAAAACGAGACGTTTGTTTTGGAATTGGAAGGCTCGTTATCGTGTGCGGATACCATAGTCCCCTTCATAGTGGCTTCTGTGTATATATGTATATAAATGTATACGTATATATATGTTCATTGAAATAGTTCGTTTGTCCAATATTGTGTAATTGATTATAATTTTGACAGTATATCGAATACATAATCATGAAAACGCGGATGGGCATCTCAACGCAACGACGATCAAACGTTTGACGAAAAGCCGCAGTTAGTTGATCAAAGGGCAACAAGTCACGCACCGATGAATGAGCGGCTGTGCGTTAATGTACAGTTGCGACCAGATCATTGATTCTATCTGATCTCTCGTATTCACAGAGGAAGGAGTAGGTAATTGACAACTCGAACCACGGAGCATTCTGTATATATATCTGTAAAGTACACCCATCTATACAGATACATATATACATAAACAACATATACGTATACAGAGAACGTATACAGAGAACGTATACATAGTAGTGCCACGGAGGATCGCTGTACATCTTGGTATTTAGTGCGATGTCTACATGCAGGTTTGAGCATATAACGAGCATACGCACAATGAATAGGAGATATCGCATGTCTCACAGATAAACGCTTGACATCGAGTTCGTGCCAACTAAAACATAAGCGTCAATGTGGTCAAATAATGAGGTTGATGAATGCATTGATTACTTTCAACAAGTGCATATGTACATGTACGTTCCGTATCTTGCATCTGGTATCTTGTATCTTGTAGAGAGAGAGAAATTGGATTCATGCCAGCTTAGAGTATCCAGCTGTAAGACTGTGTTAAGTGTCCTTGGAGATCGTTAGGTAGTTTGAATATTAATTATAACAGCTACGTATCATTGCGTTTAAATTAGGTACTAATTATCTTGAGCATTCGGGCGTCAATTTCAACCGATATAAACATGAAAAGCTTAAAATTCGTCGGGTGTTTCGCAATTTGTCTTAAGCAGCGACACTGTGAGCTATGTATATCCATATATATTCGTAGAAATGTTGCTCCTTGCTATAAGTTGTTTGCGAGTGTGGTCAGCAAGTTTACCGAGTGTATAATATGCCGAGCGGTACACAACCCGCATTTGAATTAGTATGCAGTCCTGGTGCAAATCACGCAGAATTATCCGTACAACATACGTGCTACTCAAATGGAATCGTTGAATCGAACTTAAAACTTTATTACACTGGTTTCATATGTAAATAGAGGATTTAACGAGCAACGGTAACAGCAACTATTTCTAATGCGAAAAGAGGTTTCGGTTTAACGCGTCACGTATACGCGATCGTTATTTCAGTCTCGGCTACTCGAATGTCTACACCTGAAGCCATCGTCGTCTAAGCGGATGCAGCGAAGTTGAGTACCGCGTAACCAAAATCCTCGGCTACTATGTACAGAGAACATTAGGCCAAAAGGGTGAGTGCATTTCACGGTGTGTACCCTTTTGTTTTTTTCTAGCGTCCGCAGGAGTTGTCGCTAGCCACTCGAGCTACATGAGATGTACAGGATACATCTCATCTGGAATTCAATGGTTCACTTTCGAGTGTCTGCGGACGGTGGGTTCAAAGGAGCAGAGAACTTTAGCGAGTGTATACAATATGTACATTATACGTCACCGCAAGCCGCGAGGAAATTATATTAAAATGGAAAGTCCAAATAAACGCTATATATACTCGCGTACGGTGAGAGGAATAATATAAATTTAGCTTTATCGCGGAGCTCGCGTAATCAACGATTTGAAATATTGCATTACCGAAACGTATAGGGTAAGTCTTCGTAAGGGAGCTCACTGATATATAGCGGGGTGTTCTGGTATTCACGGGCTGTCTTGGTTCAGAAGGGAAATGAAGACGACGACGAAGGAACCGTGGGAGGAAGGGAGATATCGGGTGACACAAGATGCTGCGGGTTAATGAGGGACTAAATGGAGACAAGCGTTTGGGTCTCTTTGGACTTGGTGTGAGGAATGAAGAAGTTTGTTGTCGAGGGTACCAGTTGTACAAGTTCAAACACTCGAAAACGATCTCGAACCGAGTTACTTATTCAGAGTCTGCACTTGGCATTATACCGGTCAAAATAATGATAACATTGAGCTAAAATCCAAATTTCCAACGTAAATATCATAGAGAGTAGCCATAAACACCGCGGGGTTAAACTTTTGAACCGAATTGCCTCTCGGGATTGCGCACAGGTATATATAAAACAGGTAAAGTATATTTATATATATACAGAAGAATGTAGCGCACCAACAGGAGGCGCGACGCCGTTCAATACCGCGCATTTGCATACGCTATATTGCCACAGGTGTAAAGTTACACATGTGTATGTATATACAGTACATTGCGCTGCCGTCATCTAAACGTAAACGCCAGGGCGATAGGTATCGCAGTTTACTTTGACTGCAGCGAAGCCTTTGGCTCTTTCTCTCTCCCTCTCTCTCTCTCTCTCTCTCTCTCTCACTCATTCGCTGAATATTACGAGCGTGCGCGTGCACGTATGTGTGTATGCGTGCGTCATTTGATTGCGCGTAAACCTGGAGTATATACGTGCGCAACTGTTATTTTTGTCGGTCGAATGGAAATCGAAGCCCTCGAGCGATTCGTGCGAGATGCGCATTTTAATTCCCAAGCTTGATCGATTCCACGTTGTTTGTTTGATTTTCTTTGAATAAGAGAGGGAGAGAGAGAGAGAGAGAAAGAGAGAAAGAATGAAGAGGTGGGGGGGGGGGGGGAAGGGAAGTCTTTGATTACTGCCAGCTCTACATAAAAAAGCAGAAGTTATTATACGCGAAGTATAATTTTGCCGTCAGACTGCGCACCCGCTACTTTCAATCTTCAATTTTTTAAAGTTTCGTCTTTCACGCTATGCACGCGCGCAAATACATCATATAGGTGTACCGTGTACTCATATACACATTACACATATATATGTGTACATAGATACACGGGGAGGAATATACAATTTCAGACCCTTCTAAGATTTCAAGCGCGCGCCTAAAGGTGGAAATCAACACTTTTAAAAGAATGATTGTATAGTCAAAAATCCACGACACGCCCCAGTATATATAGCGCATACGCACGCATGTACATCATAATGATATCAGTAATGACGACACGGAGGAGCAAAGCGCTTGGTACACGGTGGAGCGTAAATCTGATGCGCGATTCTTTTTTTTTCCCCCAATGCTCGCGGAAGCGCATGGATATATTCAAAAGAGAACACACGCGGGAGGACATTCGGTATTATGTTGGAGAAAACGACGAGCGCATCAGCGGAACAAGCTCGCATCGCCCGAGGCAGTTATGAATTTGCATACGTCGGATCAATTCTCCCTCATCGCGCTGGAGATAGAGGCAAACTCATCAGTCGCCGACAACGTCAAAGGAACGGACCTTTTCTTCTCCTTCTTCTTCTTCTTCTTCTTCTTCTTCTCTTCTTCTTCTTTATCTTTTCTTCTTTTTCTTTTTCTTATGACTCCCCTCCCTACCCATCTTTTAAACGAGCTACATGCAGCCCTTCCAGGATCATTCGATATACGTCGGGATAAGGATCTGGATGCTCTGTTGAGTCAATTCCACCTTTCTTTTCATTCATGCTTTCTTTCGGGAAGATAAACCACGAGAGATGCTTCCAGTGTCGTGGATGGATTTCCTCTTTGTGGCTATTTCAAGCTTATGTCGGCTTTAATGGTAGCTGTGTGTGCGTATATATCTGTATACGTGCAGTATACCTTGCGCCGAAGTGATTCGTTTATCCCACCTATGGCGAGGATGACGAAGCGAATGATAAATTCGAGGTGATGCAAGGGGTTTAAGAGGCGATATATCGAAAAGAAAGTGTTTGTGTATACACGTCGGTGGAGCTGGATGATTGCCGCCCAAATATATACACGTATACACACATACGTGCACACATAAGCGCAGCTGTTGCAAATGCGAGTTGCGGGCAAACAATATCGTTATTATTCACTTTAGCTATATGACTTTTTTACGCACGAGCATAGGTGCGATCAAGCATTCTATATGTATTATAAATCTAACTAGCACCAAGGCTTCTTGCACACAGACCGACATCTGTCAAGACGAAAAAGTATAGCCGCCAGGATGTAATATCTCGGCAAAACCAATAGCATTTTCATATAATACATGAGGGGTGGCTCGTATAACGGCGCAAGAAATTTCCGTCTGTCTCGTTGTTCGTTCGCGTTTTGCGCAAACGAAATTAGCAGAGGCGTGCGAGCAGGAGAATTCGTTGGACTGGCGCCAAGCACGTGCGCTCTTCGTGCGGACCTTGAAAGCCCCAATTTTTTCATTTTTCGACTCTCTCTCTCTCTCTCTCTCTCTCTCTCTCTTTTTTTCTTTATTTCGTCTTCTCACTTATAAGATATGGTCAATTAGAGGCCTGTCAGGTGTGATGCAGCGATCGATAAGACTGTCTTCAAAGGTAGGATTAGCTTTTCATGAATATTCTTCCACGTATTATAGAAAGGTGCTATTTTTTTTCTCGCTTTTACGATAGTCTACTTTTATTTGAAGAACAGATCTGTCTATACTTTTTTATGCAATTCATTGGCTTAATTGATGATTGATAGGCTCGTTATTCTGAGTCGTGATTTGAATTTCAAAATTGGCTAGACGATGAGGGATGGCGCTTTGTATCATTAGGGTTTGATCAAACAGTTTCGTTCATTTATCAATCATCGCAGAGTTTGTCTTGAAGAGCGAATATTCGGATGTACGGAAGTATCGGCAAAACGTCACGGAGATTACCGCATGAATTCAGGTACTGTAGGTGTTACCAGCTAACCTTATCAAAAGGCTGACGTTTATTAATTATACCCTCCATTGACCCGCACGGCTTTGTCTCTAATTGCCCGTGCTATATACGTATACGTATACGCCTGTTTTTGACGGTCTATATATATATATAGATCGGAATCTAACAGACATTAAAGCTATTTCTAACCGCACCTTTCACGAGCTCAAACTATTATTTCCAGTTTCAATAAAAAGTTTAATTAAAACTATTCTCATAACTTACATTTCAATAAAAGCCAGAGTGTTGAGTGATACTAAATTTTACATCACAATAAAAGCTATCGTTTATATATGTATATATAGCCTCGAATCCATTCCGACCCAATTATTTATATCCTTTACGAGGCTATTACGAAGTTTAACAATTCTATCCTTCCGGCGAGTAAAAACGTCGAAATAATATATCGTAAACGTTAAGGAAAGTATGATCGAATTTCCAAGAATCTAAGAGCCAGATAGATCAATTCAATAGCCTCGATCAAGCATCGATGTAGAGAAGAATAAGATTCGATCTACGTTTCGCGAAATTACATCACGTATTTATTCGGTGAGGCGCGCGATCGACCGCAAATTGTTTCCAACGCATTCCGTCGAAACCCTGTCTTCGCATTCCGACGCGCAAATTGCAACTGACAAAAGAATAAGAACCACATCTTACCCCCGCATCTTATATACTTCGTGAAACAATCTCGGATGTATACCGTAAGAAAGACTACTATACATCCTATATATCTATCGGCCGGTGGCTCTCGAGTTACGTGACAAAGAAGAGCAATATAAGACGAGAGTGGTAGAGAGAGAGAGAGAGAGAGAGAGATAGTGGGCTTTGCCTCAGCCGTGCATTCTCGGCATGGGTAACCCGAGATTCAAAGAGGCAAGAAACGAAGTCTTCCAGAGCCGGTCCAGAAACCTGGCGGTCGAGGAGGCTTTGTGTCCCGAAAATATTGGCCAGGTGTAAAGACATGTGTGCGGGTCACTGCGGAAGCTTTTTGTTTACGCGTGGTAATTAATTAAACCAATGAACTCGTATAAAATTTGCGAAAATTAGCTAAATAGCTCCAGGAGTGTACGTTAAGCGAGCTATTGTTGAAAATGATGTATCAACAGTAAATTCGACGCGGCATTACTTTACACGACCCAATTATTAAGTAAATATATGCTCGGATATTTTGCAGAACATTCGCTATATGACGTATTTGTTATCCGAATTCCGACTACTCCAATGCGCGAATTTTCAAGAGCTGCACTGCTTGGCGTTTATCCCCACTTCGTATATAAATATTCCGAGATAGCTCGGTATAAATACGCATAATGAACTGTTCAAAAGCACGGAATAATCGATTAATTTATATATCTTTGAAATTTATATATACACATAAATAACCCTGCTAATATCCTAACTACGAAACAACGCGGTATCTCAAGCACAAATCGCAAATGCTTGCCTACAACTTCATCCATCAATTTATACTTCCAAAGCAGGAATATAGATATTCTTCTGGAAAACGGATAGCACTGTCGCCCTCGCCTACTCGAAGTTGGAAACGGATACATCGTCCTCCTATCGCTTACCTATTTCTCGTCTACAAACTCCGCATAGTTCAGTAACGGATCGACTGTCGCGCATAGGCTTCTGCACGTGTTTACATAAACGCGAAGTCAGGTGTATGTGCTTAGGTACGTATAATGCATATGTACATACGCGACGCAACGATAATAAAGCACTATATACATTCAGAGGGTCGCAACCTACTAGTCACAGTTATATATTTAGATATACGAGATCTGCTACGTTTAGTTATTGTATTATATATACCCGTAAAGCCATATATGCACGTGTGGTCTTAATATTTCAAACATGGACATTCGATTCTTTCGGGAATTAAACAGTTTGTTTACATTTACAGCTGCGAAAGAAATAACATCGTAAGTCCGAGTTTTTTTTTTATGAACCGAATTCCGATGTACATTTGTAATGTGTATTTCCGAAGCCAATGGAATTTATCGATTTATTTCGAGAGATCAAAGGAAATTCTTCACTCTTGTGAATTATCCCGAATTATTGTTCAAGTCGAGTTTTTATTATGAATTATAGGATATCGTAAAGCAATTAGTATATAGCAACTTTGAACATGCACGGAGAAGCTAATTCGATTTTATTCGTGATTATCCACATCTATAAAAGGAAAATTGCGTTAGTATCGGATTGAAGCTAACTAGAATGCCAATTTGGAACGTTATTAAAAAAATTTCATTGCTGGATAAAATGCGAAAGAGGCAGGACGGTGAAAGAGACTAAAAATAAACGAATTTATCTTGTGAAATTCTAGTAACATAATGAACCAGCATTCGCGTTGAGACGGGTTTTCTAACAAGCCTTGTCGTATCCATTGTTGAAAACAAGCACAAAAGGAATTTCAATTTTCAATGTCAGGACAAAAATGGTTGACAGATCAATTTATCGTTTAAATTTAAAATGTAGATTCAGCTTGAAATACGTATTTGTATTCGAATTTCTGTGGATACAGAAAACACGATAAATGAAGAAGCTTTAATGCGTTAATGCGAGAGCTTTAATTCCCAAGGAAAAAAACTGTACAGATTAATGCGCATTCATACACTGCACATACACTGTATGCATGTGCACGTTACACATGCGTTGGGGCTATTACAACGAAGCGAAGACTCATTTAACAGTCTCTGGAAAAGAATTATGGGAAACCTCCTGAATGTTGCAAGTCTCCCCTTATCGATAATACATACATTAGTCATATAGGTAGAGAATCTCCCGACAAAGGATCTGAAACGACTGATTAAATCTATCCTGCATTAGCTTCGCTTAATACTACAGATCCTCTCCTGCCTGGCAAGCGCGTTCACGGCATTAAACAATCGCATCCCCGGTATTGAATTCCCAATGGACACCTATATATGTATAAGTATATAGGTATAGGTATATGTACACGTAGATGTACAGGCGGAAAGCAGAGGACGCAAAATTTACGCTGGATACTCCTCATTTTCGTCCATATCGCTTATGTACAGCTTTTGACGCAAGCCACTATGAGCGAGACGCAGCGCGCGCGCGCGCGCGTACATTTGACAGGGCAACGTTTGAATGGAATTAAGCGTTGTTCCCGTGGATTTCGCGTTCACTTTGACCATCCAGTGTGAGTAGCAGTCGGCTCACGCTTTATAATGCTATATGTGGGCTAATAACGTGCTCTACTCTCTCGCTCTCGGCCTTACCTATGCAAAATCCTATTTATGCGTAAGCGTGGAAAGTGCAATGTATAGTGCAGCGAGCGCTCGGCATAAAAGTTTCAGCATCATCGACGAGGGACGAGGTGGGGGGTGGGGGTTACGGAGCGGGTGGGAGGGGGAGGAATAGGTGGATAGGACTGAAGCGATCAAAATCCACCGTGAGAGGGTCAGAGATGGAGCGGAAATCCGTTGCAATGGGATTTGCGAGGCAATTTCGGTTGATGGCCGGCGGATTAATTTCGATTCACGAGTGCATCACAGATGGAGAGGGCTTTGGTTACTGGTCGCTGTTGTGTGCTGTTCTTTGGAATAATCTCGAAAAGGCTGCGGTAATTCGTCATCAAAGCTCACGCTAACTTGATTGAACGCGCGTGTCCGATATAGTTCCACGTGCGGTACACACGTGCACGCGTATTATACTCTTCGTTCTTTGGCTTATTTTTCTGCAGTTGCGCGAGAGAAACGCGCTTATTGTTTTATTTAGAAGGGAAATGCATTATTTTTATTTATTACATACCGAGCCTTCGCGAAAGCGAGTGATTGTAAAAGTTTGCCCGAGTACATTGAAAAGTTTGGAGTAGAAAGCACTCTACTGCGTTGAAAGAAAAGGGATAGAGTAACATTGAATTTTACGAGTAGTCTCTTGTACACTTTTACAACAACCAAAAAAAAAAGGAAGAAGAAAAAATAAAGGAAGAAAGTATCAACAACGAGCTACAAAAGAGAAATCCATCATCCCATTTCCTTGCCCACGGAAAATAGCCATCTCAATGATAAGTCTCCTATCTCCATTCAGTCGTAGGGTAACCGGTTCTCTATATATCTATATACATCTTAGAGTACAATATACATCCCTCTCTCTCTCTCTCTCTCTCTCTCTTGCTCCGACAGCGGAGTATGGATGCGACTCGAAATTTCGCTGCGCGCGTCCATATAACCAGCAATGCCGCAGCTCTCGCACGGACGCGCTCTTTGCTATGCAAATTTTATTCTCGCTCGGTGAATCCGGGATTTTCCGCACGTGAGCACACACATCGTCGATGCTACCGCCACTACGACATCGGCAATAGTTGCTCGTCTATACACGTTTTCGTCTATTGCGGCTCTGTGCAACGCACACACTATATACCCTCGAGGTCATGCGCATTCATCACGCGAGCGCTCAGCGTATTTTGCCTGGCTGAATTGAGAGGGAGCGAGGAGAGAGCGAAAGAGAAAGAGAGATAGAGAGAGAGAGAGAGAGAGGGAGAGAGGGAGAGAGGGAGCGAGAGGATAGGTACATTGTGAATCGAGATTAACGGCTTGTCGATCAATCAATCATGCGAATGGAAAAGGCCGTGCAGCGTTAATGCGATTCGATCGCTGTGTAGACCGCGGATCGGTGCGCCTAAACGTTGGCCTGCGGCGCCGTGTTATGTATATAATTATTCTGTAATAGCTATACGTGTATCGCTTGCAAACTAACGGCTACGCGGATAGATGCGAGATTTTTGTTTGTTCGGCTGTTGCAGATTTTCTTTTCCCCAGAGAGGATCGCTTGGATTTGTTCGGTTGACAAAAGTTTGTCCGATTCATAGTTTAAACTTTTCGAGCGTTTATCTTATATCTATCTATCTATCTACCTCTCACTATATACATATACACACATAAGCTTTGTATTCCAAAGATTAAGCAAAGCTTTAGTAGTTTCGGTGTACGCGTCAACGGCACCTTTTGTACGGCTTTGATCGCGCTGAGATAGAGGAGAAAGAAGCATTATCAAGTTTGGAAAAAAAGAACGAGAGAGTTTCGCGCCGACTGAAAGTGCTACTTCTATTTCTGCGCAGGGCTTCCGCGATTCCCTTACAAAAGCGGTAATCTTTCGCACTCTTTAAACTTCGTGTCTGAACAATCCAATGAGCATTAGCTGCAAAGCCAATTTCATTCGGACATCTATGTTATTTTATTTTTATTTTTATTTTTATTTCATTTCCTTCTATCCAAGGGTATATCTCGAAGTGTCGATATATATATATATATATAGAGTCTCGATCGTATAAGTTTATATCGGTACCTCGCGTCCTTATATAAAATACATAATGCGCATCGACAGAGTTCGAGTGTAACGAAGAAACGACATTCCAAGGAGTTAACAGTGGGGTAAGCAAACGTAACTGGCACCAACTCGAGCTAAAATCTCCTCATCTCTCTCTTTCTCTCTCTCTCTCTCTCTCGCGCGCGCGCGCATCACGTCGATCGTTCGCATAGCTATGTCTCCGGCAAGTATCTCACGGCTCTCTCTTCTCACATTGTCAAGCTGCTTCCTGCACGCGACCTCCCGTACATACTATACGCGTAAGTGTATGCGTGCGTCTCTTTACATGACATAAGGCTTCGTAGCAGACGAAGCTGCTGCTTCTGCCTCTGCTTCTGCCGCTACTGACTCTCAAGACCAGACTCGCTTGTTACGGTTGGTTTAGCAACCAGAACGCATAGCTCGGAATGCAATATTCGCGGACGCTTTCCTTCTCGATTTCTCACCTTTGAAGTGCCGCGTACGTGCATATATGTGTATGTCTATATATATATGGATATACATTATACATAGCCCAGCTCACGCTTCAAATCTCATCCACTGAAGAGATGTGTACTACTCGCTGTATGATATGAATATACGTTTCAGTGTCACGGTGCGGTTCTCTGAAATATTAATTGGCCACCAACGTACTGTTCTGCAGTAATTAACGTAATTAAATCTCCAGGTGTGTATATATATATACATTCGTATCCGCGCGGAGATATTCGTTTTCGAGGTTGGAAGATGGGATTCACTACTCTAGCTCTTTGACGGACAGCAGACAATCAGATAATTTTTTTTCCCTTTTCACTCTTTCTCTCTTATTCTGTCTTCGCAGCGCTAATTAACTGCCAACGCTGCGGGGTTAATTTAATTGTAGCGCTAGACGCAGTATTATTGTAAAGCTAACGTGCAACGATTGACGCTGTGCTGCTGTGATATATCAACTCTCACTCTTTCTCTCTCTCTCTCTCTCTCTCTCTGTGTACACTCAGACTTGTGCATATTTGCTTAATTAGCGGTTTTAATAAGTCGAAAGTGAGCGCAATATGACCATTGTAGGGATGAATATACAAACAAGACGTTGTCATTGCAATTGGACGAAGCGAGACGAATGGGATGAGTGTGCATTACGAATGTGTGTGTGTGGATTTTTTAGCAAGTTTGCGAGCGAATTTTTCAGACGTTAAGTGGGCGGACGTTTCGCCGTCGAGGAGGCTACGGTTGAGTGACTGACGGAGCGAGTTTTTCAGATGTTAAGTGGGCGGACCGTAGAGAAGGCTTTTTTGGGGAGGGGAGAGTTACTTTGCGGACAGGTATATTGGATAACATTTTTTGCTTATTACATTCTGTCAGACCTGCATGTGGAACGTTGATGATGACGTTGTTGATTAATCATACATTGTGAATTTCATGCTTTATTATACGAATTTCACGGAGTTTTATTTTTGATATATATAAGTTGAGCATGAAAATTATTCCGCTCGAGTTCATACAGTATCAAGTCAGTCGTGCGCTCGCCCGTCGAAAAGGAGAAAATTTACGTGGATATAACTCGCCGTATATTACACGATGCCTCGGCAACATCAGTTCACTGAGTCCGGTGTTGAGCGCATCTACGCATGCGGTATATATAGCAAATTTAAAGTTAACTTAAATGCGAATAAATTTTTTCTGCCCACAACCTCTTTGGCAGTGCAGGGAGCCCTTTATCCTCGTGCAATTCCCGCATAAGAGATAACAAAAGCTCGAGCATACCGCGCAATCATAAATCACGGCTAACAATATTGCCAAGCTTATCACCGAATGCCAAACGAATTCCCATGTTTAACGCACTATGCGCGCCCATAATCCTCTTCCGTTTCAACCGGAAAACCGGTAAGCGCACATATCAGCTCGAAGCCAAGCGGCCGTACGCCTCTATAGGTACAACATACATACGTATATATACAAAAATACGCCTGCGCAAAATCGCTCGAGAAATCATCTCTCTCCCTATATGCATCGCCTCTTTATATTCACGCGTGGAAACATAACTTCGCGTTAGCGTGCATGATTCAACGCCATAAATATATAATAACCGATTTCTAATTCAATCGCTGTCTGTGTGTCTCCGCGTCGCTAATTTCCCCGGAGAATAATTTCGCGCTCCGCGGGGCGTCAAATTCACACCTGCGCGCGAATAAATAAATAAGGAGATGCGCGAGGTGCTTTCGGAAAATTTACGAGCTATACCGCCCGAGACTATGCGTGTATATAGTACGAAAGACTAAGAGTGTGAGAGAGAGAGAGAGAGAGAGAGAGAGAGAGAGAAGAATCTTATGCGTTAGCTCTATACATAATATTTCATGATGCATATAAGGAGGCCTATACATACCCGCGCATCAACGGGTATTCCCTTTGCTGGTGGTACGCTTTAACGCGCTTATCGCGTAAGCCCGTATAAGTTTATATATATATATATATATATATATACGTGTATACGTGTGTAGAACGAGAAGAGGAAGGGAAAAACGGAGAGAGAGAGAGAGAGAGAGAGAGAGAAGAGGAGTAGACATTTTCGCCGAGTAATGGAGCGTGAGCTTCGCGAAATCGATATGCCGACTGCGTTTCGCCGAGGAGGATTGAAGATACTCCGCTTTCTTTTAAATTCTTTTAAAGTTTAGAGAGAGAGGGAGAGAGAGAGAGAGGAGAAGGGAGACTAGGCTATTCGCGGAAAATGAGGTGCGTTTTTTCGGATGGAGAGAAAAACTCGCAATGGAGTTGCAGTTCTTGCGTGAAATGAAGGAGTGTAGGGGATGTGGTATGCATGGCGATAAGGATGGCATGGCTTTAGAGTGAAATTCTTGCGAATTCAGTGCTTTTTTTCTTTTTCTAATGCCGTCGTGAAAATGAAAAAATTCTTTGAAGCTGGAAATGAATGTATATATCATTAATTAGTATATAAGCCTTTATAAGGTAATATTTAATGGATCCCGTATGCGTTTCAGATTATCGGAAGCCATCGGGCATTCAATAAATTTATTACAGCAATAAACTTGGAAACTGCAAAGTATTAAACTTAATTAACAAATAAACAGAGAAAAAAGCGCACAGGAATGACCATATCTCTCAATTGCAGCTACATTACACGCTAAGTAGAATTCAATTTAATTCGCTTGTTTTTTCATTCCGCTGGTACTTTTACGCGCTAAATCAGATTAGTCAGAGGTTCTTAGTTTAAACAGTCCTATTCTTACACTCGACAATATGCGCAGGAAACGTAGCGAAAGAAATTTGTCTTCTATTCATCTTTGGAGAGTCTGACGCTCGTTGAGACGAACAAAGGTAAAGCCCGAGCCCATTTTTCTGTCGTCTCTCGTGTCATTCGTTACTTCGCGTCCGACAGTGCGAATCTATTTTTTCTTTTTCGAGATTTATCACCAGTGAAACATTGCAGCTGCAGAGCCACTATTTCAAGCAGTTTAACCTTTCTTCTCTTCGTACTTTATATTATTAAAAAAAAATGCTCCTCGCGATAAAGAGGAATGAAAACCGCGCGATTGAAACTAATTGAGAAAAAATAAATATAATACACCGCGGTGATTCTCGCATTGCGCGAAGAACAAATTGATTTTGCCACGCCATTTAAAAGTCATTAAAACGTCGTCGAAAGCTGCTCGCGCGAATGACGCACCGACCAATTACACTCGTTCCTTTTTTTTAAACGATCTATATATTCTCCAATCTCTCGCTCCATCTCTCGCATAACTATAGTTCGAGCGGATATCGAGCGGAGTAGAGCGCATATACGCTACAGAAGTCGCAGCCCTATTTTTCTTATTGACCATTAAAAATATGGCTCCGCGTAATTGCGTTTCCTGCGATTCGCGCAATAAATATACTAACACATAACGTTTGCGTCGCTTAACGTACTGTGCGCAATTGTCAGATATTATTTTCTCCTCGATTGCGGCGATAGCTTCGCGTATTTTATAGTGACTTGGGCGCCGTTGCCGGTGATAAAAGACACACTCGAAGGTGAATACTAAAACTGCCTCTCCGCTGGTGATTGCGCGCGAGCGCTGCTATATTTCCACTCTTTGCCCTCGGGGCTTTCCTTTTCGTTCTCCTGCATACCTGATTAACCTATTGAGCGAGAAGATTTTTTTTTTTCCAACGGATTTGCTTGGTCTTGCGTGTAACGATGACAAATTTACAAGCCGTAAAAATATATAAATAATCATGAAAATTAATCTTGCGAAAATAAAGTTTCTCGTGTTAAAATCACGAAATCTTGTATACGCATTATGCAGGGGCTCTCGCTCTCTGTCGGGAGCGAATTTTATGCCGAATACGACCCCCGCCTCGAAACCGATTTCTCATAATTTCATTACAATATTTTTTCCAATCGTTAAAAATTCAATTCGTTATATAGTTCGTTATCGCGTACCTTTACGGGGATCTGGGTAATCGGAGATTTTAATTTCATTTCATTATAATTTAAAATACGATTTTATGCCACGAATTATCCTTATATTCCTTCCAGCGAATTATTAATAAATATTCTTACAAATTGCAAACTGGAGTAGCGTATTTGCGTGCCATTGTTGATTCAGCGAAATTTTAAGGTCAAGAAAGGTATAGAAAACTCGAGGCAATTAGCATAGCTTCAACCTCTCCACGAGACTGGATTCTCCGGAATGCAAACAGCTATCAAAGAAAACATGTCCATAATTCCATAATTGTCCGCGAATAGCTCGAGCAGAGCCACAATAGCTATCGAAATAATTGCTCGCAATAATGATGAAGCTATAAGTAACGCTGGGACAATTCAGAGAGTCACGTTCGTCCGATCGAAAAAGAAAAACAAGCCTCATTATTCGCTACATGAGACTTTGGGGAAGTAAAGGAGCGACAATCCTCAGCTTCCGATACTTTGCTCGGCACGTTATCAATAAATAAAACTGCGGGCGCAGTGAGATCGTGCTCTTTCTCTCGCCTCGTTCTTTCGGTCTTTGGGCGCACAATGAGCTCTCGCCGGCTGGCTTCTTTTTTTTTTTTTTTTTTTTTATTTCGAAGAAGAAGAAGAAAACGAAAGCAACTGTATAATCCGGTGGGTATATTTATAGGTGCGAGAACGCCACCTGTAATGCCTCCAAATCCATCCAATCAATTCAATGCCGGAGCAGTAAAGCCGATTATCAGAGTTGAGAAAGCTATATAGATTTCTTATGCTATATACGCATAACCATGCATATTATACATGTACGGTGAGAAAGAGAGAGAAACATTTTTTTAAGGTGATTTACTCCGTTGAGAGGGATTTGTCGGCGATTATTGTATTATATATAGATCGAATGAGCAAGTGGAGGGGGAGTTAATTTTCGATATAAATTCACGAGACAGGCATTATTTCTTAATCGAAACGACGAGCGCGCATCGAGTTACGTCTCGTAATTTGTTACGGATGGTTTGCGTTATCCACTGTTGTACGAAACATCAACGGCAATGAATTTCCCACAAACGCGTTCACTCGAGCGCGATTTTAATTAAAAACCACACGAATACACACTCGTCTATTTATTTTTAATAAGCGTGAGTTTTCAGAAGTAAAATATTATTATATAGAACGACGCACGAGCTCTTCCGTTCCACTCACTACTACGGCAAATGTATATAGGTATATTTAAAGACGTGTTATAAGCGGTAAAGCGTAATCGAAAAATCAGCTATTTCATCAGAGAGCCTGCGTTTGGCCTATAAATATTGAAGTTCGTTTTCGAGCACGTTCACGGTCTTACGTATGTATATACATACGGACGACCAAGTCACTCAGGGAATAAAACTCCGAAAGCGGCTGATCGAGCGCGTCGAGAATCTTGAGAGCGAAAAAGTCACGCCTGCGCGCGCGCGCGCGCGCTGTTGGCATTCGCTAAATTTACGGGGAAAAAAGCCAAGCGTGATATATGTCTGATTTAGAGTGTTACGGAGATTTATGCTTTTTGTATATTATACATTCGTGTATTCGTACACAAGATATAGAAGACCGATTTTAGCCTCAATCGTCGTCTGCGTAATCTTCTAAATGGCATTGACGCAATTTCGTGGTATATTTTTAGCGACAAAAGTTAGATGTCGACACCTTGTAAAACTAATCGAAACACGGAGAGAAAAAAATTTTCCTGTGCTATAAAAAGCAGAAAAGTGCGCATCGGTGCCCATCAGACAGAAAAATATCAGCGACGATTTGACGTGACTCCGGCTGGTAAATGGATGGATAAAAAACGCCTACATATATAAAACATATATAAAACATATAGATGTATATAGGTATATACAGCAGGGGTATAATATGCAGGCTATACCTATAATATACACCCAGAGAAGGTTCTGTACCTGTCAGTGACAGGGCTATTTACCTCGCGTCGCCGAAAGACGCTACAGTAGACATTGTCGTATTATTTATGACTCGGTCGACACGGAGTCTTTGGACTCACTCACTCTCTCTCTCTCTCTCTCTCTCTCTCTCTCGCTCTTTCTCTTTCTTGCTGTGTACACACGCTTCGCTTAGCACTTGGCAGAAATGCTCATCTTTGAGAAGCGACCCGAGAGTGCTGCTTTTGACGAGCTGATGAGTTTGTTGTTTTCGATTTTTTGCCCTTCGGCCGGCTGCATTTTGGAAGGTCAGGATTAAGCGATTTATTTTTACCTTTTTTCGCCTTTTTTGTTTCCCAACAAGGATATACCCTCGCGCGTTGGCTTTATTTTTACGGGCAGTTGCCGAGTTTATATACTACATTGATATAGTGAGCTTTCGTCGGGAAGTCGAGACACGTTTAAAAATGTTATTTCCGTACTATATTCATTGATACGTCGCGTTTAGGTGTTAAGGTCAAAACAACATAAAAATAGACAAAAAGGCCGTCTTCCTATCTGCAGAAGGCAAAATTTGGACTAGCCTATCGTAAAAATAAAAATGAGCATAAAAATAAAATAGAAAACGATAGACGTAGCGTCGTCACCAGCTTACACGTCAGAGAATACGAGACGAGTCAATAATAAAAGATTGCAGAGTCGGACCGCGATGAGATTTACAGTGAAATGCATCGCAGACATAATAACTCCGCGATTAAAGCACTTTGCACTTGCGTTTGATTCTCGACTTATTTATTCACTAATCCATTAATCGTGACGATATCTATGATTTCTCTCGCACAGCAAAACGAACCGAGCTGCAGTAGAGAGGAAAAAAAGAGAACTGCCCAGCTATTGGAGTAAAAAACGCAACGTCGCTTTTTTATCATACAGACTCATAGATCATCTAGGAATATAGCATCCGACAGAAACGTATAATACCGCATTAATGAATGAAAAATAATTTTCGGAATGATAGACGAGCGACTGTGCACGCGATGCACCGGACGACGGAGCCAAGATCCATAGATGAAGATATAACGATACTGTCAGCGCAATGCGCGCCTCTACCCCGACGTCTATCATGCAACGCCGCGTTGCACCGCGAACGAACTACAAATCCAACTGGGGATTCGTCTTTCGTGATGAATTACTTTGGTCGGCTAATTATTTCATTGTTCTCGACAATACCATATACACAGCGTACCGATTTGGGATCAGCACGGCGTTAAACTCCTTCTAATTAAAGCTGTTGCTTGCGCGGAAACGAGATAGTCGGCGAATTTCTTTGTACAACGATACGTATCCGTTTACGTATATATCATCGACTGTTCTTTGTAGACATCTGCATGTGCATGCGTTGGCATGTAACAGTATAAGTTCAAATCCTCAATTAAACAACGTGCTTCGCTTGAAGAATATTTCGTAAGATAATGTCCAAGCGAAGAAAAAAAAAGGCACGCAACGTCGTTACGCTTACAAAAATCTCGTGGCGCCTCTCGCGCTCGGTTATATTTATTTATGAAAGCCGTTCGGCGAAGCTATTCGCGCGTGCGCATGTTAGAGCATGTGGAAAAACATGAGCACCGCACGCGTCAGCAAACACTTCGTAACATATTTTCGGTACGGCCGTAGCACAGTAGCAGGCGCATTTACATCCATATGAAATTGCGCTCTCTTGCCCCTGGCATTTTCGAATTTCTAATTATGCCCCCGGGTATTTATGGAGCTTCTCGTGCCCTGACCACTAAGCACCTCATTTTCTCCGAGGAGAGAACAAAAAATAGAGTGCGCTTGGAATTTCGCTAATATTGACCGCAGAATTTACGAATAAATGTTCGTGAAATTCTCCTCGTGTTGGCGTGTTATCTATAGGGCACGTTGTCTATAGTAACAACGCATTTTTATTACTCCAAAGCAACTTGCGAATAGTTCTCAAACATAATCATGAACTCGGGGATTTTAAATAGTTTATAGGTTTTCATTATTTTTCTTACAGTTTAATTGTTTTAATTACCGTCGGGCAAACATAGCCGCTTCTGCGAAGCAAAAAATCCGAATTCACCTAGGAAAATTTATCTACTTAATTCCAATTAATATTCATTATTTTACGTATGTTCGTTTTTTCTCAGCTTTTTTCTACGAAAGTACACATCGCGAGCGAGCATGAACTAAAAAGTGAGCTTTTTTTTAACTATCGTAAGGATGTAGCCGTGGTATTACCTTATAATGGGTGTACCTTTTGTGGGTACGTGTACTTTATTTTATCCGATTCCTTATTGCGATTTACGACGAACAAACGAGAATAAAAATAATTGCGCTCACATTTTCCAACAATAGGGTCGTCCTCGAGTAAACGTTGTTAAATTTAATCGCTAATAAGCACGTAACAATAGCAAACTTTCCATAATAATATTTCAGAAATAATCTCTCAAAAGACACTCACCGATTAGTCGAAGCACCTGCGCGAAACGAGGCTTGGCGAGCAGCTACCACCGCTTCCTCCGGATCCTTCTCGATTACAAGAGCAGTGTCGCCATGAGTGCAGCAGTAGTAGCGGGGGCAACAGCGGCGACATCAGCTTCTCGACGATCTCGCACTGTTATAGCTTCTCTTCTGCAGCAGAAGCGTTGTATCCTACGAAGCAACTGAGCTCTGGAACGACGAGGTCGAGAGCAAGCAATTCTACGAGCGCCTGGATGCATCAATCCCCGGACGCGATTTCCCATGTATATACGTTGCGTGGCTCCAACTGTCTCCCTCCAGTGTTCTTCACCTATACATAAAGAGGAGAAAGAGATGAGCGCGAGATAAAAAAACACGAAACGAACGCTGGCGCGGATGGGACTTTGATTTTTTCTCGTCGACATTTTTCTTCCCGGCAGAGTCTGCCGGAGGAAACGGCGAGGGGATCCCACCAGTGGTGACTGACGGCTCGATAAGAACAGGGTCAGGGGTGGAGAACTTGCCGCGAGGGTTTACGAGAGCGTGAAAGAATTATAGACGATGCGAAGGTGGTAGTTGGTCCCTGGTGTGCGCTTTGCAAGCGCAGTTTCGCGATATTGCCATTTTCCTACGGGTCTGACTTATACACTTCGTTTTGTAGATTTTGGCTGACGGCGATACGCGCCATCTAGCGGCGAATATCGATCGACGCGAAATTCAATATGCATATACCGCTAGTTGATAGTAAGCTGAATCTCGGGTCGATAGCTACTTGAAATTTTATCTAAAGACGTTCGCGATGATATGAACTCTATATGTATGCGCGCAAGCAAAGTCTAAAGTAATACGACTTTGCCCTCGTTTGCGCATTCTCGTGCAGATCTTATAACAGTGTGTATATAGGCTCGCTTGAGCCATTACAAAGTTATATATACAGATACGTATAGACATACAGCAAGATGATTGCTATAATTTCCGTGAACTTTGCCGGTCTTAAATTTACCAGCAAACTTCCTTGCTGCAGTCGTTTAAACTTTTAATGTGAAAAACTACGCACTCTCTCTCTATCCTGCGCTCCCAAGTGTATTTTTAGGTCAAGTTTACGCGTTAACTTTCGAACGCTCTTTTCTGTTTGTATAACCAACGAGTCTCGTCGCTACTGAAAAAGAGAACAATTTTCATACGCGAGAGATTAAAAAGAAGAATTTCGCGATATCTGGCGTAAAAGATAAAAGTAAGCCCGACCCAGCGGAGAATATAAGGATGAGAGGCAGCGGAAATCTCAATGACGTATAGCTTATAAAGTACCTCAAAACGGGAAATAAGGGTTTCGATTACAATCAGTTCATAAAGTTATACACATATAGAATAGATCCGTTTCAGTCCCTCCTCATCATTACCGCAACTATATATGTATATGTATACCGTAACGATTGGAGGGGCGGAGGACGGGCGGTATGCGTATACCAGCACACCCCCCTCCACCCGCCCCGTCAATCGTTTCACGAAGCGATCAACTTCCTCGGCAATTTTCCGACTGCGACGAGGGAGATTACTATCAGTCAAAAGCTGCCGTCGAATCTCCCGCTCTTACATTTATATATATATATATATATATATATATATTACTATCGCCGTATGAGTTAACAGCGCACCTTCGGACGGAAAAAGTCTATACCCGCGCGTATAAACTTTCCGCCTGGAAGACGCCGTTTGTCCTCCCGACCCTCCTATACTATATACATATATTCGAGGATGATCCGAGTAAGAGGGAAGAAAAAAAATTTTGTTTCCCTTTCCTTATCGCGATCGAGGAAATTGTTTTCCCGCGGAACCGATGGGACGACCTAACGTTGCTAGTACTTCCGAGGGGAATTTCCGTCTCTATCAATCGAGAAGCTTTTTGCCTTTTCGACTGTGTGATTCGGCTTTTTGCCGACGCGACCAATTCAGTTTATTCGGGCTGAAATCGTTCAAGGTGTATTTAACCCTGATCGATTTGGGTCTTTTAGGAACTATAGGTCGCTGGGTTTCATCGATTTTCACGTAAATTAAATATCACCTTGTTTGTAGGGGATATTCGCGTGACAGTTAGGTGACTAAGCCTAGTGACCCTGAAAATTTTACTTATAAAAACTAAGAGTCGCCTTTCTCGTCTTTCGAGCTTTCTATTTTATATGAAATACATACATAAGGAGAGCTAAAACGACTGTTCTCGGACTCCGTATCTAAGCATCTAGATAGCCGCAATTAGAATTCGTGACTCATGCGTCGCAGCAAGCTCTTGCGCGATAACAATGTATTTTAAATTAAATGTAAAAATGCAAAAACTCGTGCAAAATAGTCGAGAGAACGAAATGGAAGCAGGTGCTTACAGAGAGACGCGCAACTTATCTCCGGGAGAGAAAATCGGAAATTATAGTATTCCATATACGTCAGAGAAACAAATCGCAAAGGATATCCGAGCGAGAATATCATAAGTTAATGCTTCTCTCGTATGGGGATGGTGTGCGCAGAATCGAGTCCATGCAAAGGGATTGCAGGGATTGCGCGGCACGGGTAAGGTTAGGTTAGGTTACATCCGGTAATGGCGATATTTCGCAATTGCGATTCTCCCGTAAACATATCGGACATCGAATCGCCCAAAGTCTCCTCGATATATATTTCGAATCGCCTCGACCGAGCTGTGTTTTCATTACGCTCAATACGATGATACATGTAGCGCTAGTGTCTAGAGATATATGTATACCACGCTGAAAACGAGCTTTCGCGATAATGGACTGGAGTTATAATTGCGCGAAGCGACGTAATTACAACGTGCATTCGCGGAAAATAAGCACTCTCGTCATAGTGAATTTTTCATTGCGAATCAAGAGACGAATGCTTATACAACTATGCGTCTACTGTTCCTATTCATACACGCGCCTGCCTAAGTGTCTGTATACAGTATACACAATAGCTTGGTATACATTGTGTTCTAAAACTAGTTTTTTTATGCATAAAAGAATAATGCGCGCAGGCTATAAGAGCGTCATTATGCACGTACATAAACGATGTGTACACAGAGAGTAGAGAGAGAAAAGAGAGAAGAAAGAGAGAGAGAGAGAGAGAGAGAGAGAGAGAGAGAGTCGTTTGCATCGCGGGTTAATTCTTCACGGAAAACTGTCGGATATATACACATAAACACACACAGAATACATAGAGAAATCGTGAATGAACGAACTCACTTTGTCTCCTGTGGAAAGAAAAGCCTCGAACTGTCGTACTAGCTTTCTCATCCCTCGAGTCTGACCAGTGCCGAGCCGTATCTACTTGCGCGCGCTCTTCTTTTCTCTCTCTCGTTCTCTTTCTCTCTCGCTCGCTCGCTCTCTCTGGTATAACCTCAACTGTGCGTGCGCGGAGTCAGTGTATATCGGAGCTTCGCGATCGATGCCGGCGCCGCGTAAATACATCTGTCTCTCTCTCGCGCGCTCTGCAGCAGCCCCTCCTCTCCTACGCTCAACGGAGTGTCTGACCGAGCTACGGCGGCTGACTCTCCGTCTCTCTCCCCCTTTGGGTGAATGAATCAAAGGACGACGCGCGGGATGACTCTGTGCTTTCGACGAGGTGCACGACCGACTTTTTCCGGGTATAAATATAGATATACTCATTTGTACGCGTGTACTCCCTCTGAAAAGTGAGAGGGCTCTTGGATGTTTTTTTCATATATGCGGACAACGATGGGGAGGTGTGCCGAGGCTTCGGCCGGTGCTTTTAATTTGCTCCAGAGAACAGGCTCGTGAATAATTAGTCGAGGGTGTGCAGCCCCATGGAAGTTGATTGCATCAAAAACAGTCGAGAGATTTAGACTCAACCGAGAGTACATGGTGAGCCTGCATTTGAAGCTCCCTCCGTATAGTAGACTCTCCCCATCGAATATTGCGGGCCAGCCAACCTTCCACCTCTTCCACCTCTTTCACCCCCCGCCACCCCTCCACTCTCCAACGGTGCAAGCTTGCGTGTATCTCTCTCATTCTATATATACATATACATTTCTACAAACATATATATATGTATCCATACAGGTATGTCTGTATACATACGTACGTGATGTCGGTGTAGTATCGGGCCAGCTGACGCTCTTCTCTCTCTCTCTCTCTCTCGCTCTCACTGCACGGGCGCACTACTCGGCCATGCCTGTGTATATATAAGGTACCATGTATAAGGTGTACGTACCGATACACGTAGTTTCGTATATAGGTGTGTACGTACCGCATACACAATCGCGCGGACAGCGTAAATAAGCAAGTCGTGAAGCCGAGCAACACGTCGTCGTCGTCGTCGTCGTCGTCGTCGTCGTCGTCAGCAGATCACCGTCTAGGCAGCTACACTGTACGAACACGGACTGCGAGAGGCTAGAGATTCAGCAGTAGAGACGTACGAGTGCCTGTAGTGGCGCGCTCTCCTGTGCATGTGCAGTATATATATGTGCGTACACTATATATAGGTACATACATACATACATACATAGGCGCACGACAAGAAAGAGAGGGATAACACGCGGGCGGGCAGCACAGAGAGAGCGGCAGCTCTCGTCGCGGCGCTTGTACACCGGTTCACTGAACAGGGCCGCGCGCGCGAGAGCGAGCCACAGCAGACACGAAGAGAAGAGAAAGAGAGAGAGGGACGCGCACGCGCCGCGGAGATTGCGGCCATTTACGTGCGCCCACCCGCGCGCGCGCGCGCGTCTGATTTTCCTCTCGCACGCGCTGCGCGTTGTCGTGGAGCTTTTCTCGCGCGAGATGACGATGACGTTCCTTTTCCTTTTTTCCTAGAGGTGGGGAGAAAGTCAGACAGTCCAAGAGAGAGAAAGATAGAGAGAGAGAGGCAGTCTGCGCGGAGGCGGAATTGACCCTTGGAATACCACACCTATGGAAGAGAGAAAGAGCTTTAAAGCTCCATGGGGATCCCTGTTAGGTTTCCGATCTTTTTTTTTTGCGAGACGACTGATTTATCTATCTTGTTTTTGTCGAGAAGTCTGCGGGCTATGATTAAATCCTGGCAGCTGCTGTTGGAAAAAGAAGTTGGGTCTGTTTTTTGCGTCGATGCGCTCGCTAGGATCCGACGAGGTCGTCGTGTAGACAGCGACACTGGGATTAACGGTTCGGTTCGATAATATTGACATCTCGAGAGGGATGGAGCTTGGCCATTAGATTTATCGGTACGGTATATATGTACTAGGTGTCTCTCTGCATGTCAATGTCTGCGCGTCTGTGTGAGTATCCGTGTGTAATGTATTGTTATTCAGGAGAATTCGGTGGAATTACACGAATGTATATAGGCCATCGTATAATTCACGGTATTAGGTATTCGTTTAATAAAAATCCTATATTAAATAATCGCGAAAGCGAATATCGATTATGAATTCCGTCTCGCGATAACACGGCGATTCTCCCGCATATTTCAAAGCGGGCAGCATCAGCACTCTTTATTAAATCGACAAAGCATTTATCGCCGCTGAGCGAACTGATCCAAAAAAGTCTTTACATTCCTCGCGCTTTCACTGCGATCCGCGAGTCCGCGCGAGATTAAAATCCAGCGAATCTTGAGCGGACACATATATATGTCTTTCCAGTTGGAAGTACAGTCTAACCGGGATAGTCCACATACCCCTCAGGTCGTAGATTCGGTTGAAATTGCGGGGAACAAATCCTGAAACACGACATCTGTTTTTTGCGCGAAGGAATCATTTTCCACAGTTTCAGCCTGATCTACAACCCCAAGGGGTGTGTACACTCCTTGTAAGTCTCGACTGCATTTTCCATGGTTTTTCCGGCCAATGGTCGTGGAGGCAATATATCGTCGGCTCGACACACACACCCACTGCGTCGAATCGTTAGTCAAATACTGGCCTGCACTCTCTAGCCTCCGAATTGCGGTCGGCTGTAGGCAGTTGCGTGGCTGCAGCCGCTACGATTTATTGCGAATTGTAATTCACTCTTTGGAAGCTAGTATTTTTTCCTCTTTTTCCTGTTTTAACTCGTTTTCTCTCTCCTCCCTCTCTCTCTCTCTCTCTCTCTCTACCATTATCAGACTAGTGCCAAAATGTAAAACACCGCTAAATATCGAAGCATTTTTACCCATTAGCATTCTTTCTCTAATTGCTCAAATTTTCGAACACGTTACTGCCAGTCAAATTGACATTTTTATAAAGGAAAAAAATGGTCTGAATCCTACCTAATCGGGTTTTCGCGCAAGTTTTACCGCGCATACTACAGCTTTAAATTACGACACCTGCAGTGCGATTGATAAAAGTGAAATCACTCTTCTCGTCTCCATTGACCAATCTAAGGCCCAATTTGATTTGGTTAACATAAGTTTATTGGTCGATAAATAATGTTACTTAGGTTTCTGAGATTCTGCTGCCGCGTGGGTACATTCGTATCTATTGGAAGGAAAGCAGTATGTGAAATCTTCGACGGGTGACCTCTCAAGCACGTTCTTTGCTCTTCGGGGGTCCCACAAGGGTCCCTACTTGGCCCTTTGCTCTTCCCATTATATATTAAAGACTTGCCGGACGTGTGCGAAAATTGCAAATATCATTTATATGCATATGACTTCAGTCTACGTGCGAGTGGACCCTTTTGCAAGGTAGAAATTATATTTGATAGAATCAAGCATACTCTGCGTAATACAGTTTTATGGGCGAAAATGAATGGACTGCGTATACAATACACAATACATGGTTCCAAGACCAACAACTCCATCTGGTTTGGATCTCGAAGATTCAATAACAGATTGAGACTTCAAACTCAATTTCCGATTGTTGTCAGCGGTCAGACTGTTATTCGATGTGATACGATAAAGTTACTGGGTGTGATATTTGATAGCAATCTCGCGATGCAAGATCAATGCTCGGAAGTAGCTAGATGATGATGCTTCTCATCGCTATCCAGGCTTAGAAAAATGCCTATTTTTTTCACGTATATGCAAATTGGCTCTGATGAAATCTCTCATTTTTCTTCATATAGAATTAAGTAACACTGCCCTTTGCTTTGATGAAGGTGTTAATTGCTTTCGGCATATCTCTCGCACGTGCAGGAAATACGGTATTGTCTCCATCAGAACCAGGATTAAAATACTATCTATTTACTTACTTGCGCATACTCCGAGATATGGTACGCCTCCATACGTCAAAAATTATCTTAGTTTTAAGAAATGTATTGGTCTGGTTTCAATGCTAGTGCGCTTGATTTTTCAATTGAACATTATTGCACGGACACCTATACAAATTCATTTCACTATGAAATGAACTTCGACAGTCAATTAAATCATTAGCTGTACGGTTTTCTATTTTATCCTTTTTTTGGCACTGCATTTCGATACATTTTAAATCGAACGGTCCGCGTTATATTGCGCTATAACCCTATCGATAATTTGTAATATGTATATATTTTCCTTACTATGTACGTTTGCATCTTATGCTTTATAACATTTTTAACGTTTATAGCACGTATAGCATAAATATGCCGTATAGCATTTTTTTATCTTTATTATGCGCTAATTATCCGCCAGGTTTATCCTTAATGTAATCCTGGCTTTTCTTTTTATTCCAGTGCTTTTTCGTTAATTATAATTTATAATATTTAAGTTGACTAGTTTATAATACCACTTTTTGTAAAGGCATTGCTGGATTAATATTTTTTTTTCTCATTCTTGTGATGCAGACCGTAAAAAAGTTCTTCGAACCTTAATTGATTCTAAAATAAAAGTCTATATCTATTCAGTCTCTTTGGCTCGTCCTGAATTTCGGACTATTTTATTTTGACGAAGTGTCTTGCCACGACATTTACTCCGTATTGATTCGCGAGGTTCGATCTCGCGATATAAGCAAGGAATATTGATACATAACACAGAGATAACTGAATTTGAAAATTGTCTTCGTCATATTTGTCGTTGTGAAAGGAATTGCAATTCAAAGTATAAAGAGCATTTGGAGGAGAGCGAGGAAACCGAAAAGTTTGCAATCGTGCCTCTCTTCCATTTATCACGTCTGTCTCGATATAATACAAGATGGATTTCTCTCGATTGCAATCTCATCTTTTTACCTCATTGCAGTCTTGCTCTAGCTCTCTTTCCGTAGCTCGCTTACCGCTATCCACTTTTTCCGATTGTCGTTCCTCTTCGTAGCTTTTTATTTTTCCCTCCGTCTGGGAGTTTTTTCCCTCTCATCGTGTCGTGCGCGATGTTTAGCACCGTACGACGAGTAGTCTGACGAGCAAAAAGAACGTGGTCGCGACGTTCACTCGACACAGCCCCGTGCGCGCGCGCGCGCGCGCTTGCGTCGACTCCTTCCTTTCTTTCTTTCTAGTACTTAATTCGGACGAGTGCACTTTGTCTTATGCCCTTAAAAAAGTGCTCGTTTAACCCATTTCAGTGTATATATAGAGTTGCTGCGCGATCGTTGTAGCTACGAAGTCGTTTGGGATGCGTGCGCACCAGGTACATATACATGTACATATGCGATGTATGGAAGTTATATATCCGTCGGACCGAGCGTTCAACTTGCGAGAATTGCGGTCGGAAGCATGTTTCTTCGGCTTTTCTTCGTGTTTGCGTGAGAGGCTTGCGCTTTGCGCTCAGCTTTTTACTCGCGCGAACTTGCAATTCGGAGTGTTATACCACTGTTTCCGCGCTTTTTTCTCATCTCGTTCGAGCTTGAAACGTTTTTGAGTGCTGGAGGTTCTATTAGCATCCGATGGATATTAAAAGCGATATAACAGATTCTATTAGGCGAAAATTTATGAAATTCGCCTGTTTCGCGAGCTTTTATCATAAATTTCGCATTACAGACCTTACGTTTCAATAATCTAAAAGTATTCCAAGACTATATTTTAGCCGTGTATGCATAGCGCGGCAGAAGGAAATTTATCGTTAGTACAGCCCTTAAAATTTTTGAGTGCGGTTATAAAAATGTATAGTAATGAGCACTCGAGAATGATAAAAGTCAATTGAGACGTCTCGAGTGGTAGTAAGCATTAATTCAATGGCTGCCGCGTGAAAATATGCTAATGCTCGGTAGGGCTGAAACATTTTAAAGGACGAGTCTTGATCATCGATAGCCTAATTGCGCGCCGACGAGATTAAAATGCATTTCCTTTCTTTTGCAAGTCGAATTTTTCTCGCTAGACATCTCTATCCTAAGTACACACCAATATCGCGTGTGCTCGTGTTTTACGAGTATAGATTTTTTTCTCCTTCCCTTCACTTGATAACATTGAAATTCATACGAGATACTGACTTCGATTGACGAATAAAAATTCCAGCGAAAAAGAAAAGAAATCCCAAACCTCTACAGTAGAATAAAGGTTCGATCGCCGTCGAAGGTATATAGATATAAGAACCTTTCTTGAAAAAGAAGAAGAATGCTGTCACACCAAAGCTCGTGGGGATTCTGAAAGCCAAGAAAGCATGTACATTATTTCTCAGGTTGGAAAGTCGAGAAACTTGAAAATATTAGAAATAATTCTTGTACGTGAAAAAAAAATTGACGGAAAAATTGCAGCTTGACGGACAATCTTATTTATCTTAGAATAGTTGGACACAAATGTAAACTTGAGAAAAGTAAGACTATCCGTTTTAAGACTTTGTACATCTTCGTACACTGACTTTAATCAGAAAAGTTGTACAAGCCCATTTATCATAAAAAAAAAGTTTTTCTGCTTTAGCTAAATCCATGCATAATGCAACACGCTCCCGATCCTCTTCTTTTTTAATCATAAATCCTAGATTTCGTGCTTTAATTATTCACGAAAAGAAGAAATTAATGCAAGAAGATTCAAAGTTATTCGATTTAAGCGTTCAAATTGCTTTATCTAACGCGACTATATAGCTACATTCTCAGTTAGCTCTTAGTAACAGTTGTCTCGCTATAGAGAGTCGAAAAATCCATACTTTTAATTAAAGCTCCAAAATACCGAAAGCTCGAAAAAGCTCAACTGTCTCGACAAATGATGTCGACGCGTCAAAGCATCTAAAGTAAATTCAGGCTGTAAATACGTCCTATATATATATATACAATACATATGTATGTATGTATGTATGTATGTATGTACGTGGCAGATTTGCTCGCTATATAGCGCAGACCGCGCTCTCGCGCGAGCACAAAAGCTTTGTCTTCGCGCACGATGACGCAATTATCGCAAAGTCAAATCCTCTGTAAGCCGACGTCTGCGCGTATAGCTATGTGCAATCGTCTATACATTGAAAGGACGAGGAGAAGTGAGAGGGAGGGCGAGCTAGTAGACGAGCCTGCAGGAACGCAAATTACTTTATTTCGATTTATCGCCGCGCATATATACCTGGGACACCCTTTCGACGTTCCGATTTCGAACGTCTCTGTAAACGGGGATGTATAGCTGCTGTTCTCTCCCTCGCTCCCTCTCTCCGGGTCAGGCATACTTTCATCAGGGTTACGCGTCAAGTCGAGCTGATGCATAGCAGCTATTGGGAGAAGAAAAAAGTAATTAACCCTTTGACTTTCCGTAAGCTTAATAAATTTATGTGTAAGGAAAATGGAAGTTTGTTTGCAGCCACGCGCGAGCGCGAGCGCAGTACTAAAGCGGTTTACGTACTTTAAGCCTATGTATAGAAGAGGCGTAGAATTTGAAATTCTGATTACAACCTGTAAACGGATTAAAGGATGATGTAATCGCCTGGCTGCCGAGAGAAAATTGCTGCAAGTGTATACGAAAGAAAAGTTTCTTGCGGCGTAACGACGAATCATCATCGACCGAAGAAGAAGTTTACCTAATTAATGCGGATGTACCTCTCGATTATTCTCCTACCTTTCGTCTTTGACCCTCAGCAAAAATCAATAATAACTATTCCAACGCCTTTCGCCGATAACTCAAAGGGGCTACAATAAACCTTCCTCTAAACTGCCAATAATCCGCTCATCAGTCTTCTTATATACGACCTAACCCTTTGAAGAAGGAAAGGAAAAAAACGAGAAGAAGCGGGAGCGATACACTCGCCTTCAGCCGTGGCTTTGCGCAGCAGCCGTTAACCGAGCGTTTGATCATTAATTTTCGAAGCGTATATATATTGCGCGCGAAGGGGTTAAAGAAGCTGAGCTCAGGGGGTCTCGCTTTATCTTGGCGCGAGTGAACGAGAGAACAGCGTATAACGATCTATCCCTCGTGCGCATGAGCTATACTCCCAGCCGAAAGTACTTCGTTACACGTGCGCGCATTCGAACGATCAATTTATTCCAGGGCGTTTGTGCCGCTGCTGCTGCTGCTGCTGCTGCTGCTGTTGCTGCTGCTGTTGCTCGTTGTTAATGTGTCTGCGCGCGATACAATGCAGAGGTGGAGCCGAGTAATGGGTGATTTTACGGAAAACATATACTCGGCTGTCGACGAGTTCGCGTGTCTATAGTCAAGGTAATGGAATTTTTTCGAATGAACGACATCGCCGAGCATTCATTATTCAAGTAGGTGTACTCTTCGCGTACCGCTGAGTATACGAGTTTCGAACATTTCCTAAGCTCATCAGGGATTAGAACAATACTTGACTCTCTCCTCTCTCTCTCTCTCTCTCTCTCTTTCCCCTGGTTACAATAACTTTTGCCGTATATAAATGTAGCCAACTTTGGACGCGAATCAATATTGAATTAAGCCGACTACAGTAGATTTCAATTGAAGCAGTCTCTGCCGCACAGGGTGGCCTGCCATTATACCGAGGGGAAAGACGCGCGAAATTTGCGATTCTGTTGATTTATCACTCTTGTTATAATGACTCTGAATATTAGCGTACCGTGAAACGATGATTTCAAAACAATTTTCCCTTCGTCGAAGTTTCTCTCTCTCTCTCTCTCTCTCCCCCCCCCCCCTTTAGCGAAACACTCTTCGTTATATGTTCCTGTTCCCGTAGCTTTTATTGCACAACAAACATTGAACGAGGTAAACATCGTTTTTCCAAGCTTTTATGCATACTCGAAAACTACGTTGCGTGTGCGTATTGGGGGGTGAAAAAAAAATTCTCTTAAAAGCGCACCTCCGAAATACAAATTCGCGGGGCATACCGCGTGTTTTCCTCGTAAAATCAAACGCACACCGTCGCATATTGCTGCTTCTCCTGGTATTCAGATTCATGCAATATCGCATAATAAACTAGTATACATGCCTTCCCAAAGGACCGGTTGAATTGCATAAACATCCGAAATCTCGACACCCACACACCCGTACAAACTCCCTCAAGTATATCTATATACACGCACATATATATGAACGTGCATGTGCGTGTGCACTGTGTGTATTGTATATGTAGCATATACACACAGTCGTGCCAAATTATTACGAAAATCGGAATTAATGGTGCATCGACCTGACTCCCCTACTCCTACTCTCTCTTTTTTCTGCTCATCTTTGCCGACGTGTACATGTAGTTTGCTGGTTAGATCTATATATATATATATGTGTGTATACATGTGTAGTTTCGCGCGTCTGGCCGTTCGTATCATTGCGCGAAGCGTCCGATTGGCTGTTTCGTCGTTCAATGGTTAGCTATTGGTCGAACACGTACCGCCTCCCTCCATGACTTGAGCAATCCTTTGAGCCGGACGTGTTTTATACAGTCTTCGCTTCGGTTGGCACGCGGACTTTTGTTCGCTCGGGCACTATTTTTTTTTTGTTTGCGTTTGGAGAAGCTATGGAACGAATTTCGAATTCTTTTTTCGAGTGCTCTCGCGAAGAGCTTTGATCGGAGAGTTTCGGAATTTTTTTCTCTCCTCCTATAACGCTCCAAAAAATTTATATGATATATACGAAAAATCGGTCGAAGTCCTTTTTTTTGTATTCATTTTTTTCCTTCCCGAATGCATTCTCCGGGCGTGCGGAATTTTTTTTAGGTTGAAAAACGAGTCAGCACACGGGTTTTAGCGACTTTTTTTCGCTATCGGACGATCGATCATGGCGAGCCTATATCGTAACAAGGAATTAATTTCAGCTGGGAAGTTTCGAGCGGGTCGTCGACCCATTGCAGTTATCGCAAGGGACGGGTTTTCTTGAATTTATGCCCGTTCGCACGCAGTCCGCGAGATAGAAAAATTGCAACGTCAGACGGCCAAGCCATTTACAAGCCTCTCTCTCTCTCTCTTGCTTCTCTCAGGGCCAAGATGAATCCTGCGTGTAGCCGGCGTTCGTATAATGAAAATAATTGCCTTGCGCGCGATTTATTGCGGCCACACTGCGGCGAGGATAAAAAATGATTGTCCTCTCTCTCCTCTCTCTCTCTCCACCGCGCGCTTCTGATCCCCCTTCTCCCTAGTTACCTCTCTGAAAGAATCGTTCTTTAATTGTAGAGGAAGGATTTTAATTTACTCGTGCGCGTCGTGTGTGTGTATATAGAGTTCGCAACCTGGGCATTTCCAGCAACGATTAAACAAGACCCGCGAGGGAATCCAGATAGTTTGTATCGGCTCTACACACGCGTATGTACGTATATTTATATAGACGTGCGCCGCGTAAGCTCAACCCTTTCAAAAATCTAGTCTCAGCCTCGCGCGCAAAGAACGCTTCGAAAACCTCTGGCAACATCCGCGCGCACGTCTCTCTCCCTCTCTCTCTCTCTCTCTCTTGCTCTTTCTCTACCTACCTATATCGCGATTCGCCGTGTAAAGCCGTGCGCGCAGTCGTCGGAAAAAAGACATGCAAAACAAAAGCAAAGCCTCGAAAAAAAGCGAGCACCGGCGTGCGGGCAAGGCTCAAAGAAATGAGCAGCGGCTTGATTTACGAGGAGAATCGCTGCCTTTTTTTCCTTTTCCTCAGTATAGCTCTCAGGAGTAAAAGGGTATACCGAGATGAACGATCGAGTGAAGCTTTGCTGACTGAGAGAGGGATAGAGATAGAGAGAGAGAGAGAGAGAGAGAGAGATAGTATGAATTTTTTTAAGCGTTACGTCAGTTTGATAAGTCGATAGGATTTAGATTTGAAGAGGTTCGATCTTATTTCATGTTTTTGGTTTTTGATCTTAATTCAGTGCAGAAACACACGTTGAAACTCGATATTAATCTCCATGCTGCGTACAGCGTCGTCGATTTCGGACGAATCAAAATTTCAAAGTGAATATATTTTGTTTTATTTCACAATGAAAAAACTATAGGTTTGGTGATTGATGAGTTGCGAATGACGTAGCATTTTATTATACACAGAATGCAAAGTCACAGAATGCAAGAAGCTTTCGTTGATGAGCTGCGAGTGAGGTTGCATTTTATTACACAAAAAAGCTCTTGCTGCTTGTAATAAAAAATAACGTCAAGGTATATAACATATAACTTTTTTCGTTGATAATTTGATGAATGACGTGGCTGTATTTTCGTTTCAAGCCAAATCGCCCATCGGACTTTTGTGCGCGCGCGCCTATACGCTTCACCTATACGATACGCGTAAGTGTAAGTGTGGCGCTTAAAAAAGTAGCGTATATAGTTTACAACCGTCTTTCGAATATCGAAACTTCAAAAGTCGTCGCATCCAATTTTCATTTTTCATTTTAGCTTATTGACTTCCATTTTTCCATTTGAAAATTTCATGATCCCGGAAACGACGAGGAGGAAATCATCCTCCCATGCGCACGATAAAATTCGAAAAGGATTGGATGGATAGTGTCACGTGGTGCGCGGTACATCGGCGGGAGGAAGGGAGGGAGGAGAATAAAAGAAAGAGCTTTGAAAGGGAGGAAAAATGTACAGTCTCGCACCTGCCAGACGCAGATATTTATTGCAACCTTATGCATTTACGTAAGATAGAAGAAAAGGAGTTTTTGGCCAAAGCGGTTATAGCGAATATGGTGACTTATGGAGACAGGGGGCCGAAGACGGATGCGATGTTTTATTTGAAATTCTAATTTTTGATTTATCGGAACGCGCGCATAATCGACGCCCCAGCGACGAGAGATGTTATTGGGTCCGTGATTTTCGCGGCTGCCTTTCTCAAAAGACATTTTATTTCACACTTGGCGCTTTCCGTTCGAACGCGTGAATTTCGTTAAAACATTACACCAGTCGGAATCCTTATTCTCTCTCTATCCACGCATATAGCACGTCTATATATATCCGTTTCTGCGCGTTGTTTCTTACATCGGCTGGAAAGCAATAAATATAACTTTGAAACAATTTGAAACTCGCGAGGTGAATCGATTTGCATGCTCGATTTTTCAAGTACTTGGGAAATCTTCTCACGAGTTTTATCTACATTGATTCTCCGGGACAGTCCGAAATTTAAGGTGTGAATAAATTCTCATTCCCCGTGTGTCTCGATAGCTTCTGCTTCTCTGGATCCCTTCTTGCGCGAAAAATCTATATACAACGATTTAACGCTGGTGGTATTAAGCGCTGCGAAGGTATAATGAGGAGATCAAATATTTATCACATTCTGACTTCCCATTTATACCAGTTCTATTTTAAGGCCATTTCTCTCTCTCTCTCTCTCTCTCTCTCTCTCTCTCTCTCTCTCTCTCTCCTTTCATTCATTCACTCGATGTCAGTTGGAAATCTAACAGTTGAATCGCCGAGCGAATCATTAATAATAATCTGCAAAAGTTAACTGAGTTACTAATGAAAGCGGATATCTCTTAAATCGAAAAAGTTATTGATAGAATAAGCGCTCTACGAGGCAAGCAGAGGAATAAAGCATTTCTGTTATAGATCAAAAACAGGAATATCTGGATAAGCTCTGTGTTCTTATATGATTAATTGCAAGCTGCTTGCGATTTCATCTAAGTACGATACAGCCCTGAAAAGTATAAATCTTCGGCTCAGCGCATTATCTTTGGCGAAACGAAGGCGAAAAATAAAACAAGTGGCCGAGGCTGCCTCGCGCTGCTCCTCGGAGAATACGATATATATATATATACTGAGAGACAGATGTGTATGGAGAAATGAATTAAAAAAAAATGTCTCTTCGCTTACCTTACCTTCATTACAAACGTAGCGACTGCCTTCCGTATAGTACTTTCCGTCTCGACAGTGCTAATCGACGCGAAGAAAGAACAAAGTGCCATCATCTGTAAAGCAGACATAATCATCATTAGCAAGAGTAAACAGTTATTACAGCCTCAACGGTGTGCAGCATCCCCGTGAGCGCGCGACGAGCTGCCTCGAGGACTAATCCTCGACTTAAAAACAGCGTATCATTATTCCCGGGGCCGAAGGAAATCCCTGCTCAACTATATATAAATATATATATATATATATATGTGTACTTGTGTATTCCTACATCTGCGTATATATAATAGCAAATGAGACAGCGAGAGAGCGAGAAGGGCGCGAGGAGGGGGGGGGGGGTGAGCAACTAAATAGTCGACCCGAAAAAACACACTGTCGTCTCCGCAGTACATACACTTCTAAAGTCAAATATTCCTCTTGTATGCATCGTCTACGCGCACACTCTTGTAAGTGTATTATATACGCGGTCTCTCTCCCTCCCAACGTATACACAGGCGTCTCTCGCGGAATTCGCAATGATTCTCGCGGCGCATCCCTACCTACCTCCCGGAGAGCATCGATCTGCAGCGGCAGCAGCAGCAGCAGCAGCAGCAGCAGTAGCAGCAACGACGAGAGAGAGAGACCGAGAGAGACTTTTCAGTCTCCGCGCGCGCGCGCGCGCACACACAAATTGACAAATGTGATCCGCGCGCCCGATGCAGAAGCACACAACCATTAAGCATTTCTCGTATATATTACACTCCCGTTGCGAAAAAAGATAGATAAGACCTGCCAATCCATCTTTCATGCTTTATACGCGCGCACATAGCGAGTGAGCGAGAGAGAGAGAGAGAGAGCGCGAGAGAGCGCGGGAGCGAAAGAGAGAGGGAACAAGAGGAATATAGCTATATGCCTAACCTTCATTACATCGACTCGCCTCCGTCTCACTCGCACTCGCGACATAACCCCCAAAACGCAGTGTCGTCTCGTCTGGTCTAGTCTGGTACTCCGATCCGCGGGGTGGGGGGAAACGACGACGGCGGCGGCGGCGGCGGCGACGGCGGCCGGCAGTAGTGGGGACGCGCGAATGCAGCTGCGCAGAATCGCAGTCAGCGGCGGCGGCGACAGAACGAGAGAGGAAGAGCGAAACAGAGAGGAATATCTGCGTGCGACCCCGTACGGTCGTCGCGCCAAGCGTCAGTGTCAATATGGCCGTTGCCGTGAGCGGAGCTGGCTGCTGCGGGCCGCGTCCGCCGCTCCGCAACGCCGCCACCGCCGCCGTCGCCGCCGCTCTCACGTCGGCGTAGCTCTATCTTCTGCTCCGGTATTAGAATCGCGCAGGGCATGCAGTGCAGACCCGCAACACTAGTAGCAGCAGTCGTCCTTCGAAGCCCATCGCGCCGCCGCCGCGTCCTCTCTTCCGGGTATCCCGGCCCTCCCCGACCCCCCTCCTCCCACCCTCGTTCCTTCCCTGCTTCCACGCGCTGCGAGACAGTGACAGAGTGTGTACAGTAATCGTCGTTGATCGTTGTGTTTTTACGTAATATATATATATACATATATATTATATACATATATAATATAACGCACGCGTCTTTTATCCATACATTCGTATATGTATACATAACCCTCTCTCTCTCTCTCTCTCTCAAACACACACACACACATACACACACCTATCTTTCCATACCTCTCCGTAAGAGTTCTACGTATCTGTGTACTGTACATACAAATTTGAAATCGTACATATAGTATATATTACATATATATATATATATATATAGTCTATCGAGAGAGAGAGAGAAAAAAAGAATAGAAAAGTGCGCGGTGTCCTATAGGTGTGTATGCCAGATGGTACATGCGATAGGTACGTGAGAGAGACAGAGAGAAAGAAGAATCAAGGAGTGCACACGCGGGGATGGAGAGGAAAGGGTGCGTCGTCGAGCTGCTGCGGCAGCAGCACCAACGAGACACTTCTTCGGTTAGAAGAGAGTCTTCCTCGTCATCATCATCCTCCTCCTCCTCGGTAGTGACGAGGCTCTACTCAGGTGAGGATCTCGAGTCGCTACTTACTTTCCCTTTTTTATTTATTCTCGCACTGCTTTCGTCTCGCTGCTGGCCTATTTCTCTTTATTTTTCTTAGCTCCTCTCTTTTTCTTCGTTCTCGTCGCGCATCGTGACGCACATGCGTACTCACCCCTATATCGCCAAGGGGGGAAAGAAATATATTCGAGGGGCAGGGTTGAGAGAGAGAGAGAGAGAGTATAGAGAGACTGTTTTTCTTCTCGTGTGTCTGGCTGTGTGTGTCCGCCTCGTACGTAGGTATAACTCTTGCCAGAGATCGTTGTCGATTCGAGGACCGATGAGTTTTATCGCGAGCGCAGTAGAGTAGAGTTATTTCCTTTGCAGCTACGAAGAACTTTAGTTCGGTCTCTATATCTGTGCACTTACCGACAATTATAAAGCGCAATCGGAGGAAGCCAAGATTGGAATCTTCCGTTCGGCTGGAAATACAGCTTGGAATTCCATGCGTCGTGCAATAAGGCTGCTTTATTTTCTCTCTCGCTCCGTTTCTTCTCATTGATCTCTTGCCGGAAGCTAAGCACGCCTCGCTGTTTACAACTTTATCGCACCGACGTCGTAGTTGTTTCGAGTAACGCAATTCACACTGCGCACTCTTGTTCCCGATACAAAGAAGTGGCGCCAAGGCCACGCGGTTCGTTAGATATATCAAGCAGAGTTGAGCTTTTACGCCGGCGTCCCCACGCGCCAGAAAGCAAGCAAGAGACAGAGACAGAGAGAGAGTGAGAGAGACGTTTATAGCAGGCCTGTAGTGAATACGACGATCGATTTCCGGGGCGCTCTTTCAGGCCCGACGGCGACGAGGCCTTTTGTTGACGGTCCTTTTCTCGCGTCCCCCTCTCCTACCCCCTTTTTTCGCTCCCTCCGTATTCAGTCTCTCTCGCTCGCTCGCTCGCTCGCGCGCGCTCTTCTCCGAGGGGGGTAGATGTATGCTATAGCAGACGAACTCTCCAGCCTGAATTTCTTGCTCGTGCGGTGTCTGGGATCTCTCCCTCTCTCTTCCTTCCTTCATCCTCCTCCACCTCCGCCACCTTCTCCACATTTTTTTTCCTCTCGCCGGCAAACACTAGCCGAGGTGTGCTATTCTGCAGGCATCCTAATACCTACTCGTCTCCTCTTCGCCTTGTGTCTTGCGCAATCTACGCTCTCGAGCGTGTGTAAGGTCTCGGCAATATACCTATACGCAGTGCCGGTGAGAGATGGGGGCTTTAAGTTTTGAATGTTAAGGGTTGAACCGGGGAAAGAAAGAGCGCGAGAGAGAGAGGGAGACAGACGGAGAAAAGTTTGCGGTAATCTGGAAGACCCGAGTCTGCGAAAGGAAAGAACGAGAGAGAATTTTTTGCGATACCTCGCACACTACCGCCGACTGCGGATTGCTGGCTCTTTTTCTATCGAAGACCGACGAGCAAGTCGATAGATGTGTGCAAGTGTGTACCGGTCTTGATTGGATATGTGATTGCGAAAGAGGGCTTTTATTTCACGCGATGCTCCGAAAGAGAACGGTTCGAAGCTCAATCTCTTTTTCTTACACCCCAGCCCCTTTTCTGTCTTTCATGGTAGTTGCTGAGTTTTGCTTTTCAATTCGATGTATGACATAAAATGGAAATTATTACATCGCGAAAAAAGCGCCCGATGCAAAAGAACGGTTTATATGAACGTTTTATGAACCCCTAATCCATAAAATACTCATTCTCAAGTTTCATAATGCCGAGTAGAAGGTTCGACCGCGCGAAGGACTTATAAAAATTTTTGATAGCTTGCTAAAATTAGCATAACTACAACTTGATGTAATAAAAGTAATAAATGTAAAAATTTTATTGTTTCAAATTTACCTTAATATCAAATCCATAATCCACAATCCATAATTCATTTACACGTGAAACGCGAATAATCATACTTTATTTCCGTAATCCAAATCTGTCACTCAATTATGTAGACAAATCCTCAATGTTCCTCCATTTTTCTTAGAGGATATTGCAATATGCATATTACTTCGCGGCCGAACGCGATTAGAGATTATTTATTCACAGGTACCATACATGAGGCATTTTCATCAATATTATATAAGTGCATAGAGATCTCGAACTCGTTTCTAATATAATCCAATAAAACGTTTTTTTACTTTTAAATTCTTTTCGCCTACCTCAATTATACGTAAGGGCCGGGAAAAGGTGAATAAAGTGCGCTTTTCCTTTTCTTTTTAATGCAATTAATAACAAGTATTAGGCGAAGGTAACTCTCTTTAAACGATCAAAATGAAACTGTATCTCGAAGTTTGTGCTGTCTCCTTGGGACGTGTCGAATACACGTAATATTTTTTTTACTTCCCGTAATTGCCAAATAACAACATACTGTATTTAGTCATAATAATGATTTTGTTTTTGCCTCTGTACGTGCTCCTATTTTTCAAAAGTTTTTGTGTGCTACTGAGTAAAGGAGCATTCATCAGAGAGGAAGAGTTGTGCATGATTCGGTACACATCAGCTTGCATGTTCAATTGAATAATAAAGATGAATGAGTATTTGATGGGTTGTTAACCTTAAGAGTAACTTCTATAGTGTATCATAGTTTTGTATTAAGTGATCTTTCGTATTGTGACATTATAAAAAGCGGTGCTATATCTCTCCGCCCCCACCTCTCTTTCTCTTTCTGCCAAGGATTTATTTATAACTTGTTACATAAAAAAAATTGCCCATCGTATCGAGATCTTGTGGTGAACTTTAATACTTGTTCGAAGTGAGATTGTAAAATGAGTAGTGTAAAGTGAAGTTGTTCATGCGTAATTCTAGAAATGCACTATAAAGTAAAGTAGATCCTTAAGCTTTTGGAAATGTGTGGTGTTTTGTGAAAAGTGCATATTATCAACAAATTATAGGCGATCGAATTTGCACTTGTTTTTTATGAAAGGTTAATTATAAAGAATTAGTAACCTTGACAGAAAATCACAAGTACTAGCTTTGCGTGAGTGTCCTGAAAGTAGCATTAGTAAAGAAATATAGCTTGTATTGCTTTGAAACTCCATTGTAGCATAATTTAGGATGTCCCCATTTCCACAAGATGAATCGCTACTTTTGCTTGTAATACTTGAAATCCTGCTAATTACTTTGAAAATACCACGAGCGCGTTAGCTTTGTAATTTAAGTTAAACCTTCGAAATGTAACTTCTGGAAATTTATTTGAATTGATAGTTTACTCCGCTGATCTCGGCGATCAGTAGATTACGTTAGTTTAATCAGCGAGGAGTAGAGGCTGTTTCAAAAATAATCTATGATTAATGAAAATTCTAGTACAATTGAATTTACGCGTCTTGATTTTATAAGCTTATTAAAATTAGCATAATGACAATGTACACTCACTTTATGAGTCAATGATAAACCTTGAAAAGAAAATAATAACTCTTGCATAAGTACTGTATACAATACGAAGTCAAACAGGAATCTGTAAGTTATTGCAATCGAGTGAAATTTTTAATATTAAAGCTAATAGACGGAACAAATGATGTATACCATCCGCTCATTATTTCACAACGCGTAATAAATTACACCTGCACACAGTAAATTGAATACACCTAGGAAAATAATTTAGGAATAATCTTAATTGACGTTTTCCTGTATGCGTTACTTTGGCTCGAATCGCGTGTAAAGATATGAAAATAAATATAACACGCATTTTTATGAATTAAATCTGCATAATGCATTTCGCGTAGATAAACGTTTATAAAAATGTTTTACGCAGATTCAACGCGTTTTTGTAAGGTTTAAAACGCTGTTTTATATGCATATAGTTGATGATGAATTTTTCGTTTCAAACCTTTCAATTTCAGTACTGTATAAATTACAAGCTTGTTGTCGAAATTATGCAGTGGAATAATTAAACGTTTGATGGATGTGCAAAGTTGTTCAGTCAGCACCGTGTTGTATGCTATGAGTATAATATGAAATTTTTGACGCAGACGAGTGCTTTGTATTATATCGCTGTATATGCATTGTATTTAAATTGAAAAATAAAAATAATTCTCTTTCAATCAACTTCGCCCGTGTATCTTTATAGAGAGATATATAGACATAATTTAATCTCATATTTTACAATTAAAAAGGTTAATTTCGCTGCGTGCAGTAGATTTTAATCAAAATTTCAGTTGACACAAGAGAAAATGAAAATAACTGTCAGAATGTCCGCAGAATTCCACTTCCTAAAACTGAAATATACTTCTATTAGCATCTCTTTAAATGGCCTTTTAAATTCTCTCTCGGTCGCTCTATCGCACTCAGTCCATTGGCAGGCAGGAAAGTAATCTATTCTATAAATAAACTCCCTCATCTCGACGAGTATAAAACCGTACTTATCCTAGAAGTATTGCCCTCTCTTCATAGTTGCCCACCACGTAAAGCATTAAAATTATCTAATATACCGGTCGACGTAGCCCTACGACCGACGCTGCAAAAATCTTCGCCGGATCAAGTACCTCTATGCACATGGGACAGCGGAAAATTACTGGCAGACGAGCCTCTATCCCTACGCACTAGTGCGAATGAGAGAAAGAGATAGAGAGAGAGAGAGAGAGAGACGAAGGATCAATACTTTTTAAAACCATTGGAGTATAGCCGGCTCTCTCCCTCTCCTTCTCTCTCCGGCCAGGCACATGGCGCGTGCAGCAGCCGAATCGCACGTAGACAGGCAATTCGGTACGGTCCGCTTTTCCAGGCAGAGTTTTCTCTATCCCTCTCTCTCTCTCTCTCTCTCTTTCTCTCTCTCTCCCTCTCTCTCTCTATCTTCGCTTTCCCCAGGCAATATAAGAGCCTCCATTGCAGCCCCTCCTGCAGGCAGCGGCAACAGCACCTGCCACTAGGTTAAGGCAGATGTTGACGCTCGCGCGCTTTTCCTGATAAATGAAAGGGAGCCCTAGCCACTGCACGTCCCTTTTACGGCACTAGGCAGGAAAACCGTCTCGGCTTACAGCGAAGGCAACAGCAGCAACGCAGCATTGGAGTAATAGATTTTTATAACAAGCCGGCCGCACAAACGCTCTTAGTTCGTCGTCGAAGAAGCAACGCGCACAGACGCTCTGCGTGAGTCTATGGAAGCGTTCCAGTACTGTCTTGTACTTTCGTTTACAGTGTGTATCTAAAAACGGCGTCACTATTTTTATACAGTTTGTTCGAAGTGTGTGTGTGTGTGCGTCATGAAGCATCAGAGGGAAAGATTGTAAATACGCGCTCTCGAGGGGTGTATTTATCATTGCGTTGGAAGATACACGGAACAAAGAAAACTGCGCGACGAAAGCTTCTGCTGCCGGTGCTGGTGCTGCTGGTGCTGCAAGACTATTTTGATTATGAGTAAGTGACGTATGAACGTGTAAAATCTCGTGTGAGAAAGATGCTCGGGGACAGATTTGACACGTCGAGAGTTTGCGAGGAAAGAGACACTGCACGACAGACACTGGACCTACACGAAACTCTAGACACCAAAATAACCCTAACATCCCGGCAAGAAATCATTCTGGACGCATATATTCTATGCGGCGCAGATGTTTATACTGTGCGAAAATTGTCTCTCTTATATACTGTGCCGGGAAAGTTTTTCAACACAATCTCGTACTCGTACAGAACTTACTGTGTACACATTGTGGCTACGATAGATTTATACAGTTGTGTGTCGAGTTCTATGGTATTGTAAAATAATTCAAAACGTATGATTGGAAAATTTTTTCCACTTATATTTGTGTATAGAAATGTTTGCGTCGAAAATATCGCCGGTTTAGATTTATTTCACATACGCTGTTTTTCTGCAGCGAACCAACTTTTTTTCCCTTTCTCTCTTTTGGGTTCGTTTTCTTTGTACCTACTTTCTAACGGTTGCATTTGATTTATAACGAGAGATAGCTCGCTATCGATTAGACGGTATACACAGTGTGTATGTAACTTGGTGTGTACGAATGTGAACGGTGTAAAGTTAGTAGGTCATTAAATTTTCATAGCAGAAAAACTTGGCACTGCACAAAAAGTACGTTGAAAAATAAACATGTTACGCTGGCTAAAGAATCAATGAGATTTTTCAAACTAGCGTATACATCGATTTTTCACAAACTTTCCTCAAGTGTTTACTTTTAAAGGTTGCAGTATTGAACTATGAATTTGTTGTTTTTGTCTTGTTTATTCGTCGTTATTAACATTGAACTAACAAACTGTAACGTGCGCTTGACTAAACGGTGGTAATTCTAATACTTCGCCTTGGCGTGAAACGTGGCTACTGGGATTGAAATGGCGGGATGTCCGATAATAGAGGCGAGTTTATGCTTGGGAAAAGTCCGTTAGGACGCACAAGCCATTTTGAATTTTCAAACGCCGCTTCCTCGCATTAGGAACCCACGCCTTAATGACTTTTCAGGGCCGGAAGATTACTCGTAGTAAATCCCCTTTTGCACATTCAAAGCACGTGCATTTTCGAGCAGACGACGCTTCATTCGATTGAAATCAATGCTCGAATAAGCAGTTTTCTTTGCAAAAAATTTGTTCAACGAAAATATCGCCCATGTCGATTTGAAGTGTGCTCGCGCAACGGAAGCGCGAATGAAAAGCTCGAATATATGGATCAAACTTTTCTTTAAGGGGGAATTTAAAGTCTGTTTTAAAACTATGCAAACAATGCCTGCAACGAACAATGCCAATAACTCGATATATGCGGCATATTGTCGGAATACTTCGCGGTGCAGATAATCACGCATGAAAATGAAATAAACTTTTAAAGCCATTATAAACGTTTGAATTTATTGAATTTGCAACTTTATGAATGCGAGAAACATTGAGAGTTCACTTCTTTTTTACTGTACAAATAATAGATTTTGACAGCAGCAGCTTTTTCACTTTAACGCCGCTATGTACACACCTATAATCTAACAAATTTTCGACTTGAGCAATGCTTGCATTACGATTGTAAATGCCATTTTTGTTGTTTTGACAGATTCAATACAAGCAGTAGACAGCAAAATAAGTAGGCATGACCAGTTAGAAGCTGGTGACAAAAAAATGACAATCGCTGACATGCAGTTTCCCTGGAAGTCAGAATTCCGAAAACAGTGCAGTTCTTCAATTCTGTCGCATGGTCCATCATCTTTAATTACGCTCATTAAGTTGTTCAAAAGGTAATGTGCCATCAATTTATTATTGGCGAATTTTGACTCTCTACAATTTAAAATTTACACATTGATATACACTCGTACGTTACTTGATGGACGATACAATTTTGAGAAAAAAAGGTAATTGAGTTTTTCAAAATTTCGCATTCGCTTGTGACCAATGCACTAACTAGTGGATATTCATTAAAATCCTCTTGGTCTTATTAAATTACTTATTACATTCTTGATTACCTTTCGTATTCTCGCGCGTTTCCTAGCGCCAGGGACAACATATAATTCAAATATGCACACGGCTCAATGTAAATGTACCTCGTGTCTGCGAGTCAAGTAATTAACGTTAAAAAAGAAGAAAAAAAATATGAAAAAGATATAGCTTAGAATATCGAACAAAACAAACTACAGTTCCGTCTCTCCCTTGATTGCAGGAACGTAAGCTCGAACGTTAACGACTGCTATAAAAAGTCGTCGCGAGCGGCGAAATTGAAGGAGCTCATTAAAGAAGTTTTGCTGTTGTTCGTGTACTTTCATCGTTTCGAGCAACCGCAGGTAAAAGAAAAAACAACAAAAGACTGAAAAAATTTCTTCGGTGGGTTGACGGTTATCGACGAAATTTCTTTTCGTGGCTTTTTTTGGGTGCCATCGGAATTTTCGCGAAGAATTGTATTTTTCTCCGCGACTCGTGACGCGGAGAAAAATATTATTATATAAAGAAAAGAACGTTATTCGTAACCGTCGCCCGGAAGAAAGGTTCTTCGGTTTAACGAACCGCTAATGTGTTAACGCTCGCTCCTTTGGTTTCGTACAGGATCTAAATCGCGCAGTCTACCTCGAACACATGTCGGACTTATTGGCAATGTACATAGATGTGGAACTGGTCGCTTCAAAGCGAGACGTGGAGCCGCAACACGGCAAAATCTCGGCTAGGCTCGTTTCCTGTCTCTACGTGTATCTCGGTAAGTGTATGCGTATATACTGCAATATTTGCACCTCAGACAGTTTCGGGGGCCTGATACAGAACCCAAAACCTCATGCATATTCAGTGTGTGGTACTTGCGCCAATCGGATATGCTATATCTCGCTTATACGTGTGGATGTATAAGCGATGTATATCTGCTATGAATTCGCATTATGCCGAGGCGATCGGGCTGTGCATCTCCGAATCGATCGGTACGAAAGAAAATTTGTTTTTTTTTCCACAGAAAAATCGACGGAACACATGTTAGACACACTGATAAAAATTCAATTGATGAACGAAACGTATTGCCTGATACTGGACTCCGTAATCTCGTAAGTTGCAAAGTCGTAATCATGTAATTGTTATGTTCGAATAGGTTATTAACGGCGGACAAAAATGTTCTCTTCTGACCGACAGAAAAATCTTCCAAATGATTCCGGCGAAGCCCGAATCGGAGCTCATGTATGTGCGCTATCTCCTGGTCTACAGGCTTTGGAAGAAAGTCCACAGTAACCTGGCCGTTAAGAAGCAAATCAACGCGAGTGCGCTATCGTCTCTGGGTATGTGTCCGGACAACTTGCCCGCGACTTTGCTCGCTGAAGTTTTACCGGCTGCAACTGCAGCGTCGGCGAGTCTCTCGAAGTCACAGACAACCAGGTTTTACCTGTGTCAACACTTCGACTTGAGGAGGGCCTGCAGTAACTTTCTACGGTACTGCAGGCAAAGCAGGGGCGAGGTGGAGCTTGACTCGAACACCGCTGCTGGCTTTATCACTGAGAGAGATCAGAGGGTATGTTTTCATTCAATCACACTAGAATTGTTTGTCTATCGTGGGTTAAAAGAGAAAAGAAAAAGAGAAAAGAAAAAGAAAAAGAAAAAGAAAAAGAAAAAAAATTTGAAAGCGCGTCGTTCGCATCGATCGAACCTACACGTTTGTTGATAAAAGTATATACGGCATTATCGATACGAATGAATTGACTTTGATTAGTGATACGTATTCAATAGTCGTATCGATGATCGTATCGTAAAATTGATTTAACAAATAGGTGACTTTGATAATAAACCATGAAATTTGTTCTCTAGCTGAAAAGTACGATTACCTCCGCAACCAATAAAGTAGAGTCTTTAAATAATGGATTTTCTAAATGTTCTAATGCGGTTGAGAAATCTAGTTCTCTGAAAAATGTAATGAACATTCCTTTCGCGAAATTAGAAATTAATAGTAGCAAAACGTCAAGTTCTATCGGTAGTAATTGTGTAGAAAATAAGAAAGTCGAGAAGTCGGTGGTACCGCGTAAGCATAAGTCGTTGAAAGAAAAGTTGGACGAGATAGCCTTTATTGATTTGACGGATGAGGAGGTAACGAAGATCGTCAAGCGTAAGAAAGAAAAGCGTATCGACTGGCTCGAAGATGTAAAAGATGTTAAACGTTTAGCGGCATTGAAGAAGGAGCGCGACGAGGAGAGGAAGCAGAAGGAACGAGACTTTGAAAGAATATTCGAAGAAGAGATAAAGGTCGCCTCCCGAAGATCAAATGGTAAATCAGTAAGCGTCGAACCAGTGGAGCTCGTACCAAAGTCGTACTCTGCCCCTAACACAGATGATATTCATTCGAAATCGGATAAAGGCAAGCTAACGAACGAGCGAATTGTCGATTCCGTCGAACCGGCAGATCCAAAAACAAATCCAATGTCTAGTCCCCCACCTATTTCGTCGATATCCAAGCTCGTTTGCCACGATAACGACAGCGTTACAGATAGATGCGATCACAACGAGATGTCAGTTGCTAGTGTGACCTCGCCGAAAGTCGCTTCGGAGTCGGGAATACGGGAAGAAAAAGTCAGTGCCTTGCACGATTCTAATTATTCGTTGAAAGACAATCAGCCTGCGGACAGCACCGTGTCGAACGCGATGCAGGAAGAGGAGGCGAGTTCGCCGAGTGGCGAAAAAGCCAATTGTTCAGTTATTCGGGAACATCCGAGGCGAGTCGATGCAGCGGCGGGGCTCGTTGCCGAAAACGCCAAGCCCAAAAGGATAATGGAAAAGCCAACCGTCAATTTCAAGTCAACGAACAGCGATAATTATCCAAACGAACGAAGAGTACAAGCAGCAGCGACGCTGGACAGGAAGGATAATCGCGAGTCATCGAGCGCCGACGAGGCTCATCCTTCACTCGAGAAGCCAAAGGACAAAGATAATAAGAGTGTAAATAACAAGAAGGTTAGAGCGAAGTGCAATCGAAAGCAAGAGAGCCAGAGTGCAAATATCGGCGTGAAGCAATTGGAAGCCGGCGGCAGTTCCGCAGCGTCGGCCGCACCAAATGGATATTACGACATTCCGGAATCCGATATCGATGGTTTAACTCTACTAGCTAGTGTTTCGGCTCAGCAGCGGCTCACAGCGAGCAAGAAAATCGAGATAAAAGTCAAGCCGTACACGAGTTTGCAACAGAAGCCCAAAGAAGAAGATAGCGGCAGCAAGCCGGTGACTAGTCACATCGTGGGAATGTATCCGGAGGACTGCTTGGACAAGGTTGCCCTCCAGATGGAAGTTTCGTCCACCGAGGCTGTCTCCAGTACCGTCAACAAGTCCGAATTGCTTTCGTACATCATCGACGAAACGATTCAGAACAACCTCGAGAGCAACGATAACGCGAACGTCATCCTCAACGGGGAGACGGTCATGCTGTTGCAAAAGTCACCCAACAGCAATCTCTACATCATCAATAAGGCGGCTGTAGACAGTCTCAGCAATAGTAAGCTTAACTACAACAGCGACGAGGAGGATACGGCCAAATTAGCCGAATACGAGGATACGAAATGTACGATAAAGCACGATCCCGACGAGGTCGGACAGCGTGGCAGAGCCATAAAGCCAGATCCAGACTATGCGGATATAAAATCCAGCGCGCTCATCGGCCACGACGACTCGAAACTTCCGAGTCAGCCGGGTTACGAGCTGCATTACGCCGGCTATCCCGTCGCGCCGCCTGCTAGCTATTGCACCTACGCGAGCATCCATCACCCGTCGACCGGCTGCGCGTGCGTTAGCTGCGCCTACTGTCGTCAACTACCTTTCTACCTTCCGGCGAGCCATGCGACCCAATCAGTACAAACCAACTCGTCCGTCCAGGAGAAGAGAAGCAAACAGAAGACGGATGCGGCCATGCTGGCCAAATTTTACGACGAGAAAATCCACTCCGCTAAGGAAATGAACCTCCTGGACGGCAAGGAGGAGCAGCAGCAGCAGCAGCAACAGCAGCATCAGCAGCATCAGCAGCAGCAGCATCAGCAGCAACAACAGCAACAACAGCAGCAGCAAGCTGGAGAAGGGAAACAAGCGTTGTTGAGCAGGTATAACGAGCACGTCGACTATTACCTGCCAACGGCGGCTCATCCGGCGCCCACAGTACAAATCAATCCAGCCGTCCAGCAGGAAAAGAGAAGTAATAAGCAGCCAGACGGCGCAGTCAAGTCGGCCAATCATCTCTACGACGATCAATTACACAGTAGCTTAGAGAAACATTCGTCGGACAAGCAGATCGCGGCGACGGAGAGGAAGGCGAGCGGGAGCGCCGCCAGTAAGTTCGAGCAACTCGGCAGCACGCTGCCGCTGAAGAAGAGATTGAAAGCCCAGCGGATGCTGATGGATTCCCGCAATCGAGAGGTCATACTGTCGCTGAAGAACAAGGCGGTGCTCTCGGTTTATCCGGCCGACGTGATGGTCGCCGTGACCGAATTCGCCGAGCAAAGCCACGACTCGCCTCTCGATCTCGGAGCCGTCGTCGAGGTGACTTCGGCTCTGGCAAAGCCGGCCAAGAGCCGAGCGACGGGTCGCAAGGAGAAAAGCGCCATGAACACCAAGATCAACAATCAGAACGTGCCGAATTGTTTTCCCAGGAAGGCAGGCAACAAGAAAAAGCGATTGGGCTCGACGGACGAAGAGGTGGAGAACAGCGGCGTGAGCGCACCGAAGAAGGCGAGAAAATCCAACGACGGCAGGGCCAAACAGACGAGAAGCTCGAGGAGAATTGTTCCTACGGTAAACTACGTATATCCCGAGATCGACACCGAGTGCAATCCGTCCGGCAAGCGTAAAAAGAAGAGAAACAATCGATCGTCGACGACGGCTGCAAAGACAAGCTAAAGTCTCGAGGGTTGTGCGGCGTTGCGCCGAAATATGATTGTACATATAGCACCGTAGAAAATCATTTAAACCCTCTGTGTTGTGTAAATAGTAAGTGTTAGGGAAGAAAAACGACTGCGAGCACGACAATTGTATAATGAAGAATTTTACTGCGAAGATTCTATCAATACTACGTAACGAAGATGGAGCAGATATAGCGACCGTTGAAGATTTTTTACTCTCATTTGAGTCTCGGTTTAAGATTACAAATTATCAAAACAAATAACTAAATATTAATGCCGTTGTAAATTTAGTTGAGAAGGCATTCGTCGTTGAAAATCGTTGACGATTCGCATTGAACTCGAGTACCTAAGCGAACACGCGCGAAATCTTGATAAGTCGTCTCTTTTCGTATTGAAAGAAAGTTTATTTACTTCGACTTAGGTATCGACGAAACACGATTTCGCTACGTTAGTTTATCGTTTGTTTATTCAACTTTGTTGTTACGAATTCGGAACTGAATCATTTTTGTAAATAAAATCGCTATACACGCGCGCGCGTTTATTAAAGTTACTGTCGACTATGAAGTTTTTCGTAGAACAACATTCTAAAATAAGGTGAGATGACAATTATTTAGAGCTTTATTTGACAATATTGACAAAATTAATGTTTGCCAAATGTTGTGCAAACTTTCAGAGTAAACGCAGAATTTTTCCATTCACAATACAAAGCTTCTCTATTTATATTCATCGGTTCGTTTCTCTTTGATCTTGCAGGTGTGCGCTTACGTCAAGGAACCCGATTGATAGGTTCTTCAGGTAAATAAAAAGACTTTCGATACTATTTGAAACCACAATACACAGATGAGAATGTGCGAATTTCGCGAATTTCGCGAATTTTAATTAGAATCCCATTAAACGTTACATTCTCGGACCAATTCCTACATTCGAATACACTTGACCAATGCTTTTTATTTCTCAACAGAAAATAACTCGAAGAACTAAAGGGAAATACCTTATTACGGCTTGAGGGAAATGAAAGTATGGAATTCCTTTCGTGCCTGCTGGAATAAAGGACGAAACAATTCGGTACGCGAAAAACTCCAACAAGTACCAACAATTTTGCGTTCGAGGTAATACATTGAAAATAACATTCTTTAGCCCGACCGGAATATAATGCTATTCCGCGTTCGCGATGGAGAGCTCATTTGTGACGATTTTTTTTTGTTCCAGAAATCAGTGTCTTCATTATCAATACTGTTATATACCTCTAGCTCCAAGTTTGCTGATAATACAATCATCACTGATAAACAGAGAAAAAAAATTAACAAGCCACGTACAAGAATATTAATAGAGTCACGATTAATTGATTAATTGGTTTGTCGAAGAAAAAAAATAGTATACATGAAAAAAAAAATGGTTAAAGTCGATAGTAATGTTTTTATCCGTAGCTCGCGCAAAATGTTATCCAGTTCGTTTCTGTGTGTGAGCGTATGGCTGTGTGTGCGTGAATGCCGGCGTGTATGCTGTTAGAAGGAGAGGCGCAGAAAGAAGCGTGCATTGACTCGTGATTGTTCGTTCGGCGCGGAATTAGAATGCAAAATGAAATAAGATTAACGTAAAATAATAATTGAAAAGACATTACAAAGTCAAGGTAGAGCAAAACTAGTCAACAGTGAGGATTTGCTGAGCGAGGCAATACAAGTGTTCAATTAGCGAACCGACCCTATGGTCGTGGAGATATTCAACGTATATGTAACGCGAAGTAAAAGTGTCGTAAAAAAAGTAAACGAAAAAAAAAACGTTAATACTCAGATCAAAAATTAATCGCTAGTGAGTAAATAATTGAGATTGACCGTAGTCGCTAGTATGAAGTATCCCTTTATGACACGATAATAGCATTTACTCCCCTCTTGATTAAGCGCTAATTGTTCACGCGAACGATTGCACAAATTTCAAGAATCGAAAAAAAATCGAGAGCATTCCTTGTAGTCACTATAAATGGATGTATAACGAGATTTATGTTACCATTCCATATGCAAATTTAAAAGTTATCATATGTGCCAATCAAAAGCAACAACATCAGCAAGATATCCAGTATAACGAACAAACCCCCATATACGTAAAGTCGACAAGTCGACAACTCATGTGATATTCCGATTAATGAGATGTCTTTTGTTTCCCTTTTCAAATGAAAAAATAAAAAATAATAATAGTAGTAATAGTAATTAAAGTACATAAAAGGCTGACAGGAAAGAAAAGTAAAAGTACTCGTTGTTTTCCCATGGTATAAAAACTAGAATTTATAGAAAAAAAATAAGAGGTATCAATCGTAGTCTGAGGACTACTACGGGTTTAAACGTTATTACCTCAACGAACATTTCATTTGAAACAGCTCTTTCTTTTATGCACCACCTCTAGCCTGTGATTTTTTCTCATCTGATTTAAATTTCTTTTTTCCTTTGTCAGAAGATTACGTTGAATTAATTGACACTGATACCTCATAATAAAAATAGTTTGCAGCTGTTCGATAGTACGATCTGTCAAATTGCCAAATACGTAATCCATCTTCAGGGACAAGAAAACGAAGGCTCACTACTATTTGCAGTGAGTTATCTTTATAATAAAATGGTTAAAGTAAAGAGGAAAAGAATACATATAAATATTTAGAAGCAAATAAAATAATTGTAATGCATTTAAGTTTATCATGTGAAAAAAAAACTAGTAGGCAGAAGAGTAATAATAGTGATGTTTGTTCCTGTTCTTTCCGTCAAAATACACAGATACGCTCTTAGTTTTTAAATTATCATATGTGAGGTTTTACTTTGCGTATACGTGCGATTAGTCTTCTCAAGTGAAAGACTGATAACGTTTAAGTCATGTTTGTGGCTTTATTTATTATAACGTATATTTCTTGTTCTTTGATGAAATGAAATTTGTAACTTTATTTAACTAAACAAGCATGTGTACGTTCTTTCCGTCTTTACTTTTTATAAGTCACGTTGTGAAACTTAATAATTTAAGCTTTAAGAATAAAGATTTATACTTTGTAGAAAGAAAATCCGCTGTTTGACTGTTGCTTGGCTCGTGAAAAAGTTTCTTATTTAATGTTATCTAAGTCTGTTAAATATATTTGAGCCAGGATGATCGTCGCAATCCTATAGAGAGAAACAATCGTTTAAACTCCGTAGACGTGACGTTTTTCCTAATCGTAATGGACGTACAAGAAAATAACGGTTTCGACGAGAATAAAACAAAGCTATAATCATTAGATTGTCGTCACCGAGTTCACAAGAATTGTACAAAAAGAAAGAAAAAGCGATGCGTTTACGTTTGTAAATCCGTAGGAAAAATACGATAAAGTAGGTTTAAATAGAAAAGAAAACTCGTCGGATGCCTGTGAAAGCCTTTCTAAGCGGAATAGCAATTTTGCGAGATCGAAAGGGCCTTCCTAATCAAGAAAATCCTAAAAAATACAAGAAAATCCATAAAGAAATTCAAGCAAGCGACTGGAGCGTATAAAGTAAAATTATTTAAGGAGTATAAATGTAATGTACTGGGTAAGATGTGGTTCGGATCTATTGAGAAAGCCAATGTTGGTTTCATTTTTCGCTTTGCTCGCACTTTGTGGCCTTCTGGATAAAAAATTTGTTAAAATTCGAATTTTGCAATTGATTATTATTATTATTATTATTATTATTATTATTATGATCGTGAAAATTCGCGTACACGATACGTAAACGTAAAAAAATTGGCATTCGCATATTGTTGTTGAGAAGTCTGAGAGCGAAATTAGGCACTGTTGAAAGAATAATATTTGCATGATTCGCTGCCGGCACAGAGGTCTCCGATCGCCGATTCGATTTTTCCCTTACTTTTCCGAAGACGTTTATATACAAGTTGCCACACAATGATTTGCGAAATCGAAATTTCTGCCGTCGATCATTATACGCAAGTAGATAATCGAAAACTCATTTCTCGTGTAAATATTAAAGAAAAAAAAAGAAAAGGATTGAGAATCTACTCCGCGTAAGCACATTTATTATTGTACAGTAACGACACCGACGATCGTTATTTTTATAGGAAAAGACGAAACAGAAGCGGAAAAGACTAGGAGTGTATGAAATATTTAACGACAGTATAAATAATTATGTACATTCTATTTATAAAGCAATCGTGAAGCGATTGTGAAGTAAACAATAAATTCCAAGCCTGTTCGAACAGAACACAACCGATTTCTCATTTCGATACCCTCCTCAACTATGAACTATTCAAACGACCAAACACCTTCAACTCCACTCTTCCTTTCATTTTCTATTTTTCATCATTTTTATTTTCAAGCATCCTTCAGAACGAGTCACATGGGAGACGATCAAATAAATAACGTAAAACCACTTGTCTTTCACTTTTAATAAAATCATACTCGTTTTAATCGGCTCTAGAATAACATTACGGTGTCGAGAATACAATAGTTATGATAATTAAAATAATAATAATAATAATAATAACAATACTTCGCAACTAAATAATTAACAATGAAATCCTTAGAGATTAGGTTCGGTACAACGCAAATACAGGGCAACAATAAGACTAAAATCAAAGGAATATATAGTGGTGATAAAATCGAATGAGGGAAGGGCGGCGGAATAAGGCAATGGTAAAAGTAGTCATAACCGTGTCGAACCAACAATCGATGATATCTCGCGACTCTCACAGAATACATGTACAATCGTGTTCAATACATATATATATATATATATATATATTTATATATATTTATATATATATATACATAATATAGTTAAGACCGCGGAAATTACACAATCAAAATTCAACAACAAGTATATTCAATACAACATGTATTGTCCTTGTGATTCGGCTAAATTCATCAAACGAGAGGCTGCTGCAACTGCTTTCTACATTGTAATACTAACGATAATAATACGGCGTAACCATTGAATAATCTGCATCATCCATCAACTGAACAATAAACGATCATTTATTCGTCTATTAATGCATAATGTGAATTTCATTACCTAGTGAACAGAGAAATATGTATATATATATAAAATAAGTAACGTTAAAACAATGCAGCACAGTGCAGTTCTATCATATTTTTTTTATCCTTTCTCATTATACAATGAAAATTCAAAAATTCCTTTAAGGAGTACTGTACAAGATTTTGCGTCGACTCCTCACACACCGAGTCAACGACTGTAGAGCGCAATCAATAAAACTATATTTATATATATATATAATGTTTTTGTTTAATCTTAAAATTCATAATAATTATCATAGTTCAATATTCCTTATGTATATGTATATATAAAACCGAACGTGCTTGCTACGACAATTGCGGCTAACATAACAGATAGTGGAATATAACGAAGGAAGGAGATCGAGACGGTCGCGTGGTATTAGATTTGTCGCACACGAGGCGTTGCGCGTTCCACAACAAGGAAGAAAAAATACACAGGATTCATTGGCGCGTCACACATTGTTCCTCCCCCTCTCTTTTTCGTCCGCTAACGCGTCTCATGTACATTCTATCTGATATGTATTACAAAAATAATTGTATTAGCTATGAGATTCACGCTTACGCATCTCCATGTCATCTCGCCGTGTACACGCGTATATATACTTTATTATATTTTCTTTTTTTTTCTTTTCATTCATCATCGTCTTTCGTCGTTCGTTTCTCTCCGCGCGACATCCCGCGGACTCAGCTTTGCTCTCGAATACGTAGTTCGCGCGTCTAGTCCATAAGAAATTTCGTTAAACACATATGGAGTAAGCATTAACCAGCGCGTTGAATTCGCGAGAATAGGAATGGGATACACGATCGAATCGAAATCTCGAGCGAAAATCAGCGGTCTTGGCACACCCTTTCGACTGACGTATATGTATACATGCATACAATCAAGGACGAGCGGGAGAAATTTACAAAGCGCGTTGACTCACAATGTGAATTTGGCGATGTCGCGCTAGTCGCGTCGAGGGTGAATCTCTGATCGCGCTTAATCGCAGCTGGTTAAGTGGTTAAATGTCCGAGAGAATTGGATTCTCTTGTAGCGGTAAAACGCGTTAGAGACGTCGATTTGTAAAATGATCGTTATGTATGTATTATCTGTAGTCCAAATCGGTAAAATGATATTCGCGAAGCTAATTAAGTACGCGATTGTCTGTGAGCAAAACCGAGGAACCGAACTCAAGGCCAATCTTTCTCCGATCACAGCCATTCCCAGGCCTTATCGCATCATCGTACAAATTCTTTCTCTCTTTCTCTCCTCTGTCTCCTCTCTCTCTTTCTCTCGTGTACATAATTATCGTAGATAATCTCGCGCGCATGCAACGCACTTTATATATTCGCAAGACAACGCGTACGCAATATTAAGTTTCTTCAACTCTTCTTCGCTCGCGCCTATTGATATGTACAAAAGAAGAAAACAAAAACTTACAATAAGGTCGACCGATCATCCGATCCTACATTTATATGTGCACTAAGATCGGTAAGCGCCAGCCGATATACACGCGAGAAAAAAAAAACTCCTCTTTAGATGCAGTGTTGATCGGTCGCAAGACCTTATTATTATTATTACATGTACTCTTGTCGATTAACAGAAGGCACGAGACCTATATGTATATGGATTTATGTATATGTATATATGTATAAAACACGCGCGTGCGTCAATCCATTCGAAATTCCGCGATTGGTCATATGTGAACCGATAGCGATACGCGCAGCGGTAGCCGGTTCGTGAGACAATGCAAGCCGAGAAAAATGATTTAACAACGCTGCATGTTGATCGATGCTTCGTTTCTACAGCTCGCTTTTTCTCTCTCTCTCTCTCTCTCTCTCTCTCTCTCTCTCTCGTCTCACTCTCTCACAGATGGGTAATGATTATGTCATCGTCGATATCGTCCTTCTCGTCGTCGGTCTCTTCCGGTTGGTTAGCCTCGGCTTGGGCAGCCTTGGGATCCTCGGCTATGGCCTTGAGTCGTTTCTGTTTGCGCCGATGCAACAGCTCGACGATTATGTAGCCGATGCTGCCGATTATCAGGACGTTCAACATCACGTAGAGCTTCATCCTGGCACACAAGTGCGTGCTGTAAGCGTAGGCAACGACGAAACCCGCCGACTCCCAGAGTCGGTAGTTTGAAAAGGCCGCCTCCTTGTTGCGTCGGAATAGCGTACCGTATAGTCCTGTAAATTTCAAAAGAAGAAATTACGTTCCGTGAATTAGTCGACATTTTATCTGGTTGTACGCATTCGTGAAACATCTATTGTATCAGATTCCAAATCATCGTTTGTCGCGAAGTTGAAACATATATAACCCGAGCGATGAATAACGCAAGGCATTCAACGTTACGAGCTATTATTATTGGAGTACAAGTAATACGAGGTCTTTAAGCCAATTATTTAAGAAATTTTTTGTCTTCTTTACACGCGCCTAATGCATTTCCCTAAATAAAGCATTAAAACCGTAATTCCATTCTGTTCGGTGCATCAAATATCGATTAGAGCGGTTATGGAAAAAATCAATTAACATTAACCGACATTATTTTTAAGTTATTTTTAGTTTTCAAAGCGACAGTAGAGAAAGCAATGCATAATGTATGCGGGAATCGATACTAATTTTTTTGAAACTTAATTCGTAACAATGCCTGCATTCGAACCTTGAAAAATCCAGCACGAGTCCGTCTGAAGAATTCAGATCGTCTCTCCACTATTTCTCACTCTTTCTCTCTCTCTCTCTCTCTCTGTCTGTCTTTCAAAAAAAAAGGTAAAAATATTCGACGGTGGAAAAAATTCATCTATAATCCGCGAACGTCTCGTGCGGTCTGCGAGAGCAAGATAAACTCAAGTAGTCAGTCGCACGTGCGCACGGGATAAACCGGCTGCTACTTAGGCGTGTCTCTCTCTTTCTCTCTTTCTTTCTCTCTCGCTCTTGGGTTATACAGTTATATTTCTGCGATCGCGGAATGTTACCGTGATATTGACTTTTTATCTCTCTCCTTTCCCCCTCCCCTTTCTCCATATATCTAACGTGAGAGACTGTCAAGAGGAAAACGGTACGATATAAGCGTACTTGTATACGCCTGGCGTGTGTCCAGGTATGCGAGTTTCTCATAAGAGCGTGAGAGATGGAGAGAGAAAAGCGACTTTGCTCTACAGGTGCGACCAGCGTTTTCACGCTCGAGGTGACGCACCAAAGGGTGTGGGTGAAATATTTCATGTTAATGAATCGCCGGCGTGAGCTCGTTGGGAAAAGCGAAGGGGGGGAGGAAAGGGGGATTAAGCCTCACGCGTTACGAATGATTTTCCTTCTGGCCTCATTTTCAAGCTCCCGACAAACAACGGAGCTGTCCCTACCTACAATATATGCAGATTATATTCAAAGAGCCGAGTATATCGTTTGTTCGAATTAAACGGAGACCCGGATTTCGCATCGTTCTCCCGGTACGCGAGTGTGCAAAGAAATCTCTTTTCTTACGTCGCGCCACTTCGCGAGTAATTGAGAAGCAGCGCCCTTTGACCAGAGATCCCCATTAACATCGAGTAACGCGAGCTCGATCTAAAGACAAAATTAATTACAAACGCTCGCGCAACCGGAGAAAATCAATGGACACGAGTGTATCATCGCCGTCAAAAGAACCGCGCGCTCGAGTTCTCGATCGATAACAAACCTTACTGCGCAGTGACTTTCTACAATCGCTAGTGAATAATACTATATAGTCTTTTCTCTGTCTCTCTCTCTCTCTCTCTCTCTTTGACTGTAATATATACACGTATACGTGTAGTGTACGCACATACGCGATTAACAATTGAATTCGCTTCGCGAAGTGTGTAACGATATGCACTAAGGCGGTGCTCGTCGCGCGCAGATTTCGTAATTAAAACGCAAGGTATTTTCCGCTTCGAAGATTCGCGAAAGGTACTGCTACTACAGTGGACTTGATTTCGAGAGAGAAACCGCGAAGAAAAAGAATCGTTGCGGAAACTGCTTCGTTTGCGGTCTTACAGTAGACTTCTCTGATGAGAGGGATGAGAGATTGGATAAGGGAAATTGGAATCGTTGGGTATTAGGGCTTTGTACTCAACGAATTGTTTCAATTTGAATCTCGTGGGTCACCGATGAAACATCCGTATCCAGTTCCACCCTTCCGACCTTGAAATTAACGAGAAAAAAAAGAAAAAAAGAAAAAGAACGAAACCCTTTGAAAAGTAGCCGAACCTAGACTCAAAGTCGACAGCTGCACCCCGAAAAAGGGGTTAGCAACAGTAGTCGTATGCAGATCCGGTTTGTGTGTATGAAAACGGGTTACTCTCTCTCTCCCTCTCTCTCTCTCTCTCTCTCTCTCTCTTGGGCGCGCGAAAAATCAAAGTGCGTAAGTGCCGACCTCGATCGATCGGCTGCGACGCATTCAACATATACGCGACTGCGCGCATAGTATACGCATCGCAGAATTATCAGTCCAGTCTATATATTCGCGAGATATGCTTTCAGAGATTATGGAACATTGTCAGCGAGATTTTTAATCTTTTTGATTTATTTTAAACGTTCGCGCGTATAGCACAGTGGAAAGTCGCTTATCTCGACGAAAAAATCTTGCGATCTTCTCTTTTTGATAAGGCATTCTGTACATATATAAATGTATAGCTATATTTATATATACATACATTATGCCGTTCTTTTTGATCCTGATATATACGTATATACATAGATGCGCACATGTGCAGAGAAAATCTCTTGTGTTTTTCAATAGAGATAACAATCCGTGCGAGCGTAAACTTTTGTCAAAATTTATTCCACAACGAGATAATCCCCGCGGCGCATTTAATCTGTCCTATTACACGCGCTCAGATATGTATAATTCAACGAAACTTATTCGTCCGCGGTGAAAATTTCGCTTCGACCCAGACACATACAGACAGCCATATAGACACACATAAAGACACACATAAAGACACACATAAAGACACACATACACGTACATGGAGTGTATGAGAGTGTAAGTGAGTGAGGCACTAGTGAACTTACCGTTAACTTGGGTCTGCCAAACCGCATCACCGACTCCCCAGAGTCCCGAGACCGTGTAGAAGACGTAGGCGTTGTCCGGGTGAGGCCGCCAGATGAGCAGAACACCAATGAGGGCTGCATGTACAACGGCACCAAGGGCCATCAGCGGCTGTCTACCAACGAACTTCATCACCGAGCCGAAGAGCAACGAACAGCCGGCGTTCACGACGCCAAAGCAGATCATCACGTAGCCCACCCTGTGGACCCCCAGGGCACACGAGATGTACGCCTGTAACACAGAAAGCGTAGTTGCCCTATATATAGCTTAGAATTTCTAATGGAATTCTCGTGGTTCAAGGGGAATTCGGGAATTCAGCTTGATTGGGATACGTTGATTACACGACATTTTTTTCTCCAGCTCTCTCTCTCTCTCTCTCTCTCTCTCTCTCTCTTCGCAATGGCTACTCGGTGGATCGTAATAATGAAAGAATAAATTAAACTTTTATACCGGAGGGGAAGTTTTTATCAGAATATATGCATATGTATTTCTGTACCTGTATGCAAAAAAAAAAGAGCTGAGAAATTTCGCATTGAAATGACAAAAGATATGTGATTGTTTTCGGAATTTTTTTCTATTTTAAATAATTACTTCATAAAGATTCAATCAATAATCAATGGATATTATTGATAAATCTATTTTTAACACCATTATCTATACTTTTAGCACTTGAGAAATTTGCTCGTTTCTCGGCACTGGGAAAGCAATAATCGATTGTTTGTAAATCAATAATTTTTCAAAACTATAGTCTTTTAGGAATAAGCGCATCCGCTCGCGCGCGGTGTCGGCTAACTGACTAATGTCAGCACCCCCTTCCCCTCATGGCGTTATTCCGTTACAACGAGGAAAACAAATGCGGTTAGACACATCGGAGACGGGATCGGGTGAATTAAGCTCAAGCGTCATACTAATTGGACGTTTTGTCGGGGCGTATATATTGCGTGCCAGTCGGTCTGCCAGTTTTTGTTTGATCTCTGCCGACAATTTTGCGCGACTCGGTTTACCCCGTAGTTTCTCCCAAATTAAGCCCCGAAAGGGGAATAGCGCGTAACTTTGTTTATGCCCGCGTGTGTCTAAATCGACGTATACACACACGTACACACAAACGTCGGAACGAGGAGGAAAATTCGATTTATCGTCCGTCAAATCCATACACGGTTAATGAATCTCTCTTTAATTTTGTTTTCCAAAGAAGATTGACAATTTCGCGGAGCTAATTACTCTTTCCGTACATTCACTACGAAACTGTGTATATATGTATTATTGTAGATATATATATATACATTTATATTTATATATAATGTATACACTTGGAGTTCCTCTCGTGTTTACAGTTTTGATCACACCCTTGGGGAACACTTTACGCCAAAGCGAACTCCGCGAAGGAAACTCCGTATAGCTATATATGAGCACAGAGCTAATTTAATTAATTTACAAGCGCGTAACCAAACTATTTACAAATACATGCATAATTCGCGGAAAATGCAAACCGCTCGGAAACGCTTGAACGAACTCGCGGTGCACTTCAGAAAGTTACTTTCGATCGAATGTCCGAAAGAATTCGAACCAAGTCAAAAGTACGAAACCGTAAACGAACCTTTCAATTACCCGCGAGGGCTTCTATAGAATTAAAACAACAACGATGACTGGAAAAAGCTAATATTGAACTCTTTAACGCAAGGCGAGGATTCCTCGCGAATAGCCTTTTGATAAATAATCACGACTCGTTGTTAAAAGGAACCGGAATCGAGCTGGTTGAAGGGGGAAAAAAAATTAGCCAAGCGGAGACTCGGTAACGTGTGACGAGAGCAATATAGCCGGAAGGGCAGTAGTCCCTTTGCACAGCGCGCTAATGAATTCGCTGGGTTGTAGCGACGAAAAAGCGCCGCGTGCAATTCCGATGTTCTTGCGAAACTTTACGTTTATACACTTTTATTGTAGTTTTTAAATTATATTTACCTTATATAGAAAAAAAAGTATATTTAGACACGGAGCGCGCGAATGTTAATTAAAACTTCCCACGCACTCTCATCGCGGAAATTGTTAAATATCGTGCAACGCATTCACGCTAATTGCGCATTTTTTAAATTACAAAAATACGCTCGCTCGAAAGCTAACGAGAAACTCAATGACACGTGTATACGAAGAAAAATCCATTTCGATTAATCGAAAATTTACTTTCCTGTATACGTATACTTAGCTATGGCACATGTCATCCACTTAGCTCAATCATCATCTATAATCATAAAACTTTTCCGCTCCAAAAAATACATCGATTATTTTTTTTTTTTCCTCTCGCGTCTTCAACTCAAATTGTATGAAAAGCGATTTTCGCATACTTTTCGTATTCGCGTTGTAAGCGAGTATATGCATCGGATGCAAAGAAACGAAGAGCCGTTGCGTAAGCGTACACGGGATGAGAGCCTGGCCGTGTGCTTGGTAATTACTATGTTTGACGGCGGTTCTTCGCTCGCGTTACTCTCTGTCTTCATCTTTTTTTTTTTTCAACCGAGCTCGTGAGCCCATTGAAACTTCGCGAGAAGATCGATATTTTTTCATTATTATTATTTCTTCTTTTTTTTTCGTCGGAGAGGATCTCGGTCTGTAATTTGGGTGATTTATTTGATGTTTCAATTACGCGCGGAGGTGTACGCGAAACGGACATTGTTTTACGGCCGCACGCGTATATACATCATGTGTTTGAATTATTGAAATCCAAATTCGTAACGCCGAGATGACGCGGAAAATTCTAGTTCATTTCCCACACGTCGTCGATATTCCCGTCAATTGTAAATACATATATATTCTCGAGTGATGTTCGCGTGACAATATCGCTTCGCGTATATGTCCGTATATGGTATATTTATACAGTAGACGAATCGTTTTACATTTTATTCGTTGGTATCGAGCGACGGTTTTTTTTTCATATCTCATTCGAGGAAAAAATCGGCAACAATAAAGAACGATTTTTGCGTGAAAGCTCCTATACGTCGATTTCTCTTCGACGTGTATACGATGTGCAATAATTTCCGATTGACATCGAAAGCGAATCCGTCGCAGGACGGGTAATCATTTTCGCGGCGCATAAATCCGTTCGTGAATAGCTGAATGGAGTCTATATCTCTGTCTCGTTTTCTTGCATCAATATATATATATATATATATATATGTATATGTATATATGTATATGTGTATAACACTTTTGAACGAGCTTCTCTCGATGAAATACCGCGTGGAATTCCGATATCGTACGCCGCTTATGGCGTTTCGATTGACCATCGCGCATTTATTGGCTTATTTATTTACACACAGCCGTATAATGGCGTTTACGCTTAATATTTAATTACTCCGATATGCGAATATAAATATTCTTTAGATATATATATATATATATACGCGAAAAGGCGTAGATACTCGGAACGTCAAATACATAACCAAGGGCATATCTCACTATTATGATAACCATTTCTCTTGGCATAATTATCTCCGGTCATTTTGGACGCACAAAGCAGGTCGTCGAGCGCGCGAGCGTTCCGAAAAATCTCCGTTAGTTTTTATTACCGCGTATACCCTCCCCTTTTTTCTGCAGCTTTCATTGTGTCAGTTTGAACACAATGGGGGATCGTCGAGAGGGTTTTTACGACGCGGGTCATTCCCGCGTGTCTTTTTTCGAGAGAAAGAGAAATGTGAGCACATATACACGCGGTCGAATGAGTTTTCGGGGAGACGACTTTCGACCGCGCGCCTGAAAGAATTGTAGAATTGTTATTGTGTATGCTCGGTTTAGTCGGCTGGTATTCGAAATTTTTTTCTTTTTTATCCTTTTTTATTCGTTTTTTTTCCAGACGTTGGCTATACCATTACAACGTCGAATCGCGCAGTACAGCTGTATCGAATTCCGATAATGTGCACAGCGTGCGAGCCCGTGTGTGGCTGCATTAAAGCAGATCTACATCGCAGCAGGACAATTTTCAAGACAATCACTCGGCTAATGAAGGAAAATTAACGCAAATTCGAATTTTTTTTCAATCGAACCGACGCATGAAAATGACCTTGAATTAAATTCTAATAACGTCCCAACCGATCCTTATCGTTATAATACGTTCTTCGTTATTGATAATTGCGTACATGTTCTATCCTGTGCAAAGAGGAGTATATTGATTTTTGAATAATTCTAAAATTAATTCTACCAAATTTATACAAGGTAATTTATGAAAATGATCGATAAATTTATACATAATTCTCACCCAAAAATTTACCAACAAGATACAGCAAAAGTTCTCAAATAGATATTAGATAGCGACCTTATACCCGTGTAATTCCCGAAACTGTCCATTAGAATACGTACGCTTTACAACAAATTAAGTTCCAATTTCCCAGCACACTTGACCATCAGTCGGATAGCTTCTCTCTCTCTCTCTCTCTCTCTCTCTCTCTCTCTCTCTATGCCTCTCTTTCTCAATAATATTCGCCCGCAAGCCTCGAAAGTTCGTTCTAGCGAATAGCACGAGTAATTCGCAAGACACTACGAGAGATATCGTATCGTTTAACTAAGGAGCCTCTAGGCCAGGTTTCTCAGATGAAGTGCGAGGGTTAACGTATATTTGGTCCGATCCAAACTCTCTTTGTACAGTAATATACATAGCGTTATGCATATAGAAAACCCCCGTGGCATTTTCAAACTAGCCATGACCGTACGATGCGACATACTAAGCGATAAAGGGCCAGATCCAAGCGGATGATTACACGAGCTTTCGCTAGTTAGTTCCGTTGTATATGTGTATACGAGGTAGACTGCGAGACGAAAGTAAATAGTTGAGCATAAAAGCTGCTGATGCGTATTATATATACACACAGGTACATATACCCATATATATGTATATATATATATATAAATACGCATCAGCAGCGCATACATACGCAGTGCGGAAAGCAATCAGGGACATACGAGCTTTGATGCGTACGCGCGAGCGAGCTTTAATTCTTCTGAATATGGATGAGACGTCATGTGTGCATGCGCAGCATATATATCTCACAGTTCGTTAACAGATTTATTGTGGAAGAAAGTTAACGTCGATATCGTTTCGTAAATCAGCTGCGACAGAAAAAAGCTGCATATATAGGTGTCGAAAAAGAGGAACTCTTTCATTTTCCCCGCGTAGTACAGATATCTACATGTATATTATTCATTTTTTACGTCGACGAGCTTATACTCATATGGTATATATTGTAACGAGACGATGAGAAGAAGAACCGGTTATTTGAACGAGACGATGACCGCGAGAGAAAAGATTAATATTTCGCGTTAAAGTTAATGCTCATTGGGAAACCGACTGTGTTACGTTATGGTCATGGTCTTCGAATTGAAAAAAAAAATTTCTTCTTCTCGATCGTTAATCTTCGGACTTCGAGCCGCGTTTAATTATGCGTGTTTCGCTCGAATTGCGTTAAGAGGGATATGTACGTAAATGCGATTCTCCGCGATGATGTATATATACCGGTAGCAGCAATCATAAAGGCGTGAATCTCTAAAAATAGCCGATGGAAAGTTAAAAAAGTAGCGGTCAGTATATTAACGCTTTTCCTGTACATACACGCGTGTAGCGGTACATAATGGCAGAGGAAGACTCGGAAACCACGGAAAAATCCGTCTATTTCTGTAACCAACGATTATCGACGCCTATGAAACTACCTATATACATATATACACGTAGACAGGAGTCTCTTGCACTTTCTAAAGCTGTAACTGCATTCTTGCGTGCATATATTTTTACCCCCGATAGATTTAGTCGACTTTTCGTCTAGTCACTTCGTAAACAGCATTAGAACACGCACATTCCACTCCAGAAAGTCATCTCCGTAAAAAGCGCCTGGCTACGGCTCGCGTGTGTCATTAAAGCTCCTGTGTTCTTTCTCCCAGAGCGTAGAAGACACGTATGTATACTTATGGAGAACGAGCCTGGCCCAACCCTCTTTCGCGCTCTCGTGTGCGCGCACCTGCGAATCGGGAGCAGGATCAGGAATAGACGCTCGCGAGCATCGACGTTAATAAGAGCGATGAGTCTGGCTATTTATAGTACAGAAGCCGCTCTGCCTGGACGTTTTTCTCCGCGACGACTCGGACAGGTTTTCTCATCGTCCGCCGCGGCTGTGTATTTGCTCGCAGCTATGCGAAACGTGCTTCTTGTCTCGAGATTTAATTTTCTTTGCGCGGAAGATGAAAGACGAAGGCGAGATGCAGTAGGAGAAAGGGAGAAAAATCTCGAGAATTAAGCAGCTCTAGACACGGCACTCGATATTTTATCCACTAAACGAAAGAATAAGAGGGTCTCGATTACTCTCCGCTATGTACAATACAACCCGTATCACTCGAGTCGAATAGAAAAGCGATACGACAAGAGCCTCGAACGCAGCCCGAAAACCCTCGAAAGCTCGTCTTCGTCGCAGAAATCCTCATAGCTCTTCGACATCGATCGTCTCCTCGTATAATACGCGTTTTTTTCTCTCTCTTTATCTTTTTCTCCTCGTATAGTCGCGTGACTTCCTATAAGGCCGACGATAGCTTGGCTTTTTTTCTCGGCGCTCCCCGATGACTTGCGTGTCTCTCGAGTCTTCTCTCTCTCTTTATATATACACCTATATACTATACACCTATACACACACACACACACACACACATATATATATATACACACGCACGAGCTTTCGCGGTAATGGCTGCACTTTTTCAAATGAGATCTTTGTATCGTGTATCGCGTCTGAGCGCTGCGCCTTTCTGCGTCGTCCTGTTATTTTGCGCGTTACAAGCCGTTGGCGAAATACTAAAAATAGGAAATGCGAGTCTAATGGTAATCGCAGCTTCTCTGCGTGCTTTGATCTGTGCTTTGGCATTTTTTTCGTTTTTTTGGTGAACGTATATTTTCCTCTCTCTTTCTCTCTCCCTCTCTCTTTCTTTCATCTACGGGAAATTCTAGATTGGTGCGATCTCGCGAGGCGCCTTCCCGAGATTATTACGATGCAATTTCATACAATAAATAAATTCCCGAGCACACGCGAAAGAATTTCATATTGCAGTGTATCAATCTGCGCACGCGTATATATACACACTATCCGCCTCGAAACACAAAAATGCTTTCTTCGTAAGAGCATTTTCCAGCGGCGAGATGTACAAGACAAAAGGTTTTTCTAATAAATCCTCCAACCGGGAACATAAAGCCATCCGCGAATCCCTTTTTACATTGAAATTAAAAAAAAAATCCCTATAGCGTACCTATCCTTGCACACCCCCCTGCCGCGCTCCAGCGTTGCTGCCGCTACCCTCGCGCTTTTATTATAACCATTAAGAAATATCGGGCGCGCGAGGCAAGTTCTTGCGCATAATTACGCCGACGTTTTTAACGAAGCTATGTATATATACATTATATCCAAGACAAAGTGGCAAGTTCGTCCGTCGCGTCGCAGCCCGTAATGAGGCTTCCTTTGCAAGTTCGGCGCTTCATCGATGATGAACTTCGAAGGAACTTTAAGCAAGAATATTAAATGACACGAGTATAAGCCCGCGTCGGAGTATTCTTTCTTTTCATTTTTTCTCCTCTCTCGGGCCAGCATCTTTTTTTACGCCGCTGAGAACGTTCATACAGGCGACTTTTGCGAGGTGAAAAACTTTTGCGTCGTTCCTTTGAGCATCGGAGCGTGACGATGCGCCGAAATTCTTCGCGAACGTGCGATCCTCTCAAACATCCTTATCGCAGCGACAGCTTTCGAAGAATTATCTCGCATTTCTCAACTCTCCATATATATATATATACGAAATTCGAAATGGCTCTCTCTCTCTCTCTCTCTCTCTCACACACACTCGCGTTCGGCGAAATATACGACTCGTCGAAGCCGTTTTCCGCCGCACATCGAAGCGCGAGAAGGAATGAAAAAAAGTAAATTGCCACTAGCCGATAACCATCGGCTCTCGATTTCCCTGCTATCGGTGCGAAAAGTCGAAATAACGTATAGAAACCAAAGGAGATTCGCCTGATCGACGAGAGCTCTTTCGGAAGCGCGCGATCGGATGCTGGGAAATGGCGACGCTTTTATTTCTTCGATCACCTATAACAGCGGGAAATGATTTCATCGACGTTCAATTACTTTTTTTTTCGTTCTTTAGTCTCGTTCTCTCTATTTCTCTCAAGACGTGCCGAGTGATGTTTTCGTTTCGAGCAATTTGCAAGCTATACCTCTACATTGGTTTGAAAATCGTGTCGATCGGTTTGTGAATTAATATTTATTGCTCGTCGTAAACAAGGTAAGCGCGACTCCCGTGCGTGTTTATTTAAACTAATAAATATTCTGCAACCGATGAAGAAGAATCTCTTCGAAGAAGCCGTTAACGGCAGGCAGAGAATATTTTATATTTCTCTCTCTCTCTCTCTCTCTCTCTCTCTCTCTTTCTCTCTTTTGAAGTGCAAAATGGAACGAGAAAAACGCTTGTAATCCCTGCGCTGTATACGTACCGGAGCGCTAGAGAAAGAAAAGAGCTGCTCGCGCAGAAGAAGCGCCGTGGATTACGAAATAACCCACGCCCGCGTGTAAAACACACTTCAAGTGCTGTTTGCTATTAAACAGTAGAAGAAGAGCGAGACAAGATAAATCTGGGATAGAGAACTATGTAAAACACGTTCCGCGAACTATTTCAGTTTTCCAAGTATTGTACACCGCTTTCGTTTACGCCGTTTTTTTTTTATTTATTCTCATTTCAATACCAGCGAGATCATTTTCGAGGAGAAAGCGGCATTATACGCGAATCAATGTCGTAGAGCAATAAGAATATAATTTCCAATGGAAATCCATGATTTATCGTGTTTTAATTGCGTACGCAATTTCCCGATGAACATCAGCATTAATTCATCAATTACTAACGGACATGCACTTATTAGATGACTTCATTTTTTCCATGCCGTATCCACGTGTATAAATAGAGTGGAGGTATCTTCGTTTCATAAAAAAAATATCCATTTCTCGTTATTGCGTTCCACTTAACTAACAATTACATCGATGCACGTAATGAGCTTCAACAAAAAGCCACTATACGCTCATCTCGCTGTTAAATTTCTTCTCCGATATATACGTCCGTACACGCGATGTTGACGCTGCAGTTCTATACAAACTCGTAAATAAAAATTTTACTCTCGAGATGGTTTCGTCATCTCTTGCGCCCATTGCTCGTTGTCTAGAACGATAAGCCGAAACTCTAAAATGCCGATCGAATAAGATGCTGTGTTCTAACGTTTTATATCGTTCAAAGCGATCTATACATATATAATATCGATCTTATATATGTATATATATATATGTACGCATGTAAAGCAAGACTGGAGGCCAATTAATGCAGGAAGGCGCGCGAGGCTCGAGCATCTTTTTCAGATGCCGAAAATGAAAGATTGCAAATGAACCCCCCCCCCCCCCCGCTCTCCCACTCAACCCCTCCTCGTTGGAAGAGGAGCTTGTATTATTCGAGAGGAAGGTCGTTGATTTATGAATGTGTAAGCGGAAAAGAATCCCAATTGCAGTATGCTCTTTTTTCAAAGGGTCACTGACTTTTGATATTTATAGAGCCAGTCTTAAATCAGGCTTCTTTCGGTGCATGGAACGATTATCCACATGATGTATCGAGTCTACATTTTTATCGTTGATGTATACAATTTTAATCCAAGGTTCGCGAGATTGCAGGACGTTCGATTGAAAATAATTTTTTATTCGTATACTTTTTTGCGCGATAATATATATTTTTTTTTTTACCTTCTGCGTAATGTTAATAATCTGCAGACATGTAGTTTCGTTCGCACTACTCTTTATATAAAATTCAATGAATTCACCAATCAATGCTCGAAAACATTGCGAATTCTCGAAAAACAAACGCGATTTTTTGCACTTCTTATTATCGGGTAATAAAATCTAATTACCAGGACTGATCGAAGCATTCGACCCGTCGTCTCTCACCTCGAGTTTTCATTGAGACACGTATACAGCGCGATTAATTAATCACGCGTGTCTATATATATACACATATGTATAAATTTTCATACCTGCGTAAACTCGGCACCAATGAAGGCTTGCTCCATCCCGATCCAAACGGTGATCGGTATGAGGAGCTGTTGGTAGGGCTTTTTTAATTGATAGGCCGTCGCCGACAACAGCTGAATACCGCTCAGCTCTGTACTATCGTTCCGCCTCTGCTTTTCACCGTACCTGCAACAATGAAATTGCGATTATAATAACTCGCACATCACGAGGATAAATTTCACGCGACGCCAAATCGCATTTCTTACTCCGCGATGCATTAGCATAATCCTCGAGCGGTGTAATAACCGTCTTGCGAGGAAAAGAAATGAGGAGGATTCGGAGTATGAGAAAAGGAATATACGACGAAATAAACATTAACCGCGTCTTATTAATTACTCGGAGCAAAAGAGAGAAGCCGAACATTATTTCAGCCCTCGTATCCTCTATGCGTGTAGGAAGAGTGAATTTGCATGCGAGTGCGCCCATATAATATATATATATACACGACGGAAAAGAGAAGTACCTCTGAGTTGGTAGAGGAGGATGAGAAGAAGAAGAATAAAGAGAAGAAAAAAAGAAGGTGAAATAAGGTGTTGAATAACGAAATACTTCCGCAGACACAGGCAATTGGTCGCGCGAGCACAAGAGAAAGAAGAGGCGAATTTATTTCGGAGAAAGATAAGGTAGAGAAAACGAGAGAGAAGTAAGGGAAGGTTAAGGATGACTTCGAAGGTACAGTTCTTTTGAAGATTCTGCGGGTGTAATTAAAGCATTATAATTCAATTTTCTTTCTCTGGAATGTGCGCAATTATCGTTGAATTATACGTCTAAAAGCAATTGTAGTAAAAAAAAAAAGGCCATCGCAAATCGTATTAATTTTTATCCAACGCTTAATTTTTCTTACAAGCACGATATATCGTAGAAACAAAGATAACCGAGTTTAATTAATAGCGAGGAGTTTAACGCAAGAACATTCCTATATATTAATCAACAATCGACGCGTACTACAAAAAACTCTCATCGAGGACTGTACCACACCTCCTGATCGAGAAATTCCCCTCGGGCAAGAGCTGCAGTACAGGTATATATATAGTAGGATACTTCGAGCAAAAGCCGCCGCAGCATCCCATACACAACCGATAACAATGAGAATACGGTCGCGTTAAATAAATCCGCGCGACGACGACGACGGCGGCGGCGGCGGCGACGGCGCTGCGCAGGCAATGCCCGCGAACAGCACCACCTCCTCCCGGACGACATTCCAAAGAACACGTTTCGCTGCGTCGATGTCGTTCTCTCTGGCCAGTTGCTGCTGCTGCTGCTGCTGCTGCTGCCGTTGCCGCACGTGCGAAAAATTCGGAGGTGTGGCGAGAACTCGATTTTAATTCCTTATATATATATATATATACTTTTCGCTCGACAGACGCAGGAAAAAAGAAGATCATCGCGTTTCTTCGCAGGCCAATTAAAAAGAACCTTTGTATTTCTTATCGCCAGCCGGACAAAGCGAGAATTAAGCTTCGCGCTAATCCTTCGAACACGAGCGGATACGACCATCTCGTTAACGACGCGTCAAATATTTGTCTACCTCCAGGAGTTCCTCGCTTAGGAATAAATCTGACGGAAGGAAGAAAGAAGAAGCTTGGAGAAATATTTCTCCCTTTCTAGGATTTGCACAAAAGAAACGACGCTCTTACCGTCTAAAATCTTGTCAGAAAACGAGTGAGAGCACTCGAGCACTATAGCTACCGTCCTTATGTATATACAGGCTGAATGTAAGGTGAAAATAAAAGGAGAGAGGACGAGACAACCTTGCAAGGCCGCGCGTGAGCAAGAGAGAGAGAAAGAGAGCGGGTGAGCGGTTTCTTGCGACACACGCACCCAGATGCACGAGGCCGCGAATCGAGTGCAATGCCTTCCCGCGGAAAAATGGCTGATATATATATATGCCTATATGCAGGTGGTATGCTAATGGATAGACTGGAGCGGTTTCTTTTTGCCATGTTAGAAAAAAATATGAGTAATCGGTGTAATATACCGGGATGATCGCTCAACGAGAAAGAGAAAGAGAGAGAGAGAGAGGGAGAGAGAGAGAGGGAGAGAGACAAAAAAATACTCTATAAGTGTTATGCAATTTGAGTTTAGTTTGATGCAGCGATTTCGATTACCCGACGAGTGCCGCGTGATTAGCGAGATTTATTGTCTGCAGTTGGAACTTGAGATGAGTCGAATCTTTTTGCTAATACCTGGAGATATATATATTTTCTAGCGACGCTTTTGCTTCGTTTTCTATTCGAATTTATTCTTACGAGCGATGATGTATCAGGCGTTTGAATCGCAATGCATAGAGGCATTCTAAGCGCCGCGAATCGTAAAGTCATTATCGCGAGCGTATCCAACCGACATTCGCCTCTGCGCTGCAAAAGTACCTGCAAAACTAGAAAAGGCGGTTCGTTTTTATAGCACAGATTCGCGACCGGCGTATCAAGTACAACTTCTGTACTCGTTCACCTTTTTTCTTTATTTTTCTTCTTCTATGTCTTCGTTTATTTTTTTATTTATATATTTTTTTTTTTCAAGAAAATCTCAAAGTCACTAATGCAGCATGTATATATAGGCACGCAAATTGAAAAAAAAGAGAAAGAGAGCCTCTCGCTGTTTTAAGATTTTTATAATGACTGTACTGCTGCCGCTGTCGGTGCTACGAACGTAATTAGCGTTGAGCAAGCAAAATTGTGGTGCGTTCGCTGAAATTTCACCGCCTTCGCCGTCGCTGTGCGTTTCCCTTCTTTTTTCGAGGCTTCTCGGGTCCTAACGCGTCGAAATTAATTTCTATACACGTTTTACTCGGCTCGTTGCTATACTACTACAGCGCTCGCTGTGCGCTCGCGAACACAAGGCGCGTAATTCATCGGTGACCTACATATCGAGAATAGATTTTTCATTCTCCTAACGTCTAAAAATAGTCCCTCCTCGCGAAAACGGCGACTAATCGAAATTGAGACGAGTTAAAATTAAATTAAAAATCTATATACGCTCCTCTTAATAACCCACTAACGATATCATCAGTGTATATAATGACAAGGCATACTGCAGTTCTCGAACGCCATCATAAGCGCAGAAATAATCAGCGCACCGTTATAATACCGCCGTGCACTGATGCACAGCCTTGACTTTATACGCGCTAGAGAGAGAGAGAGAGAGAGAGAGAGCGCGCGCGAAAGAGAGAGAGAGAAAAGGCCACACAGATTCACATACGAACACATATACATGTGTCTATACGGCAATATGCACTTGCGTAATGAAAGAAGCGCCGCGGAGCACGTGAATCCGGCGTTGCCATCGTGAACACACGGTGAGCGCTGCAGGTGTATGTGTTCCGAATGACCGAGCACGTTACGTGTATGTGTAAAGGTTTATTATATTCTATACACTGATATAAATATATATATATATATATATATATATATATATATACACGCATATACATAAGTACGACGGGTATCAAGGATCCGCGGGATCTTCCGGCATTTATACGCTACATGCCGTCGTATAATGTGCCGGTTTCGCCGCTAATGAAGAGCCCGCGTTCGAGCGCGTGCGAGGATTTAATATATGTGGGAGTTCTCGAGGAGTCGAGAAACTTATAGTGGTCAATTTCACGAATTTATTGCCGGTATAAACACACGTTACAAAGCCCTAATTCGAGTTACCCTAAAATTTCTGTCTTTTTTTTATTACGTTCTCGGTTCTGCCCTCTAGTGTATATACAATATACATATATAGATATATCCTCTCCGTTCGGATGGTAATAAATTAATTAATCATCGCCGTCACGCAGAAGGCGACGAGCAAAATTTCCAGTCGGATTAATGAACGCTCGACACACCCGCTCAGAAAATCATTAATCACTTCCTTTGTCGAATGCAATCTCTTCCAAAGAGAAAGAGAGAGAGAGAGAGAGAGAACATGCTTGGCAACCGCAATCAACTATATATATATATATATATACATGCATATAATATATACCGCAAAACTACCTCTTTTAACGATCGAGTTCACGGTGGCTGACATCGCATAAATAATCGACGTACAAATTAATCACCTATGAACACGCGTACATAAAAGAAAAAATGGAAAATCTCTCTGAGTCAGAGTGTCGAAGAAAAAAATGTACAAGCTCGCTCGCGAGAGAGATAATATAATACAAACGTTGAATCCGTAATCTAACCGATCAATCGCATCTATATAAATATACATATACATATCGTATAGAAGAATTTGCCGCATCGACGTTTAAGGGGTTGTTACACGCGTGACGTGAACGATTCTCTTTACGTAACGCGGGACTACTTAGCATTTAATGCGATTGGGTACGCACGGACATTTTAATGAAGCGCATTATAATGCTGACATTATAATATATGTACAGACGTTTCCGCGTTTGGGGTAGAGAATAGAGAGAAAAAAATTACCTGTACCGGAAAAGAGTTGCGGTACCGTCGGGTATGCGCATATACTCTTTTTTGCGCATTGGCCATTTTATTGGATATCGATATGGCCGAGGAAGTAGTTTTTTGTTTCTCTCTTTTTTTTTATAACGCGAAAGACGTACGTTTTTTTTCTTCTTTTTTTTGAGTTACGTGATGACTACGCGGTGGGAACTGTAAATCAGCGCTGAATGCCGTCGATGTGTGTAAACAACGTGATATCTCTGTATAAGATGACTTTTAAATTCAATCTTGATTGCCGTATGGCAAACAAGTTGAAGCCTGAGTAATTACCGGAGGGACAGACACACATATATGCATACCTGTTAATATTTTTTTCAGTTACAGCAGTGCTACTGATAATTATTGGTATTATCAATCTTTGAAAAGTCTGTGTAGCCTCCTAACCTTAGCCTCTTTTCTCGTATTGTTCCAGCTCGTATGTGGAACAAAACAATCTTTTTGAATTATCGCAATTCTTTCTAAAGCGCGAGATTTTCTTCAAAATAATGCACGCGTGGCCGCGAGATTTTTCTACACCTGCGTTCATTCTTTATTTTCGATGCTATTTTAAGAAAGAGTTATTATTTTCGCGAATCGTCTCGTGCGCCTTCGAGGGAGTCCCATAGCTAAGAATGAAAAAAATTCGAAATAAATAATAACAACGCGGTATACGTAACGCTCGATGATATACCTAAATGGATCAAGGTATACGAAATTAGAAGCATTAGCCATGATTCTCCCGCGCTTTTTCTATATCCGTTTCTGTTTTGTTCTTTTAATAATAACGTTTTAATTGTTTCCGGAAGGAGAGCAAAAGTTTCTAGCCTCGTCGACAGTCAAATGACACGTTATTATCTATACTCTAGTACTTATACGTCAAGTTTTATATATGTATTCCAAATGGCGAAAGTTGTACAACAGTGTTTTAAATGTCGAGTTAACAGACGCATTAAAACCTCCACGCGAATCCTTATAAATATCTAAATATATATATATTTGTAAGTACTTTTTTCAACGCAAAAGAAAAGCCATAAAGATACGAGTCCTAGTACGTTAACGTTCGGTACACGAGGAAGCGTCGTCGACAAAAAATCAACGGCGTGGCTCGCAACAATGCTTGACTACTATTCGAAAATGCGCACTCGCGATTGTCGGCTCACGTTCGCGAAACGCGTACTCGCACTTTATTTGGTGACTGGCGCGCATTATCGCTCCTATCTGAACTTGGCGCGAACGAGCGCCGAACAATAAAGCTTCTACTAGCGCTCGCGAGCTAAAAGTATAGCCGTTCGAATTGTATTTTTATAACAGCAAGCAGGATCGATTACCGCTTTTCTCGCGGGAAGTCGCGTTCCGTTTTTCTTCTTCTGTATTGTGCTCATCGAACCTTTTTTTACCCATTCTCGAAGCTTAAATATATATGGAGTGTACCTGCTATACACGTCTCCGGAAAGAAAAGATCGCTGCCGCATATCGCGAGTTTAATCGATCAGCTGCCCGGAGTCAATCAGTCAAGCGCACCTGCGTATGTACGCGACGACTCAGATCGATATAACTGTCAGTCGCAAACGTTCTGTGTATCAAGACGTATTCATCCGGTTGAATGCACATATATATATATATGTATGTCTAATGTATATTCTATGTATTCATGTATATATATATACATAGACCTCGTCGCATCACATAGGAAGCATCGCTGAGTATATAGAGGATCAGACAAACGGACACCCATTTCATTGCGCAACGGCCTCGTATCCTGCGCATCGTCGGATGTACGCTATTTTGCAATCACGAGCGACTCGCGCGCTACCCAAGAGCATCATAATTTTTATGGGCTGGCTCAGTGTGGGTATGCTTGTTTATATATATATATATATATATATACATATACACACACACGAATTCAAGGAAGAAGTAGCGACTCGCCGAAGTTTGCACTACCTACGGGGAGATGGGGAGATGGAAAGAGGAAGGGGGAGGGGGGAAGCCAGAGGACCCGCGCAGCGCTTATCATTAGTACGAGCGTTTCGTAATGTGATGTGCAGCGCGTAATGGTGCACTTGCGCGTGGAACCAAGGCTAGAATTGCTTTTTTCGTTGGCTCTTTGTGTCCGCGTTATACAAGTATTCTCTTGTCTTTATTAATCGCTTCGAGAAGAACGAAGAGTTTGATGGGTTATTAATACGAGTTGATAACTCGTAAAGTCAATGCCCACGATGATTAATAAGTCGCGAGAATAAGAGAAAGAGAGATACAATGCGGCATTGTGTATATCTATATATGAGTCATTCTCTGACAGGTTGACCGAACAAAAAAATATTTTTTTTTAAACATTTTTGAACTATAGTTTGAAACTGTGTCTACCTTCGTGAATTTTGTTAGATTTTTTTTCAACGAGGCTTTCAAAGTTACAGTATGTCAAAGCTGACATCTTTACCAATTTTGACGTTTTGGGCTATTTCCGAAAAATTCTAACCTGAAAGGGAAGTCTTGAAATTCAGTTTTCAGAAGCTTCGATCGTGACTTTTTACATGAAAAAATTCATGAAGATGCCTTCGATAAATACATAAGTGCCCATGATGATTAAAAGTTGGGAATCAAGTATATTTCTCTATTTCTAGCCCTTTGTGTTTTTAGTAACAAATGCTTCCCTTTCAAGTTAGGATTTTATGAAAATTGGTAAGAATGCCAGCTTCGACATAGTGTAACTTTGAAAATCTTGATTATAAAAATCTAAAAAAATTTATGAAGGTAGATACAGTACGAAACTGTGGTTTAAAAATGTTTAAAAAAATATTGTTTTGTTCAGTCAATCTGTCAGAGAATGACTCATATAGATATGTATGCACATGTAGGTATGTATAAAGGCGGAATAGCTAAAGCACTGTGTTTTCATAGCAATAACTATAAGTAAACGTATACTTAGTTTTTACGTAATTTACAATTTTACGTCGCATTATTTCTTTTTCATTCAATCATTTATATGTAGAATATACAAGATGTATACGTAGATGAACTCATTCGCAGCTTCCACGATGTATAATTGCGCGGATAAAGCAAATGCGATAAGTATAGAAATAACAAAACCGTCGGTTAATTTCCATGAAAAATCGCGTTTGACGCCGCTGCACGAGACTATCGCTGCGCGAGTAGTTCGCTGAGACGTCTTTGCCTGTAACATTATCATCTCGCCGGCGCGAGTCATCGCCTGCTGCTATATAGCGTTGCATAAGTCACGTGCTACTGCTCTGTGATATAGGCTCTCGCGCATCTGTCCAATTTACAGAAAGAAATAATAATATTTTTTGCTCCCCCCCCCCCCTCGCGCTCTTTCTTTCTTGCTCTCTCTCGATGATAAGGCTATCCTATCGACAATATATATACCTCTGATTGTTGGAAATCATCTTTTTCTTTTAGGATTCATTGGGATTTGATTGGCGGGTATATTGCAACAGTCGCGCGTGATTACGATGATCGCGGAGAAATGGTTGGAATATAGCGATCTATGAGTATACTGTCATGCAGATGAACGTCAACATTTCGTCGTATACGCATCTTGGTTTCGTAATGTCTTTCGCGCGATAACCATCTATATATGTTATCATTAAAATTAAAAAGCTTTCACAGGCTTTTGCATACACGACTCAAAAACGCTTCGCGTGTTTTTTATCGTACAAGCCTATAAAACGCAAGTATATACATTTAATATATATATATATATATATAACATACAGTACTATCCGTGTGAAAGGAATAACCGACGTCTCAATAGCCGAGTCGATTAAATCATCGGCAATTATAACAATTTCATTACCAACTACAAAACACTCGGTGTGTAAGGTAGAATAAAAAAAAATATAAATAATCTCGGCACTCTGTCGCTGGAGAGCACTCGCGCACACGTGTGCATTAGGCCGGAAAAGATTTGTAAATTATTACGAAAGCCGCGCGCGCGCGCGCGCGAACGGATGTGATGATCCGCAAGATCGATAAGCCATGCACGCGCTAGGGAATTGACGGAAAATAGACTTTTTATTGGCCTTCCTCTCACTCTATATGTATGCATGTGTAAGTGTGTACAGTACAACAGTCTGTACGCATATTAATTTTTCGTTTGTTTTTGCTTCAATTTCGAGATCGCATTAAAATCTCGCTGCCGAGTTTCGTAATAAAGCGTATATAGCTCGGCGAGTTTTTGCTACCGTCACGGGTTCACTTGAATTATATTAATTGGTCATAGTTACGAGAGCGTTACCGTCTCTGCGTCGGTGATAAAGTCATTTTCGAGAGATCGGTATATATTTTAATACATTTGCGTATATATATATACCTGTGCGCGTGTGTAGGTGTATAAAATACAATCTACGAGTAAACGATAAGGCGTGGATTTACGAGTAATTAATGCTCAAGATCGTCTCGGGCTTGTTTCGGAATTAGCGTATAAATCGTGTCTTCCTTAAGTATTCTTTCAATTTAGCAAAAAAGGGATTCGTTCGCTCAGGCTAAAAACTTTACGCCTTATAGATCGGCAGTAAAACGGAGTCTAATTTTACGATCGGCTCTAAATTCAAAACACGACTTGATCGTTTAACGCTTCCAGTGTGTGCATGTGATGCAATACACGAATGAGAAATCTAATTAAAAAAAACACATTAAAGAGAGAGAGAGAGAGAGAGAGAGAGAGAGATGGGATGATAGGGAGTCGCACTTTTTCATTGCATTCGAGACATTTGCCCGGACACGTGCGAGTAGAATTCCGGAACATTCAACGATTTTACGAGTTGGTCGTTAGGCTGCAACACATCCTCCTCCTACTCATCGTAAACGAGTCAACAACTGTAATATAGCGAGGAGTAGACGGTTCGGACGAATTACGTCAGCCCTTATAGCTCTCGCGAACTGCCGCATTATGCAGCCGACAGATTAGCCGTTGAAAGAGGTAATTCGGCTGTCTTTAATACGAGACTTTTCGCATTGGAAGGGGGGCGGGAGAGGGGGAGCGAGGAAACACTGCGTTAGAATTATTGTGACTTGATGGATTACGAGGTTATAGTCGACGGACAGGCGATTATGTCGTAAGGGATCAATTGTTATTATGTGGAGCTGTCCATAATGGGGGAGAATGAGGCTATTATACGTATACCGAGGCTTCGGGGAATTGCGTAAGTTCTCGTGACATTATCTATAATATGACGAGGAAATTTTTTTTGGCTTTAAATTTTTCATTTTCTTCTCTCGGGAAATGCGAATGCGAAAACTCACCTTGATAGAGGATCGACGAATAGCGCGACGATAAGAACTGCCACGAGGACGCAGGTGAGGTAGATCGCGGAGATCTCGTAAATTTCGGAATCCGGTGGCCTGTGCAAACTCTCGTGGGCACCGTTGCCGATGATGCAGAAATTGGCTCCGCATTTGCTGACCTTAGCTGTGGTGGTCGTCGCGTTGATTGAACCTCCATCGAACTCACCCTCGCTTAGCACTGGAAAAGAAGAAAAATTTATATTCGTATACCTGAGCGGTTGGCTACTGGTATTTTGGCAGGTAACTTACGATCGAATATATAACTCGAAATTAAGAACAGCGACACGTATATATATTTATGAGGAAAGGAGAGAACTATATTTTAAATAATGTATTCGGTTCGTAATAAATATCGGCTGCGTTATATATCCAATAAATATTCAAAATAAAAGGTACATTAATTCATTGATCAATAATTCAAGGCATTAAATTTCATGAATCAAACAACGGTTTAATCACATTACCATGCAGAAAAGTAATGATTAAGCGATAAAAAATATTAAGCTTATCGGTAACAGCGCATCTCTATCGACCGTTTCTGTATTTACGAAATTGTATACAGCTGATGTACGTCTGCTTAATTATACTAAATTATTCCAATCTGCTTTACTTTTCGCATTGAAAACTTTTTCACAACGCATAAATCACTTATATTTTGACAATCGACCATGAAATAATTTATTCAAGCCGCAATAGGTTCATCTATTAATACGTTAACCGGATATTTACGAACATCTAGATACATGAATCCGATTAAGTCGCCGGCGCCGCTTGAACCTTAATCTACGCATCGAGTGTATCTAGCTGACTTTCGTAACTTTTTCCAAGATCTCAAAAAATTCGCACGAAATTTCGAAATTAAGAGAAAAAGAGATAGAAAAAGAATCTCATCCTTTCCGATCGGTTTCTCGCTATCAAAACTCAGTGACGCAATTCATCGCGGACGTCGTATAAAACATATTATTGGTTGGTTGATTTACAGGAGGACGATTCGCTCAACTCGACCTTCGGCTCTGGGAATCTTCGTAGACTGGCGAACGATAATTTCCAGCTGTCGTGTGTTTGTACAAGAAAAAGAGAGAGAAAGATACTCAAGATGTAAAATTTTATAGGCGTGTATATAATATGCGTTTGAATTAGCGTATATATAAGCGCTTTTTAATAGGACATGGAAAGAGGAAGGTATATTATGCGAACGAGGCAATCCTCCTCTGATGGATAATTACCGCGAGTTTATCAGTGAAATGACTCCTGACTTAACGGTGCTATAGAAAATACTGGGATATAACATTGCAAAATAATAACATCATCACTTTTCTCTTCCTTTCAAAGAGTACATAATCAGCAAGCCGAGAGAAAGAGCCGATAATACAAGCTCGGCTAATTGTAAAAACAATGTTCGACGCGCCAAAGAAAATAGTCTGATAACTTGCTATTATCAATCGTTAACTCGATGTAAAAACCGAAAAGAAGCAATTTCTCCACCGTAAGTAATCAAATAAAACACTGTTTTCTCGCCTTAAGGAGAGAAGAAGAAGAAGAAGAAGAAGAAGAAGAAGAAGAAGCAGAAGAAAGGAAAGTCCAGTAAATGCAGCAACAAAAAACAAACTATCGCGCGTATCTCAGGTCCCATTATTATTACAAAACACGCACACGAGTCATATTCACGAACCTTCGTCGTTTGTTCTTCTCCGTCTCATTCGTCTCGTTATCGCGATAATTCAAAACTTTTATGCATACATAGCTGTACGACTTCCTTATCTATGGCTTTTGTCCGGAGTCGAGCATATTTTTCAAAGTCTCATAAGAAAAGTTTCATCCGCTATGCGGCTCGGCTGTCGTACGAAACAATGACGCAACGCGTCGTAGACAGGGTCGTATCCTTAATTTGGGTCAGCCGTCAGCTGTTTCGATATTAAGCTGCACCGAGCGAAATTACGTTCGAATAACACGTATATGTATAATACGCGTATCTGTAAAGAAAAGAAGAAAAAAGAACGAACAATTTCTCTACGCGGGAGATAATGCGAGATGTGCACGCGGATGATAAATGCTCCGCACTGACGGAACGAGTGCTCGAGGCTCTTTTTTGCGATCATTCTGTTATTTACAATCGACTTTGCATCGCGGTTATTTATTATTTATTTTTTCCTCTTTTTCGAGGGTAAAGAGTGCTGTCGTTAATCACTCGAGAGATACTTATACTTACGCACGTGAAAATTATTTTTCCGCTGATTTTTCGATAGACACAGATGACTGTTCTCAAGAGCGCGTCGTCGAGTGATTTCGCGGAACGAAAGTGAAATCGAGAACAAAAAAAACGCTTTACATTCCTGGCGTCGCGTGTCAAACACGGCTTATACGGACCGATCGGTGAATCAACTTTTCTCGTTTCTTCGGAATGTAAAAATCCTTTATATCGCAAAAACAGTACTGCGATAGCGAGTGGAAAACAACAAAATTGTTCGTTACGTTACTTTATCGCAAAGCTACAGAACAATGTAATCCTGTTGTTGTGACAAACTGCGGTGGAGTAAAGTAGTAAAAGAAGTGTCAAGCGATGAATTTCCGTGTAGTAAATATCTGTTTAGAATTTTTAATGAGGAAAATTACGCAGATATAATGCGAGAATATAAATAACAAAAAAAGCAAACAGAATCGGCGCAAGGAAACCCCTGCAATGTCTGGCCTTCGCCTACATTTGCAGCCTTGAGAAGGACTATACTGGAGTGTCGTACAGCTCTTGACCTTTTGCGGATCGAAGCTATTAATATAGCCGAGCTATATATAAATGAACCCTTTCTCCTCCAAATAATTTCCAATCGAAGTGATGTATTTTCTAAAAAATGTACAATATTTACGTTTTCGTGAAAATTCATCGCATTATTTAGGAGCTTTGTTGAAAGATAGTGAATTTTAAACTTTGTGGAAAATTCTATACAAGCAAATACGCTTGTATAGAACAAGACGCGGATAAATATGTTCGCGGTAATGGATAACGCCTTTTTTACGTTTTTTTATTTTAACAAAATTTATTGACAATGCCACAACATACTCGCTCGAGTACATTCAATAATATTGCAGAAATGCATTTTCAGTTATACAATGCACAAGAGAAGTCTACGTATATATACATATAATAGACTCGTCTGCTCCACGACACAGAAGATAAACTTTAACGAGACTATACGCATTAGAGAGATACGAAAAGAGAAGCTCATGCATTTTACATATACAAATGGATGGAGCGAAAATAAAGAGAAAAAGAAGCTTTGCCCGTACACCAAAAGAAAGTAGCGATCCGCCTATTTCGTTCGCTCTCGCGAAAATAGTTAAAAAATCGTCGTTTCTCCAAAGGATTCATTTGTATACGCATTTCGTCGTCTCTCCACTTTCGTCCATCGGCAAGAGGAGAATCGAATTTAGAACTTCTCGCGGGAAAGAATCCGATGACGTCTTCCATAGAGCCATTCTCCGTTTCCCCTGTGACGTCAGGTGCGCGTGTGCTTTCTTCGATGTCTGCGCGCCGAATCTCCCAAAGAAAGTGCGTCGCCGAGATGCACAGTGCGTCACCCCTGTGCCTTTCCCAAAAGCCGCACTAGACTTTATGAGCGAAGGAAGACGAGAGGAAAACGATCTGCTCAAACCAACCAAGCGATTTATAGCGAACACCGCACGAGCGCTCGCACACCAAGCGGTAGGTGTGGGATCGGGAAAACCACGTGCTCGCGGCTTTTCATGCGCCGCAGTGCGCGTCTCCTCTCTCATCGTTATATCGACGCGTTCGCATATACAGTCCCCGTACAAGTGGTAGGAGGCAACGGCTGCGGCTGTAAGTGGGGGAACCCCCGCGACTAGTTCGGTTTATACCGGTTCAATCCCGATAATTCTTGGGGCATCGCTGTAACAGCCGCGGGCCGTTTCTCTCGCTCTCTCATCGACATTTATTATACAGAGTGAGAAAGAATCGGAGACATATATATATGCGTGTGATATGCGTATCGTCAGCGCCTTTCGAATATGTATAGGTGCGTAGCCGCGATGTGTGTCGAAGAAAATCGACTTACGAGATCGTTACTCAATAGTATCTCTCTTTCCCTCGCTATGCGCGCAGTCGAATTTCGCTCCGGCGACACTGTATTCACATTTGAGATGCACTTGCGTATACGCGTACGGGCACGCGCGCAATCGTATACACCGGAAAAGTCGATATAACTATACTCGATTACGCGTATCGATTTTCTCACCAGACCGCGCGCGTCTATCCAATTTCCCGCGCTATTTTCACGGCCGTTGACGGCTGACCGCACGGCGAGTCGTTTCACTGAGACGAGCGCGTTCTCTCTCGCGCGGGTATACGATTTGTATGTGCGCGCGTATGAAATAAACGAGATTAAGATCTTCGACTTTCGATTCGTTTTACCGATCGATTTACCGAACGACTTGTAATTTTCTCGCGGTTTTGTACTACGGTAGAAAACCCGAGGGGTTATTAGGCCGAATGACTATTTACGCGTGTTTGCGCGAAGCTATTGCGTTTCACGTGTTTATATATACACAATATTTGTATGTGCGATATCTACGAAAGCGTCTCTCTTGCGGTGTTTTTAGCTTCCGTATACGCTATAGGTTTATGTAATTTGTGCCGGAGGAGGATTCTGCTTATTCAATCGTCGACGAATAAATTGCGGAGATTAATTATTGCGATAGTGCACACACACACACACACCGTCCGGCGGATATTAATAAGGTATTAATGTTTTCGCGCCTACGGGTAGATGCACACGCGTGTATATTCTATATTCTTTAATAATTGATACACATGCTCAATTAGGTGCACGGACTGTAATATACAATTAGCAGTAGGTAAATAAACACGAGAGTATTCATATGATGTAAACAGGATCGATGAAGCGTAAGAATAACAAAGGCTCGAGAATACTACATCAAAAAGGATGTTTGACTTACCGAGCGAGGAGATGAGGTTCCCCCAGAGCTCCGCGGTTTGCCAAGCGAGGAAGAAGAATCCAAAGAACCTGACGACTATCGCATCCGCTGGTTCGTCCGTCAACTTAGCGTAGACACCACCGACCTGTGTCAAATACGTGGCCTTAGCCGCCCACATGGGTGCTGCCCCCAAACCGAGCAAAACACCGGCTGGTACGAGAGTGTAAAACCTAGGGTAGAACTGCGAGCCAATGTAAGGCGCGTAGCACAACATGGATAAACAGAGGGTCCACTTGACAGTGAGCCTCTTGATAAGGAACGTCGGCACGAAGATGCAGCTGAGCACCAGCGCTGCGTATATAGCCGAGAGCGAGACCGTGCCGAGACCATCGCTAGCGTTGATTGATGACTGGAGATTAGCTGTTCCTTGGAACGCGGTGAATTGCACCATAAAAGCAACTGAGACTGTGCCGATGTTCTTTAGGATACGCCACTTCTCGCTGCGCGACAGCTTAAATTTACGGGACTGGCCATCGTCGTCGCTTGGAATCTGGGGTGGCTTCTGGGGATCGGGTGGTAGGCCGTCGCTACCATCGTCCTTGTAGCCCTTGTTGCGGTAGCCCACGTTGCTCACCGAGACCGAGTAAACGCTGCTGCTGTTGTTGCGCTGCAGACCACCGCCGCCGCCGCCTCCGCCGCCCCCCGCTGTCGCCGAAACCACCACCGCCACCGTCGCCGGAGCCGATGCGGTTGCTCCCGCTATTGTCCAACATCCTGCTAGACGACTACCTGCACAATGTGAAGAGAAAGCTCGGGTTAATAATAGCTTGGGTTAGTTACGTTGGGGAAGCACCAGCGACACATAATACGCGCATTTAAAGCTCAACCTAGGAGGAGAGCAAGGGGTCGGTTTTGACGTTAATTCAGCTTAATTGAACCCTTTCAACCCTCGGATAAGACCTACGGAGCTAGAAGATACTTTAGGAACAAGAGCGTTATTTCCCCATAAATATTATGCGAATATGGGGTAGTAGACTTTCATTATGTGTGCTACGTCATTTTTCTTTATTCGACTAACGTATTGAATGCATTATTTCATAATTATTGCATAGGAGCTATTCGTTTATTTTCTACAGCTTTGAAAGACCTTCGCTCATTTCCTAACGTTATTCACCTCACGTGGACAACAAAAGGCACGATGAGATTCATTCGCATGTACATGGGATGCATCAATAGGAATTGCGAAAAGACAATGTTTTCGCGCGACCATTATATAAACATACAACCTGAAAAACAAAACGCGTCAGCAGCACGCGGCAAACGAAAACAGAAACGACCTCATCATCCTGGAGATCAGTAGCCGTTGCGAACGTTTTTTCAAAATTCCTCAGACAAGAGTTCTTTTAGGCACAGCTTATTCGCCCGAGTACAAGTGTATGCGCCAATTGTATACGTCTGCAGTGAACAAACCGTGAGGGAAAAAACAGACTCGAAAAGAGACGAATTTCGCTCTATCGCTCGGGTCGTATACGCGTTTGTTCATTAAGTTGCCGTCGTCGCCTCGCTGAGGTCAATAAACCCAGAAGCGCAATTAGACTGGAGTATAGTGAAAAATATTTCACGCGATCAAAGTAAAGTTTCATTTTCCCTTTCTCGAATAGTCAACGATTATTTCAGCGATAGTATTCCAGATCGATATAATTCATTATTGAATTTCTCCCGCGCAATTTGTAAACTTGTTTATCGTCGAAGAAAACCGTGCGGTCTCTTGTTACGAAACGCGCGGATTATTATTGTAGTTATGCTAACAATTGCAAGCGATGCAACTTTACTATGATTTACTGCGTCTCGTTCATTTTTACCCCTAATATTAAGTATAATTTCTTTGCGAGACTTCTAATCTCAAAATTCGCGGAATTTTATTCTTTTGATTCTTTTCATTTTTGTCTCGATCGCGAGCTCGTTTGCTATTGTAATGCATAAAGCTCGATGATTTTACGTCACGTTCACGTGTCGCGCAAACGTGCGAACAAATTGATTAATTTGTAATTTCGAGCGACTGCACGCGTGTCGCCGCATAATAAACAGCACGATTACGGCTTGTCTGCGCTCTTTCGAAACCAAGCGCTCTTGTGAAAATAAGTTATCGAGATTCAAAAAAGAAATATATATGTACAAATGTGCATAGTATACGAACGTATTAATTACCGAAATACGACTCGCGATTAAAAGGCATCGATTGGTTTCGAGCTAATTCGTGTAATGGCAGATGAATAGCGCTTAATAACGAGTCAGGCGAGGAGTAAGCGAGAAAAATCGCTATAGATTTAATTACATCCGTCGTATACGTACGGCGAATACAAGTTTTCACAAAACACTGCAACTACACAGTCTATTTATACGAATTTCGTCGCTATATCTGTAATGAGATTGTTTTGTTATTTATTTAAGTCCAGACGGACAGACAGGATAATAATATCGATCAGAGTGAAATCGATAAATTTAATAGTTGAATTGATGCAAAGGTATAAATATAAGTACAGACACGACAGAGAGTTGAAATGAAGGATAAAAGCAATTTTACGAACACCCGAATACTGCGATATCGCAGAGCGGCTGAAAGAGCTGCATTAATAAATATATATACGCCAGTCGGCTTACTCACGAATCGTCGCAATGTTTTGGAAAAGGTTGCACGCGCTTCCGCGATAAACGACCTCTCTTTCGCGTACGCGCGCGCGCGCGCTCCGACGCGTCCGAAAAAGCCATCTTCTATATACGATCGAATTTTTCTCTACACAGATCTATTATTCGAACGTCTCGATTATCGCACACTTGCGAACACCTACGGAATCGAAAGAAGGAAAGTAAAAGCTCTCTCTCTCTCTCGTTCCGAAATAGCGAAGCAGTAGCTCGGCGAAGCAAACGGAGCGAACCATTTTCTCCCCCTAGTCTCAATTTAACCCGAATCGCGGGCTTTTTCCAGCGTCGAGCCTGTATAGAAAATTCCTTTGAACAAATGCCAGTAGAGCTAGAGAAGCCAGCGAAGAAATCCAAAGAAGCTTTCGAAGCGCGCGCAAAAATGCTGATGGCGCGACGTGCGCGCCAAGGCAAAACACATAACTGTATAGAGCACCATCTGCGGTCGATGGAAGTGAAAAAACCTCTCTTTCCGAGTTCTAGTCGCGCCTGAAACCAATATAAGCTACTGTTGCTGCCTATGCTAATCGAAACGAGAAAAGAGACAGAGCGAGAGAGAGAGAGACTGGTACCGTTAAATGCTTTTTATAGATTTTTGCAGCAGGACTCTATCTACCTCTGTCTCTCTCTCTCTCTCTCTCTATCCCTCTCTTTGTTGCTTTCAATAGGATTCTACTAACGCTTTTTCATGCAAATCGAGCGAACTCGTTGATTAATCGATACGCGAGAGACAATTTTTTCAGTCGTAAATTAAAAAAAAAACTTACAGAGATAATGTATGCGCTGCAACGTATATCGGAAGTGTCGTCTACGGACGTCAAGTAAAAATATACGACTATCCTTAGCTATATCGTCCCGTCTACAATGTATAAATTTCCAAGATATAATGACAGTAATTCGTACACTAAAATAACACGTGTCTCCGTCGAGTTACAGCTCGGAGACAAACAAATTTTTCACGACATCTCGCGCATACTCATTTTCATGCGAGTTAGACAGTAAACACATGTCGATATTATAACGAAAAAACGGACGTTTCCGTTACTTCAATCATACATATACGTAATACACAGCTGCAAATGCGCACACGGTCCAACGAGCTTAATCCGTTCATGCTTATATGTACGCGACATTTCCCCTATACATACACAATACGTTGAGATAGTTGACGAGCTTGCACGCGATTAACGCACGTAACTAGAATAAGCTCGTCGCGATAACCCTTGCGCACTTCGTTATTATAACTCGATTTCACGCTGCGAATTTATATTGAAAACGTCTTTTGCCAGTGCGGTATACAAGCGGCGCCAAAGGCACGTACATACGATGTAATATCTCGTGTCTCGAAGCGACCTGATATACGTACATATTTCTACATGCAGACGTACATATATAGATATAACGCATGACCCGACGAGCTCAACGCCGCGTGTACAAACAGGCGTGACGCGCCTCGTTAATGCGCACATGTATGGAATCGACATGCGAGCTTCTGCACGAGTTGGATTGACTTTGAGAGTTGAGATTGATGGGTCGATTGTAATGACGATATGCTACGCGTTGTTGCGACAGGTGAGAGAGAGAGAGAGAGAGTGAGTTTGGAATTGCTTTTATTTGATTACATGTACCAATGTATCCACAAGAATATGTACAAATATAGTTCTGTTTTTTTATTATATTGCGCGATTATTTTATCGCCTAAGCATACATAAATTAGCCAGGCTTTAACGAAAAAAAACAAAACATCGATAATTCACCACTGTACCAAAGTACCGTGTTTTTCCAACAAACTCCACCCAACAGATCGATAAACCCGACGTTAATTGCCTCGGACGCTAAGGAAATAAACGTCCCGATCCGCGACGCCATACATTTCCGTAAAGATAAGAACCGGAGCCTCGGGCTGTGCCACCTATATAACATGCACAAGTTCAAGAACGGACTTATCGAGCGATTCGTCTCCCCCCCCCCCCTCTCTCTCTCTCTCTCTGTCTACATATATGTATTCGTGTCTACTAGCGACATAACGCAAAATGAAACATTTCAGTGCGTCCGCTTTTCAAGATGAGAACAATGAAAAAGAAGAAGAGAGAAAAAATAGCATTATTGTATACGCGTTTCTCATTATATGGAGATAACGGAAGTTTTTTATTTTCGATTAGCCTTCAAAGGTCAATGGTTACGTGACATTGTTTATGTATATGTAATACATATACATATGCAATTACTATTCCTGTCGTCAGTTCCGATAGTGATTAATTTTAATCAAACTATTATGCTTTGACAACAGTTCTCTTACATTGTACATATATATATATATATAGATATTTCCAGAAAGAGAACAAACTTGCAGACCAAGACAAACTTACTTCCATATATCGAATTGAAAAACTTTTCTTACCCTCCGAACTTTTCAGGCGAAATTCACACGTGTCCGTGATACGGAAGGAAGTGTGACTCAGAAAAAAAGATTGTGTAAGTTAAACACATACATATATATACTAGAGCCATCGCGAAAGATGATCGAGACCATCGTCGCAAAAGACACGACTTTCCAGCTCGTTCAGATGCTGCAGGGAAAAGTCCGAAATCTTTCGTCCACAGCCTTAGGTGCGACGCTATACAAAAGAAGAAGACGAAGTCTCGTTGCGCTTGTGCTGTTAGTTTCAACAGTGTACGCTGTAAAGCTGATATCCTGTTTTGAGATTCTCTTTGTTTTCGTGTTGAGGTTTTCAAGAGAGAGAGAGAGAGAGAGAGAGAGAGAGAGACGACACTCGAAGCCAAGGAAAAAAGCTCCGCGTCGACAGTTTTTTGTACAACGCGCGTGTCTGCGTGTGCGTGTGTAAACATTTTAAAACGCAGATAATACACACGCGAAGGAAATCCCGCGATGAAAATAAAGGATACGTCGGGAGTATCTGATTTAATACTATATCATAATACGACTCCTTAATTGTCGACGACGCTAGTCGAGATGGAGAGCTATGTCAAATTAATTTTTTTCAGCGTAGGATAAATACCTGTTCTCGAATTCGCATACACACGTATAGATATATTTAATGCAAACGGCTACTTTCACATACCTCCATTTAAAAGTGGACCGAAAACAAGTGTCATACATCGCAAGGACCTCACGCGCGTTATTGCAATTTTATCGATCTACAGTTGTGCGTAACATTATTCGATAAAAAAAAGAATTTACGCATATATTTAAATAAGTATATTTTATCGTCTACTTTTTTATCGTCTCAAACGTCTTCGACTGAAACGAATGCTGTGCACGCTAATATTCCTTTTTTTCCTTATCGCCTCGAAAGATTTAAATAATAATAACAATAATAATAATAATAAAAGTCGTTATAAAAAACGGTTATACCTCGTGAAATTTATTCGCGTACCAGCGAGAAGCAGTGTAGCGTATATAATGGACACATAGGAATAACTACACGAACGACTAGACTTAGCGGCGCAAGAGTCTGCGTATACAAGAGCCTAATCCCACACAGTTGTTGCAAAGCTCAGAGAGTTTATTACCTGCGCGCATTAGTTGATTTACTTTTAATGACCCTGAAAGTGTGTCGTCACGCGGTCGTCGCGTGAAACTCGGGCCAAGAAACGGTTATGCAGGTATATAGGAAATATATACGCGAGCGCGCGCGCGCGCGCAGCTTTTCACCGCCGAGAGGATTTGGGTTACGACGAGAAGGAGAGAGAGAAACAGAGAGTAAGTGAGAGATGCGCGATAAGTTTCTTCGATTGAGTCGTCGCGTGATTAATTCTTCCCATATAGACTCCTATATACCCGTAATAAATTTACCGTACTGATATAGTAAAGACTCCTCTCGCGCTTTGGAAAATAGAACCGTAAAACAAGGACGCGCGGCCGTGACTTACGACCTGCCAAATATTCGCAAGGTTTGCATTTGTCAAGGGTGCCATTAGAGTACGTCGTTAATGGAGGAGCTGCATATCGAAAATTGCAAGCTATCCGAGTATAATGTAATTTAAAGGATCTCTTCTAGTCGAGGAACAAGCCAAGATTGTGTGTGTGTGTGCGAGCGCGCACTCGATGCAGTAAACATGAATTTTACGATCGTGATGTAAAACGCAATTGCAAGTACTTAAGAGGGAGAGAGAGAGAGAGAGAGAAAGAGAGAGAGAAAAAAATCGTTGTGTCATCCACACGCGCTTGCTTCACTTTTCTATCATTAATGAGAATTACGCTTTAGACTGCAAAACGCTAACCGCTGGCTGTTAAAGGAGCTTATCGCTTTATTACCATAATACTTTGTTTTCATTCTGGTCTTTGTTGTCGATGATTATTCAATGAGTACATATGAAAAGATAAGTTAGAGGAACAAACAAAAAAATTCAGAAAAATAGTTTGCGCATGTAGAATAATATAAATCACTCGATAAACTGGTTAATGCTTTCAAAACATTACTGATGCAAGGCATAATTAATCAGGATTCGTTACACTTTTAATTCATTTGTAAATCGCACTGAACGTATTTACGAATGAATAGCTCTATGCGAGTAGCATAGGGAATGAAGGTTAAATTATAGTTTAAAAATTGACGATGTACGATCACCGAGTAAACACAATTATAGCCTCTATTTGTTAGCCGGTGGGCGAATTTTAGTAGCCCTTCACTGGAAATGGCTGTGACATCGCGGCGCATCGTTACATATCAAAATAGCTCTCGGCTGGCCGTCCGCAAATACATATCTATACCTATCAAAATAGTAGATCTGGATACGCTTGCGGAAGGCGATGATTTAACCCCACGCGACGTCTCTCCTTGTCTCTCTTTCTTTTTCTTTCGGAGGTAAAAATTTTCTTCTGCGGAGTTACGAAACGTATTTTACACTTTTCTCTTTTTGCACAAAGATCCCGTCTGCCGCCAAGGTCTGAGTTTTCCAACTCTCGGTGTGCGGAAGATAAGGATCTCTTATTTTTGTGCGTGTATATATATATACGCACACAATCGTCTGCCAGCATGTATTTATATAATTTAAATGAAATTTAATTACAGCAGCGCTAGCGGGTGGACTCCAACTTTAACGGGTACTTTGAAATTTTGATAATTATAAATTTCTGCGTGGCAGATTTCGGTAATAAGGATCTTACTATATATGGCGGCAAAAGCGCCCGGCATTGAGTCTGTACGAAAGGCGAATAATTCCGCAGTCGGGCTGTACGAATTAAAGATTTTTTCTTTGACGGAAGATATATAGGTACGGAGCTTTTGAGTGAAAGAATTTTTTTTATTTTTTTTCGTATATAGCGTTATATATCTATCCATATATCAATGCGACCGACGATTGCGTACGAGAGTTGCGAGGAAATAACTCCGTAGGAAAAATAAAACCGTAGTATTAAAAAGCTCTATCGCAAAAGAAGAAAAATAATATTACCTCTCACAAGTACAACTTCAGAGGCTTAACGACCCCGTCGCTTTAGCAATTGCGAAAAAAAATACTCAATTACGCTTCTCTCAAGAGCGCGCATTACCGACGTACTTGTGCATTATACGCGTGCGTATCTTCACAACGAAAATTCACTTTCTAAATCCTTTGCGATATTCCTCTCTGGATGTTCTTGCTCTGGCAGAATCAAAATCTACACAAGACAATGAAACCCGGAAACGCACTTGTCTGACTAACCAAAATAAAAAATGAGTACGTAGTAAAAGAGTCACGCTTGCGGCGTATATACACAACGATATAGCGTTTATACTGACGTCAGACGTAACCCGCATCGTTGTGCGTGTCTCTTTAGAAGCTCAGGGATCGATCGGGTTTCTGTTATTTTCGTTAAGTGGAACTTGCGAGCGAGGATCTGCATTAAACTCGAAACGTATGGTGTATACAGATATCGTACATTTATAGCTATGCACACTCGGAAGGTCACGGGAAAAAAGCATTGTTGTTACGTTCGCTGGACAGGAAGACAGGAATTTAGCATTGGACTTTAGCCGGCGAGTGCGTGGAAAATAATGAACGATAAATGTTAGTTTTTTACAATCGTTTCTCGCGATTATTCGATTTCCGTTGGGATACGCAAAGCTAACTTTTGAACGAGACGGAAAGAGAGAGCGGATCAATGAAAAAGTATGTTTGATCTTTACTAACTGTTTTCTGTAGTGTAATTTATACGACGGATCGAATTATCTCGGTAGAACGAGTGCAAATAGATTTTCATTCGAGGAGAGATAAAAAAAGGCGCCCGGCGCACTCTTGACTATAATAGCAACAGAATTTATCGAGATTCTATCGAAACATTCAATTTGAATAAATCATCCGTAGAAAAAAAGTGCTGTATTTAAATCGGAATGTATATTTTGTATCGAAAGGCCAGATTTATCAACGAGCCGTTAATTTACGAGGCTCCACCACGCACTGAGAGAATACTGAATGAAACTACACAGAAGCAAAGGAGAAACTTCTTTCGAAGATCGAGACGCGCCGAGAGTAACTCAGGAAGCTTGTCTAGACCAGTTGGATGTTGTCCAACTCAATGCTTAGCCAAGAAATCAAAATTGATTTTCGCCAACGACCTATTCGAATGACATCGCAAAAATGCGTAACGTGCGATTAAGAAGAAATTCAGTATATATACTTCGAGAGACTCGTGCACACTTAATCTTACGCGGGAATAAACAAAAGGAAAATATTTTAACTATACGAGTTATAATTCGTACAAGTTTAATCGTGTACAAAGAGAATCGCGGATGAGACATACCAGTTTCTTTTTTCGAAAGGCAAATTTCGAGTTCGTAATATCTCTGCTTCTGATCTAGAAGAGCGAAGTTCGAGGATCTTATCAGACTCCGTGGACATTGTCGGTAAATATTGAACTCGGAATTTCTCTGCGTCTCTCTCGATCAATGTTATCTTAAAATTACAGTATTTCGTCTTCTGATTTATCGCTGTTTACAGTTTTGCTACAGTGTTAAATAGTCGAGAAAATAAAGATCTTAATTTGAAGGGCATTTTTTGGATACACTCGTGCTCGAAATTTTCTATACAAGTGATTAAAATTCATATTATAAAGTACATTTACATGAGGCGTCATGCATATACATTAAAAACGTCAAAATCGCTTCCCGTATTTTTATACATGAAAATCCAAACGGAATTTTTTAACATCCAACGCATGACGAGCATGTAAAAAGAATAAATGCTTTTCGACATTAACAAACCTCGGGACCAAAATAAAATGTACGCGATTCGTCACTGGTATCACAAAAGGAAGTTCAAATATATTATTCGCGACTCCTAATTAACGTCTATTTAAATAGTCTTTTCCCCTCTACTGAACGTCTCATCGGAAATCCACTCGCTATAACGAGCTTCTTATACGCAACGAAAAAAAGTGCGCAACACAGACCAAAGGGAAACTTGGCTCTGCTTTATAACGCAGCATCGATGTCGTTAACCCCGACTTATGTATATATATATTTCTCTTCAAACTCACAGACGTTGCCACAGTTTGTATATATTATAAAGATATATACATACCTCGTCGGTGCCCGGAGCGAGGTGATTGTCATATTAGAGCGAAAGAAAAAACTTAGGACCAGAAGAATTTTCGCGCTCTATAATGAGGCTCTCGTTGTTTTTTGCCGCCGTATATATAATACGCGGAATATATGTATGTACAGATATACATATAAATATATATATATGTACTTTCAACAAAGGTATAACGCCGCGAGACTACCTTTCGATTGCCGAGCGCGCGCGCGCGCGCGCTCGAGTCCGTTCGCGTACTTTCGTTCGAGCGTAAAATATTGACGACTTGATGATGTTTAATTGGATGAAATTGAACGCGAAACAATGAAACGACAAAAAAGACGTAACGGTAATCTGCGCGTATAACAATTAACGAATACAAAAAATATAATATCCTCACATTCACGTGTACCGCAAACTCTTCTCAGCAACGTCCGATGGCAACCCTTTAGCAACTCCTTCATTCAAGAATCTCTCGCACTTTCGACTGCGATGCTTTACATATTATACACGAAACGCACAATATACAATACGCTGAGTGACTCGCGCAACGCGAGACACACTGTATAGAACCAAAAAAGACGTGTGTGCGCTCGAGACAACGAGCGAGGAATAATAATAATATACGAGAAAGAGAGTGACAGAGAGAAAAAAACAAGGTGTGCGTGTGGCTCGCGCCGCGTCAGCGCATTGTACCTGCGCCGAGTCGTTCGCGTCACGTAAATTAGGCTAATATCGATTACGGACACATGCGCCGCCGAGAAAGCGCGTGCTACTGTGTGTGTATAGGTATACGTACGTATATATAAAATCGAATATAAAGACTGAACGAAGACGAGGAAAAAAGTATTGGGAAATTCACTGGCGCTTGAGACACAGCTGCGTGAATTTCTTGTATGTACATAATGCACAAGTCAAAGCAGCGCGAAATTTAATTCTTTTTTATTCATCCTTTCACCCCGATTTACGCGTTAAATTGTTCAAGATATACTTTTTGCACAAATGTTCTCAGTACTGTATTAAGAAACAAAATTATAAACAAAGCGAAAGGGAGAGAGAGAGGGAGAGAGAGAGGGAGAGAGAGAGAGAGAGAAAGAACAAATAGCAATTACGACTCTCTCAACAGATGTAATGCATAACATTAGAATTGGCTCGAGTCCCTCGATCTTCGTATCACGTGTATACGTACGTAAATTGAATATCGACACCTTCGTTTTAGAAAGTTTCAAAACTCGCGTGAATATATATACATCTAGAGTCGCGAGTACTGTGATCCGCGCGTGTGTCGCGGGTGCAACGCCCGTATCTTAGCTGTATACCTGTTGATTGCAAGTATATTAATGTATGTATACCTTCATTAGAGAGATCGAGAGACAAAGAGAGAGATAGAGAGAAAAAATAGGACGACTCGTTATCTTGCTCTTCTTGCACTCACTATTATATCCAACATTAGTCTATTGTTGGACTAATCTGTTTATTCTCAAAAATTATAAACACGTAAGATATTCTTCGGGTATTTCTCTGCGGCAAACAATGTAAAGTCATGTTGTACAGTACCATTTGAGAGACAGGCAAATTGACGTTTCAGAGAAATAGTTTAATATTTCTAAGCGAGGCGTAATTGCTCGCTCTGTCTAAGCTGTCGCGCGTAAAAGTATGCACATGTTTTGTTATTATGTGCGTCTATATAGCACTGCAAGTCGATGAATCATCGGCTATATATTCGCCCGAAAAGCAATTTAGATTTTTGCGCGTTTATTTTTTTGTTGTTTTTTTTTACTAAAAGTTGAATCGAATATTTCAGAGGACAATAATTTACGCTTGTCGCAGTAGAGCACAGCCAATAGACTTCTTTTGCACAGCCCTTTTTTCGACGTTGAAAATTTAATGACCCGAGAAAATTCCGTTAAAGGAGTAATTTTCACGATCTAGCTAAGCGACTATACGTAGCTGTATGTCTACTTATTTTAAAACGCATAGGGATGCTCTATCGATTTTATACTTTTAATTTTTTCTTTGAAGGTTAATTCCTTCCCACGAGGTCATTTTACTTATTTGCACAGGTATATTTATTTTACTTTTTAAATATCCGGTAATACACACGTGTGACGGTCTATTAATTGAGCATCTACTACTTAATTTACGTATAGTAAATTCTTTCACTTATAACTTATATACACACACACACATAAAGGAAAAGCAGTAGTCGTTATGCGTTTTCGAAGCTGATCAAAGTCACACTGCAAGTTCGCGTGTTGGAAAAAGCGCGTCCACGGGGTGGATCGATCGTGCTATATGAGGAAGCGCTTTAATTTTCATCAGGCTGAGTGGAGTAATCGTCAATTAGAACTGCTTGCTATTCGCTTCATTCTTTTTTCATAATGTAATCCGGTCTCTGTGAAATAGGTTTCTTCGTCGACGGAAATGAATATTAGAATACGTATTACGTGGAAAACTAAAATAGAATGTAATTTTTTAAATAAGTAAAAAAAGAACGTTTGATTCTTCCCAGAGGAATAGACCAATCCTTATCGCGTTCGCGTACACACGGAATAAAAATCTTCTAAAACTAATCGTTTCATATTTATACCTATGAATTATCGTCTCGTTGGAATAACCGGTTTCACCGAAATTCGTTCGAAGCACATGGCCTTACAGAATTTTGATCTTCCTCCAATATTGGATAATAATATCCTAGCTCGGACGCAAGCGAGTGATATCATATGATACAGCAATATCGAGGCCTTTACGGTTAAAAGCCACGTGGAAAACACGTGAGTTACTCCGAGAATAGTACACACGAACGCGACCGGTCTTTCGGAAATCGGTATGTATTATGTATGCATATATTGTACAGTAGGCGTAACATCAAATGGGATTTTTTTACACTCGCATCGTTTCTTCGATTATGCAAGTTAAAATGGTTTTTATTTAGGTCGCGAAAACTGTAAAAACTAATCGATTCATTATATTACAATAAATAAGTAAATAAACTATGGATAAGCATACAATACAGTAATTACCGATCTCTGTCAGTGTATAACGATTCGTTCGAATTATTCACGCAAGTAGTACACTTTTTGCATCACTCTCTGTTCTGTAAATAAAATGTACAGATATAGGCCTTCATCTTGATCAAGCGATGAGGTTCTCCCCACACATGCTTACGAAAGTTGCAAAACGCGATCGGTAATAAAAAATCGATCCTGTTATCGTCAGGTGTAAATAAATCGAGTTTCATCATCGCGTGAGTAGGAGAAAAAAAGGGTAATTAGACTCGCAAATCATCCGGCCGCTGTACTGCGCGTGTGCGCGCGCATTAAGGTTGCGAGAGATAAACGAGCGCCGTCGCAAAGTATGCGAGCTGTGAGCGCCGAGAGAAAAGGAGCACAAGTCGCGAACTGGCGCCAGGACGTCCGATTTTCGCGAGTAGCATCCCGGCGAGAGATCGGAACGAGAGCCTTTCTCGAATGTATTTATCGCGTCGAGAGACTTGTCGTTTTTTCACAGCTACATATTAATATTAATATTCTCGGTATGTAGCGAACCGATTTTGCGCTTCCAGTGATCGGTAATAATATACGCGAGGCTATGCTTGTAATTATGCTACTTGTGGAACAATCGAAAGTGTTACACGACGTTAAAAGCTATCTCGACGCAAAACATTTCAAAACCAACGAAACTCGATGACCTGATGGATTTACAGCCGACGCGTTAATGAAAATGTTTTCACGAGTAGAACGAACGCATACTTATATATTTACGGTCCTGCATGCATTGTCGGATATTGGTTTCGATGAAACTTTTCAGGAGTGAATTATGGATCGTTCACCGAAGCAGCCAAGCCAAAGAAGAGAAACGTGTCTGCACATTGAAAAAGGATTTTATAGTATGTACCAGCCGCGTGCTTAGTACGAAGCAACGGCAGAAGAAGAGGGATGAGCGCACAATTACGCGGTCTGCAAGCATATATAGCGCCTCGCTCTACGGGGAGAAAAATACGCGAATAAATTTCAAACTCCAGACTTGACATTGATTCGAATTCGAAGCGAAGGTAGAAGAGGCCTCGTCTCGATATAAATAATGCCTTTCTTGCATACCGATGTTCCATTGATTTTCTCGCGGCTTCGGCAACCGCGTATACCGATCTTACACGCGAGTTTTCCCAAGATGATCTCGCATCGATCTAAGAATAGACACCGGTCGTCGTTCAAGCCTACTTGTCGCTTTTTTCTCTCCTTACCTTTCCTTTCCTTCGACAAGCACGCAAGAATAAGAAAAAGGCGAGTTTGTACGGGGCAAAAACCGAGGCGCGACCGGTATATATCCCTTGCGCGCGCTTATTAGGCACGAGCCGTCTTTTCCTTTTTCGCGCGAGGAGATCCTCTTTTCTTCAACTGTTCCGACTAGTTATGTATGTGTGTGCGCGCGCTCGAGATATATATATATATATATATGAGCAGAGGAGAAATGGGCAAGCGTCATTTTGCTTTTGCTATGCTTACCGTTGACGACGACGACGTAGATGATAATGATAATGATGATGATCACGATGCCGGAGGATTGGAAAATATTTAGCGCGCGAGATCGTAACAGTTTTTGTACGATCTGGGTATATATATATAGAAGTTAATGTACAGCGGGGAAGATTTTATTACTTGTTAATTTTCTATTTATAGAACGGTTAATTCGTGGAACGATATAGGGAGTATATCATTTTGTACATATATTTTCTTGTAATTGCATTTATCTATAAATATTATTGAAATTAAACCCGGCATTTTGTTATATAAATCGAGCTGTAAACTTTCACTGCAAAGTAGACGAGTAGCCTTAATTCCGCAATTTTCGACACAGTAACGTATGCACAGCTAGACATTGAATTCAACCTGTTAATGGAGAAATTCTTTTTTAATTAATATTCAAGGTCTCTAGAAGTCGCTCTTGATCCTGTCGACGTAAGATTTTTTTCTCACAATCGTATACGTATTAGTATATATTTACTTTGGGATTAATTTTAACTTTGAACGGAACACCAAGCGATAACATTTGCATGCTGTAGTCGCTAAGTAATAAAACAATCACTCGTTAATCTCGAGCTAAAAAGGGTCACGTTGTTTCGGTAGACGTTTCTATATATGCGCACCACTGCATGTTGTGCTGATCAGACGAAATGCACCGCAAGTGTGTGTGTGTGAGAGAGAGAGAAATAGAGCTGACTTGACTGTATACATATACATTTTTTTAAATCACACCGTTTTCATTCACACAGCGTTGTAGTTTTTGCTGTCATTCACGCATACAAATAAACTCCTCGAAATTTCTACATCGATCGAACCAATAATCCACGCGAAAAAAATTACATAATCCTCTCAATGACCCCAGCAACGAAAAGACTTCCTCAAAGTCTCGAAGCATTTTGAATTCGCTTATTTATTGCCTACGAACGAACGGCCAGTAAACCAATCAAATCCATAAATTCCCGATAGTCTCGCCTGTATAGGCGAATCTCGTCTATCCCCTTCAATGCCGAGAGGAAAGAGACGAAAAGGCGAAGGAGAGAAACTGCGAAAAAGGGGATTGAGAGAAAGAGACTCTTACATACATCACGAGCAAGTGAAAGCACGCGGACGCACGTGACAGCTTTGAACGAGGAATCCGAAAACTTCCGGAATTCAGACGCAGCCGGATTCCCGATCGCGGCCTTGTCAATTCGGAAACGCGCTTGCTTCCGAAAGCTTCGAAATGGCGCAGTCGATTTTTCGATATTTTATTTTTCTTTAAAAATAGATACATTTTTATTTCGCATGACTAAACGACTGCACGGGAGATAAGGGATGCGTTGTTTTCAGCTTCACTTTGCATCAATCATTTTAACAAACGACAGTGTTTCTATTGAGTCATCGATGGTGGCTAAGTATTTTATCGCGTTGAAACAGTCATTGGAAGATGTATAAGTTAGTTTGATTGTTTTTTGTAAATTAAATCTGTGCGGATAAAAATGGATTCAATGCAAGTTATTCAATGTCGTTATATCTAATATAGAGAATGTTATTTAATTTACAATTGTAATTTATAAAAACGTATTGTTATGCAACTGTGTGTACACGCTTTGTAATTGTTGTAAAAAATTTGTTTACCTTCGAATTTAATTTTATACTAATCTTGATTAATATATTCAACTTAATCGTCTCAATGTTGATGTATGTACTACACGTATATACTACACGTATATAATATGTATTTAAAATATTAAGACATAGATTATGTATATGAAAGAATCTAGCGACAGCTGACATTTTTTCCGATTAAAGCTTGTAACGTATAATTTATTATGTCTTTACTCAATGATGGAAGCCTGAAGTCTATCTGAAGTTATAGACTATACTTACATGAAAAGACTGAAATGATTTTATAGATTTATTAATCCGATTTTCTTTAAATAGGATATACTACTTTTGTCGTGCCCTATTTTAACTTTAAATTCAGTGAACCAAATGCTTAATCTTAGATTATCAAGCAAATATAAAATATTATTGAATAAAGAAACCGATCGTAATTTAATAATCCAATCTTTTTCTCGAAGTTATACATTTTATTTAAATTAATTTTTTTATTCAATATTTTTCTCTTATATTTATCAAGAATTTTGTTCTACTTTTGCAATTATCCAAAGTCATAAATCATTGAGTATTTTTATCACAATATCATTTATTTATTCATTGAATCGTCAATGACAATTTTAGTTTAATCACAAAAGGAAATCCTTACGATGCTGGTAGCACTAGCCTGACATAATTTATTGTTTAGACTTACTTAAACTAAATAACTTTGTGTAATAGTTTTGCAATGACGTTTGATCACTGAAATGAATTTAGTCGAATTGAAAAAGTACGCAAAACTATAAACATCGGACTTGAAATTTCTCTTCGAAAACTTTAACATCGGCGCACAGTCTTACAAGGCTGAATAAAATTATCCTCAAATACCATTTTGAAACTTTCCAATATGTAAAAATCGACTCTAAAATCGGCAAAGTATACCGATCACTTCGTCTCGGCCGAGTAGAAAATGGGCGCATAATAAAAAAAATTCACTAAAACCAGACAATTATGTAGACAGCAAAGAAGATCAACTCGAATAGAGATATCACTCACGTTGTAGAAGTGAATCCGAACCCGATACGGTTCGCTACCGATCTCCGCCGTGCGTCGTTTTCGTTCCGTGTCTCTTCCTTCTAAAAGTTCTCCGATCCGCAAGCAACCCCCTTTGGAACTCACAGTAAAAGCGCTAAACACTTGCACGAACAAAATTGAACCGACAATCTTTTAATCCATAGAAAAATCGTGAATATCCGATTTTCTTTGCCGATTTTCCGGGAAAATCGGCAGTAGAATCCTTATTGTTATCACGTGAAAGACGTGACGCAAAAAAATCGGCACCTCTCTCGCTCTTCTGCGCACGTCCGAACGAAACGAGGGTTCGGCAACAACTGGCGAACGCGCGAGCGAGCGAGCCGATCGGTACTGCGGCCAATAATCTCTTGTCGTCGACAAGTGTACTTGTGTTCGTGCGACTGGCTCTCTTCGGCCGTGTGCGCACTGTATAACTGGCTGCGGCGGAGGCACACGCGCGTAGTTTCTTGGCTCAGCCGGGCACACTCTCTTGCTCGGGCCGCGCGCGATACGACTCTGCGCTGCCAAAGCATCCACATCCACAACTATACTCCCTGCTGCCCCCTTCTCTTTTCTGCATCTCTACGTTTTACCTCTCTGTCTGTCACGGACCGGTTGTCTCTTTCCCTCTCGTACTTACTCTCTTGCGATCGACCTGTGTACGCGATATGCTTTTCGAGCGCCGATTTTGAAAAAAAATTTTTTTTCCTCTTACGATCTTCTGCGGCTATGATCGATCGATAGGGGTAATTTTTTCCGTGATCAGCTTTCGGCTTTCAAGATAAGAATCGTTTTTAATAGACCGCCTCTAAGGATTTTGATTTCGAGTTCAAGGATAAGTGTCTATACATGTTAGAATCGCGTACTGCGAAGAATCGGGTATTTTTTTTAAAACGAACTTATTTTTAGAATTTAAAAACTAATTATTATTGATGCAAAAATCGATAAATCGGAAGACGTTAACTATAATTTGTTTATTGAAATTCAATAATTTTGCATACTATTGTTTCGTATACACTTTGTTTCATGAGTTACGTAAGGTGACATAATGATACCGTTAACTTCATTTTTTTAAATTACACATTTACTTTTGTCTAACTAAACTATAATTGGGCTTGTAAAACATGCTGTTCGCCTTCTAGTTAAAAGAATAATTTTTTTCATCCGTGTAATTTCAGCAGACGTAATAAAATTATAAAAATGCGTTCGTTCAGCTTCTTTCTATCTTTCAAGTCGAATGTTTTATTTACATTCCATATTGACACAAGATAAAATGTAAATTTTTATGTACTCATGAACTGAAGTATGTTGTGCTTGAAATTCAATTCCATCATTAAGTAATTTTTCCACTACTTCTATTATCGTAATTCCCGTTTTTATTTTACTATGTAAACTATTTATCTCCTCTATATAGTTGACGACACGGCATTGATATGCATCTGGCTTCTCTCTAAGTTTTTGCTTTCTTATTAATTTTTCTGACATTTGCTGAAGAAACATATATATATATGTATGAGATAAAAAAGCGATGCACATGGCATGCACTAAAGAATAAGTCATCAACATTGTGACCGTGACACAAACTAAAGAATGAAACTTGACTAATTAGGAGTCCGTTCAGACATGTAAGAAAATTAACAATTGCTAAAATGCGATTCTCGACTGCAATCGATATGTAATATTTCATTTACAGAATTTAAATTGTAACGTGTTTTCATTACAGCTAAGTGTCTATTTACAATTGTATTTCAAATGACGTTCGTGATTTATCATAATTTCAAAGACTCGATGAACGTAGTACCACGCGAATCTGTGCAGGTTAAGACTAATATTGTTGTGAATCGGTGAAATGGTTTGATGCAATGGAAAATTATAAATGAGTAATACAGAATGCAAATATACAAATGCGCGACGACAGTTTTTAAGGTATCGCGTCGAATGACGTCACGAGTAACGCAGGACGATAACCATCAGATGCCTATTTTCCTTGATTTTACGATTTCGCTTATCGCTTCAAGGCACTCTTATTGTTATGTAACGACTAGTTAAGCTCGGACAGAGCCAGGCTGTACAGAATTAGGGAAGTATATGTCTGTTTTGAAAAAAGTATTTTTTTTTGTTCTCAACGTTTTTATGATACAAGCTGCAGATACTTTGATTACAAACTCGTCTAATGTAAAACGTAAAATATTTAAATATGTTTCTCGAGCTATTTAAGAATCAGAAACGACAGCCAGAATAATTATACATGAACAAAAAAATGTATACGATCATTCGTAGAAAAATAACAGACAATGTAATCCTCTCTCCTCTCTATTACTTTTAAAAGAATATTGTGGTCAGATCAGATATGTCGATATTCATAATTTGAGTCTAGTTTTCGAAATATATCAATCGCTATATCAACAAACGTATCGCTCGTGAACTCGCATTGTAAGTACGCGTCGTGTAGTGAAACAGCTTAACCTTCCCATTGTGTCGGATGTTTGGCGTCATGAGAAATTAATTCCAACAATGAGTTATATAATTAAACACTACCAACACACCATGCCGAAATGTTTGTTTTTCTTTTTTCTCTTCATTATATATTCATTCTCGAATCCGCACTCTGTTCAAATAAAACAATGATTCAACAATTTATCGGCGGAAGCAGGAAATATTCATAAATGGATAAGTGCTTTTGCGCGAAGTCGTAATTTTTGGAAGAGAAACTTTTTACAACTTTTCCGCGCTTTCCGAATCCCCAAAACTTTTGCACGAAAAATCTCGGATTCTTTTTTTTTTCACGCAATAGCATGCGTTCTTACAGCAAAGTTACTTATTGTGCAAGTTACTCGACGTAGAATCGAAATACTGCAGGTGTGCATTACGCTTTCTGGGAAAGCCAGCAGTTTGACTTGACTAACATGGTTTACTTTTCATACACACTGAACTTTATACATACGTAAGTGAGGTATATAACGCACGATGCACACGTTCTGTACAACACAACTTATGGCATTGTTTGCTTTAATAGGAGTCTACTCTGCCTATTATTGTTGTGAAAAATAATAATGAAGTCTAAATCATTCCTCAACATCGTTCTACGCACACTCGACAGGTATTTTAACAGCGCGCGTTACATTAACTTAGCGAATTTGAAATTTTATCAACTACCCGCAGCGGCAAAAAAATGAAAAACTCCCTGTTAAAAGTTCTGAACGCTCGTAAGTAAAGGGGGAAATCGTGCTCGCCTTTTTAAAATTCATCTCACGACAAGATCCTATCTCTCTAGAAACTCAAACCAAAACAGGAACTAATCCTCCCATACTCCCCGAATATTCTATTCATATTCTAGAAACTCCATTATAGCGACTCTCCTCTACTCGGTCCTTTCTAAAAGCTAAAAAAACAGCCCTACTCTCCAACAAAGCAATCAAGCAGCCCGCCATCTTCCCAGACTTTCGCCTTTTGCGAGAGGATTATCTCCTTCTTCGACTGTTCTCTCTCTCTCTCTCTCTCTCAAGTTCTTCGAAGCGATGCATGTGCCGCTGCGATAATACTTTGCGACCGACCGCAAAGCCCTTATCTTCGGGAGGCAAAGCTCTCTGTTCAAACAATGCCTCGCGCAAAAGTACGGTACTCTCCGAGCTACTTTGATAATTGCTACGAGCCGTTTTTCCAGAGGTGATAAGCGATCGAGGAAACAGAGTTGAGCTTTTAAGTGTGCTCTACGCGCTTATGATGTTTTCGATGGGTCTATAGTCTCACCCAAGTCTCTGGTCTTTTAACGAAGTTGGAAAGTGCGCGCGTCGGCTCGCGGTATTATTGGCTTCGGTCTGAGGCTCTCCTGTACACGCTGGAGAGTTGTAAAGGTTCATTGAAGTGGTTATTGCGAGCTGAGCAATTTAATTTTCGGTCTGGAGACTATATAGAGCTTTGCGAGGAAAGTAGTTTCACGCGGCACCGGCGCACGGTTACTGCAATCGCGATAACGTTCTTATATACATATATACATAGGCATGTATATATATATATACGTATATACATACACAATTGCACATACGTTTTGGGCATATTCAAAGTACGTCTATGAATTTCGAGTGTAAATCTTCGGGCTAATTACTTCCTGAAAGTTGAGCCCTACAACGTCGACGAGCATCTGCGAACTGCAACGACCGGAACCGGTCTTTTTATTTAAGTATTTGCACATATAAGAATACGAGAGGAGAAAACAGAAATGTGCAATCTTAAAATCACTGCACGAAGCGCTAAATTGTATATAAAAGCAATGTGCGAAAATGGAGACTGCACCCGACTTGCGAAGGGCGAATCGCCAAGTTCTACCTCGTACAATTGACACACATTTCGATTGTTAGTTGTTCGTGCACTTGACTCACTTGAGTCTTCTTTGAAAATTCAAGGGTAATCGAACTCTCCGCGCGCGCGTCAGGATAATGAATTGATGCGCGCGTCAAGGCCGCGCTCGGCCTTGCTACGAGGCTCGAAAGTTCTTGATCGAGTTTCGCGCGAGGTGTGATCGTATGGGTAAGTTAAGGGCAGCTATCGAAGGTTTTTAATTACCCTTGTCGGGCTGCGTTCGAAATACCCAAGTAAACATGCCTCTCTCACTGGGAAGCATAGCTATTCGTCCAATAATATTTAGCACAAGGTGCGTCAGTTGAAAGATTTATAATATTTTCGACTTCGCGCGAAGATTAATTACCGTCGGCTCTGGGCGTTGTACGTTTCACCTCCTAACAAACAAAAACGAGTAATAAAAGCGCTCTACTCGTGTTATTAAACTTATGCAAATGCATACGTGTACACTGTACACATACATAGCACACATACATCAGAAACGCATTTCGGGCAGAGAGCGACGACGCCAACCTGCAGGAATGACTTTCTCGTTTCTTTTGATCATCGCTTTTTACAATAAGTACGACGAACGAATTCCCAAATGGCAAAAGCAGAGCCGATATACTCTCCTGTGTAAACAACGAATGCTTATGTATTTTTTGTCTCGAGGAAAGCTAAAGCGTCACATAGCGTCAGAATCTCGTCGTCGAGAGCGTCTAAAGATTTTAACATCAGCGGGGAACTTCCAACTACAACCTCCTCGTTATATAGGCATCAACGAGAGAGTAGTATGTCAGGAGAATATTGTAAAAGGCCTCGCGTTCCGTAATGCCTTTGTGATGTAACGTTGCATGGCTGTGCGCGAGCTAGAGACGAACGCGATTTCCCGCGACGAATTCAGAATTTCTGTATATATATATATGTACTGGAAACGAAAATTTAATTAACGGGAAAGCAAGACGTTACTGTGACGGTATGCAACATTTTCAAGGACCTATAATGCGCATGTGTTTTTCTTCGAAGGAAAATTTGATTTTTTTTTTTTAAGTTTTATATGCGCACACATGTGTAAATAGAGTGCTCGCTTTGCTGGGTTATTATATCGTAATCCTCGGATGGAGCTTAATGTTATCCTTTTGCTCGATGAATAACGAACAGCGGTTTACCAGCTAAATGTACAGTAGCTTACCTCGGAATGATCCCAAGAGTATTAAATTGTATCTGCTACAGTCGTAAAACGTAACGCGGTTGGCTCGACAACAGATTGGGCGTTTTATTTCTTTACAATTAACGATTAAATCGGTACGTTCTTTTTTATCTGATTGATCAAACAATGTAAGTTATCGTACGGGGAGTGACGTGAAATTTCGTCGCTAAATAATCGTTTTTGTTGTTATTGAATATTATTATTCTTTAATTACTGTATTCTGTATTATTTGCCGTAATATATTTTAATTATAGTGTATATATAATTATAAGCAATCCTAGTTATAATCCATTGTTTCATAATAGCTCATAATTAACTTAGCATTCAATTTGAAACAAACGAGCGAACGAAGAAGACATCGTGAAAATTATTGTATACACAGAAGTTGTACAAGCAGCCACTCCGTAGAACAAGCGTGTCTGTCAAAATAAGTTTTAATTTTTCGAGTCTGAATTATAACTCATGTTTGATGTTCTACAGATTGGCCACTTGAGGAAACAGTTGTTCTTGAAAAGTGGACAAAAAACTGTCGCGTTGTAGCATAAAAAATTGAAACATTCGTTGCTGCACTTGTTTAGCATTGAGTTAATTGTTTCCACGAACGTCAATGTGTAGAGGTATTGTTTACACTGATACGAAAATCAACTTTTAAATTTCGCGAGATAAACGAATTTTTCTCCGTCAAAATAGAATTCAATTTATCGTTAATAATAAATTTATCGCTTCATTTTGTACAGCAATATTTACGGAGTAAATGATTTCAGATCGGCGTTCTCTATTTGTGTGCAATAACCGTTTGCGACTGAACAAACTTTTCAAAAAATTTGGAACGCTTAAATAAATAAGTACGTAAATAAATAAATATATATGCAAACAAATAAACTGTTTGCAATTTCGCTAAACGAATAAAAAAAATCGACCACCGAAGCATCGAATACATTAAAGCTCATACCACATATATGCATACAATATACATATATTAATCGTACTATCCACGCACAAATGATTACGAATCCAGAATTCCAATAACTTTCGCTAAATTATTGTCTCTAATCGTGCGAGAAACACTGCCCATTTACGCGAAATAATTGCAATTTCCATTTGCTTCACTGCCGATTGATTGAAATTGACGTTTGATATAAACGCCACACTTTTGTTGCAGAGGGGATCAATTGCGAAAGCTTAGCAGAGCCTTCGACGAGAGAGGCTTTTGACATAATCTATTGCGAGGGGTGCGTTTGACACTCGGCTGTCGATATCGAACACGTACTGTTATTTATCTCTAGCTATTGAATTGTGCATTGTGTATAGAATTTCAAGACTATACATGTATATAAATGCTTGGAGTTACATATATATATTAGGTACCTAATAATGAGCTGGAAGCGATTAATTTCCCTAATGTACAACGCAATCGAAAGAACCTTAATTACCTATAGCGAAGGCATTAAATTTCCTAAACATCTGCAGGTTCGGCGTTTTTAATTTCTGTATACAGAGATAAATATTATAGACGCCAGCGATAATGAGTTTACTTCGATGCACACGCAAATTTTCAGTCTATTTTTAACAAAAATACCCGCACACAATAGAGCGCGTGCTTAGTTTACGTAAACAGGATTTCGAATAACTCGATTCGACTTGCAGCGTGTAATCGGAGACTCCGTTCCCCTCGACTTTGTTATACAAGGAATTCCGTTACACTGTAACGCACACAACGCATCCACGATGCACAAGAAATTACGGGGAATACATCATACCCTTATAACTAAATTTGAAAAAAAATCTTGTTTCGAGCGGCTGTAATGTACATTGTGCACCGTATTATTGCATTATGTACGCGACTCGCGCAAGCTCTGGATTTTAGCGACGTTTACCTCCGCAAACACAAAAGCATCTCAAATCGCGTTATTCGCAAGGAAACGCAAGAAACATCACTGCAAACAACAACACCGACAAATCCTTGTAAATTACTGGCAAATCCAAAATTTACTTCCCAGCGAGACACGCATGTAAGTCGTTGCCTTAAAGCTCGGTGCGTCTCGCGACGCCTCGCGGAGTTACTCCGTTCTTCGCACGCTTTAATCGATTCGCGAAAAAGCGAGGGGGATCCTCGCTCGCGCGCTTGGGACAAGGTCGGTACGCTCCACTTTCGTGAACGACATGGCAAACAGTCGAGGCGTGAGAGGGAAAACGCGCCAGGCGCCGCAGACGCACTTGATATGCGAAATTCGTGGAAAATTGTCTTTTCGAGATGCGCCAAGGAAAAGTACTGGGACTATTTTTTCTTTTTCTTTTGTTCTTTTTTTCTTTTTTTTGAGTGAACGCTAGTTCGTGGGGTATATGCAGTTTTGCTTTAGAATTCGAATGGTGTATTGGCGTATAAAAATGAACGTCCGTAATCTAATAACTGTTATAGTGCACCTGCAGCGAAATCTAAGGTAAACGGGAAATAGAGAGATAGAGAGAGAGAAAAAACATTCATAATGCAAATACAGCTCATCAGGCTGACGTCAGTGTATTAAATCATGTGAACTGCAATGAGTGACGTCAGAATGCACGTATGGCTGATGTAAACTTTCAAAGTCACGAGTGCGAGAAAAAACAAGATTTTTGTTGCGGATGCGTTTACCGTGTAATAGGGAAAATAGTGGAAAACCCGCTGGGAGAGAAATTTGGTGAGATAATATATGAAAATGCATCCTTATTAGCAAAAATTAAACAGCGCGTAAATCATTTATTCTCAGACCACAATGTGCGAATCTCAACATTCATCATACTCCGCTATATATGGTAACATCCATCCGCAGCTGAATGCACGTACACGAAATACATGCGTTTTCGTCGTCGTCATTATTCCGACGTACAATAAATCGACCTCGGAAAGCCCGAAATGATTGTTTTAATCCGCTTGGAGAGCAATTACACATCGTCGTATCGTATAATATATACGTAAGAAGACGCGACAATGAAAATGGCTATACGTATATATTTCACGTCGCGTGTATACCAGGGAATTTCTAGAAAGAGTTAGAACATCAAGAGACGAATAATTATGCAATCGTGACATTACGTAAATCAAGAGAATGGTTGACACTTCGTGACACCTTTAGCACCGATCTAGAGCCCCTCGTGTCTCGGTGTAGTCCTGGATTACAGTATGTACAGCGATTCTGATATATATACGTCGTTGAAGCTATTATCGATCGTATGCCATCGCGAATGCGAGGAGTATATATTTCATCTCGCGTGAACAAATTTTTCATTTTTATTTTGGGATTGAAAATACCATGCGCCGTTTAGTTTCAGTTTAAATAGCTGCCAGAAAAACACACGACGTTATCGATCGATTTATACAATATATATCACTTCCGAAATATATTGTTAAAATAGCCCCATAAATAAGGCTGTAAAATAGGTTGAATCGCAAAAAAATAAAAGCATTCGTCAGCTATCTCAATTAACTAGTTAAATACATCTCCTTCATTCCACCTAATCCCTCCTCCAACATTCCTCATCGGACGGGTTCGCAGAATGATCCCAGGGAGCCCTAAAGCCAATTGTCACTCCTCTTCGCTAAGATTTAGAGTTTAAGCAGCATTATCCTGCCGCGGCTTACACCTGAAATTCATCCCGACAGGTAAAAACCACAGAGGTATATATAGGGCGAGCGTAATTTATTATACGCCCAGTACGAGAAGAGAAGAGTAAGCGAAAGAGAGAGAGGGAGAGAGAGAGAGAGAGAGAGAGAGAGAGAGAGAGAGGCGAGGCACGTCGTGACGTGAAAGAAACCGCAGGAAAGGGGGATAAGTCGCCGACGAGATTCGTGGGTGTAAGCCCGAACAATGAGAAAAAAATTAACGCGAACCTGGCTACTTTCTTTCGTCGGTATAATGAGAACGCGCGACGTTGAAATTGCGGTTTGCGAGGATTTTCTTGGGAAGAGCAGTAGAGAAAGGGACATCTCGGTGCGCGTTTGCGCGACGGACGAGAGATTTGTCCAAGACAAGTTGGAAGGGGACGAAAGAGGTTTTTATATCTACGCGCGCGCTTGGCTTACAGCTATGTTTCTTATATATAGTTTTAGCTTTCAAAATTTAATACTTGTATTTAAATCTTAGCTTAATCGAACTAAACAGTCGTTATGTCGCATTGAAAATTGTCCCGACGCTGGAAGCGAAATTACGAGAAGGAATTTAAAAGCTATTTCATTTCCGAGAGAAAATTAGTATATATTTTCATGAAATTTCCCTTCGACATATTTGAAATAGCTCGGGCATTGACGCGGTATTTTCATATAAAACACTCTCGAGTACCTTACGTATACACGGGCCTAGACCCAGAGATATTATAAAGCCGCTGAGTGCATCGTAAATTGCATCATGAGTCAGATGTACTCTCTTTCTCTCCGTCGACGTCATCTCTTTTGGAAACATTCGACGCCCGACGCGACGACAGTCTCGGGAGAGAAAGAGAGAGGCAGGTGTATAGAACATCGCGCGACTCGCAGCCAAATATTTAAACAAACACAAATCTTGTACGTTTCATAAATTTTCCTTGACCATGATCTATAGCAGACAAATTAGCAAAATATATACATTCGTTCGGTGTAATGTATTCATGAAGCGGAAAACGCGATAACGCGTTCACTGCACGCATGGTTGGTCCGAAATATTGCTCTATATATGTACGACTACATAGGCCGTAGAGTCCACGATGAAGGAGAAAAAAAAAGTTTTCGCTACTGGAGAAACACGACTGCGTGGCACTCGATGTGTGCGTCTGACACGCAATCAGAGCCCTGCGACTGACGTTGATGAAAATTTATTATCGAATGTAAAATAGGTGGGCGTCAGCAGTGGCGCACAGAGCGTACTGTATCTACGCGAAATAATTTTTTACCCGAAACTGCGGAGAGCTTGATAATTTTTTTAACGACTTCTTTCAAGCGCTCGTTTCTCAACTCGAGAATTTATCATTTATGTGAAACTTCATACGTCAAACCAAGTTCTTATCGTTGTTATCTCGATGAAAACACATTTCACGGATCGGATGCTAACGAAACTCAAAGGATTTGGAGTTTCCATTTCGGATATACAGCTATATACAATAAAAGATAAATAGAGGACATTCTCAGTATGGCGAATCAAATCTGCCTGAGCAAACTCTCCGCACAACAAACATCAATCCACGTCTTCTTTTCAATCCGCGCACAATGACGTACAATGGAAATCGCTATACGCTATCATCGCATCTCTATCGTTTGCTTCCTCTCATCTAAATACACCATGACGTATAGTGTGTATTTGACCAACACTCGAAAGGAGCGAGTCAGCTTGTATTGACAAAATAAGTTTATCCGGAACGTTCGCGTCTAATTATCGCGACCGTATAATACAAGCCAAATATTTAGATCTTCCCCGACGTTTACCGATCTCCTTCGCGACTTTCTTCGCTGCTTGTAAGGAACATGTTTCACTACTGGCGAATTCGTTTTCAATATAAGAAGCGACGGATCTTCCTCGCTATGTCTATAAATATAGTTTTAGTACCGAAGCATCGGCTATCGTTAAAAAAATATTAACATTTTTTTTCCTTTCCATTTATTCTAATTTTCTGGCGTTGATTTACACATAGATAACCGGTTACTATGGAGTTACGGTGGGATAAAATAAAAAATGGTTCAATAACAGTTCTCAGTGCCTATATATATAATTATGTTAAATTGCAAATGAATTTTTATTAAAAAGAATTCAATGAATCGCGATCGTATCGCTTGTGTTTTTGTAAAGTTTTCATAATAAGTAAGTCAACAGTCAGGTTCATGAATATAGATTAAAATCCCAATCTGACTTAGTTAATGTCTTGGAAGCTATATAATACAACGCCGTCTCGTGCTTACTCTCTTATGCTAAACGTGAGAAACGTTAGACAAAATAGACAGAATGTACGTTTCAATATCGAGCAGAGCATTTACTATTTTTCGAGGCCATTTTTATCCTTCAAATTTCTATCAGGAAAGTGTTCGACGAGAAAAACAATCTTATTTCCTCCATTCAGCACCCGCTGCTAGCACATTTCCTAAATAATGTCTGTATATATGTAGCTAAAATATCGCACGTATTTTCTATCTCCAGTAGGAGCGACTCACGCGAACGCCATTCATCTCCGGCGCAATCGAGAAAAAAAATCTATCGCACGGAAAAAAGAACTCGGCGCAGAGGAGCACAATGGGACGGCATAACCGGCGTATCCGATTCATCTCAATGAAAACGATCCTCCTCGTATAAACACACGCGATACACGTACGTGTGTGTATGTACCGATCAAAATCAGCGAATGAAAAATCGCCGTAGTAGTCGGCCGATAATTTCGGGAAATCCCTTGCTCGATTCGAATCGGCGGTAGTAGACGTATGAGTATGTGTAGACTCGCTAACGACTCGACGAGCACATCCGGCTTCCGCGGACGAGAGCTCAGCGTATACATTGCGTAAGCCGATCTCTTCCGCGACGGCGACGTCGGCGCGTTTGATCATGGAAAATCCGAAGATGATATGCGAGAGGAAGAAAATTATTTTGGCACGTGCGGCAAAACTTTTTTTACCCGTACATCCAACGGGAAAGCGCAATGGTTTTTCTTTTCGAGCTTGCGGTTAGAAATCGATTATTAAGTAATGTTATGTATACGTATACTGCATACGGCAGGTAACGAACATTTTCTCTCGACACTCAACACTTATCGTATTATCGTAAAGAATAAATGAAAGTTGTCTGAACGTACAAAAATGATAGTACATACAGATAACATACAGATGTGAAATAAAAAACGATGATGCGTGACGAGGGTTGCACTCGCATCTCTCTATCTCGACTATAAAAAAGTTTCGCTCAATTAGAAGTAGCTTCGTCTCCCTTGTTGCACAATGTACCATTATTACTTCATTGGGACATACACGTGGGTTAGTAATATCGGAGTAGTGGAAAAAATTTGTGTATTGTCATGTAAAATAAAGACCGTTACACTTCATACTACATGTCGAATGCGCTCGAATGAGTTGTACATGGCACATCAAAAGCCAGTTGAGAATAACTGCTTAGTACTTCCGGCTATTGCTCAAATTGCCAAATTTCCTGCAATTTATTCCCTGCTTCCTGTGTACTGCTCAACAATCGCCTAACTCGCGATTCTCTGCAAATTTATAGTGGCAATCCTTTTATGATAATCCGCTGTTCGCTTCATCTCATTGTGATATTCTCTCTTATTCTCTCTCTCTCTCACACACACACACACACACTCTCTCTCTCTCTGAACTTGCAGCCGAATTTCTGAATTGTTCATAACATCATTTGGCTTTTGATTTGTGGACATCAGTTTCAATAGTATCGTATGCATATTTCATAACCCGAAGAGAGCTTCGCACCGATGTTTACTCCAATTATTCAAGTACAGAACTGACATAACAACCGACTAGTCGCACAGTTATTTCAGCAAATCGATGCAAATTAAATGCTCGTCATACTTTTTATCTGTCGAGACACAGCGTTAATCTTCATTGTTCCACGGGTTTTATACGCGCATGTGCAGAAGCTATGTCTCTAATAATAAAAAATTCTCCCAACCATAACAAACATGATAAAACGAACACAAAAGGATAGAAAAGAGAAAAAATTGCAATTGTCACACTGCGCGATATAAATAAATCGTCCGTTATGAGCGATTGTAACAAAATCGGCTCGATACGCAACATTTTTCTGGCGCGAAGTTACCCCCTTTTAAAGAAAGATTTCACAAGAGCGACCTTGCGCTTCGTCGCTCGCGCACCGCAGATCGTCTAACCATAAACCGACTCGACCTTCGGATCGTAATCTCATAACTTCAGGTGTATAATACTCCTCCCGCAATTATCGACGCAGGAAACGCAGCGTAACGGACTTTTTAGCGCCGACGTTTTTCCGTGAACTTGTATCGCTAAGCGAACAAATGTATGTCTAATAATGCACAAAGCGTTGGAAATTATCGTGTACGTTTTGCGTGTATGCAGTGAAATCAAGACAAGGGACGTATACGCACGAGAACGAATTGTGCATAATATGCATATTACACGTTACTCGGGGGAGTTTGAGTGACGATGCGTCACGAATACGTCGAGTTAGAGATAAAAAGAGGTTTATGACGTATGTCAAGTTAAGTCGATCAACGGTTTAATATTACAGAATAGGTATATACACGTAAGTATGCGAAGTTTATAATTGTTAATTGCCGCTTAAGCGTCTCGATTTGTGAGCCATTGAAAAGGGCCTTTAAAAAGAGAAAGACTCTCCTGTATAGAATACCAATCAAAAGGTACAGACTGTATACACTTTGTTTTCATCAGCTCACTTTCCTCGACTCCGACGGGCAAACATCCGACGAAAGCACTACGCGCAAGTGTAAACTTCCTTAATTCAATGACCATTAAGAATATGAGCAAACATCGTTGGATCATAATGACATAACCGACCGAATGAACAAACAGCGCAAATGCGCGCGCGATAAACTTTATACACGTATATAGAGAGAAACACGTACTTATATACACGCACACAGAAGAGAGAGCCGACGATAAAAAGCGCTACGGTACACTGGACGTCAAATGCGTCTCAGCTGATCATCGCCGCCGGGGGCACTCAGCTTTCAGTGAAATTGACACTATTTTTATCGGTGCGATCGTAAAACGCGGAAGCGATTCAATCTTATGCGGACCTGCTGTCCCGGCGCGTGAGCGGAGTTCGCGACGCATGTCCGGCCAAGGCTTTCCAAATTATTGGAAAACGATTCGCGAGCTTTTGACATTCCTTTTCTCAGCTTTTTTACGAGGTTTTATTGCAGGAAGAAGTGCAGCGGCCTGCCGTGCTTTGTGTCAAGATCGACTTTCTCGAGGTCGTATACGCATCTACATACGTATACGCTGCATATACAGCAATACATAGCTATACATTAGACAAGGTAATTTGGATTTTGAAGAATTATTGGAGTTTCGAGTATACAATCTTGTATGTCGGTGTATTAAAACAAACAAATCAATGTGTCAGTTCTGTTGATTTTTTTATCAAAGTTTATGCCTGAATCGTAGTTGGAGAATTTCACATTATATAGTACAATAATAATAATTTATAACCAACCGGTTACAGTTACTGCAATTACGTAATGTTACATGTTATATTTTTCTTCATTCAATAAAATAAATAATTTATAACGCAATAAAATCGGTTATTTATGCAAGGAATTCATGATGAACGGATATCAAATTTGATGTAGTTAACATTGAAATAAAAATAATAAATTTACCTACTGTTTTGGAGAAACTTGGAAATCTTGAATATTCGTCGACATACCGTCAGCGCAACGAGTTCTTTTGAGTAAAACCGCCGAAAACAGAAACAATCCGAGGACCTATTTATTTTCATACGCATAAGCACGTATACGTGCAATGATTTCGTCAACGTATTGTAAATACACCTAATTTGCATGTACTAAGAAAGTCGCTATGTAAACTGCGTGCATACACGCACAAAAAGTAACCGACGACGATTCACGACATGCTCTCTGCTGATAAAAAAAAATCGGAGACGAATCCCAGCCTCCGTTTTATTTCTTGATTTTATTCATGTTTTCGGTTTAATATACTCTGCTAACCTTGGCCTTGGCCTAAAGAGACTACGAGACGAACTTGAGATCGAAGATCATTTCTAAAACGCGCATTTTCGAAGACATGCATAATGAAAGCGTTTTTTACCTTATCGGGTCAGGTCATTAATTATTTCGGCTTATAAAAACGGTAGAGATCGTAAATAGTTTTTCTGAGATGCCGAATTTTCGGCGAATCACCGACACCAGAAAGAGAGATTAACTGTGGATACAATAATATCGCCAATGAATACGTAATGAATTGATTGGGGATCAGCGTGAAACTCGAAAGGTCAGGAGGTTCTAGGATGGATTAATTTATTCCTTTACACAAATACACGTATACAGAGACGGCGAAGAAAGTACGAATAATAGTGATGTATCGTCGGAGTTCAATAAGCTCCATTTATATGAAGTGGTGAAGAGAAAGGGAGAGGAAATGAAATTTCGCAAAGTTTTATTAAACTCGTTATTGTGCAAGGATTCTTTAAACTTGTATAGAATAAGAAATATTTGTAATAACTAAGCGATGAATCAATGTACATCATCATGCGAAAAAATTCTATCAAAAAGTAAGCAGAAAGTCGTGTTCTATCAGCCTTTCAGCATTCGCGCCGGAGAGCGACAGGAGATATCTTTCTCAATTAACGAGAAATTTTTCTTGACAGCTGGAACGGTAACAGAAGTTACGACTTTCTGAGAGAAATTTCGTATTATTGGAAATATGCCAGAGCGTATCAGAAATACCTATGAACCAATCGCATCGTTTGCAATTTAATTAAGACTTATAACTTTTCAAGTGTCAAGAAATGGAGTAAATTTTGTTGTAGCTATTCAATTGATTTTTAATAAAACGAAACAAAGAAATTGCGCCGAAAAAGCTCCATTCCGATCGCCGTGAATATTTTGTTATTCAAATATTTTCCGTCGTATTTACGAGGTACGAAAAATATTTGTGTGCATATTCGACCACGATATCTGCTGCAAGTTTGAAAGATAAAATAAACTGGCACATCGAAACACAAATTCCTATAGCTGTTCTTAGCAGTGAGGACAAGTAAACTCCCGAACAAAATAACGTCGCGAACGTTCTATCTTAAAAAAAAATACCATTAAAAATAAATCACAAGAAAGAAGACACACATTAGTCGACCAGTCATATCTCACGTGGAATTAAAAGAGTTTATATCTCAGTAAAAGTTCTCGATTTTTCCGAGCAACCATTTTTTACGGCGTTAATTAGCTTTCGATAAACTTCGTCTTCCTCTTTCTTTTACCTTTTATTCATCTTATTTTTCTCCCTCTCTCGACGAAAGCGACAGAGGCTGCAGAAGATGGCATACTTGAACGTCTAAGGCACGCGAAAATTCATTAATTCACGCTCGATATCTCTCTTTCTCTCTCTCTCTCTCCCTCTCTTTTTTCCGACGAGTTAATTAGGCTCTCGCAGTAGTAGCGAAACTACGTCGAGCGCATAAAGGCAGTCGCAGATTTAAGATGTAGATGAGCTTTGGGTTCTTTGCGCGGATTGAAGTCGGATTTTATTTTGTTCATTCAGAGGCCCAATTTATTTAAAGTTAATTGAAGAAGAAAAGAGAAAAATTTAATCGCTTCGGTACAGAGGATAAGCGCGAAAGAGAGACAGAGAGAGAGAGAGAGAGAGAGAGAGAGAGATTGGGAGAATAAAAAGAATTATCTCACCTATTGAATGGAAATTTCTTTAGTTGCGTTTAAGGAAATAAAAGAACAATAGATTACGCTTATAAGTCATATTATGCAATAAATGCAGGCAAAACGTTTTCGGACTCCTCTTCTACACCGCTTATTTTCCCGACAATGACGAATCATTAGTCGATACGGATATTTTTGCTGTACACCAGTATTATTAACCGATGTAACTAACCGTATCTTCATTTCAAATGTTTATTATAAAGTATAAGTCATATATGACACATTGCACTTCTCTCGTGGATGCTTTTTTACGAATATCAATTATCTCTACTTTTTTTAACGAAAAAAAAACTAAAGGAAAAATCGCCAGTCTGTAATTAAAATCGATAACTGCAATATCCAGCGTGACGTTTCTCGACAAAACGGAGAAGCCCCAAAACAAAAGAGCTCACTCGGCAACGAAATAACCGCACTGATATGTGTATATGTGTGTATGTGTGTATACAGTCTGTGGAAAACGAGCCGCCATATCACACGCTCTCCTCCCTCTCCCAACGATCTCCAATATAACCCGTCAGTCTGCACCCGAACGAGAGAGAGAGAGAGAGAGAGAGAGAGAGAGAGAGAGGGAGAGGGAGAGAAAGAGAGAGACTCAGTCAGCACACAAAGGGGGTAGAGTGATTCAGTCTATCTCGATGCATCGCTGACGTCACGAAAAACGACGTGAAGATAGGGAAAAAGGCAGGAGACAGACGAGAGGAAGTGCACGCGAGTATAATTATGCAGATCGAGATCGAGATAGGACGCGCGGTGTCGAGCTTCACGGATATGGATACATCATCCATGGAGGGTTGAGGAAAAGGATCTCGTGCGGAGTTGGTGAAAATGTTGTTTAATGGTGACGACTCAGATTTCGCCAACTTTACCATGAGATATGGAGAACTTTTTTGCGTTCCCTTACTTTACGATGGAATAACTTTAAGATGGGAGGTAGTTTAGTAGCTGTAATGAATTTAGATACTTGAATTATTTAAACTTTTCTTGCAGGCATAACAATCGATGGATGAAATTTAGTCAAAAGGGGAAATTCAATTACAACGGAATCGAGCCACTTACGCGAAAAGTAGTGTTATTTACATCGGTAGAAAATAGCGAAATAAATAACAATGAGTCAGCTCGTATATATCCCCCGTCGTCTCGCGCGAAACGCGTTCCAATACACATTCGACTATTTTAAACATACACCTTGAATCCACTCTAAATCGCGATAGGTACAGTCTTCCAATCCCAGTACAGCGTAAACTAAAGACTCTCGAAAAGAAAAATCGTGCTCGAGCCAATCGCGACTCCCTTTTGTTCCGTTCTGCCTTTGCAAGCTGTATATATAAGCACGTAAAAACGAATGCCTAGGGCATCGGGAGAGTCATAAAAGACCGAATTGAAACTAGACGGATTTTGCTTGGGTGACTTTGGTGTTTTTCACGATGGAACGTAGAAAACGAACGATGCTATATAAGATCGAGGATCCGCAATGATAATGTGCCGCTGGCGTGTGCGAAAGAGAAAGAGAGACAGAGAGAAAGAGAGAGAGAGAAAGAGAGAGAGACAATAAACGAGTACGCCTCGCAGACGACAAGGTAAACCAACAACGAGTACTAATTTTGTCTTGTGAATTATGGCTTCTGGGGTCGCGACTATACTATCTCCCGAGCTGTTCGAGAAACAGATACGCTGTTCCTTTATCTATAGTGATTTAAATTTAAACCCGCTCGTATGTACTGAAATGTCTGCTCCCACTTGCATTTGCATCTTTACAATACATGCAAAGGAATTTCGAGCGGAAAAATATACCGAAAGCGCGAGGGTGAACACATTTTATTCAAAAACGAATAAAAAAAGTTATGAACGACGGATAATAATATTTATGCTGCAACGAAGGAGACTACAAAAGGCCAATATGGGAATTCTTATAAATTTCAATATTGCAAATAATTCCTCTAACGAACAAAAATGACAAAAAAATCAATTAACGATAAAAGGGAAAAATAAACAAATGCGCCCGAATTCACCACGAGCCTATCCACGTTGCACAACAACCGCATCCCGAGGATGATCCGCGAACGCACCGAGCATCGACAAAACAACGGGGCTTTCGCAAATCCGATCGCACTCTTTTCGCTTACATAGGGCGTTACTCGCTAAATCGTCTCTGCACTCGTGTACACAGCATTTCCTAGAAAGCCGCGAAATTCTATAGAGTCTATGGCTTTTGTCATCGACGCACGTGTCCTTTCATTGGATTACATTGGAGATTGACGAACGCGTGACGATATGTACACATATATACATCTAGAGATGACATTGGTTTGTTCTTTTTTTTTTCTGGGATGGATCGGAGATTTTTTTTTTTGCGAATGGCTGGCGAACACTTTGCGAACAAGAGAAACACTGGGAGGAAAGAGATAAAAGTTTTGTAATTATTTGAGTTTCTGAAGAGACTCGCGATGCGAGGAGGAACTCGAAAGTTTGAAGAACTGTAATATTGTGATTATCGCGAAGTAAAAGTTACGCGAAGAGCGTCGAGCAGGAGTTCCTAGTTAACATTGTACATCCGAAATAATGAAATTGTAACAATACTTCATCAAGCTACATTCGTGATTCACGACCAATGCGAATAAAAGAAAAAAAAAAGAAAAACAAAGAAAAAAAAAGAAGAAATACCGTATAATAAACGTTAAGTGACTCAATTGAAACGACGTACAAGAAGACCGATTGAAAGCCAAAGAAAATGTTCCCATATATCCCACGCATATATAAAGAATACTCATAACCGACTGAACTACAGGCATTAATAACCGAACCGAGAAACAATGTGAATTCGAAGTCCATAAAAGCGAGGGCCAATTTCCACGTCGAAAATTTCCTGATTTACAGCGTGCGCTATCTTCGGCACGTGCTCGCGGCTATGTGCACGTACTTGAATAAGGATTTCGTTATACATAACCGCTGTATAATGAGTGTAATGGTGTACATAGTTCAATCTCTATAGAACATTAATGAATAGAATCTGATGGACAATTTGTATACTGCGCCGCGATAAATCATTGAAGAGATCGCCTATACAGCAGGTGTAGAAAGTGTAACTGAATAGTGAGTTATTATGCCTCGTCACGAAATGGATTTCGAGCATCGCTTGCTATCAATCAGTCGCGCGCACGCAAAAAAGCAAAAAGCACCCTGACTGACTGATCCTTTATAAACACCTTTTAAGGTGTGGAATCATAAATCGAAGATTTAAATGGCTTGTAAACCTGCCCTATGATATTTGCTTTCCCGTTGATATAAAGTGTATTGTAAATCAAGGATTACACAGTAAGTCCACGTGGAGATCGACGTGATAAATACACTTGAAGTGCATTTATTTATTGCTATCGACGATAGATCGCGTTCCTTTTATTTTAAACAAATTTTATTTATACTTTAAATCCACGAAGAAATGTTCGCATCGCGCGAAAAAGCACGGAAAGCATAAGTCTTCCATCCTATACACGCGTCGGTTATCAGAAATGTAAAACCGACAACAGCCCTGTATAGGCTTCATAAAAAAAATCCTATTCAGCCTTGCGCACAAAAGCTCGATATACACGTATATATAGGTAAACCCTTCTCTGAAAATCCTCGTCCTCAGCCCTGCGAAAATTTCAAGCTTTCAGTTTATATTGCACGTTTCACGCAAACACATGCTAATACAATCCCGACACGCCTTGTGCGCGGGTGAAGGCGAGAGTCTGTCTCGAGATCCTCTGCGAATAAGACGCGCGTCGAATTCTCGAGTCAAGTTCCAATACTATACTTACGGGTCGATCGTTCAAGATATAGGTATATATAAACTATTTATGTACAACGCAAAACGAGTCCTGATGCGCGAGTCTGCCCGTGTATGCATATATATTTATATAGTCTGTTGTGTCTTTTCGCGATAAGGCCTAAGTAGGCCACGGTTCTCTTCCTAAGGACACGAGTAAATCGCTTGTATATTATAAGAATCTTTATATATGTGTATTTTATAGTTGATTGGGGTAAGCAAGAGATGCCGGCGATAAGACTGCGTAAACCTCGCTGTTAAATATACCTCCAATACGTGTAATGCCGGGCTATTTTTTCACGACGGCGGTACATTAATATACTGTCACCCCCCTTAGAAAAATTAGACAGAACTTGACTGATTGAAGCGCACTCGCGCAGTGGAAGGATTTTTGAAAAAAATATTGCAAAAGTTATTGTAAATCGCGATGATGTATTAAAAGAGGCGCCTTTATTACGAGAAATGTATTTTAATGATTATTTGCATGCTACGCTAATATAATACCGTGAAGTTTTTAATTACGGAATTGGCCAACCGATGGTGCATATTATTACTTCGAACGTACTGGGATTAAAACCGATGTTAAAGTAAATGAAGTTTGATGAAATTAAATGTACAAAAGCATTATAAATTGTATGGAAAAATAAATACTCTCATTTGTTACGTAATGTACGATATACATGTCAAAGTTAAATAATATGGAGTAATACGTATGTAAAATTTAATACATATAAAATTTCAGTTAATAATATATTGTTCATTGGTCTACGCTATACGGGAGGAACAATTATTTTAATATGTGCACTGTACATATTATGTGTTTTTAGGGGATTGTTTATTCCAGGAGTTTAGTCTGCGACCGAGTTGCGGAAAAACCCATTGCTGTGTTATGTATAATGCATGCTACGAATATATTAAATACGAAATCTTGATGGAATAAATTTAGTATAGAACCCATGAACAGATGTAAAACCTCTAAACAGATGTAAAATCTATACAGGAAATACAGTGTTATTATTATTATATTTACAATGGAAATGTGTATATTCTTTTGTAGAAAATTGGATACGAAATGACACTTCATGAATTAAACAAAATACATTTTTTTTCCTTGACACTGAAAATTGCTACGTCCAAATAATTTTTCCTCAATTTTAGTGACGTATTTATCGTTACATCGTGTTCAAAAGAGCCTTGTTTCTTAATACATATAATATACCTATGCTGATTTTATCACGAATGATAATTATAACGGAATGAACAAAACATGATTTCGTAACGAAATTAAAGTAAACTAGAAATTTAAAGTAAGAACATTTTCTGTACGATAAAGTTAAAAAAAATCTTATCAAAACATATTTCGTAGCTCATTTGTCTGCTTCTCCCTCTGTCTCTGTCTCTCTCTTTCTCTGAGGCAAACAATAAAGAAAGCTGCGCATGCAATAATCATAGAAAACTTTCACCGCCTCTTTCCAGCAATCCGAATTTTGAGACAAAAGCTCGCAGACTATCAAGATTAAACTGAATGAATCGCAAGTTCACTGTCCGATACGAGCGTGCGCTAGCGGCAAACACATCAGAGCTTCCTCTGTCTCTCTCTCTCTCTCTCTCTCTCTCTCTTCTCTGTCTCTATTCATGTTTATTAAAATAAATTGACGGGCAGCAATCTCGCGATAACGCGGGAAACTTCTCTAATGTACTTGTAAACAGAGACCGACTCTCTCTATTTTTCACCGAATCAAAATTATTATTAACGCGCTTCTATATAGCCCAGCGTAATTACACCTACATAACGAGTCTCGGCTTGGTTTTAGGCAACGCGAGAGGTAATCTACTTCGCAACTATTTAACGACTTTTTCCCCGCAGGAAGCGAGGTGCGAAATTCAAGCGTCTTCGACGCCGCCGCCGCCGTCGCCGCTGCCGCCAAGAGCGCATAATTATAGGTCTTGTAATTACGCGCGCACAACAACGACGTCTAGCGACTCCTCTTTCTTCGCTGTGGTTGTTATTATTACATAAATCTTGCCGAATTGAGATATCTCGTCACGTAAGCTTTTCCAAAAATTATCAAGTCGTTTTCACCCAAGTATTACACGTCTAAGTACGTATACATCGGCGTAGGCGTCGATAAAGTTGACTAATTAATCGAATCGCTCGTCATTTTCTATCCATCGGTGCACGCGTATCTGCATTACTATTTTGAGCGAGAACCAAAGTCGATTGAATTTATGTATAAGCTAATAAATAGGATTCTCTTGTTTTCATGCGCTCAAAAAGTGCTACGACGTAAAACCAATCCTTTATCGCAATCAATCAATCGTAGGAGTTATAGCTCTCCATACGTAGGAGAGTTTTGAGCGCCAGCCCCTGATACAGTGGCTTTAAAAAAAAAAGTGTCGCGACCACGCAACGAGCAGATAAGCCAATTGCTATTCAAAGTTACTGACTCGCTATACGTCGAGCAACAAAACGTTCGCGTACTGCTGCAGATGCCCGATAAACCTGAGCACAAATTACTTTCGGTCGTATATGCGGTTTTATGCTGTACGAAAATCCCGTGTAAAAAACCCTGTTCTTTTCTCTTTCTCTCTCTCTCTCTTCTCTTCTCTTCTCTTCTCTTCTCTTCTATCGAAAACAAAGTGCCGACTTACGTTTCCGACTATTCGTATATTTAACGGCGACGATGTACGCTCGTTTTTAAGAAAATTTATTCGAACAATTAAATGGATATAAAGTACGTAAACGTTGATACGAGCAGAGTAAAAAGGAAAAAAAATTATCCATTCGCGCGGTTATCTTCATTTCACTTTGTCCCTCGGCTGACTTCCAATAAATACAAGAGAGGAGGGACAGGGGAGGGGGGAGCAAAAAAAGTTACTTATATATATATATGTTCGCGTATAAACCCGATCGATTAACCGAACAAAATAATCGTAGCATTGTGTTATAATAAAGACCACTCTGAAATTGTCAGATCCGCGCGGTATGGAGGGAAAGAGCGCAAACGTCAAAGGAAAACAATGAAAATCCACATCGACAGAATGCAATTATCGCAGTCGATTAACAATGGGCCACGCGTACGCGTTAATGAAGGGTAAAAACCGATATGAAAACAAACATTGAAAATCCAGGCTGCGAAATGTTTATACTTACATACTTACTCACACGGCCCCGAGTGAGAGGAGAGCTGTGTGTATAATGCGTTTGTTTTTGTAAATAGAGTGTCCTTTGTATACTCACTCGTCATCCGATTTAAATTCTCCGCTCGATCATCTGTCAGCGGTCATCGAATTCTCCTTAGGTTTCACATTTGCGATCCATAAAGTAGCCAAGCCTTTATTGCGCGACCTTTCTCTTAACCTTTTTTCTGTACGCGTTGCGTTTCTCTTCTTCTTCTTCTTCTTCTTCTTTACTTCTCTTCTATTCTTCTCTCTCTCTCTCTCTCTCTCTTTCTCTCCTACAGCGACTACGTTCCTCTCCGCATTCTCCGAGGTATTTTTGCTGCGCTCGTATTGTGTGTATACTTACACGATTTTTTTTGGCGCAAACACGTTTACGAATCCGACACGACGCTCGTAAAAAACTGCAGTATCTTCGAGAGATATTAAAATGGTTTTATGGCGCTTGATGCAACGTAGGATATATTTTTGCTACAATGTTCGTTGTGCGTGCGTTGTGTTCTGTGCGCTGGGAGGGAAAAAATATACGTAACTTTTCGAGCAAGAGAGTAACTTGATGTATCTTGGATGTATCTTGACTTTGCAGAAATGGAAAAAGTCCTAAACCATGTATGTATATGAGCTATATATTTATATATATTTATATACATATATATATACACACAAACGTACACACGTAAACAGATCAGTTGCAGATACACAGCGATCGCTCACATATATAACACACGGTCCATTTTCAGATTATCCAACGGATGGAGAAAATTAAAAAGTACAAGTTTCCCGATTGTTTACGCTACGCTGTCTTACGTATATACCTGTACACACACACACACACGCACTACCCCTTCGATTGTAACCTCACTTGACACAAAAAAATAGTCACCAACGCGACACTGATTTACCGTTTCGCGAGACACGCAAAGAGAGGATAGTGTAAATTAGTCCTATGCTTCGCGAGTACCGCAACAATCGACGTAAACATTCGCGTTATGCTCTCGAGAGCAAACTGAACCTACTCCAGCTATCGACTAGCTCTATAACGTCAAGATTTTGTATACAACGTACACTCGATTCTATGCTCCACATATATATATATATATATATATATATATACATTACAGGATACGCATATCTTTGTACGCGAACGTATATAATATATAAATGTGAGTTATGGAGCATAGGTATGCGTCGCGCGTAATTGGAAGAAAATCGAAAGGAGCGCTGATTGGTCGATCGACTTCAGCATTTTCGTCACGCTTTCGTGCTTTCCCGCACGACTGTACGTACGAGTCCGTATAGGTACTGATAATACTACTGCTCGAATTTTGTATTTCGCGCGATGAATTGATTGCTTCGGAGCTTTTTACTTAAGCTACAAATATTGTCAATTTTTCCATTGCGAAAACTGTGATTTTAATAAAAAGACAATTTTTTTTATCGCCGCTTATATATATATATATATGCGTATACATTACAAGCTATAAAAATCTTAAATGTGGATATAAACTTAATATAAATAGCAAGTGATCGTAAAAATCTTTTGCATTAATATTTTTCCGTCTAACAATCGTTATTAACGTTTTTTCGAATTTAAGCTACTTAACTATTTTATTCTAGTAATGCGAACATAATATTTTCTCACGAGTAAAGACTATCGAAGAATTGAGCAAAAATAGACGTTATTGATATGCAACTAATTATAAAATATGGTCCCAAATAAATATTGATTTCAATAAATCGTTATGGTATAAGTAGAAAAAAAAGAACATCCATTTTGACAAAAATTCCTATAAATAGACTCTTAAATAAGAAATGGTAGTTTCCTTAATTAAAAAATTATGCCTTATTTGTTGCGAATTTTACGATTTTTCACCTATACACATGCAAGTATAGTTTTACATTTGCGATACAATCAGAACGACAGTCAAGGTTCGATTTTTAAATTTCAAGATAAGCCACCTGTCGGCATTTTCTAGAACCCGTGTCTCCTTCTACCGAACAACCGAACTGCCGATGACACAACATAGAGTATATATTTTATGCATAGATAGTGTATTAGATGTCTAGTTTACCAACTACTGATATGCATATATTCATAACATCGGTAGGAATAATATATTGGTGATTTTCAAGTTTTTGATGGTTAAACAATTTAAAGTCTCAAGTGCGCAGATTGTACTATTTTCTATAAATTTTTTTTCTACAGGCTAATTCTGCAGATTTGGAGAATAATTTACCGTTTATGACGCATTTAAGAAACAGCTGGTGGCATCTAATCGAGTCCCGCCCCCCCCCCCGCTGCAGCCAACAAATATTAAAAATATAAACAAAATAAATATACCGGGGTATAGGATATTACGCAAAAATATATTACCCTTTCAAACTACGCAAAAATTTTCATTTTCCCGCATTTAGTTTTTCCAGGAAAAATAATTTTGTAACAGACATTGATTCAAACTTCAATCAGCTCTATTTTTTTAATGAAAACATTTTAGTATATCTAATAAACGTCAAAAAATTGCGCTTAGGTCGATTCAATTTGCCCGCTATGCAATGGCTGTAACGGGGTGGGGGGTCTAATCGAGATGCGTCACTTTTGAGGTTATGTTACGTGATCTGTCTGTTTGGTGTTGTTTCCACACACTTAGTCGCAGAGTGAAAAGCGTAAGGACGTAAATAAGAATATTAGCGAAATTAATACAGATTAATTAGAAAAATGACGCGCCATGCGAGAAATTGCACGGCTGGAGCAGTTTACACCTACCACGAGAAGAAGAAAGATGCGTCGGCGTCGGGTTATGGTACAAACAGCCAAAGAGTTGGAAAGGATTCTTTGAGGGACTTTGATTGTTGCTGTTTATCTTTACAACCCTGTAGGAATCCAGTTATAACGTAAGTGTCACATCTTGAAATTTAAAAATGTAAATGTTATTTTTTGTTGAAATATTTCATTAGTTTTGATTAATAAAAAGGTTGCGTTGATTCTATTGTAGGAAAGATGGATACTTATTTGACAAAGAGGCTGTATTGGGATATATTTTGGCAAAAAAGAGAGAGTACACGCGAAAACTGAAAGAGTTTGAAAAACAAAAGATGAAGTTAGAGGCAAGTCGAGTGTTTCTTTAATAGAATAACGTCATTGTTTACATTTGTTATAAGAATTTGTCATCCGAATACAGGAAAGTTCTCATGAGCAAACTGCAAATGAAGAGTTGGAAAAGCTACAAAAATTTTTCAAGGGAGAGAAAAGCATTTTCTTCAAAAAGAACATGAAGCAAGAACAAGAGGCTGCCAGTTCATCCGTTTCAAATATGAGCAATGGCTTAGATAAACAATTACCTAGTTTTTGGATCCCATCGAAAACACCCGAGGCTAAAGAAGCAATTTTGCAGAAACCAGATAAAAATATATATTGCCCAGTTAGTGGAAACATTCTCAAAATGAAAGATCTGTTACCCATTAAATTCACCGAAGTAAAGGATCCCGATGACAAAAAATCATTGATCGTCAAGAGTGCTCGATACATGTGTCCAATCACTCATGACGTTTTGAGTAATAGTACTCCTTGTGCAGTTATTAGAACGACGTAAGTGTCATCCATTTTCTGTTCCATTTTCTCACTTGGGTATCCCAGAAAGATATTTCAATAGAAATTATATTACTTTGCAGTGGTGATGTTGTAACCATGGAATGCGTAGAAAAGCTCATAAAAAAGGATTGGATTAATCCTTTGGATAACTCAAAAATCACTGAAGCTGACATTATTCCTTTACAAAGGGTAATTAAAATAATTTACGAACGTTAATAAATATACTACAAATTCTTTTTAACAAATCATATTAATTATTTCAGGGTGGTACAGGATATTCGGCAGCAAACGCTGACTTACAAGGAAAACATGAAAGACCTGTTTTGCAAGCATAACTACACTTACTTAGTTGGTATTTTTTAAAAATTAATTAAATTCGATTGACCAATGAGCACCTGATTTGGAAATTAATCTTTAATCGTACAATTTCCGTATTTAGATCTATTGAATATATTTTATTGAATATTAAAAAAACTGAAATGCGTATACATTTCACGTATCGATCGTTGTATTTGTACAGATATAAATAGAAATATTTCAAATATAACAAAATAAGCCTGCAATTACAACACGCATTTATAATATCTACTTCAATCGCCACATCGATATAGTTAAGGAATTATAATAAAGTATTTAGACATAAAAAAGCTTGCCATTATAACAGGCTAGATACGAACCATGTACGGCAACGATTCCCTTACGTCGATAAGACATCGACATTTCGAAATAAATCTCCCCAATTCTCTTTACCCTTGAAACTCTGCCATAATAAGAACAAAAAAAAACGAAATATTCTCAAATTCAGTCCTATTAACGAACATGAATTTTCATATTTCAGCGCTCACTTTACATTCATCTCGTCGGTACTCGTACAAGTGAAAAAACGCTTCTCTGATCAGACGCCACTGTGTGCAAGCTCATTTTGAATTTACCCGTCGCAGTATCTCCCAAAGCTCAGCCGTAAAGTGCTGCCACCGTAGAGCTACATCCTGCAACATCGACACACGCGTGTGCATCACTCGGTAATGCACAACGAGTCGCATTTTTTTCTCTCATTCTCTTTCTCTCTCTTTCAAATGGACACACTATCGCGAACACACACACACACACGCACACAAAGCGCGACTTCGCTAAGCGCTCGTCTCTGCTTTGCGCGAGAGCAGTCGACGTACGTGTGCTTCTTCCTCGAGACGTGCGTTCTCCCGCTCGAGTCGATAATTATTTTGCCGCAACGAGATCGCTTTCTTTGCATTCATTCAGAGCGCAGTTCAGCACTTCTGGAATCGATCGCGAGCACTGGACAAGTGCCGCACTATCGGCATAGTGAAAGAAGCCACGCTTGTGCTTCGTATGTTCCATGTGCATCGTACAGTGCTTCGGACATTGTACATCGTACAAGCGTTGTAATTGAAATACACGCGTAAAATTGTTGTTAACCGGAGGAGCATCCGCTGTGACATCGACGTCGTCGTCGTCGTCGTCGTCGTCTACGAAGCGATGACGATCGTCGACCTGTTGCGTCTAAACTTGTTGTGAAAGTAAGTGTCTCTCGACTCTCCCGCATTGTACGCACACACACGATGCGTCGATACGCGTCGTAATGTGCATTGAATAGGTTTTCTGATTGTTTGCCGGTTATCTATGCGAAAATGTCGATCGTATATCGCATCGTAGAACGTCTATATGGTAACGAGCGCGCTTGTCGCGCACATCTGTGTCAGTGGATTTTCTTAAGCGAGATTCAATTTACTCCGAGCTTTCGTTAAGTCGAGCTTTCATTCCATGCGTACGGTATACGTACACAAGACAGTACGCCGATACAGCCTTGAACTAACTCCGAAATTGGATCAAGGGTGCGCAGAGAGACAATTTTTCCCACTAATAATCCAAGTGAATTGTCATCGGCCTTTTAATTCTCACTTCTTCGTAGGCGCTTTTTTATTCTTCTCCTCATTGGTAGTCCAGAAAAATAAATAGCCTCGTACGATCGTATATATTGACTAGAGTACAGCGCACATAAATTATGCACATTGCACAATTTTCACGAACTCCGTATGCAACGAAGTGGAATCGCGATTTGTCGTCGAAATAAAATTATCTCGAAAATTATCTCCTCGTACGTACGTAGTCGGCGAAAAATTCGTTCGCGCGTACGCGATGTGCGCAAGGTCACCACCACCGCTCGAGAATCCGTACAACGACGTTGGGAAAATCGAACGGCCGAGTCGACGCTTTTGCCGAACGTGTTTCGCGTCGTCGCTCAGCATCGGAAGATTCGTGTCAGTGATTTTCATCGGAGCCTTCGGAACTCCGCTCGTATATTCGTTCATTGATAACGAAAAATACTTGCCGCATTATTATTATTTTTCGCTCACGTACGCGGACGCGAACTCGAATAGCGACGTCCTCGCGCGGTATGAATTATAGAGAGAATAAAAAGCCGATGACGCCTGGTACTTTATTCCCAGCTTGACAATTTGAAAATTTACGTCGATTAAAAGAAATACATATTACCATTTAAATACACACTGCGATCGCTCGGTTACATAACGATACAGGTCTGAGCAAAAGTTTAGGAGGAAACAATAATTTTTCCAAGCGCCTACATTGTTTTCGAACGCGCGTTCAAATCCATCTACACGTGTTGCATATATCCGCGTATCCGACGTACCTATAAATATAGAACATCGAGAGGAAATAATAAAAATCTGTACACGATTCGTACATCTATCTCTAGATCTCGGTTTTCCACACAAGAAGTTCAACGCAATCTCGCTCTATGTGCCATACGGCGTAGCTTCGTCTCATTTTTCGCGCGTGTCTGCGTTTTCTGACCGATGATGTCGACGCGCCACGACTCGAGTACTGCTTTATCGCTCTCTGTGCAGCACGTTGCATTGACATTACGTTTTTTCCAACGTAATATTACGTGGATAGCGAAGTAGCCTTTTTATTTTTTTTTTTTTGATCACTGTTTCGGCCTTTTTCTTTCATTCCTGCGTGGACGTTCTTTTTCGCGATGCGCCAGGTGCGTTCGATGCAGGCTTCTTTTATTTATAAATTATCATAAATTAAAAGAGTCTCTGTTTAGGCTCGTTCTGACCGTAACAATCCATACAGTTATAACCGGTCGCTACTCGCGCTTGTTCCAAGTGCATTGCTTATCGCGGTTTCGTAGTTTCTTTGGCCATTTTCGTACTGAATATAAACGATGTACTTAATTAAGTGGCCGATTCGCCGCTTCGTTTTAAAATTGTACTCTTATGTGAAAAGAGCTCCGAAACTACAGCATCATCATTTTTTTTTTCGACGTCCATCTGCGTAGTATATGAATTCAAAGTCATATACCAGAGATTAGTGTGAATATACTTAAAAATAATAGCTTACACGTGCGCGAACTTTGCAAAAACTCCACGTGTATAAGGTGCTATAGAAATAACAAAGCGAAAGTGTCAACTTGCAGATAGACGAAAACGTTACGATGGCGTATTTGATCTGTACGTCTAAGCATAGAATTTCGTTTTCTTAACAATGGGGGTATACTTTGTTGCTTTTGCGCAGTCTTCTTCTCTCTCTCTCTCTCTCTTTCTTCGGCTGTTTAATGCATTGAAAAAATGTATTCATTTCGAATGCCGAAATTTATATGGCGAACGATTCGCAACCGTATCGAAATTAACACTTTTAATTCGATATCGATCTAAAAGTGTTTACGAAGGAAATTTGCTTTCGCCTACCTATCGAAAAATTAATCGGTCGCTCGAGTACAATAATAAATAATTTTACGCGCTATGAAATCGCTTATACTACATTCGAATGGTTTATTTTATGAATAGGTATTGCACCGATATTTGTCCGGTGTTGATGAAGTATATTAAAACGTAAGTTTACACTGATTGGAATTTTTAAGTAATTGTTTGATTTGTTTAATAGCTTACGCTCTGTATGTTCTCTAATTTGTTTTTATTAATGGACTGATTTGATACGTACCAAAAGTTATGATATTGCCGCAGCCGAACAAAATTCTGTAAGCAATGGGACCTAAGTAGGAGAGGAATATCGAGAGCTCATTTGTGAATTCCTTAGATTTCGTTGCATTACGCCAAAGTAATTAGTTACATAAATAATTGCTATCGCTGATCGGTATTCGTTTACCATCAGGTACATTTGCGAACATATAGAGTACTATTGCATAAGTATACCGTTGCCGCTGATTTTATCATTTCTCGGATTTTTCCTCTTCTTTTCACGTTGATTTCGGTGTCGAGTTTTCCAATAGATTCATCTGATTTATCGTCATTTAATTTAGTTTAGTATCAATCGACGATAAATTTGAACACATTTTCTTCTTTTTTTTCTGACGTATACGACGTGTCTGAGAAGATATACCAACTTCACTTCAGAAATGTTGTATGCATAATTTATTCTTACATATATTTCAATGTCAGTGACTTCGGTTGTTCTTTTCGAGTACTGAAATCATTCAATAATGATTTTTAGAGCGGTTTAATTTGCTTTAAAACAATCACTTTTATTATTACCGTATTAAATTACTATAATGGCTTCTGATAACTATTATTTCAAGTAATAAGTATTTTCTTACTCTCAAATTTGTTTATTTGATCTGACAATGTTACTTATATTATTTAAAAGGAATGAAAAGACAATTGTTCGATAACATTGGTAGCTTATCGCAAAATAAGAAACGAATAATGTACTTGCTAAATGAAAAATGTACTCCTTTCCCGAATTTCGACAATAAAAATAAAGCGAACGAGCTTTCGCGCATTAAAAAGTAGAGTTATAGGTGTCGAGATAAAGCGACACACACGCGTACACTTTTTAAAAACGTCTTATTCAAATTTCGAAGGTGAAGAAACGTTTTTCTCGAGAGTTAGCAGGAAACTTAAAATTGTTCATTACAATGCTCCTTTTTCGGATTGCAAAGAATCCGTTACGAAGAAGCCATTTGTCCCAATCGAATATATTATATTTAAACAAGAAAATATTGAAAACAGGTTTTCATTAATTAGGCTCAACTCTCGTAATTGCTCGCTACAAAGCTGTTAGTATCGCTACATCAATATTAAAATGCTAATTCGACATGACACCCACGTGTTTTCTACAAGCTTTTCGTAGCACATGAATTTTTACACATCAGGCATCGGTTATTTTCTCGTCGGATTATTTACGATCTAATAATATACTCGTACAATAATTCACAATAACTGTGTAGCCTTCAATAAAATCGAATTAGCCTTTCAAAAGCTCTTAAAGCACACTTGATCGCGAAATTGATGAGAACTCACTTTTCGCGACGATCCGACGCTTGGGAAGCCAACCTTGAATCACAATGGACGATAGATGAGAGTGAGCTCTTCTCGGTAGATCTCGGGGTCATAGCGAAGAGAAATTCATTCGACTACTCGTTAGTTTTCGGGCCACTTCGGCTATCAGCGATTGTTACGACGAATTCGTCACGAGATCGTGAAAATTCGATACAATCGTAAAGTGCCTTACGCGCGAGCTTTTTGTTAAAGGAACAAATTGACGATTAGATAAAACGCAGTATTAAAGATGATATACTCGATTCTATATACGTGCACGGTCTCTTTGCACTTTAATAATCACTATCCGCCACGCTGAGTAATAAAAACTTTACAACGAGAAGAAGATATATCGTCGCTAATCCATCGTGCTTTTCGCAGAGATGCGGACAGCGAGAATTAAAAGAAAGAAAAAAAAAGCTAACGTCGAGAGCTGTGACATAACTTTGAGTTAATCGGCAACTGCGGAAAAAAAAACTTAGCCGGCAACGCACATAATGTCTCTATATATGCGCGTTGTCGATAAATCGCTCACTGCACTCCGTGAAACATTGTTACGTCAATTCAAAAATAACGAAATCTATATTCGTATGTATGTATATGTATATTCGTTGCGGCGATTAAATCAACGAACTACGTGCTAACCTTGAAAAGCAATCGTGAAAAAATTGTACTCGGGAAAATTCGAATTTCCGTTTGTTTACAAACTCAACGTATAACGGGCAAAGCATCGATCTTCGATATACTACGATATTGCCGCGTGACAAATAGGATTTTTTTTTTTTTCGTTATTAACGCATACGTGTCTATCGCAGCTGCCGTACTCTTATATAGAAGTAGAACCCCGCGAAGTAGAGTCAAGGCGTCTTAACTCGTGGCGAAATTGAAACGGAGTATTACAAGAGGCAGCTGCACTTTGAATTACGCAAGAGCTTATCTCGACGAGTTTTTTCTATTGCCTTTCTCGTATTTACTTTGTCTTTCGCTAGATATGCGAGAAAAATTGTGGATAGTGGAATTTGAACTTTATTTTGAACTTTTTAGCGAACGTTTATGCAAGAATATATTAGGTTATCGGTGAGTATTTTTCTCTTCATTTACAAACACTCGAACGTGCATTTTCTCACGGAGTCTCGGCTGTATATATATGTCGTTGTACAAACACATATAAATTGTCTCGTAATATTGGAAGTTGATTCATCCTTTCGCGTCTTTGATCGCGGGCCTTTATTTATCGCGAAAAATTTTCAACAAATTTTCAACAAATTTCACTTGCCCCAACGTTAATCGAAATGATACGATATCATACCTTATGGCATATGCTATCGAAATTCGCGAAACGCTATAATTGCATAATAATCATTCAGCAGGATTCGAATCAAATGTATTTCAATATATGCGCGTAGAAAAAAAATAAAACATTGAAAGTCCACCTTGTAAAATTCCTTATAGAATAAAAGCTAATAAACGACATTGCGCAATGTTGCACTGGCTCGGCAAGCCAATCAAGCAATGACATAGCACTACTGTCTGAATCTTTTGTATCTTAAAAACCTCGAGCAAAGGTGATCCGGTTATGATCGATAGCGATCTAATGAAACTTTCGCAATTCCTTGTAAGCTCGTTATAGAATCCGGCTTTTCTTTTCAAATGCCGTTAATTCGGTATACTATGAAACAATATACATATACATTGATTGTTCGATGAGTCAGATAATTGATTTCTATGTGACTAGTGTCTTTACTCGAAGTTATTTTTAATTCCATAGCACTCCTGTGAAGTCAAAAATAGTTCACGTTACTCATACTTATACGGATCTTTGAAAAATTAACTAATGTCAGTAGGTAATTGTCGTAATGCAGAATAAATAAAAAATAAAACTCATATCGAATAAAGATCTCTATTTGATTAGAAACAATTATATATCGTCAATATATATGCATACAAATCACAATTGACCGATGTAACATTTCCAGGGGCTAATTAAGTATCATAGGAAAATGTATATTTCTATATAAAAAAGTCAAGTAATCATTATCCGCTAAATTTATAACGCAGTCGCGTGAATGCAATTTTTCCTCTTGACACATGCTAATTAAGATTATTTCATTTTAATTCGAAAGGTTCTTTCTCTCAATGCGATATTGACTTCAATAATAACCAATACATACGCAAAGCAAAAGTATACAAAGAGCCACGTTCAAGATAAGACTGTATACAATGTGTACACTCCTTCGGCAATGTTAACAGCGACAATGTGTACGAAGCGCGTAACGCGTTCGTCAATGGGGCCATGACACTGTCCGCGTGTACATCAGACGCGAAGACGGCGACGTTCGACGTCATACTTCGTTGCGCACCGCTTTGACCTTCGATTTTCACGGTCTTCGCAATAGATCACTCGATTAACGCACGCACGACCGGAATGCGATTAAATTATCCCTACCAATTTGCAGGAAAATAAAATCACCGTTCGGATTCTGTTTACTGCACTATCGTATGCTATCCGTGTCTGCGGCATGCGAACGATGAAAAAAAGGAGAAAAATAATTCCATCTCACGCGCGTCTTCGTGTATGCGTACCTGTATTTTAAGAGTAAAGTACTATTGTGATTCATTCGTATAGCGAGGAAAAGAATGCGCGCGCGCGCGAGAGAAAAAATATCACGCGACTCTTCGCATCCATCGTCGCGGCGCACGAGATCTCGAGAGGTTTCTCGCTCGAGTCTTTGCGCTATGCCACTTCTCCCTCGACTATATATGCATCGTTACGTAACTGGAATATCGCGCCTAGTGTGCTGTGTACCGGTGCGGACTGTATGTTACGTATGTATATGCGCGCGATGACGCCAACGGCGCCGATTATGCACCACTCTGTCAGATGCAGACGCTAAACGCAGAAATCGAATTATAATCGACCACTTGAAGTTTTCCCATTCGGTTATTTACAACTAATCGAGCTTTTCACCGAGAAATAACGATTCGCATAATTGTCGTTCTGACTTGCTTAAATACGCGCGGCTCGTCGTTTATCGCGTAATTAACGATTACGTTATGGTGGAAGTATGTCGTTCATCCTTTCTTCGTTTTCGAGCATAATATAATTATATTAATCGCATTGTTTTCCGAGTACATAAACTCTATCTGTGCAGCTTTGGAAATTATCACTCCGAAGTTACGTGCGCCGTGACGTTATGAAATCGAAATTGTTTTCAGACGTGACGTCTAGGTATAGAATAATCGCCGAAGTTATGCGCTTCCGCGGATGTATAGGCGTTATACACCTTTCGAAAGACGATTGATTATAATTTAAAAACAATCGCTTATTTTCCATTTGGTAAGGCAAAGCGGCAGTGCGGCTTTTCTTCGAGGAACCGAAAACGTTATGAGAAATATATCCCCTTCAGAGGGATGATACACTTTCGTTGGCCTACTTTTCTCGAAGTTTAGCACCCCTGAACACAAATCTACACATAATCAAGCCTTTTGCGAATGATTATTCCTTTAAAATAAGCCAAAGCATTGATATCTAATAATGTATATACATCATATAGAATTTAGAGGAGGTGCCCTCGAGGGTTGCGCATGTCAACGACAAGTCGTAATCCGTCAACCGCAAACCTAGTAAGACTTGCGTAACGACGAGGGGCAAAGAGAGAAAGGGGGTTTGTACACAGGTGTATCGCCGAGTTATTGTGACGTATAGTTGCGCAATTCGAGGTTGCAGGGAGGGGAGGAGGGAGAAGGATGTACTTGGTGGGGTGCGTTTGATGCTGATCTACGGCGAGGGATGGATCGAGCTTCAAGCGCTTGGTAACAGAAGATAATAATCACTTTTATCTTGATTTATTTTGATGGTAAAATTTTTCTCTGTACAAGCATATTTCGAGTGCCTAAGAGATCTAAATTATTTTTTTTCGGTGTTTTTGGATGTAGAGTTAGTTAGTATCTCATACCGTTTTAGAATAAATATAATATGTACGTAATACAATATTACTTCTTGCGAATCAATGAATCAATTTGAATGTAAAAAAGCGTGGCTAGTTGTTACTTACGAGAAATAATTATTCCCGTCGATATCCAATTATATACATACACATATATATATATATATTCTAAGACGGGGCGCTTTATAATTGGCGGATCGTTAATTTTATCGTCGCGACATTGCTCGCTGAATTGTAAAATTAAAGACAAAGAAAAAAAATCGGAAGAGCCTCTGCCAATTAAGAAAACTTCATCATCCTCTATTGATTTATATAGACATATATATACACTATATTTGTCATCTCCCCCCCGAAGAACGCTATGTAACAGATTATCTTCAATAAAATCGTAATAGCATTCACATGTGGACTTCATGTGATACGTTCGCTTAGACTAGCATCTTAGCAAAAATGAGCATGTACACATGATGATACATAGTCACGCGGAGGTAAAAATTCGCCGCCAAGCGAATCCAATACTTGCTTTCGTTTTTTTTTTCCTCGACGCGAATGAGATTTACGACGCTTTGGTTTTAGCAGTTACCGATAAATATGAGACGCTCAAGGAGGAAAAGAAAGTTTCGAAATAAAAATGCGAGCGCTGCTGTTATGATGTGAGAAACGGCGCATGCGAGTTCTAAGCCGCACACGCGAGTAAATCCACAAAATACAGGAAACAACTCGGTATTTGAAAATCGAACAATTATTTGTAAAAGTACATCGGATAGGACGCTATTTCCCCCATTTCTGGATATGGCTTCCGAGTAAAACAGCACTGTGCATATTCGTTTGAATGTGTAAATGGGTCAAATACGATTTTGTAAGACTTGAAAAAACTATCCAGATTTGACACTTTTTCTGGTGTTAATTCGAACGATTATCAATTCTAATGGTTTTTGAAGTCTTCTTCTTCTTCCTTTCTGATCAATAATATATATTAATATTATACTGTACAATTAACTATGTATCCTTCTTAATATTATGAAAATTGCAAACTGGTTGAAAAGTTATGAGTATTTGAATAACGTTTAAAATCACGCGATTTTTAAGAAATCTTTTGACGGCTAAAAAGTTTTTTTTTTAAACTCATGACTTTTCACTCGAAAAACTTTTTGAATGTTTTTTTTTGTAAATGACAGCTCCGTAATTATGGTTTAATTTCATGTATACTGTATAATTAGATTTCCATACTCGGTTATCTATATGATGCATAAACGCAAATAATATATGCATAACAAATGCATAACAGCATGAAAAAAAATGTTCATTTGAAAACATATATTTAGACAACTAAATAGTAAAATCCAATAGTTAAGACATAATAAATAAAAAGATAAACTTGTTTATGCAAATAAAATGTAAATTAACATCCGAGAAGTAAAAGAGCATCTAAGATTTCATAAAATTGAATCATTTGCAAAGAAAGTAAAAGATAATAACATGGATTTAATAAAAATTTGCTTTCAAATTGTGTTCTTTCAATTTCAAATAATGAATATTTAAAGAATACAATTACGCAAAAGGCGTGTTATTGGAAATCCATATGATTTTTCTATTACTACATTTTCTATTTTTAAACGCAAATATTTTTTAAAATTAAGGGTCTTTATTTGTACTTTGAAATAAAATTATTATTTTTTACCATAAAAACCGAGTGTCAAGTTCAAATGAATGTGTAAAGGGCTTGTTACTTGGAAGATGAGGAAAATAATTTTTCCTATTTCAGGGATAGAGTTGTTTCCTGCACTTTATGGATTTACTGATACATAAGGTACTACGAAAGGGAGTAATTTTAACTTCGCGCTTGCAAATAAGGCGCCGCTGAGGTTGCATGTACAACATTTTACCTTGTTTGTTTATAAAAATTATTTTGCAGGTCGCAGAGGACGACTCCGCAGCTGTCCAATGAAGCCCAGACGTCGAGATTTCGAGCGAGGTTTGAAGGTATCGTATATCAAACATATACATAGACATTGTTTTTACGTTCTCTATTTATTCATAACTCGACGCTTTGTCAGAGATAAGAAAAAAATTCGAATCGTTAAACTTGCCTCTATTGGGCACACGCGCGGTCCCAAAGACATCCCGTGTCATATGGTAACCGGAGGCGCTATAATCGTTCCGCATCGTAGGCACATATTCTCTCGGTGCAGGTATAGATATATATAACACACAGTATGCATCAGACCTGTGAGAGAAGTATCACGCGTGCAAAGGCATGTCTCTAGTAATATATTCTCTATTTACGAAAACGAACGTGTAGGGGTTAAACTGCACGCGCGAGTCCTCGTGGTGGACACGTGTAGCTTCCTTTCGCTGAGTTGCCTACTACCTTTGGACGCTAACCGTTGTTATTTTCGGCGAAATTACTCAACGCTGGTATGACGCGATTTAAATTATATACGCGCTTGGGGATGAGAAAGGAGATAAAAATTTCGTCCCGATCCTTATGAAGGTAACGAGACAAACTTGACCTGCCGTAGAATGTCCAAAGGTGTCGTCTTACCAATCAATCGAACGGTCAAAATGACCGCGAGAAAAAAAAGCCAGAAGAAGAATAATCGAGATTGGCACCTTCGAGTAATGGACGAAACGTGAGATTTGTTCTACAAGTATATCGTCCCGATGAGAAAAAAAGATATTGATTTGGTGTAATCAGCGCGAGAGATCATATAACAGGTACGGGAACCCTGAAAGTTCGTGCGTCATTGCAGATTCCTGAAATATATATGTACTATTATGTGACCCATACGCGCAGTCATCGCTCTAATTAATAATGCCTGTAGTGCAAGCGAAAATCAACTTCAAACGGCCGGTGCCAAATCCGGTCAACAGTCAATGGAAATTAACGAGGTTAGCGAAAAGCAAAGGTACACTGACAGTTAGCACGAGATAAGCTCCACTTAATGATCATCGCGATCATTATTTCGATGCCGAGTCAGTCGGTGCTCGAGGGCCGGCAAGCGAGTCGATGACAAAATCCGAGTGAGCGGATACACCGAAGGATTATGGCATGGTCGACCTGTTTCGACTTTTTATTTCATGGGGTGGAGAATATTACCGATGTGCATAAGCAAATACATGGAGAGGTCGATCGAGGAGAGAAACTTTTCTCATATGCCGTCACCCTTCGATGACAAACATCGGGATCTCAATATTTGCACGTCGAGACATCGTCAATTCAAATCTCAAGTTCGCATCATCTTTCTCTTTGCTATGAGATTTTCAGCGATGAAAGAGAAAAAGAAATGCATACTCGGAAAAGCTCCGTTATCACGCATGCGTCCTTCTGAAGCAACTCCCCCTTTCGAGAATATAACAAGGGAGGGTGGGGTGAGTCTCGCGCAATGGTCCAGTCGGAGCGGGACTAGGAGCCCTCCTCCGCCTGTTGCAGTCACTCCCACCTGCGAGTCTCGGCACGCGACCACGTGGGCTTCCCGCGTTTTCTGGTCGCGCGACCAGTCGCTCTCGTGATCGCGTGCTGCCAAGAGAGACTTTCGCGCGCGCGCGCGCGCGTTCGTACACACCAACACACATCCGGGAGGAGCTTTTTTTAATTGCGGGGTTATCTGACGAGGAAGTTGCTCTGTATCAATGGAATAATCAATAGTGATAGTTACAAGTGGAAAATGTGAAGAAATCTCGGAGTTGAATAGTGCGCGAGTGTTCGTTCGGAAAAGTAAAGAAGATATTGCAGCGCAGCGAGTCTCGACGGCGGGCGTCGGGGCCTCCGGCTGCGAGGCGAAAAAAGCTCGCGACGAAGACAGGAGAAGGGAGGATAACGGGTCAGAAGGCTCGAGGCCTTCTTTTGAGGTCATCGAGGATGCCGCCACATCCGCTGCTACCTGGATGTACAGGCTCTTCGGTGAGCTCGTTGTTGACTCAGTTTTGAGCTATATTTTGTGCTAAAGAGAGCGGAGAGCAGAGAGCAGAGAGAGAGAGAGAGAAAGTGAGGGATGTTTTTTGGATACAGTTTCATGATTTTACGAACGGTTGATCCGTGCATTTATAAGTTTTAATTGGTATGTACATAGGAGCTTGTAAACCGACTAGGTTGACCCTGAATTTTCATAGCTTGCTTAGACTAATTAGACAAAACAAGTTTCCTACGGAATAATAATCAGGGAAACGGGGTTTTTGACATTACGCAAACGATTGACCTGTATTATTCTACACCTCGTGAGAATACACGATTCGTGAAATATTATTCGATTTTGTAATGCTGCGTTTCTTCGAAATGAGTACATAGAAACAATTGAAAAATAGCTGCCTATCAATTTTATTACAAGTCTATTATCTAATATGGATCTAAAAGACTCAAGTCTTAAATATCTAATTATTTATCCGATGAATTTTATTTAATTGATTTTTCGCGTAATTCCAACATAACGAGAACATTAAAAACAGATTTTCCACCGTACTTTCATTGACTTACCATTTACGGGGTAAATGCTGTTTCCTACTTACACAGTCCATGCCTCTAACACCAAACCGTAAACGACAATACATTATAGAAACAAAGTCATGAACGAGCCTTTGGAATGTATGCAAGTTAGCAAGCGTTGAATAAATTTCTACCCTCGCTTTCTCAAACTTAGCCGATGAAAAAGACAAAGAGATTCTTGAATCTGCGTAAAAAAATAACTTATGCATCGTCACACAGACGAGGGTGGTATCTTGCTGGACGGCAGCAGTGGCAGCGCCGTCGACCGACTCTCGGACTGTTTCGAGGAGACGGTTAAGACCAACGCGAGTCTTCAGCATCGCCAAGAGCGTCAACAGGCCCAGATCGCGCCAGGTCTAATAGAAACGGTCTACAGCAACGACATGGTCGCCCAGGAGAGTCAGACCCAGAGCTACAGCGAAATGTTGCTGCAACAACAGCAACAACAACAGCGTCAGAACAGTCAGGAATTCGTCTCGATCGAGGAACTCAGGCCCAGGTCAGCCGTTGATTTGACTGGGATGTTGACTTCTGTTGCGGCTAACTCATCTTCCGGGGGGCACAACGTCTACCATCATCAACAGCAAAGGCATCATCAGACTTATTACAATCTGGTGCCTATGCAAGAGTAAGCGATATGTTTACTTTAAAGTCAAGTTCGCGACAGACTTTCTCGTTGAGCTGTACCGTGTACAAATGGCGTAACGTTTAAGCTCGCGAGTGCTTTTGCGGCCAAATGGAATTACGCTAATCGCTAGTGGGTTACATCATCAAGCGTCAGCTCGCGGAAAAAAGAGGCGAACTACGAGTCTTCGTCATATTCGTGCGCTAGTCGTGCGAGCCGCAGATAAGCGGTCGACCTTGACGCATCTATATGACTTTTCAGTTTTCCTGCAGTACTGCTTTAAAACGATTCGTTTCCTTCTACGGTTCTTGAACATTTGAATATGTGTATCTGGGTGTGGGTGTATTTATCTTTCGCACGATTGCGTTCGTAAGAGGGGATACGCAATTCAAATTGGGGATGAATTGGGTTGATACGGAGACTGGACGGTTTTATTCGGAAATCAGTGAAATGATGCGACTCGTACTGAAATATAGTCAAGACTTCATTTCTAATGCGGTTCCGCATACATTATTCAGATGAATATAGTTGCAGATGCACGCGATAATACGCTGTTCCTCTCTTATCTTTGCACCGATTAAAGTTGCTTCAAATTCATACATTATCATCTCACATTGTTTTTTGTGTACGTTTTCCATCCACTGAGAGAAGGATCCTACTTTTTCTATTAATGGCATTTATTTAATATCCTTCAGTACGAACTTTTATATATATATATAGAAAATTCATTAAATATCAATCGAACATCCGTACATCCAACACTTCAGATGAGAATTGTGTATGAATTGTAAACATTATAATTTTCTTAATAATTTATTTGGTGTTTTATCAACTGTAGTTTTATTTTACATTAGTGTACAATTTTATCAAAAAATTTGCCGATCAGCTTTTTGAAAATATTCCCGATAAAATGTATATTATCATTGTTAGTTAATGAGCCTTCATCAACAATATCTTAAATACGACCAACATATTTCCTGAAAATTGTATTTAACAAGTCGTAGATATAAGTCGTTAACTAAATTTTTTAAATCGTTAACGAATCATGTTCTCAGTATACTAATAATCCAGCCTAAATGTCCATTAATCTAGAAATTCTGCGAACATTGCTATTGTCAAAAATTCGTTACAACCAAAAGCATCCAACGTATCGAACCGAAGAAAAACATATCCAACAAAAGTATCCACGTGCAAATATTTCCTGCCCACAGAAGTCCGTGCTCCACAGTGTACTTTGGCGATCTAGAACCGAGCAGCGCGGGCAACGCCGGCCTCTCGGCCGGTGTTGGCGGCGCTCGCTCGGACATAGCAACTACGACGACCTGTACCAATTCGAGTGTGGCGAACAACAGCGTCGGAAGCGCGGAAGCTATAGGAGTACCGGCACCGAGCGCCGGCCTCGTCGTAGCGAGCAAAGCACCCCCGAGTACCGCGAGTAGCACCAGCAGCAACCCTTCGGCAGCAGAGGGTAGTAATCATTATCAGCCCCAGCATATGGAGACAAGCGGGACTTCGGTCACCAACGCCGCTGGTATGATACCCGAGCAGCAAAGGAACGCATCCGGTCGACACTATCATCATCATCATCACCACCATCATCACCATCACAGCCGGAACTCCTCGGTCTCTCAAGAGACGCGAGCGGCCGGAGCTCGCGACAGAAGCTGCAGCGTCGACGAGATGCAGCAGCAGCAGCAACACTCGAAAAAGAGGAAGGTCTTCTGCAAGTGAGTATAGAATAGTGCGAATTAATTATTACTTGTTAATATTCGGATTTTTACATTCGTCTCGTATGGCTCTTTATTCCGTATGACGCGAGGCAAGAGTTACGAATTCGCGCGAAGTGAAACCCCGCAATTGTCGCCGTGTTAACAGCTGTTTCCAACGACGAAGCCATCCCGAGATTCTCAAGGCGTGCGTCAACCCTTTGATCCGAAGCTTTGAACTTTGTCGTATATGAAGTGTACATAGAACCGCAAGCCACAAGAGATTTTCCAAGTCTTCGACACATGCTCGTACTTGAGAATATACACATTCGTATTTGCAAGGGTTGATTGCTACTCTACTCCATTAATACACAATGAATTTTACAGCGCTAATTAAACATTGCAATTTATTTAACAGCGTTTTAAAAGAACTGATACATATATATATACATATATATATATATATATATACTTTAGAGAGACAATATTATTATTTCAATCCGTTATGTAATTTCACTCCCGCGCTGTACATGTTTATGAACACTTCTTAGACTTGTTCATTCGAAATCGCCCTCGCGCGATCTTGTAGGATTTCGTAACTCTTGGAGGTGCGCGAACTTTCTTCGCCTCGCTTGTAGTCGAGAGCGAAGGTTCCGTAATGAACTATATACTTGTTTACGAATAATTCATATATACATGATATATTTTATCCGAAATTAAATTGGTCTACGGGCAATTACACGATTTTCCCACGAGCATCGATACGTCCCATTCACCTCTTCGTATATTCAATACACTGTGTTGTATGCACTTTTCAAAAATAAAAATAGAATACGCATGCAGCTATCAATTCGCCTCGACTAAACAATAAGGCCGCCGACTGCTAGTGTAATAAACTTTGCGAAACAGGAAGAAATCCATTACAGACCACGGCTACACACCATAACCTCCGGCTGTGAAAAAAATCAAAAATTTATAGACCAGACCAGATCGGTGGCGACTTTCGTATGAACTCTTGTATATATATATGTGTGTGTGTCTGGGTACAATATGTATATGTACGCATACACACACACACACATATATATATATATATATATATATATATATATACGCGTACAGTGAGTGTCGGTAAATGCGTTGCGCAACGTGGACTTTTCGTTAATCGGCTATCGTGATCGGCTCTAGGAGCTCATGCATCCATGTAATCGTGGCTTTCGCTCTTTGCATAATTCATAAACATCCGAAGCTTCGCGATACAGGACCCAATGGCGACGTACGTAATTTGCGCACGCGATTCCTTTTTATACATATTTTTCGATATATTCGTTAATATAACGATGCGTTAATTGATCGGAAATTTTTTTTTCGATAGTTCGACATGCGATATTATTGTATGATTTTTTAAATTTATTACCTATAATATATACACTTAATTATAACCTAAGTATCGTTGCATTGTACGGTTAATCGAGTTGTCTAATATCTCGTTTTTTAACAAGTTACTTATCAAGTTTTTTAACGTAAACCTGCATTAGTGACCTAAAAATTTTAACCGTATCAAAGATTACTAAGAAATCGAGCAATCGTCTTAAATTTATGTGTATATCAATTTGTTTGAAATTTTTTTTTACAGCGATGGTAACGAGATTATGGATGACCAAGGCGACGACGCCAAATCTGTGCGATCGAACGACGATAGCAAAAAGTAAGTTACTAAACAGTCAAAAACAAAAAACTATCGCTATATCGCTAGGAAAGAATATATATACCACTGATATGAATCTCGAATACATAATACATATAAGTGTTTGTGCACTCTATCGTCAAAGTTATGCAATGCCGCAATTATTCGCCTATATATACGCCTATAATACGTATATCTAAGGCTACTCATGTGAATAGAATCTATCCAACCGTCCACGCGGGCTTTTTCGATACAGAAGAAAGCTTTGATGACCTTGACCTACATTTTGCAAATCTCTCGTCAGGCTTCTTACACCGAGCCTTTTCCAACGTCTCTGTCTCGCCACACCCGAAAGATTATTTTCTTCGGTCAATCGTTCTATTCTTAGTCTTTTGTGTCCTGCGATCCCATTAGACCGTTAATGCGATTTGCTGCTTCTTTTTGCACCAAACCGGAAGTGCTGGCCATAGATTTAATATTTTTCTTCTTGTCGCCAGATTTTATTCGATTAAACTACGCGTGGCCTGTATGCTTACGCTTTGTATTCTTTGTTTCTTGAATGTGATTTTCACTAATGCCATATGCGTTGGCAAGCACAGTTCGTTTAATCGCAAGTGAATTATTGAATTTGAATAGCGAAGCAATAGTCAGCTATTTTCGAAGTATCGCAAAGCGTCCTTCGGTAGTTTGTGTAATTGACGACTACTGCGCGTATCAATTCAACGGCTACATTGTCGATCAAGGCTGCAGCGACTACGACGAGATAAATCATTCTGCTTGTATCTTCGGCTGCGTATTTTTTCAATCGCCGGGTATCTTAATCGAAAATTTTGTTGTTACTGTTGCTCAATATAATAAATTAAACAGAGAAATTGTTGTTCAAAATAGGCAAAATCACAGCGAGATAGAAAAGCGCCGACGGGATAAAATGAACACGTACATAACGGAGCTTTCGGCTATGGTACCGATGTGCCACGCAATGTCCCGCAAGCTTGATAAGCTCACAGTCCTCAGAATGGCGGTTCAGCACCTCAAGACGATACTCGGCGCCGTGACGTCTTACACGGAGGGACACTACAAGCCGGCCTTTCTCAGCGATCAGGAACTCAAGACACTCATTCTTCAGGTGAGAATAATCCTTTGGTTGACGAAAAAGCCAATAACATACTTTCCGGAGTCTCGCGCGCGCGCATACGTCAGAATTAGAACTGAGAAACGTACAGACGAGATTCTCATGAAACATCGATTACGCGTATAATATGTAATTCAGCCCTGGAAGGTCACCTTCTAAGCGAATTACAAAAGCCACTTGCGATCGAATTATTATCACTCAACGAGCATATAGCGTTTCACAAACGGTCAATTATTGTACCTCCACTTGGTTATATTATACATATGCTGTATCATTATCATTCTCGCGCGAAAGTCGTGCTCTGCGGCAACGGCTATGTACATACATGTATATGCACGGTACATTATAAGATTAATTTGCTCGAGATTCCGTTACGCGGCTCGAGCAACCGAGACTTTTTCATTGTCGTGACCCGAGAGAGAAATAGTGAATTGCACTTATGAGAAACGTTCCATACGGTAATAGCGTGTATAAGCATGCCCGAGTTGCCCGAGGGTTAATAAAGGATTCGATTTGCTTTGTTTAGCCAAAGCGCTTAGCTTGTACGGATAAATGCAAATCTTGGTATGGGATTTTTTTTAATCCGGGATTAAATGTATAGGTAGAAGCTGGTTTACATATGTTACTGTGGACAATTGTCCGGTGAAAATTTATGGGACCGATTTTCCTTATTGTTATCGTTCGCCATACAAAGGTGTGCAGCGTTTTATATTAACCAATACTTTTTATTATATGTATATAATAGTTGAGATAATTTTCAATCGAACGTGAGCGATAAAAAGAAATAATCGATCGAACACGTTATTATCAAATGTTTGCGGCGTAATAAGAAAAGTGTAAATAAACTTGATCTGCCTATTGAGCTGTTTGAACGAGGGAAAAAGAGACATTTCTATGTCAACGATGACAATTACGATATAAAGTCGGCATCCGCAAAAAGTAATGCTCGCTTTTCTACGAACAATGCGGGAGCAACGATTTCCATCCATGGCTTCCGCGTCGTTCACCTCCATATACGTAATACGTATGTGTATATGTATATTATACACACACTAGCTTTCTACAGCAATAAAACTTGTGCGAATGTATTGCCACGTCGAATTGTTGATAAGGAATTTCGAATGATTTTTCGAGTGATTTAGTTTTATGATGAAAGTTCCATTGCTGTGTGATATACCTCGCGTTCAAGAACCCGTGACCGCTGACCACACCCGCATACTGATGTACCCTTTCTTCTCTCCACCTTTCCTTTCATTGTAATTATATATATATATATATATAATACATATATGCAGTTGAAATGTCGTAATTGCTTATTTATATATCTATGTATACTATCCGTACTGTAACGCACAGAGTGCAGTAGTGTTACGCCATTTAAAGAGAGCTTTATTTTGTAACGTCGCGTTATTTGCAATTGGGATGATGAACGAGGATGCGGTAGCTTCGTTGGGAATGCGGAAAAATCATCCGGCTGACCTTACTTCATTGACAGAGTATACGTTTATGTTTGGTTTGTTCATTCGAATTTATTACACTGTGCCGGCTTGACAAGTTTTTACATTGTCGTATTTTGTCAATCTTTAGACTTTATGAGATTGAGGATATACATTGCAACTGTCTACGAGTGGAGAGAGGTTTTGCGCGCGAAATTCGAACAGCCAATACTTGAAAGTCGATTTGAAACTGTTACGACCATAACTAAAGCATGAATAACATACTTATCGGATGTTTTTTTTTTTTATGAAACTCAAGTGTAATGTTATTACATGCTATAAACGATATCTCTTAAGGACGCTATATCGAATTACATCATTATATAATATCATAGATACCATAACCACTAATTACCTACCTACGATATTCCAGCAAAACCGCAGGACTAAAAAAGACAGTGCGCGATGTGAATAGCATTTTCTCGACTGCGGAAATTCAATGCCTTATAGCCGCTCTATCGAGCATCGGATTTGGCAAAACTTACGCCAGCTCCAACATTCTCACGGTCCCGGTTGTGAGCAAACTTTTGTGTATATATATATGTATATATATATATACTCTAAACACGATATCCCATTCCTGTTTTTCGAGCCGATTGCGCAATTTGGACCGTCAGGGTATATATCTACTTAATTCCACATTGTCAAATTAATTCTGATCGAAGGTAGGTTTAAGGTGAGGAAAAGTTATACGCGAACCCGTGATTAACTTTACCGCTGACTTTTACGTGTAACTGATTCATTAGATTGGAAGTGAGGTGAACGGTTTTTCGTTACTTTTAAATAGAGCGTTTTAAATGAGCTTATTTTGTGTGTGTATATATATATATACGTAAACTAATCAAAATCTAGCCTCTGAAACGAGAAAGGAACGAGAAAGCCCATAAAATTCCCTTACTCCCTCCCTGTCTACCCCCGTGCATCCTTAGAAATCATATGTACTCGCGATATGTAAAAAAGAACAAACGAGACATACTTTGAGAAAAAAATAATAATAATGATCGCTTCTGTTACACAGGCAGCCGAGGGTTTCGTCTTTGTCGTCGGCTGCGATAGGGGTAGGATACTCTACGTTTCCAAATCGGTGTCGCAGACGCTCAATTATTCTCAGGTAAGGATCTACAACGAATTTTTCTTCAAAGTAGTTCGTAAAATCGTCTGTTATTTCTCATACGATTGTGTACGAAATGTAGCTCGATCGCGATAGGAATCGTGAAATCGATTACACGCTCGATACAATCGCCAGTCAAGGATCGTTTTCTCAGGCGCGATGCATACATATATAAAAGAGATATATATCGAATTAACGGTCTTCGAATAAATAATACTTTCGATTTTCAAGCACTTCCTATTCGATACTTATATACATGTATATAGGTTTCGAACAATTTACCCGATTAGATCTCGCAGCGAATAATTTGCATTTCAATCGGGAATGCGCAGTCTCGTGTTTACTTACGTAGTCTCAATGTATCGCGGCATTAAAAAAATAACAGAGGAAAACCCGCTCGTATATAATCTATGCATATACAGATATACAAAGTCGGTGTAATTTGTCCAGCGAGAAAACGAGACCCTAAACGAGCGACTGCACAAAAGGCGGGAGATTTAAAAATCGACCGGCGCGCGTGTATGGGATACGCTTAATTATGAGAAGTTTCCTGGTATAGGAATGTCGCAGCTACCGACATATATAACCGATACGCTGAATAGAGCGATATTATTCGTATATACGCGGTCTGTAGAGACGTAAGAATGGATAGTAGACACACATAGTCCCGTGAGCTACACCGGTGACGGTTCTGTACAGGTATATATAGAGGGCGAAACTTTTTGAACTAGTCTGGAGCACGACGTGTTGCAATAAGGCCCCTTATACGCTCGGTCACTGCTTAATTGTCCGATGAGCGAATTTCCGTATTTCGCTAATTCGAATGTTCTGTGTAAAAACGCTGTATTCTTTGGTTGTAAATTTTGAACAAGACATAAATCGTAAAAAAATTTAATATAGAAAGTCTCAATAAACACTGTATCGATGTACGAGATAAGACGATGTTTGAATCTATTTTCTGGTTCTTACTACGTAATATACCGATCTAATTAATGACAATTTTCCGAATAATAACCGGTATTTCCCAGTCGCCTTCGGAGATCTTCGTAATACGCACGTTGGTCACGAAGAACGCGCGAAGAAGCACAGCATCTTAAGAGTCGATTTTCCGCGTATCAACTAAAGCGATATAGGTTGTACTCGAGCGTAGAAAGGGCATAGCGTGTATACACAGTGCACGCCACACCCGCGTGCATTCGCACTTTCCCGGCGCGATTCTTATACACACTGCAGTTTCGTCAGCCTCGTGTATATATATATGTGTATATATATATGTATATATGGAACAGTAGAGCGTACACCCGTTACGAAACCAGAAATACCCTGCGATAAGGCGGCCTTGACCTCCAGACTCTTAACTTTTTTTCGTATCGCAGCCACTTTCGTTAGATTTATTTAAAGAAAGAGAATTTTGTCTTAGTTACCGAACAGACGATTGCTTTATAATTCGGAGTGTAATCAACTCGATATCTACTAGCCTTTCTCATGCAAGTGCTCCTTTTCTTTCGTTCTCTTTCTTTCTGTTCCGTGCATGCATCTGAACAGGGCGATTTATTGGGCCAGAGTTGGTTCGACATTCTTCATCCAAAAGACGTGGCCAAAGTCAAGGAGCAGCTCTCGTCTTCGGATCTCAGTCCTCGCGAAAGGCTCATCGACGCCAAGAGTGAGTATCAATTATACAATATATACGTAAAGAATGGAACACGCCAGACGCGCATCTACGGTATTTTCATTATTTTACATAAATGTATACGGAGTTTGGCGTATAATGAGGATTATTTTATACGTCTATTACGCTTCTTTTCACTCGAACACGGTGTTCGACTGTATCGTATCCTTTGAGTTTGAAAATCGCCAGTTACATCATACGATATGCGCGAGATCGTTAAACTGGTTATGCAACGCAGTCCCGCCGAACACAGAAGCCGAGAGAGTATATAGAGCTATCGGCTTTGTATTGCAGATATATGTCATCTGGATAAAGATAATAGATTTTTTCAACGCGAATGTAATCTCTCGATCGCGCGAAAGAAAAATACGGTACCGCGATTCGCTGAACGTGAAGGTAGAGCACATTAATTGGTGGCTCGCTTTTCCGTATCTGAATCGTGTATACGTGTGTGTGTGTTTTATAGACACTATATATAGGTGGTACAGAGCGTGCATTCGAAGCAGAATCAATTATTTGCCTCTCGAGTTCTGTCGAGACTTCGTCGTCGACGTTTTCCTCCTTCGCAGTAGCATATATGCGCCAGTGTATTTGTTCAAGCCTCGCGGAAGTTAGATGGAGCGCATAGATGCTGTTGCTGCACTACTGTTGGCTTCGAAGATCGATGAAAGTTAACCCCTTTGATCCTTAGACTTTTTTCCTTTCCAATGAAACCCGTTTTTCTTACCGAGCTATTATGCGGTTTTTGCTAAATAGCTCAATGGATATATACCACCAGTACACAACTCTTTCCCTATAAGACGCAAACGATAAATTGCGATCGGTATAATCGATAGTCGATGAAAAATGACCCGGAAATATTGCGAATTGTGCCGCGACTATGCATACGTATACATACTTCAAATCCGCCGTTTGCGATAAAAAAGTTCGCACTCGAACTGGACTTGACTTTGATCTTCTGTTACGCTTCCTGTGCATATTAGAACGAACAACTCGACCGTGTTTATGGTTCGGAAATTCGTCGCGGTTACGCTGCTGCGATATTATGCGAATAATCGCACGATTGACGTGTTTTAAAGCTCACGTTCGTGTAATTTTTCTCGCGATTGCCTTTCGCTCTGTGTGTGTATGTGTATTTATATATATATATATACAAGTTGAACAATAATGAAAGTAAATGTTTCGCTGATAAAAAAAAACAATAACAACAGTAATACAATGATTTAAATTACTTTGTTATCATGCGTCTGCGTAGCAATGCTGCCGGTTAAAACTGACGTACCTCAGGGTGTATCGAGACTTTGTCCTGGCGCCAGACGTTCCTTTTTCTGCAGAATGAAACGAAAAGTTGACGCTCGATGTTCCGAGTCGCAAATCAAAGAAGAAGCAGACACCACCACCGGTTCCCACAGACGGAAAAAGCAACAAAACCACGGTGAGATATTACGTCTGTGTAATATATATATATTTTTGTTATCATCATTTTATTTTACCTTATTTATATCAACGACACCTTGGACATAGCGAGCTCAACATTTCGATTCATCGCGATCACAATGCACTATTGTGGATCATCTTTTGAACGATTAAAGAATCAAGTGGAAATAGCCTTTGAAGAGCGAATTTTCGGAATAAACGACGCCTATCACGCGGAATAAAGGGAAAAGCAGGGCGAGGGAGCATTGAGAGCCGTTGGCGCGGCTAACGCGCTCTTACACTGCGAGGAAAAGATTTTCGATCGCACCTGTGTACATGCTCGTCATTGTACTCGAGTCTTTCTCGCCGTGAAGACTGATAAATCTGAATTTATTTCGCGCGATCCGCGCTTCGAAAATGAAATGTCTCTCAGACACTCGTCCTGCAATGAATATTATCGCAAGACGTAAATTGCAATCTGGTTCGCCGAAAACATCGGGAATCGCGCACCAATGCATCGGTCGATTAGACAAGTACATATGCACGTTTACTAGAAATCGATTGCTCAATTGCCAATAATCGCGCTCGAGAGCGTCCGCGCATAAAAATCTTGCACTCGGCGGTGCGACGATTTATTATACGCCGTCTGGAGTTCAGCTGCGCGATATATACGAGTACCGAGAATTCGCTGGCTGATGTTGCCTTTTTGTTTTCTCGTAACGATTACCGATCGATGCTATGTAGATAGTCGTGCTTTTAACGCGCCGGTTATACTGGTTGTAATGTATGTGTGTATATATATACATGTGTATGTGTTACAATTTTTCGTTTTATCAAATTTTAGCCTGAGAATATTACAGCGTGGAAAATTCAAAACAATGAAATCGTTATTGAGCTGTATTATCTGTATAGAAGTGTATAATTAGATCGAATATGAATTTATCTCGTCGAGTAAAATGAGTGATTATCGTAGAGTACAGTGGATTCATTGTAAGAGTAAATAATTACCCCTCGTGTGGCTTCCTGCTTTGTAATAAAACATTGCCTTTTTTATGCGGTGAAACCAGACTGGAAGTACTGTGTAATCCAGTGTACGGGATATCTGAAGTCTTGGGCACCGGCGAAAATCGGTTTAGAAGAGCAAGAATCCGAGGCCGATGGCGAAGCTTGTAATTTGTCGTGTTTAGTGGCGGTGGGTCGAGTGCAAGCACCTATCATTGCTCCAACATCGACACCCAATAGATTAAGACTCAGATCCATCGAGTTTATCTCGAGACATGCAATGGATGGCAAGTTTCTATTCGTTGACCAAAGGTACTGTCACTGCGTGCATTTTATCGTACATTTGGATTTTAATTTGTTTTTTTTTTTAGTACAAACAGTGAATTTAAATCGGGGATTTCCGTTTAATTTATACATAATACTTAAAAACCGCTATAAGTTAATATAACGTTTTATGCGGGTAAATGAAGTATCATTTTTCATTATTTATCAAAGTAACGTCTATCTTGTAATAAAAAGTTTGATATAAAGCTATACTTGAATTCTTAGCAGACTGCATAATGGAGATTATTTATTTTTAATTCAAAAGTGTATTTCCGTCAGTACAGTGTATTCATTAGAGATTGGCATAATCAGGATGTCATGGAATTAACGAGAGTTCACTATCGGTTAATCGTAAATAACGGTAAATCATTGTATATTCTGCGTTAAAATCATCAAACTTTTTTTATCGAAATTGTTCTGCCAAACGATCATATTTTTCATTACTCTTTAAAGCGAATACTTATAACTAAAATAATAATTATAAGGAAAAATAATGCTCACTTTCGGAAGTATAAATAGATGCGTTCGATAACTAAGATTACCTTTTCGAACGCATATAAATGAATTATCGACTGAATTTTTTCAGAGCGACGCTGGTTCTGGGATTTCTACCTCAAGAATTACTGGGTACAAGTATGTACGAGTATTATCATCACGATGACATACCTCATCTGGCGGAATCGCACAAAGCAGCACTTCAATCGTCCGAACGTGTCACCACTCAGGTACTTGCATAATAATATATTAACGCATTGAACTAGAATTTTTCCTTCCGCAGTGTTGAAGAAAAACCTGAAGAAAGAATTACGCAGTGTCTATTTATAATACAATGCAATAATCGTTGTACAACCATTTTTATGCACCTTTTTTTACTTTTACGAGACAAGAGATCCGATACATCGATTTCAATACGAATATGCGAAAAATCTTGCAGGTGTACAGGTTTCGCGGTAAGGGCGCAAGTTTTGTGAGGCTCTGCTCCGAGTGGAAGTCCTTTAAGAATCCGTGGACCAAGGATATCGAGTACCTCATAGCCAAGAATTCGGCTGTCTTGTAAGCAGGAGAATTTCATATCGAGCTTGAGCATTATTCTGCTTTTCAAGCTGAAGTTTGTAATAATGAGTGAAATATGTTTGTTAGCTCTGACACGCGACAAGTGGAGAGCAGTGCGAATCGATCAGAAGGCGGCAGTGTTCAGGAAAATTACGACTATTTCGCGCAAAGTAAGTCACTTTATTTATTTTTTTATCTAATCCTTCGTACGATTGCGCTGTACTCGCTTATGGAGTATGGAAAATCCGGTTTTTTAAAAAAAAACCAATCCGTAAATTCTCGCGTACTTTATATTATACACTGTCGAAACTTATAATTATCTCGAGCAACCCTTTTTTCGCATTGAAAAAAATTCGCACGCATACCAGTTTTATCTACACGTCTGCGCACGCCCGCGACTACCGAGAACCGGACACGTAAAAACTAATCGCCGTATCATTATACTTCGAGAAATTATCTAATCTCTTCGGAAAAAAATGCCTCCGAGTATTACTCCGACACTTACGTTATGTATAATACGCCGTACGTATCTCGTAAACAATATTCGGTTGCATTATCGACAATCGCGAAGTTCTATTCAAGTATACACATTTGTTTTTTCCTTCAATCGACGCGCGTGAATTGTCGTCGCTATACTCTACATTTATAAATATATGTATGCGCAGCGGTACAGTCGAGGTAGTAACACGCGTGTTACCACGACGAGTGTATTACTATATCGCTCGTGATTTATATACCATTTAATGGCATGGTAGAAATAAACTTAAGATTAGGATCGTTGAATCAATTGTTACAGGTAACGGCGGCCTCGAGAGACTGATATCGAGCCACGTCGAGGTAAGTAAAATCGGCCGACAAATAGCGGAGGAGGTTCTGGACATGCAGAGACGGAGCGATCAGGATTCATCGTCTGGAAGTAGTCCAACACCCCGACCGGAAGCTGCTTTGCTCACCGCCAAGGTACAAATCAATTTTCAAATGTCTCATCCGATAAATTGCACATGGATCGTGTACAACAAATGTGACTCTTATCTCCGAAAATTCGTATTCAATTATCGTCCTGCTAGGTTGAAAAATATTTCTTTGATTCGTTCAGCGATTCTAACGTACTCTCTAAATCTAAAATAGCGAAAATTCATTATTAAATTAAATGATAAAGCGCGCAAATACGGACTGTCCGCAGTGATTGAAATGCTCGCTTACGCAAAATATTCAATTCAATTTACTTTTTAGCGCTTGTTAATGTATAATTTATATGACGATCGATTCGATTCATAAAAATAATTTAACAGTAAACAACGTGGCCATTGATATATAAACGAGCTAATAAATCGCTGTGTATGCCAAGAAGAAATATCAATATTTTCATTACAATAATATGTAAATAAATATTTATTAGTTCAAATCAACTAACAGTTAGTAATACGAATTGTTGTTTTATGCTTGACATTCAATTCTAATTTGAAATGTATAACATAATCATAATTATACGTCATACGTAATAATTTTGAAATCTCGTATTGAATGCTTTATAAGACTATATATACTTTATTAAATAATTCATTAGATTGAACAAAATTTCACTATCGAGAATAGTAAATTTTTTACAATTTCAAACTCAGAGAACGTACGATCGCTATCTATACGATGATTTTATTACTGCACTCGATTACTCCGAATATACTCAACACCTATATGCACTTTAGACTTTTTCATCCTAATGATCCAATAAATTTGTCTTTTCCTTCTAACCGTAGTCACAGATAACGACAACGGCTTCGCCGGAACAATCCTCCGAGGTGCGACAAGCGACAGGTAGCGAAAACAGTAGCAGCAATCTAACTCCTTCCTACAACCCCATCAACAACAACGTGCAACTCAACATCATCGCGAGTGATCAAGGTATGCTACGTATTCAATGTGCACTTGTTGTTTTTATCAAAGAGTTGATAATTATAATTCAACCCCTGTACAATAGGTACACCAGCCTGACGAGGACATGATGGAGATAATCGGAGGAACGACGATCAACGAGTCTCCAAATCCGGTGCCGACGGACGGCAACGACGAGGCTGCCATGGCTGTCATCATGAGTCTTCTGGAAGCTGATGCTGGTCTAGGTGGTCCCGTTGACTTTTCCGGATTACCGTGGCCTCTGCCTTGAACGCGCGCGAATACCTTGCTCGGAGACAACGAAGACAGACTGCGTACTGCGCACGAAAATACTGGTCACGAAATACCGATGTACCGATGAATCTTACTTTTGAATCTTCGCACTCTTTCGTGGAGAATGAACGACCATATGTGACTAGCAAACTTCGATAGATTGACTGTCTAATAATTTTCCTGCTGAGAAAAAGTGTGGAATGGACCGAGGAATAGAAAAACAGTGAATAAGTTTCGCAAAAGTTCGAGCGATATTTATAATAAAACTCCGAAGATCTCTACTGTAGTTAACGTGAATTAAAATGGGTATGATGAGATGTGGATAATTTGTTCATTGTACCAATGCGTGTAATAGGGGTGGAAATAAAAAGTCTTTTATGTAATATGTAAATAAGCTGTAAGTGTAGTAGGTATGATAGACATTTACGAGGACATGACTCCATGTGCAAAAACTATGTGTACCTAATTAACATGTAAGATTACAAATAAGTCATTGTGCAACACAGAGACTTGCGTACTTTGTATTCTACTATCTGAGTTTCAAACAAGTGAAATAAATCAATTGCGAATCTCTCGGAGAACTTTTTTATCTGGAAAAATGATAACGTATAAGCAACTACTCTTACGTTGCAAAAGTTTATATGATTTTTTCTTTCCCGGCAAACTTTTGTTTATTATGTTTTATGTATATAGATAAATATATATATACTTAAACTAATCATGTATAGATAACTACATATATAAATTGTAATTTTATATTTTACAATGTGACATAGTGTATAATGTTGTATGTACATAAGTTGAGTAATCGATAATTGTGTTTGCGCGGTGCAAACACGAGTTAAAAGCAGTGTTTTATTAGACGCGAATGACTGTCATGTTCTGTGAACGATTTATCTAGGAATAATTGTTGATATGCCATAATAATAATAATAATAATAATAATAAGAAGAAGAAGAAGAAGAAGAAATTAAATGGTTCATTCGATTATGCGTGGATAAATCTGTATACTGTGCGTTTCTTCTTCTGGTACCTATATTTATAAATACGATGACAAATTCAATTGTACATACATGTATCCGCATGAAAATGTAATAAGCCTACTCATGCAAGGCTGTATGTGATCATTTATCCTGAGTTTGAAATCATTAATTTATTATATATTATGTTACCAAAATGTACACTCACAGTTTCTTCAACTTTGAATGCACTTCCTATGGGGATAAAATACAAAAGAAAAACATTCTAATATTCAATGTTCCGATAAACCGTGAGTGTATAAGATGCCATAAACGTCTTCGATGATCTTGCCTGAGACGGGTTTTTTTATTGGTTCGATTGCAAGAATGATAAAATTACAAGAAGGTATTTTTAACGCGTGTAAGCGAAATTTTTGAATCGATGTTTTTTCTTAATGACAGAATGAGTTTTTTACTCGTTTCCTGAGAACAGTAAAGAAAACCAGAAACGATCAAGTTCCTTTTCAACGGTGTGTATTGTAGGGCGAAAAATAAATATACGTGCAATGTTTATTTTGTGTTCTGGTGTATTATAAATAAGATAACGTGATCTTTTTGTATGTTTAAATATTATTTCGGTCATGTCGACTGAGATAAGACATAAATTCGGTCTACACCAAAAGCAAATCAATGAAACACAAAGCGTACGATGAAGATTTGTCTTGGAAAATTATTGTAAAAACATTGTCATTGTTATAAATTCTTTATAAACCAACCTGAATTTATACACGTACAATTCCAGTATACGATATTATACATAGTTAACATTTTGAGGTAAGAAAAATGTAATTGTACATGTTCATCGGTTTTACATCCTTACGAAATCTGTACAAACATGATATAGCACGACGTTTGGAAATTGTGAATTAAAAAAAATATATTTTTTTACAAGTTCCCTTCATGCAATTTCACAGGTGTAGATAAGTTTGTGTCATTTAACACAACATTAAATTTTTTTACCGTTAAAGTCTCTAAAAACGCTATTAAACTAAAGAGCTTGGAACAGTAAGTAACAATACTGTCAGCTACTAAGATTAGTATTTAGTCTGTATGTACATAAAAAATATAGCGTAATGAAATAGAAAATTTGTTTCATCTATAAAATCAAGATAATAAAATTCATTCATTTTTATCATTTACTACCGTCGTTATTTTGTTTTTCTTTCTTCAACTTTTTTCTCTTCTCCTGTTCCTCCTCCGATTTCACTGGTTTACCAGCATCGACTCCACTGTCACTATTACAGTTGCTTTCCTCTGAGTGTTTTGAAATTTTCACTTGTTTTGGCTTAACTTCAACGTCGCTTTGTTCTGCAAATGTCTTTTGAAGTGTCCTTTTTAAGGATTCCTTTGTATCGCTTTCGGAATTATTACCATTTTCAGTGGCATTTTGCTTCTTAGCTTTTTTCAGTTTCCTTTTCATAGCACGTATCTCTTCTGTATCACTTTCTGGCTCATTTTTGACTACCACTGTAGAGGAATCAAATGTAAGCTCTGTTTCTGATGAAGACGTTGTACGTTTCTTCTTGTGCTTTTTCTTTTTTGGTACTTTGAATTCTGCATTGTCTTCTTGAGTATTCTGTTCTACACATTCAATTAACGGCTTTAAGATCTTTTTGTATCTTTTTTCATCTTCTGTATCCACCACTTCGTAGTCAGCAATTTTCTTCATGTGTTCAGTGGTATCACTTGACGTAGACGTCTTCTTTTTCCTTTTTTTCGGTACGGCATTAGGTACTTCAAATACTCCCTCTGAATTCAAAGATGTCAAAGTTTTGACAATAGTAGATTTGTATTCTTTTTCATCTTCTGTGTCTAAACAGACTGTTTCTTCAGATTTCTTCATTCGTTTCTTTAATTTTTTGACTGAATCTTCATCGGTTTGCTCAATGGGAGAGTCAATACTTGGATTAACTAAAGTTTTTAAAATAGTTTTCTGCTTCTTCTCTTCGTCAGATTCAGTAACAATTTTCTTTTGTTTTTTTGATTTTCTGATTGAATCTTCATCGGTTTGCTCAATGGGAGAGTCAATACTTGGATTAACTAAAGTTTTTAAAATAGTTTTCTGCTTCTTCTCTTCGTCAGATTCAGTAACAATTTTCTTTTGTTTTTTTGATTTTCTAATTGAATCTTCATCGGTTTGCTCAATGGGAGAGTCAATACTTGGATTAACTAAAGTTTTTAAAATAGATTTCTGCTTCTTCTCTTCGTCAGATTCAGTAACGATATTCTTTCGTTTTTTTGATTTTTTTAAAGAATCTTCACCAGTTTTCTCAATGGGAGTGTCGATACTTGGATTAACTAATGTTTTTAAAATAGATTTCTGCTTCTTCTCTTCATCAGATTCAGTAACAATATTCTTTCGTTTTTTTGATTTTTTTAAAGAATCTTCACCAGTTTGCTCAGTGGAAAAATCGAGACTTTGATTTACTAAAGTTCTTAGAGCAGATTTTTGTTTTTTTTCATTATCAAATTCATCAATACCGTTCTTTTTGGATTTCTTGATTTTCTTTACTGGACTATTAGCTGTTAAGCTTTCTGTTTCACTTAAATCATCTAAAAGCTTCCTTTGAGTCAATTCGCTAATTGATGGTTTTCTAGGTTTTTCATCGTCTGTATCATTAGGTGATTGTTCATTTATCACAGCATTCTTCTTACGCTTCTTTGAGGGATTCTTTGGAGACTCAGTAATGGTTGGCTGTGTAAATTCTGCTTCTGATTCAGAAGTCAATGTACTTCTTCTTTTTCGTTTCTTTGTCAAGACATTGTTTGACTCTTCTGTATCATTACTTATTATCTTTACATCTTTGATAGATGGTTTTTTTTCATCTTCATTATCACTGTCAAAGAATACACGTTTATTTTCAGTTTTAAAAGTAATTTTTTTAATGTTTGACTTTTCTTCTTTGTTGTATTCTCGTGTAATGCCTTGAAATTCGGACTCAAAAGTTGCTGCAATCTGTTCATTAAAAAGTTTGCAACCATTCAAGTATTCCCTGCAAGAAGAGATTCATGATGAGATAATCAAATAGTATTGTTATTGTTATATTAGTGGTGTTTATTAGTTTCATTAAAAATATCTGTACTAACTCTTCACGCATTAAACCACGAATGTATGGAAGTCTGGTTTTGAAATCAATTTTTTCAGGTGTAAATCTCACTTCTTGACCAACCTTAACTTTGTCACCAGGCCAATCTTCTTCATCTTCTGGCTTTGGGACAGATACATTAAAAGCTTTGTGCAATAAAATACCTATATGATTTGTCCCCTTTTTATTTACAAAACCTATAACAAGCAATAGAGTATTAAAAGATAAGAATATTAAAAGATCTAAAGTAAAAAAAATAGATTATGCTTTATTTAATGTATTTACAAACCTTTCAGACTTCGACCAACTTCTGGTCTAAAAATATAGAAATCAGCTTCTACGTCTACATGAACAAAACATGTATCGTACATTATATCACCAAGAGGCGAGAGAAGCTTTGGATTCTTATACGCCAGCACCAAACCATTCAATCTACAAGAACATAATGTAACACAAGATTAGTATGAATTTTATTCTTGATGAATAAAAACTCAGTAAAATAAGATAAAAATCAAGTTTACAATAAACCTTAATAATAAATCAAGCGTAAACCTACTCTGTATCGTAGCGATTCAAGTTAACATTGAGAATTTCCCGTAATGCCGCGTTCAAGTCCGTCAAATGGAAAGGATGAAGACCCAAGTGTTTTTTAACCTTCTCGTAGTAGACGCAAGAATCCTCGTCTTCGAGAAGCCCCTCGAGCTCGAGGTTCGTCCAGTGGACACCAGTTATCGATTTAAAACCCATTACTACATCAAATCTCTCTCAGGTCGTCGTCGCACTGGACCGCATTGAGGTTACGTTCGACGTCTGCCCAAACAAACTTTGCTGTACACGTGTTTGATATATAGGATAGAGATACCAGTTGTTATATACGAACGAGAGTACTATAGTCTATAATGCGTATGTAATATGTATATACATATAACATAAATATATATATTGTACATAAAACGCTTGACTACATTTAGAAAGCTAAATAACGTTCGGATAAAAACGTTTTATTACTGAAAATAAAAAATGATTTGTAATTAAACGTAAATAAGTTACATTGATTCACGTTACATTTGAAATGCATTGCTGCGTGTCTTTCTAAATTAATAAATGTTTCGTATGTAGAATTATATTTAAGAGTCGGATTAAATTTTTTACTAAAAGTTATTTGTTCAAGACAGTTATTAATTATTTTTATTAAAAATTGCGAGTAAAAAAATTTGAAATTAATAACTAGAGGAAAATTCCTCTAGATGTTCTAGAGATTTTAGCGAAGCCAGCGCCACTTTATTCAAACTAAAATTTACCATATCCCATGGTAAACAGACTTTGAAAAGCATAAAGAACGGTAATAACAAAAGTATAAACCGTTATCCTAAAATTTGCAAGCAAAAGAAAAGATCTTGATTGCAATTTGCAAAATACACATGTAATCGACAAAGTGTCGTTTACGCTATTAAATACGACAAAAATAGATACACCGAAGACAGTAAATCGTCTGCTCGACGACTCGATCAAATTCCCCACGAGGAAAAACTCCATTGTCGAGCCCGATTTTTTGGCGGTTTCGCGATGTACGCGTGCAACATGCATTGGTGAAAAACATAGACAGGCTTTTCACCAATTTTCTTTATGTTAACGACCCATTTACTGCGTCGTAATGAAAAGTTAGTGTCAAGTTACGATTTTATTATATTTTGCGTTGATTTTTATTGTTTTTCTTGATCGTGGTAGTTCAACGTCAAAATGAACTCTTGTTTAGAAAATGTGGAGAACAATGAAAACGTCGCCAATGACTGTGTCACTGTCACGTGTACAAACAATGATGTTAAAGATATTTCCACTTCCCAAGATTTGTTTTCAGGTACATTTTATGTCTTATCGATAACAATTCTCCTGTTGGGTTGTATTTTTAAGTCTCGTAAGAAATGAATACCACAGTATGAATATATACTTCTGCAGTTTTTTGCTTATTGGATTAGATTGTTGAATGGATTATTAAAAATTACATATTGCATGTAGCATGTAGATACGACTTAGTAATAATATGTTTTTTGTACTAAGAGTTGAAATTTGTAGAATGTGGATAAAATATTGGCAATACTCCACTGCACATAAATAGAATTATTATACTCTTTAATAGATTTCTTGTCTCTACTTTACTCTTTTTGTAGACGATGATCAAATCAGAGAAGCTGCTTTTCTATCACCAAAACATTCAGTTAACAATGACACTATAAACTCTTCGATTGTTTCACTAAAGACACCAATACTTTGTTCAAAAGTAACCGAAGTGTAAGCACATATTCTATGTTTCTTTATTATTAAAATTATTTCTACGATTAGAATTTTTAATTATTTATTATTTAATTTTATTTCTAATTCTTTCTTTTTAACATAATAAAATTTCCAGAACTCCTGGAAGGGCAGTAGTTCCCAGAACTCCAGTAGATCTTTTGCCTTTCATAACAAAAACAAGTGTACTATGGACTAGCGATATGGAAACCCCAGATGGTAAACTCAATGACAAGACCGAGAATCATGATATTACTATAAATTCTGAAATTGAAACTGTAAGTTTGTGATTTTAAAATTTTCAAAATAAAATTATTTATATCTATTTACTATGATTAATTATAAGTGAATTTGATGCTTAGTTTAGTTGTAACTTTTAAATTTATATTTTTTAAATACAAATTCTTAATTATCCAGATTATTAATGAATTAACTTTACTAAAACTTTTGATATGAATAATTTTGTACCATAGAATAATACAACACCAAATAGTAATCAGCAATCACCAAACTCTGATGTAAAGATGAATAAAATGAATATTGTCTCTTCTCCAGTACTTGGGAGTAAAAAAAGAGTTAAAAGAAAAGTCAAGCGGAGAATATTAAATAATATAGCTTTGGATACTGACAATAATAGTGATCAGCAGAGTATTAGCAGTAACAGCGATAAAGTACCTTCTGAAGGTAGCTCTGTTAATAATGACCCTTTTTTTGATATTAAACCAGAAATGAAATTAAATATAATTGAAGAAATAAGTAAATCAAATAATAAAGAGTGCAAAGAAAATAAAAAGTTAGAAGTAAGTATTGCATAGTATTAATTTGCATAGGGAAAGAAAACATAAGAATATTATTGTGAGCCTTCATTTTTTTCAGGAAGCAGTTGTATTTGATAAAAATAGCAATACTTCAACTCAAGACTTTTTTTCTAATGTATCATTCAGTTCCATTGATCGTTTATGTATTAATGTGTCTCCAAAACAGAAACTAGGTTCAATTCCTGAATCAGAAAATGAAGAAAAAAACAACCACGTAGTTATTAAACAAGAAAATACAGATCAAGGTATTATTAAGCCAAATATAAGTAATGATATTCTTGAACGAGTGGCAGCAATTAAACGTAATCAAAAGCCTTTGAGAAGGTCAATTGACATAAATCATACAATTATACCCAAAGAAGAATTTTCCAAATCTATAAGAGAACTAGAACTTGCAGATGCAAAATTTAGTCAAGAAAAAAAAAAGATTTCAAAGGCTCAACCTAAACCTTTAAGATTAATGACATTTTCTGAATTAACTTCAACAGACAACTCAAAAAGTATCCAAAAAGAAGTAACTCCTGAAAAGGAAAATCATGATGTGCCAACTGAAATAATGGATGATTGGAATACAGAAGTTTTTACAAATACTAATTTTAATGTATACGAAAAAACTTCAGCCAATGCAAAAATATCGTCTTCTGCAAAATTAGAAATGGGATTCTGTAGTGCTGGTGGGAAAGAAATTGCTATTAATGAAAAAAATCTTAAAAAATGTATGAGAATGTATGAAGAAATAGAGAAAGAAATTAGTAGTAACAATGATCTTTTGTCTGTGGAGAAATCGAGTACAAAGTCTAATTTGTTAATACAACCAACAAAACAATTATCCAGATCTCCTAATATGATAAGTAACAAAGTCAACTTTAAACTGTCAAATCAAACTGATGTGAAGTGTACAATTTCTAAAGATGAATTTTCTACTGCTAGTGGTAAAAATATACTGATAAGTGAAGATAAAATATTGAATTATGCGAAAATCTATAATGATTTGGAAAACGAAAATCTAAACGAAAATAATTTACTTGAATTTAAAAATAAAATTAGTAAGCCAAGCAGTTTGGAGCTGGACTTTAGAAAAAACAAATCGATGAAAACAAAAACAGTTACAAATACTAAAATTGAAGATAATAAAGCAGCTGGATCAAATATTAAACATAGTAATGAAAAAAAAACAGACATGATAAAGATTTGCAAAGAGCTAGATGTCAAAGAATTTTTAGAACCGAAAGTTCCACGTTTGAATGAACTGAATATAAATGATGGTTTTGCAACAGCTGGTGGAAGAGGTATACAAATTAACGAACAAAAAGAACGTTTATATGAGAAAATCTATAAGGAACTAGATAATGATGATGCAAATAATTTACAGAATGTTAAGAAAGATAATGCTTTGAAGCAGATCACTGTTGCGAAGCCCACAGACAAAGCAATAATCAAATTTAATAAAAAGGTAAATGATAGTGACTTACCTGGAATAGTCAAAACATTTCCTATTTGTAAAAATCTTGGTACAGAAACGTTGGAATTTTCAAAAGGAGAATCTGCAAGCAATGGTTTTTCGACTGCTCGTGGCAAAGGAATAAAAATAAGCGAAGAAAAAGAAATGATGTACACCAAAATTTACAATGAATTAGGTGACAATGAAGAAAGTAATCTCATTAACCTAAATCAAAAGTCTTTAAAACAAGTAGTTGAAAACCCAAAATCTAAAGCTCTCATTGTGTTTAAAGACAAGTCAAAGAATACATGTAATAACCTTGTTACTGTCACAAATAAAACTAATGTAGTGCAGCAAAATACAATAGTAACAAGCGACGGATTCTCAACAGCTCGCGGTAAGGATATAAAAGTAAACATTGAAAAAGAAAACTATTATTCAAAGATTTTCAATGAATTGAGCGAAGACATTCAAGACGAAAATAGTTTCTTCAATAAAACTAAAAAGGAACTACCTACAGTAGTTGGTAACGCAAATAATAACAAAGTGAAAATTGCGTTCAATCAGAAGAAAACTGTACCTGTAGCTTCAACAACAAAAATCTCCAAAAGTAATAATAGCAATGCCTTAAAAAATCTCGCCAATGTAGAAATTATCGCCAATCACATTTCTAATTCGACCAATGATTTAAACAAAATGAGTGAAACGGCAACTGATTTAAAAAAAGTATCGTATACAGAAAAAGAAAATGTACAAATAAATAAACCTAATGCTGCTATAGAAACACATTTAAAAGAAAAGAAATCTACGCATTTGGATATACCCGTGAATAGACACTTATGTAAATTGAAGCTCAAATTAGAGAATTGCGAAGAGAAGCGTACTGAAAGATGTCGCTCATTCGGTGGATTTCCACGAAGTAGCAACGAAACCGTCTCTTCTATCAAGCTGAACAAATCTGATCCGTACAACGACTCCGCGAATCAGCCCCTTCAAAAAGGACTGTCAGTCAGTCAACACTTTGATCTACACTCGGATTCTTGGCTATCCAAAATTGAGCTGAACGATCTCAATGCTAGTAAAGCCAAGTCACCCGAGGTCGAAAGGAAAAGCGATCGGATGGAACAGGAAATTTCCACAGCACCTAACGATTTTTTAGGATTTTCGTACAAGGAGTGTACGGAGAGCTTTAAATTGTACGCAAGCTTTGAGAAATTTTTAAAACGGCATATTCGAAGATTCAAGTTGATAAGAGAGCTGAGTATCGAAAGCGGTCAAACTATTACTATTTCGAATCACGCCAGGTCGAGGCAAACACTGAGTATCCACTGTGATTGTGAAGCTGATGTAAGAAGCGGTATGATGGATTCTAATTACATTTTGTTCGATTCGCCGGATAAGTCTGCATTCAAATTACCCGAGACTAGTGAAGTCAAAACGAAGGACAATGAGTGTAAAGAAATGAAAGCAGGTAACAAAATTGTAGAGAAGCGGAAGCATGCCGATACTGATAGCGATACGCCATTGACAACATTGAAGAAGCCTAGAACAGGTAGTGAATTGCAAGGGCGAAGATTATTTTCCGACGACTCAGATGCAGATGAAGAGGAAGGAGAAAAACAAGAAACGAACAATGTTCGTGATAATTTGATTCAAAATTTACCTTTAACACCACCGCAACCGGTAAACCTCACTGAAGAAGAATTGGCTGAACTGACCGAAATGAGGATGGATGCGATTATGCAGCAGGTATGTATACACAGCATCTAATTTATGACTTTCTATAATTTCATTTGAGATTTTTAATGTTCGTTTTATATCTGACCAGGAAAAAATGATTCGTAACAAAAAACGTATCGATGTTAAACCAATAGTGGGATCTTTACTGCGTGAAAGAATTGAAAATAGTAAAAAAAGGAAATCTTGGGCTGATTATGTAGGCAGTTCGGTGCCTATGATTCGTCCCATTCAACAAGTAAGACTTCGATTTTAAATTTATTACTTCGTGCGTAACTGGATTAATTTATTTTTTAGATAAAGCAAAATCATCCTGATGCGAAGATCTTGGAAGTTAACGCATCGAATGCTATGCACTATAAATTTTTGTCGTCCAATTTTGTCGAGTATGTATTGATTGTTTTATCATCGATTTATTTTTATTATAAAATAACGGCTCATGAGTAATTTGTTTCAGCAATAAGAGGGTAGTGAGTTTACAGCTTGAAGATAACGTTCGCCTTATTTTTGATGAAGAAGGACATGCCGGCTTTACTGAATTTTCTGATGCCTTAACGGCTATGCCAGGTGTTGATCCAAAACTTTTGCCTATGGGTTGGATACAAAATCACTACAGATGGATTGTATGGAAATTGGCGTCTATAGATCGAATACGTTTTGAAAAGACTGAATTACCAAAGTACGTTAAGTTATGCAATTTATCAATGTGATTTTGATTATTATTGATACGTAGCTCTTAATTGTTTAAGGATGTTAACACCAAGTCGTGTGATGAAAGAGCTGAAATATCGCTACGATAGGGAAATCGATAGAGCTCAAAGACCAGCTCTGAGAAGAATTTTAGAAAAAGATGATGTTCCGTCTCGTCGAATGGTTCTATGCGTCTCTTCGATCGTAGATGTAACTACAATATTTTTCCGTTTTTTTTTAGTATTTATAATACAGTATTTTACCTTTTTTTTATTGTTATTGGCTGATAGATTCCAACTAGCGATAATACAGACAAAGATGTCAAAACTATGCTAGGTTTACCGCGTTTTAAAATTGAAGTAACGGATGGATGGTACAGTATACCGCTTACAATAGATAATGCGATATCAAATTATATATTATCTCGCAAAATCAAGGAAGGCACAAAGCTAATGACGTACGGTGCCATATTACTGGAATGCGAAAGAGGCGTCTTTCCTCTAGATGTAATAGCTATTCCTTTTTTTCATTTATTATTAATGCATTTGTTATTTTAAATAATTAATCCAAACATAATTTTCACTTAGAAACCTGCTAATGTAAGTCTAAAAATATTTACTAACTGCACAAGGCGAGTGAGGTGGGATACTAAATTAGGTTATCAAAAAAGTCAAGGTCCAATACCCGTAAAATTACGGAATATAATTTTGAGTGGGGGTATGGTTGGCGAAACAACAGCAGTAGCTGCAAGAGTTTACCCACTTTTGTACAGAGAGAAAACTCCAGATGGACAGTCAAGTATGCATAACAATATTTAGACCAAAACAAAATATCTTACAGAATTTTGAAACCATGTCACCTTTTTAGTATACCGTAATGCACGTAGTGAAGAAAAAGCAGCGGTAGCTTATGAACGTGCACTTGAAAAGAAGGTAGATGCCATGTATGCCCAGGCTGAAAAAAACTTTGATTCCAATAAGAAATTAGACTTTAACGATGATTTGGAAAATACTCAAGTAAAGTCTTCAATCATTCATTTTCATTTTAAATGCAGCATTCGTTTTAAACCGTGTGATCTATTTCCAGACTGAATCGACATCTCAGATACGAACTCGCGGACAGAGAAGTTGGGAACGTAAACGAGAAGAGCTTAAGCAGAGACTAGAGTCGGAAGTGCGGCAAGGTTTACCGCCGCCTAGGAATGTAACCCCAGTATTGAAAGTCCGACTTCTAGACGATAGAACTTCTGTTATATTGACGATTTGGGGTGCCAACGAGGAGTCGGGTTATGATATCAAAGAAGGCAATACCGTCACCGTGTATAATTCTTATGCCATGGGTTCACGGTAAATTCTTTCTTGAATTACTCGTTAGTTTTCTCTTTTATGATCGGCTCAACCATATAAACCTGTATAAAGAAGTTGCGCTACATTTCTTATTACCTTCTCAGATAACTTCATCATACATCTCGATCTTTAGATAAAACAGTTAGTGAGTCATAAACCATTCTACTAAAAATATTGCTGTCGATAAACGAAAGTTATTTTTTCATCAAGTAGGACATCTCGAAATCCATTCGACCGTGTATCCTTCGTCGTAAATCCATGACGCGATACATACCTCTTGAACTTTCCCGCGCAGTCTGCATTTTTATTACCTTTTTCGCGCTCTCCTTATCTCCCCTATACCCAAATCAAATACTCGATTCTCTTGCGTATGCGCATCCACCGTGACTTAGTCATCCCGCAATTTTCGACTCAAATATCGTAAAAGATAAGAGCCCCTTGAGGAAAGTTTGCGCATTAGGATTAAGTTTATCATTGAGTTAAAACGAGGATTTCTTTTTTTACAGAGGCGGTGAAATGAATCTTACAGCAAATAGACTGACGCACATTAAGCCAGAACCGTTGTTAAAGCTACCTTATCCTATGAGGTTCTGTACTCTAATACCAGACATAGCCTCGATGAGTTTTGACCCTAAATTCTGCGAATTCGATACAATAGGGGTGGTTGTGTCCACGGGTCCGGCGCCTCACGTAAGTGACATTGAGTACGTTTGTTTTATTAAATAAAGGCACCGAACTGATTCTGTTTCTTACAAAATACAGGGAATGAAAAATTTCGAAGTTGTCAATATGGCATATCCAAAACCAAACAACTCCGGATCGTCGTATCTGTCGGTACTATTCTGGAACGGCGTATCGTCCTTTGGTTACCAAGGAACGTTTTCTGTTGGTGCGCTTATCAGTTGCACTAATCTGGAATGGAGACGAAATACCTCGTGGCACGTTGCGGTAGCTTATTGTTCCGAGAGGACTGTTTTTACATGCAATCCAAGACAACAGTATCTCAACACTGGTCTACGTAATCTCCGAGCATTGATTCAAGTGCGTTAATGAATTGAAAATTTATAATAATTTACTATTCTACTAATGTTCATCATAACTATTGCTGACTAAAAATTTCTTATCGAAATTAGAATCCAGTAACGTATGCGGAGAGCTGCGTCGAAGACGTAATGAGCGAATTGTCTAAAAAACCTCTTCCGCGGTCGAATCAAAATACACCAACGAGTTGGCCAACGGATAGATCACATAACTCTTCGTCTTTCGTCAGTCCCATGGAGGGTCACACTCCAGGTCATGTCAGTATACAAAAACGATTGGAAAAACTTTCCCGGTACGGAAGTTCTGCGGATATTTCACCTATTGTATTGAATAGTGGTTCCAAGAGAGTGAAAAAAGAGTATACGCCTGTAGGACGCAAAAATACGTAACATCGACGTGAGATTTTATACGAAGAGTAGAATTATTTAAAAATTGTTACATAAGTCTGATACCGAAAAATAGCCTTATTTTTCACCTCTTTCCGTCTTGTTTTATCAAATAAGTAAGCGTATTATGAAGTTGATTGTTAGGCATTTAAAGTAAATTATTGCCATCTTGTTTATTTTGGTTTGTTGTACGTACTGTTAGAATTTATGCAAATAGCTTGCAGAGTAAAAATGATTTAATCAACTATGTAGATAATTTTTTACTGTGCAAAACAACAAATATAGAAGTTCTCCCTATGAGAGTAGAGAAGCGAGGATCACTGAGAATGAATCATTCTTCTCATAATTTCAAACGATTGCTATACGGTACAAGCCAAAGAGCTGTTACAAGTTGGAACTGCTCCGACCGTAACAGACAGTTTTAGTGATAAGGTATCGCAACGCAAAAGAAAAGGGACAGATATGAGACACGGCAACGCAAAAACACGAAAGTTAGATTCGAAGGTCGTTATTTCTTGTATACTATTATTATCTGCGTTGAATGGTTTATCGGCTTCGCAAACAAGCGAGATAAATAAAAGTGTTATGTCTCTCTGTTTTATTATTATTCCGAAGATAAATAAAAATCTATGTTAAAAGTTACGACGGACTTTACCTTCTTGTAACGTATTTTCTAAGTTCATTACTCGTATCAAAACTCCAACTACTCATCAATCGACTTGATGCGCAGACTTATACTCCGGACGAAAAAAACAAACATCCGCACGTACTACAAAACGAGAGCGCTACTGTTACACTGGCAGAATACATTTTTCACACGTCTAATATTACGTGAAAAAAGATCCAGTCGCGGAAAAGGGCTCTTATAAAACTGGTGCAAGCGAGTTCCTTGACACTCGACGTGGTTGCATACTCGGCACGGCGCACGTGTAATTCGCGCAGTGTACAAGGACAGTATTACGGGAGAAAGAGGAAGGGAATTAAGAGTCAGGGAGGCGCACCGTACAGTTACGTTCTTTTGCGCGCACACAGTGACAGGACCTCGTTATTCGATATCTTTAGGGTAGAACAGGCTCTACGACGTACAAGCTATATGTGAACTATTTAACGAGCGGAGATAGTCGTCGAGCAGGTATGCGTCGCTTGACAGACAGGTGATCGTTCGCTCCTCATTTGCGTATCTCGTTCCGTACGTTATGTTAAGAAAAAAAAAGCAAAACAATATTCAATGAAATATGATAAATACACGAATTAAAATCATTACGGAAAAATAATGTGCGCAAAACCGTATTCGACACACGGTTGAGATGCACAATCCATCCATTAACAAATTAATCGCACAGCACTGTAAACAATCCTCTCTTAGACACATATTAAATCAACGACCCAGAGAAAAACTCGTCTTCGGTGCATCTCGTTCACATGGATCTCTCATATCCGTTATTTGCTTTTCCTTCTCGGCAACTACTCGCTTCCTCTCTTCTTTCGGTTCGCACCTCCCCCTCCGTCGCTCCGGTTTACGTTTCTGGGTTAAACACCTTGGTGCACCGCCTTCGCCTGTTACTTACGAAGAAAGGCACTGTATAAAGGGCGTCCTTATGGTGGGATAATTAAATACTCGATAGTTCCGTATAATCCGTGCGGGTAATGACTCGTCGAAAACGCATTTAAACGTCGAGGATAAGGACGGACCGAAGTGTCGTAATGAAGCGTTATGATGGATGAATTCAATTCTAACGCACTATATAATCTGTAATAGAAAATAGCGTTAATGCGTTATTGCACTTGGTATGCTGAATTATTCCACAGCGATAGGCGTATAGTTTTAAATGCCGCGTTATCCCCGTTCATCCCGCGATTCTTCTCAGCTTTAAGCGCGAGGAAAGCGGCGAAAATTTCCATCGAATTTCCCTCTGCGCTCTTTCGCCCCTCGCGACATTGGCGAATGCGCTTTGACACATATAGGTGCCGCTGTCGACTCGCGCAACAGTGCTATATACTCTATACGTATACGTATACGTATGTATATATATATATATATCGAGATATCCTACTCCCCGCATCGCACGCTCGGCTGCTCTCCGCGCAGAGTTCGTTCCCGTCGACCCGCGAGTAGTCAGCGCTCAGTTCGACGCGCACCGGCTCACCAGCCGCACGTGTATTCCGTGCCGCTCCGCTCGATCTTTCTCTTTCGTTTTATACACACAGTCTACTTGCGCTCGTACAAGTATTTCAATAGCTGTGTGTACATCGATTGTGCCCCGTTCGATCCGGTGCCCCTGTGTACGCGCGCGTACGTAAACACAGAGGTGTACGGAGAAAAAACCGAGCCCCATTGGTCGAAATTCCGAAAAGCCCGGCGGACCGGTGCTCCCGCGGCGTCACAGCGATGAACTTGCCGCACGCTACGGACGCGAGGCTCGTTGTTGTTATTTCGTTATTGGGGGAAAGCGCGCGGCAGTAGCAGCAAGACAGTGCAACAACAACGCAACGCTCGGCGAGTCCGAGTGACAGCGTTCGTTCGTTTGCTGCGTGCGCGCGAAATGACGAGCGAGAAATACACTCTACCGATTTACTAGCCGTAACACTGGCGGCAAGAGGGTTCGCGCTCGGAAATTGTCCCGAATGAAAGGATAAGGAGAGGTGCGCGGTGCATCGGAGAAATCGCATATGCGCGTGTGTAATCGAATGCGACGCGTTGTGTACGTACGTAGCAGTGCCGACAATTGTGCTGAAAACAGAGACGCGTGTGGACACGGAAGTTTTGCTTTGCGAAATATATAGTATATATATATTTCTATATATACACACACACACACACAGCGAGTGTTTCTAGAGAATCGACGCGTTGTAATCAGCGTTCGAAAATGAGCGAGGCGTCGCCGAAGGTCGAATTCGCCCTGGGCAGCGAGGTCTCACCGGGACATTTCTTCAAGAGCACTTTCGCTCGCTCGTTCGTCACTAGTCGTGCCGATTCGACCAAATCTTTGGACTACGAGTTTGGTTACGATACCGAAACAATCGTCGAAGAGGATCATCATCAGCAACGTTCGCCGAGTCATTGCCATTTTAACAGTAGTAATAGTGCTAGTGGTCATAATGCTGGAAATAGCAGCTTCTATTCGCTCGTGAATTTCAACTCGGAAACCGAGCAGCCGAACTCAGCCGTTTGGAACGTGGGACAGGTAAGGGAGATTTTTTTTTTACCCACTGAAAATCCCGATGATCGAGGTTTGCGTCGCCAGTGGACAACGTCCATTCTTGTTCTCCCGGTAACGTCCAAATGTTGGTGTATTAAATGTACTCGTCCGATTACATCCTTTCCTGCAAACGACGCCGTTCACGACTATACGTCTATTTTCAAAAACAGCCAAGTCAAGGTTTCATCGCTTACTCGCGCAAGTTTATATACGGTATAGGCAAACGCGTCGAACGACGATCGCTTGCGCAAAAGAAGCACCTATAATCGGCTCGTCTGTAATTAAAGCTTCAATTAAGCGCTGCGTTTCGTTAGATAATTTGCGAACGCGACTTTGCATTAGCTCCGACGCACAAACGACGGGTTGGAGACTCTTTTTTTTAATATCGCAAATTCAAGACAATGGCTAATCAGAAACGTTAGAACTTCGTCGAAATCGTCGGCTTTGCACTCCTGACCCATAACACGCGCGTCAATCGACGTATTACGATTCTACTTGGCGAACCTTCCACTAATATGCAGATGAGCTCGGTGTAAGTCTTAAATACCGAGAATTTGATTAGTTTTATTGCGGCGCGCAGAGACATACCCCAGACGTCAGCGCAATCGCTATCTTTCACTGGAACATCAATGCGCGATTGTCGTAGTGAAATGCGTTGAGCGAAGTCCTTTAAGATTAGTCATTTACATAGAGTTTAGATAATTTACTTTTCCATTCTTTCTTAGCTATATATATCACGCTCGTACAATAATATACACAGTTTTCCTATTGTTGAAACGCTCGCCGCTGCTCAACAATGGAAACGAATGTTTTTACGTTACGATATATACATCTATACAATCTCTCTATATAACAAAAAAAAAACCCCTAATTTACCTTACAAGCACCCTCGGAAGTAAAAGAAAAATAAATTTCGTCGAATAGCTACTGTGCAATGTGGTGTATATACGCTACCGACTTATCCTCACGTCGACTGCATCTCGTGGCTCTGCAGTTTTGCAAGCGACGCGAGATTTGAATACAATCGCGTAGGCGAGAGAGACACACGCTAACGTTACATTGTACGGAGTTGAAAACGTGTATTAGGGACTTTCGGCCTTCCGATGTCCACGGGAGAGCGCAAGTTCGACTTGGAAAATATCGAGGCTTCTCTTGCGCAATAGCGAGGCTATCTCTGGAGTTTCTAATTTTTTTTTTCTTTCGCGAGGTTGACTGCGCCTCGCGAACTCGTCTCTTTTGTTATGAAAAGTTTAATAATGCACGGATGTGGAAAAAAGAACCGTTCGTGTATACGAAAAGAGTGTACGACAGTGCGCTCTATCGTTTGTACTCCTTGCGAAGGTATTGAAATTAACGCGATCGGCGCGTAACGGTTGATTTCATCGGACCCCGCACTACGATTCCGACGCCGTGTAATATACGCAAATTTGATGCAAATCGCGGCGATTACACGCGTCCAGGCCGCAATTTTAAAAACAAACAAACCGTCGAACATTTTCGGACTAGGTCCCCTATACTTATACATATATATATATATATACGCCTAATATATGTATTTATACTCTCCCCGTTGTCTCGTACTGACGAAATATCCCTCGATTTCCACATCGGGCGAATGCACGTTTAATTACTAGAAATTTTCTCCTCGATACGATACACGTATATATATACATGAAGTTTTTCTTCTCTGGTATGTTCCAGCAGCAGCGAAGTTCCTCCAACGGAGTTACACAGCCGACGCCCGATCTCAACGAGCTGGAAAAACTGCGAAAGGTAGAGACTAGTTTTGCTTTTCTTTTACATGTATATCGAGCCTGTACGAGTATATACGTATATGTGTCTATCTATATATATATACATATATATATAGATATATCAGCGAACTTGAACTCGTCTCCGATAATGAAGCTAGCTGGAGAAACTTTCGTGGGAGAGTTTGACGTAAAAGATAAGGATGTCTGGGTTATTGTTGAGGGAACGTTGGGTTTTTACTTGGAGCATTCGAGATGATAATGGGGTTAGTTGTGTATGTACACAAGTACGCCTCTCGGGCAAAATATTTGTACGTAGGAGAAGGAGAATGAAATGGAGCTTGATGGGGAACTCAATGAGAGCGTTCGCGGGGGTATATACGATGTACATACTGCCTGTTCAATGGATTCCCGATGAACGAGCGATATGAAATTCTTAAGACTTGTATACACACATTACTTCATGTGTCTATAATATACATTATGTCTTGTTTTTAACTATGTAATTACTCTCCGCGACTCGGGACTTTCTTCTACATACTTTATCGAAAATTAGCGTTTACACTGAATGTCTGTGTACATTAACGAGATGCGAAAATAGATCAGTATCAAATCGAGAATTTCGTTTCACATTTATTCGCTGTATTCCGATGTAAAATATTAGACGTATAGAACACTAGTGTCTAAATCTGAAATCGTAAAATTTGATTATACACTTAGTAGTGTACATTCAGTATTTGTAAAAGTATACAGAATGGCGCAACAACGTGAGTAGTGAATATTCATTGTTTGAGTAAGTGAACCGAATTTTCGAAATGAAAAAGCGCATATTCACTGCCTAGAATAGAAGTACACTATACGTGAATTAGTGCTTTTTGGGTTGAAATTAACGAAGAAACTTTTGCTCGCGAGTGCAATTTGTTTTTCAACTCATAAATAATACTTGAACAATAGCAAATACTGTCGATATTCGCATTTGATAAATGTCTGCAAATTCTTTGAAAGCGAGATTACTACTTTCATTCGTACAAAATGTACCATAAATTTTTATCTTAGCAAATCAACCTCTAATCAATAATAACGATAATTTATTCTAAAATGTAAATAATAATTGTTTCGTGTTCAAAGATTTTGCATAATTAAGTATACTCGTATAAGACTACACTTTATTACACAGTAAGTATTCGCAACATTGTAAAATGAATTTTATTTTTATCCCGCTTAATAGTGAATAGTTGACTGATTCAAAAGTGAAAATAATTGCACTAATAGCTATTTCCACAGGACGTAGAGCCGCTTATATTCTTAATCATCTTTACTTTCATACAGCCTTCATCTATGCGTACGCAAAAAATATTCATACTGGAGGAATCGATACATTCCAAGAGTATGGCCGAAACCGTAATCCATCTTAGTTCTCGACCAAAAGCCCGCACTCTCTAAAATCCTTAGTTATAATTGCACGTGTACTCGTATAAGGTTCGGAAAGACAGAAAGGGAGAAGCGATTCTCGGAATCGGCACACCTGTCCCACATATGTATCGCACGTGAACTTTTAATTACGGCACGCCGTCGTGAATCGTTGCAATACGGGGCTATCGGTCTCTTCTTTCCATGCATATCCTAACGATATAATGCCGCAACGTGATATCTCTTTCCAGATGTATTCGTTCTATATATATATATGTACAGTATATACACACATATACATTATACATAGTTGTACGGACAGTCGATCGTCCTCGCCGTTACGACGACGACCGCCGTCGCGGATGACTTGTGTTGCTTACTGCGACGTTCGTTGCCGTAATAATACTAATCCTTGTCTATTCAAGAAATAAGCAAGTGACACTGCGGATGGAGAATCGCGATTTGCGACACGTTGCACTATGAGCGAGAGCTTGGAAATTCAAGTTATTCGGCATAGAAGCTGGCTTTGCGACATTTCCTGCGACATTTTCGACATTTTAATCACTTGCGGATACAGTGCGTGGTGTCGAGCTTCCTCTTTTTTGTTCGAAATGACTGAATAATTTGTGGGAAATTTGCGATTATCATCGATAATTAATGAACAATTTAAAGTTCGCCACATTCGTGTCTTTCACTCGTTGATGTTCCGCGAATTCTGCTTGGACAGAAATTCGTCGTTTTGGTCTTGTATTACAACGTGCAAGCTTTTGGGCTTCAAATTAAAATCGCATTTCGCATTTTTAGCCATATCGTTGTATATTATTATACTAATGTCCAAGACTCGTGAAGGAAATTTCTCCCTCCGAACGTGCAATTTGAAAGCCCGCCGATATACCACGGCGCAGAAAAAAAGCATCAACGTCCTGTCCCCTGGCACTAAAATCCTTCGCTTTGTCGCGAAAATCTCGCTGGTACACGTATACGTACAGCTATAAACGCAATTATTTATTCCAGGAGGTAACTGACCACGTTTCCGTCTCTTGTTCGAGCGTTAAGCATATTCCCTTGTAGCTTGAAGCAAAACTGCGTGTCAGGACGACGAAGACGCTTTATTCTTCTGCTCGATGCTTTGTTCCCTTATCCAAGGGTCTGCGTGTTCATCTTTTTTTTATGAGTCGCCTGACGTGTCTATTTAGCGATTGAAGAGATTTCAATTCAATCGTCGTATGCATTAATGACACTTTTCTACGATATTTTTAGCCGTGCCATTAGCGTACAACTTGTTCAATGTAAAAAGTTGTTCGAATCAAAGTCCCGAAGCGTCCAGTAGCGAAAAGAAATAAATCAACAGCAAGTCCACGCGTCGGCGACGATCTCCGCTAAAAGTACAAAAGTTGCCGCAGTCGAGTGAGCTCAGGTAGCCTCGGGAGCTCGCTTCGCTCGACGCGTGGGCGCGAGTATATTATAGAAACCTGGCAGACTCGCGCTGGCCGGAAGTCCGCCTCGGACCCTCCCGTAATTATTATCGGCCGACCGGCCTACGACTCCTCCCCCCCTCCACCATAGGCCCCGTAGTATACATGTATATAGAAGTTGATACGCGCGTACATGTATATGTACGTATCTACCGACTACACCTGGAGATAGTCGCGCTTCGTATACAAAGATTATTTGCGTGTGTGTGTGAGTGTATGGTACGTGTACGTATGGGCGGCATGGGGTGAGTCACGAAGGTTGGACTGGTCGAACGACGCTGTTATTTAAAAAATGGGTTGGCAACGAGAGGTGTGGATTCATCGGTTAATTGAATGTGCGCGATTTTAATGTGATTAAAAAGATTGCCTTTTTTATTTTAATTTCAATGGAGTGAATTGAGGCGTGACTCCTGGTGGGTTAACGCGTATAAAAATAATTTCACGATCGTTTGAAAGCTGATCTTTATTAGTTTATAGATTTGTATAAAAATTTGAATAAACATAGAGATACGTAATATATTTTTGTTACGTTCAAAAAGAGAATTGAACGTCAACATATCGATAGGAAATTTTATAGTCCATTCTCACTCTCTATTCAACACACTTTTCCCTTCTCGCTTATGTATACATTTGTATATAGACATATGCGTGTGTATTCATGTACTTGCCGTTACGATATAGCGTCCAGTATATGACGTATCTCGGCTCGTGTATTGTTTTTGTACGATGCTTTACACCTTTCATCTCTTTCTCTTTGTGTAAGTGCGCTTGCCCTTTCTAATGAATCAGTTTATTTCTCTTGATCCTTCCTCGTTCTCGAAAGTCACGGCGAAAGGCGCTCTTTACGCATAATGTGCGCGTGACTTTTTGTACCGTTTTTTACGTATCTGAGACCAGTCGTAGAAATTTTGATTAATAATTCACGCGGATATTAGAAGGCGGAGTAACTCGTTAACACGTGGACTAGTTTAGATATTTTAATCTGACACGCTCGTATATAATGAATTTGTTGAGAAAATGCTGCAATTGAATCTATGACGTACAATCGTTCGTCTTATAGCGTAATAGACTTGCCTAGAAATTCTGGAATATGGTTAATCACCTAATTTTCAGACAAGTATATATCAGTACTACGAAACACTTGTTATAAAAATTAGGCATCTTATATAAACTCTATTGCTAATTGTTACGTATTGCTCATTTTACTCGATGGTCATATTTCTTGGAAAGAGATGATTTCCCGTTACAGCGGTAAGGTCCGCCTCTTAAATAAATTAAATCGTTATAGAGGAAAATATAATCGTAGTTATCTTTCCCACTCTCTCTCTCGTTCTCTCTCCCACCCTCTTAACATCTACGTCTCAATTTTTGCGTTAAGCTAATTGGTTAAGTACTTTTTTACTAGCGACACCTAGCGGTGTAATAAACCTATAAAAGGTTCTACAGCCCTTGGGATAGTCAGTTTAATCGATCGTTGAAAGCAAATACTTTACAGGGATCAACTTTTACGTTGTTTCAATAGTGCGGTGTACCACAAGTTCTTGCAGTGAAAATCAGCATAATGGACCTAATAGACAGTATATGCTCGGAACACGGATCCCAGAAGATAGAGTGGCTTCGTTACGGCCAGGAGCAGTACCAGTATAAAGCACGTGAACGCCAACTAACTCAAGACCGTTTGTTGGAACGTGTACAATTTTATGCTCAAGAACTCCGACTCAAGACACAAGAAATGGAACGCATGAGTCGTGAAAATGATCTGCTACACCGAGAGAACGAGGTATTCAAACGTAAAGAGCAACCTTCCCCAGTAACGCCGAAAAAAGTCAATTCCTCCACCAGGTCGCTCAGGTATGCTGCATTTATGTTGCCCAGGTTCAGAGGTGCAGATCCAACTGAATACGCAGCCAGTTGGATCAAGGCATTAAATAGATGTACCAAGGTTTTTGGCTGGTCCGAGTCCGAGACTCTGCTTGTCGCAAGGATGACACTCGAGGGTATCGCGAAGCAGTGGTTGTTAAACCACAGTCGCAACCTGACAACCTGGAAGGACTTTAGAAAGGCTTTTACCGCTAAATTTCGAAAGACAGAGACGGCCACTACGAAAACTTATTTAGCCCTTGCTAAAAGAAGAAAGAATGCAGATGAGGAAGTGGAAGCGTACTTGCGCGATGTCGAAACGCTTGGAACTACTGTGAACTTAAAGGAGAAACAGATCGTCGAATTTATGATAAATGGACTTACCGATGACATGGGTTCAATGAAGTCAGAATTAAAGAAGTGCAGGACGATCGAGGAGCTCAGATCAAATTTGGAGAACTTGAAAACTACAAGCATTGATAGTAATAATACTATGTCATCGTCGCAGTCTACCATTAATACCGATTCGCAAAAGTATATGAAGCTTATAATGCTGGACAATAATCTTTGCTTAGTTTTGAACGGACTTTTCGTGCTATTTCTAATATTATACACCTTATATTTAATGATCTACAAAATGTAACATTTATAATTCTTAAAATTTAGTCTATTCTAGAAATAATAAATATTGCGCAATAGTAATTTTCACCATCGTATTTATTCTAACAACCGACTTGCCATCTCTCACCAACTACATACACATCCCTGTCTATAAAAAAATCGAAATTCTTCTTCGAAGCTATACTACTCGAACGGTCGCGCGTATCCTCGACCTTCGCAGTAAAACTCTCCGACTGCGTTTATAGTCCGAAAGCTCCGTATACAGTACTCGGAGGAGAACAAAGTACATCTCTTATCTTTCGTTCCCCTCGCAAGCGGCTCACAAAGCAAAACGAGTGGAAAAAAGTATACGCGAAGCAGGAAAAGAAGGAAGCGACGCAGGACGTACGCACGAAAGGATGCGCGCGTCAGTGTGTGCGTATACGTGTGTACGGTATATGGGTGTGTATGCCTGACTGCTGTTGCTTCTTCTTTTATCGGAGTTTTAGGACAACGGAACACGCGACGTCTCCCTTCCTTTTTTCACACACGTGCTACGCACAGACTACGGAAACCGACCCCAGGCATCTCCGATTCTCTTTGTAAGACCTCTTTGTCTAGCTTGCGTTTCGTTGTCGCGTTGCGGATCGAAAAGATGTTGACGTTTCACGTTGAGAGAGAAATTAGGGTTGTCGCTTTCGGTCGGCGATTTATTTTTACTTTCTTCGACTTTACTTTCGACGTGTTTTGAAATTATTCTCACGGTGATACTTTAGCTCGATAACAGTCAGTGAGTATTTTTCAGTATATATTTTCAATGGAATTACAGTTAATTATTTCGAGCAGATACGCTCTTTTTCCTAGACCAATTTTCAAATCTTAGAGATAAGAATCTGAGTTTTCATCAAAGTCTATGCAAAAAAGAAAATTCTTTTCTAAAACGTACCGGCCGACGCTTGGAGAGAAAACGTTTGAAATCGAAACCGCAAGACAGTCAGTCGAGGCATCGACAAGTCGTGTCTCGCGCGCCAGACAATCTTATCTGTGATTTTTTTCAGCGATCTCCTCGGAAACGCGCGTCCCGGCAACGCCTCGACTATTTTTGAACGCTTATCCGGTTTCGAAGTTTCCGTGTGTATATGAACCCGCGTTATACCTACGCGTTCCAGCTAGTTTGTTCCAATTTCTACGTCTATTTTGATTTACGCACAACAGCAGCAAACGGGGCTTAGATTATAATTATTTGGGACTGGCGTGAGTCGGTTCGGTAACTGGGGCGAGAATTTTTACGCGCGTTGGATACACTAGTTGTTCCAAAATTTATGGAATGAAATTATTTTGGCTACACGTCTCTATTACTATACGCTGCTCGTAAAATAACGCAAACGGCACGAGAGGTGTCCTGTAATCGTTCCAAAACGCCCGAGAGTTAAGAATACGTTGTATGCGTATAGAACAGGTTATTTGAATCAGATACAGTAGGTCATTTTGAGTAATTTAAACATGTTTTTTACGACGAGAGAGAGACTGGTATCAATGACCAATAAATTTTAGTTATTTCAGAGCAGAACGAACTAGTATTACAATAAACGGGTTTATAATTGAGAAAGCATAATTTACCGTAAGTTATCGAATTTTTCAAAGGTTTGCAATATGACACTCAATTTACCCAGAAATTATTTTCATCTCTCGGAAACGTACCGGTAAAATATATTTTTAGCAAAAATCATCAATTCACGAATAAACGCAAAAACACTGTACCACTAAATTCATCCTTACGCTTTAAGACTGCCTTAAAACTACTCACCTTATCGCATGCACTAAACGTCGCTGCTCTCACGCGCCATTTCTCACCTCGTTATCTGCCGATCCGGCAGTCATTTACCGAAAAAAAAAACGCTCTCCTCGCAAAAACTAACGACGTAGAAACGCACGACTATATTTGGAACAATTTTCAAACGTGTGAAGAACCATCGGTCGCGTCGTCTCTTTAAACACGCAGAAAAAAAGGAAGAAGAAGCGCAACGCTGTCGTAAAATTTAACAAGTGTTGACCCTCTAGGATCAAGTGCAGCGGGTCGACTTTTCGAGGGGAGAAAAAAGGATTCACAGGTGAGCTCGTCAGTGTAGTCTGGCTGATCTAGATAACGATCGCGAAGCAGGAGACTTTCTTTTTTCTCGCGCTCGAGTATACGCTATTAGCTCCTGCGAGACAAAGGACAAGCAGGAGACTTTCTTTTTTCCCTCTAGGATCGGAAAATTGCTGATGAGGATGATGTCTGGCTTTTTTTCGGCGATGGTTACTGTTCCACCATTGCTCTTTGGTGGACTCGTCAGCGTGTCCTCAATTGAAAAGATAATGGAGTCGAGAAAGAAGGGAGAAACATTAACGAAAGCGATGATGCCGTCAATTAGATAATGAGCCGAAAAGAGTGAGAGCTCGTGGTTGACTCTTGCGGTTTTTATGGCTAAGTGAACCTTAGTCTCTAGTTCCGTTTTTTTTTTGCACAGTCACTATAAAATGATATACTTGCATCGACTACGAAAGTGATTTAATTTTTATGCACGTTTTAAGGCGATCAAAAACCATTCCACCTTAATACCATCCAATCAAGTTGTTCGCAATTTCAATCCTTTCGACGCAGCTTTCTTCGCGTCCCACACGTACGTATATCCAATCGAATTAATCTCATCGTCCGTATAAATCATAAAACCTGTAGTAATTGAATAATCACATTTCGTTTACGTGCACTCGTATGCGGGATACTCCTCCTCCTGTAAACGTGTACGTCAATTAGGCGAAACTCCGCCGATCGCGTTTAGCCTTCAGTCGCGGGAAATATCCTGACGTGAAATCGTCGTCCATTTAGTAGGCGACGTCACGCGTCTCGTGCCTGGGAAAAGGTGAGCCGTTGCTAGGTATATATACACAATCACCTGCAACGGCAGCGGGTGGAGTAAAGATAGCGATAGTATATATAGGCTTATCGTTGCAGTTTACCCCTGGTGTGCGGGTATTATTAAGCACTTCGTGACACGAACTGCTGAGCGTCTATCTCTACCGGTGCTACCATTTCCTTTCCCGGCATGGTCATTTGCTCCTTTGTCTTCGACCGTGGAGGAAGAGCAGTTTTACTCGTCGTTTCGTGTTTTGTTACTCTTGCTTTTTGAGCGAAGAAGAAAGTCATGAAACCGACCAGTGAGAAAACTTTGCGTGCTTGTCCGTCCGAGTTAAAAACTGTTCCGAGAGCAGCTCATAAGGTATGATATTACGAGGGTATGTACGTGTATAGGTATACAGTACGTGTATATAATATTCATTTTTTCAGCCATTTTTCATTATTTTTTTCTTTCATCGGTGTGCGCGTTATAAAGGTATAGTAATGATTCCTTTCGATTTTCACCTTTTCCTGCTTTTGTAACGGTAACGATTGTTCCGTCGTATAATTTACGTTAGCGTGAAATTGATAATTTCTCTCAGTTGCTCGGAGGAATCTCAAAATAGAGGTGAAAGGTGTATACGAAAACAAAACTTCATTTATATATTTTCGAGATCCATAGCGCACACGCATCGTATCTGCCAGTCTGCGAATATTATGGAAATCTAGCGAAATTATTATCTTTCCCTTTCATACGATCACGTAAATCTGAATTGACGTGAATTGAAAGCGAGCAAAGTCAAATTAATTTTCATTTTTCACTGTACTCCAAGTATCAAACTATATTTATAGCTCTGCAGGCTCTGTCTGCGCGATAAGCTTATGTCGTCATGCTTATAAGAGATACTTGAAAAATATGCAAATTATACGATTTTTACACGCAAGGACTTGCGCAGAATCTATTAAAAATATTTATGCTTCCAGTACGAGCGACATGAATTTATAGGACTTTTAAAGTAAACATTCCTTTGAGAAAAAGATCGAGCTCGTAATAGTATCTTTATTTACGAGCTTGTACACGTTTCTTGGCAAAAATCCTTCTATTTTTATTACATACATGTTCGTACCCTCTTGATTGATGTTCTCTCAACATCTTTCGATTTACCGCGAGAAATCTACTTTGCACAAAATCCGATGGCTCAATTTGCTTGCGGAAAGTGTGCTTTCCTATATTAGAGAACCGCTTCCAAAAACAGTCATATACATACACTTATCTATACATATATACATATATATATGTGTATATAAATATCCTTTATCTTAAAATAAAAGCGTTCTCACGCGTGCACTCGGACTTGCAATTATCGCAAGAGGTGCTACGTAATTCGCTTTCATCCGATACGACGATACTCGAAACTCGATTTGCACGCACCTACACACACACATATATATACATAGGTTTCTACTCTCTGGTGCACAACTCCTATAGCGCGCGAAGATAACGTGCTTTTCCATTAGCCTTTGTTTATTGAAATCTCATAAGCGACACATGCTCACGATTAGTCTTCCCCTGCTAACTACGATATGCATCTATATGCGGTAATACCTACCTGTATATATGCGAGGGTTTTCTTTTGTGCTCGAGAATCTTATAGAATTATACGTATACGTAAAGCCTTTCTTTATACCGATTGGTTTGTTGAAGTTGAAAATAATTAAGATCTTTCGCATCCGCGATAAGCGGGAACGGCTGCGTTTGCGCATAAATTAAAAGGACGATTGTTATTCTTTACAGATACGTCAATTGCAATAAGACAGAATCGGTACAAAATTACAATTTTTTTTTCCAGTTTACACGCGAACAGAGAACGCGTTCTGCCTTGTGTAGTTTTCGAAGTGGAATCGGGTGTTACGCCATTTATAACGTTAAGTCTACATGACGTAATATAACACTTCGATGCTCTTAAATTCCATCACGAAGCGGATAAGATAATTACAATAGAATAGATGTCAATTAATTTATATCTATAGGTAGGATCTTGGAAGTACACTCAGAGCGAACTTATAGTTTTTTTTTTTACTAAAGGACGTATTGTTACACTTCATTACCACAAATACCCATGTAAGCTATATATACAATCGCCGAGAAGCTTTTAACCTCCGGATTTCGCAATAGCCGGACGAGTCGAGGAATGGAAAAAAAAGAAAAAAAAACCGGAGCGAAGGAACAAAAACGAAAGAAATTACACACACTGTACGTATGGAGGATCGTGAGTGTAGAACAGATGTTCAAGCTAGCGCGTCGTCGGTGCGCTCTTCTCTTCCATCGCGCGAAACGCTTTGCTTCGATGAAAATTTCACATTACGAAACAGCGCTCTAGTGCTCGGTCGAGGCGTTGCTTTTTCCGTTCGAAAAAATAATCGTCGCGAAAATAAATAAATGAACTGCATTTTAGGCGCCGGTACGTACCGGGTATAGGTATAAGCGTATGGGTATATTCGTATTGCAGCGCGGGGAGATATAAAAAAAATTTGGGTGAAGGGAAAAAAACGAGGCTAGGAATTCGAGAGGCGTAAATATACTGGCGGATACGCTAACTGATGAATGCGCGCGCGCGCGCGCGAGCGGGAGTGGCATGCGATTCTTTTGATTGTTGTGCTTCGTGCTAGTTTGTATGTTTGCTCGTCTGGAAAGTGATTTAGCTTTAAATTCGATGTACATGCATACAAATACGCACGGGCGTACGAGGCATTGATGTTTTCGTTGAATTTACCGGTCTTCTCTCACCTTGAGAGTTTGAGCGCGCGAGAAGGAGATGAGCGATTTTTTCGAATACGTATTCTGGTTTCGCAGAACGAGCTGAAAAACGAAGCAGAACAAGCGAAAGCCGCTTGTTTTACAATGACGAAGACTATCGCGGGTCATCTCGAGAGGACGACGACGTTACCGGTTCGGATGATTTACGATGTAATTAGATGAACTCTCGCAGCAAGAGAGCCGTAATTTTCGTGCTCGCGCGCGAGAGAGCGTGCTCGCCGAGTGCCAACTTTTTATCTTTCTCTCGAACTTCCTCACTTTTTTTTCGTCCTTATCGCATCTTTACGCAACTTGAGTGTCCATAGAGTGTGGTAGATTCGCGCGAGCCTCAAGGTCGGGTACGGAGGAATTTTTTCGAACGAAATGAACGTTGCACAGGAAGAGTTGCTTTATGGAAGTGTTATAGCAGTGGATACCACGGGATTTTGGAATATTTTACGTTTTAACGAACCGAGATAATTCCTAATTAAGACTATACATAGAGCACTATACATAGGATGTAATCCTTGAGACAGTGTGCTTATATAGTTGCGTTGCGCGATGTGCGCTTTGAAGCTAAAATGCCGTCTTTTATAGACGCCGCTGTGTAAAGGATAATTTCCATGAAGTAACACGTATAATTGTCGGCTACTCTCTGAGCTTAGAATGAAAATTAATTAGAAAGTGTGCGGTATACACGACGTCAATTAGTGTACATACGAATACGCAAGTATTGCTCGTAGAAATCTTCCTTAACCGCGCGCGATACTTGTCAAACAGCAAGTTTAAAAAGTTAATTTTAATCGGTTATCTACATCGCTGGGGAATGTATACACAGCGAGAGTCTCGTTGGACTCGCGTTTACAACGTCTTCCTCCGGCAGTTTCGAAGAATCAATCAATGGCGAACGTAAAAGCGTATAGTTCACCAAAATATTTCATCCGCCAACACCCGCTGCGCGAGAGAGACCATATTATACTCTTCTCTTCGGTGGCTTTGCCTCTCGCTCTCCGCGCTCGGTTTAATTTTAATGCCCAGAGCCGCGCGAGAGAGCGTCTCCGCGGTTCGCTATTTTCGTGCCGCGGCGTTGACAACGAGTTATGCCAACTAGTTCGGAATGACGACGGCAGAGAGAAGAGCGGGAGAGTACACTGAACGCGTGCACTGAACCTTTTAAAGACACGCTTGGCCGAGTCGACGGACATTTACTTTATGGTTCCGCTGTTCGAACTTTATTCAATAATTTTCTATAGATGATCTATAATATACCTTAAAACCCTTAGGTATTACTGGTGAGATTTTATCGATTGTTTAAACTCCGATAATCGCGTTATTATTATTTTTCGATTTGTAATAAAGTCTCGTAGTGTCGCTATTCGGAATCTATCCTTGCGTCTTTGCACGATGACTCTATATCCGTATCCTACGGCGTGATTCATTCAACGGGATAACGATACTTGTGATTGTTACGACTCGTCGTAAAAAGAAGAAAAAAAAAATTTATACTCGCAATTATGCGAATCGGTTATCCAGATCTGTAGATGTATATCCTGTAAACAAAAGAACCGGCAACTACGCAGTAGAAATATTCGAACAATCGGTTAGTCAAACCGGCAGCGCAATTAACCCATTCATCTGCAGTCCAGGCGTACACATGCATTTCGCCGACCAAAATACCCTTATATTGCAGCAGTAGGTAGTTAACGATGAAGTTCGCGCAGGGTTTTAATAATCGTCGAGGGTAAAACGGTACTCTCGCGTCTTTTTATCTTTCCGATGCTGCTCCTTCTCTCGCGCGTAGTAAACGCTCTGGGGAATCGAGCATTAAGCCGTTAACGGCTTCGAGGCGATGGTCGATCGATTGATCAGCTGCTGCTATTTTTGCCGCCGCGTCGTCGTCGTCGAATGTTACTGACCGAAGTCCCGTATCGTAACCCTCCTCCAGCTCTCAAATTGATCGTTCCTCCAATAGTTGTAATGAACGGGCTTTTTGCAATTTAGCTTTGCCTTGGTTTACTTGCTTCGCTCTGGGCTGAGGTTGGCTTCACGGGATACAATTCGTTTTTATATAGTGCGATCGATAAATCGCATACATTTTATCGTTGTAACTTGCGATTTTTTCCTACGTTTATAGTTTAGAGTTCGACGTTTGACCCAATGAAAGTGTCCGTAGTTCCATTTCTAATGGTGAAAATCTTAAATTACACACTAGGAATAATACACTTTCATACGTCATGTATATAGGTATACGTACACGCAGCAGCATATCGCAAGAATAGCAGTAGCTTATAGCCCATACAATATTTAGCCGCGTTGTGCTTCTGAAAGTCGTGCAGCTCTATATAGAGGAGCAAATTACCCTCTGTTAACATTCCTCCCATCTCGTTACGGTATCAATAAAAATATTTCTCTTTTTATCTGTTCCAGGTAAGAAAATTTCCTCGCGGCCAGCACAGTCTGTTATTCTCTCGAGACTGGTTTAGCGCGAGCACTGCTCGTCTCTAATGTGAGTCAAACAGCGTTTTTGCAAAACTTTACGATCCGCAGAACGAAAATTTATCGGATCGACCCGCTGGCTTCGTTTTGCGCGCGCGCGCGCACGTCCTCGACTTGTCAGAAGATTCCTCTATAAATGAGGTTGTCCAACGAGTTACCTACGTTCACGATACTATCTGTCTATAATGCAAAATGAAATTGAGTATTGGTTATAAATGAAAAAAAAAAAGATAGAGGAAAAGAATCTAATTTATAGGGTATCGCATAATAGAACGCTATCGAATCAGAACGAATCGCTCTTTAGACCGCGAAAGATTATATTCTCTTACGTAAAAGTTACGCAGGGCGGAAACCCCTCGCGGGGACACCTCCGCGCGTGCGGATCACCGACGTTAAAAACGCCGTCATTGAGAAGAATTGCGAGCGACAGCTATCCCGAGAAGACCCTCGAGTGCGCAGCGACTGCGCATTCTTTCGCGATCCTCTCCTCCTCCTCTTCCTCGATGATGATTATCGGCTCCTGACTGCAGGCCGGTGTGCTGTACAGAGTATATAGATATGAATCGACTCGGTTACTGCTAGCTCGACTGGCCGCTCGATCTTACGAGTTGTTTTATTGGGGGGAGTACGTATAGTGATACGGGAGGGAATGTTTTGATAAACGCTGAGTCGGGAAGTAATCTTAGGGGATCTGAGGTATGTTATTTTGCGGGATTTTTTTTCTCTAATAATAACGCTAGAGGGTTGATAAAAAATTTTTATTCTATTGTACAAACCTTTTTTTCCTACCTGCGTTTATCAGCGAAAATTACCGATACTGAAATAAACTATCCTCTTGGATTAAAAATATGCCAAATGATGAAGACTGGGATAGTTGCATAAAAACTTGCATAATTGCTTTTACCATGGAAATATTTATTTATATTAAAACATTTGAAGTGAAATAAAATGATAATATACATTATCCGTTAAGGCGAACACTTTGATTGCACTTATTCTCTCGCTGAATTTTGAATATTAGTTACAAAAAATGAAATATCATTTCAAAATTAAACTTTTTTTCTTAAAAGTACGTTAAAAATATTCTTTAATTACATCTACCAAGAGTTAATGTTACCTTATGGTGCAGAGAAATGACATTTTTTAATTTTGGCTTTGGCGTAGGCTACATGAATATTATTATTTCTATATAATTTTGGACTACCAAATTGCTCATTTATCCTGATCATAAAAATCCTTTTGGCATAATTAATTTAATTTGTTTGGAAAAATAATAGCAAACAATTCTTTTTTCATTCATTCTCTAAATATATAATTAGTGATAAATTAATAAAATACAATTCAATAGCCTAAGATGAATAATTAATATTAAAAAATCACCGGATGAAAACCTCATCGGTTAGATGTTATTAAATAATGTTTCCTACTATACTTTTAAAACAACTTTAGTTATTGACATTCAGTGTTCAGAGTGGGAATAAATGTGTACCCCCTTAAGTTTATATAAAAATAATGATCCTTAAGATTCGAAAGGGCACTTCTTTCGACGAATTGAGGAATTTGTTAAAAAGTTGAACTTACAAAAGTGATCAAAGGTGCGCAATAAAACTATAAGAATCACAGGCTTTCTCCCAAAGTAAAGCAAAGTAACATAACGAAAGTAACTTTAATCACCATTTATAACCTCACTTACAAACGAGCTTTCTCCGACATAGCAAACTCTTCCTATCAAATCTACGCATCGCATCCCCCGTAAAAAAATGACCGACTCTATATCGATCATGAATAAAAAAAAATCAACCTGATCGCGGAGATCCAGCGAAGCGATCGTTCTTTCATCGAAAGCCTCGTGCCGGCATTTCAATTTCCCGTTGGTGAGCGCGTAACGTCAGATCTGCCTCGACGTGTGTATATCCATCAGCGTTTACGTACACGTGTATGTATATATATATATACGCTTCCCTTGCGACGTTGCGTGCACATGTGTGTGAAGTGTAACGGGACAGAAACCAGTGGAATAAGCTTTTGTACGTGTGCAGTTTTGTGTGAAAAAGTTGCGTACATATAGGATTTCGCGATGGGAAGTGGCAACGAGTTCTAGAAAATTATTTTTTTTTTAATTTCAGAATACACCACGTGGCGATTATTGGTTTTACTGTTTGTTTATCGACTACTCGCGTCTTATCGTAATCGAGAACTACGAAGCAATTCAAAAGAAATTGCTTGGCTGAGGATCTAGATCGATGTAAATTGAGGCGAATCTATATAGACTATATATACTCATTCTTTATTTTTCTCTCAAGTCCATCACTTTTCGTTCTTTCACTCTTTAACCATATAACCGAGGTATACGATAATCAACTTCCCGCTTTTTTAGACTGTAACCGCGTAATTCGAAACTTGAACAGGATTATTCGCATTTCCCATTTGTTACATATTCTGTAAATATGAAATAGTGAAAATTCACTATATAGTGTAGTATGTATGTTAACTTATTGTAAAAGTCAGAATGGTGCAACTACCAAAGTAGAGAGTACTCAGTTTCAATAACTGGAAATCATTTAGCAAATTGATTAATTCAATTTTTAAAAATGCATTTGGCAATGGCAATAGATAGCTAAAAATCACGAGCGACTTTAAAGTATAAAGTATTAATAAATTTGTATCGACACATATCAACGTACAGTCAATTGTGATAATAATAATAATAGATTTTAAAACGTCCAATGATTATTTTATGTTTCAATTATTAAATACTAACTTGAAAAAGATTGAAGATAACAGAATATTTAGTTAACCAAATAGCGAATTGTACAATCTGTAAAAATACACTGTATTAAACGAAAAGTTTTACAAAGTAACGGAAAAACGTTGAAAATAATTCCACTATCAAGAATAGTGAAATTGACTGTTGGAAATTTAGTAAGTATACGTATGCGATGGAGTACATAAAGTAGAATCTATGAAATTTAGTTTTTCAGAACAGTCGATCAACTCTTCGTACATAGAGCTGTTTACGAGCCATCGCAATTATTTCGAGAATCCTATTAATTCAAGATTAATTTTCGAGCGAAATAAAAAAAGAAATTCACCCTGCGCATAGAGGCTCTCATTCGTATAGCGGTTACTTTTATCGACTTTTTCCTCTCTTCACAACTCATCCGCTTCCTATACATCTTTATTCCTTTCTTTTTCATACCATGCACCAGTCGCGCGTGCCTGTATATCGCTTTCCTTCTACCTTCGCGAGAGCAGCAGATCACCGCTACAGCGACAGCGTATTAATTTCCGGAAAATTGCAGAGCATCTGCTTTTATATACACACACACGGTACACGTCTATACTGTATCTATAGGATGCGAATTATCGTTAAGTCGACGGTTACTTTTCGCTTTTCTCCATTTTTTTTTTTACAACTAACTACGGCTGCTCGAAGATCAAATTGTCGCACTATTATGTCGTTGCGTTTTCGCGCCACGCGTACGTGTACGGGGGGGTGGGGGAAATTTTATAGCCGATGATATGCTTATTTTGCATTGGAAATCAGCCGATGGAGAAGAAATTATTATGATGAGGATGTTTATAATTTCGGCGATAAATATTCCAATGTTCGATGTTTAAGGAAGCCATAAGTTTTGTCAGGCTGCAATAGTTATACGGAGAACAGGAAATTTATAATTATATTTGCAAGTGAATATTGATGTTAACGTCACGTTTTCATTTTCCTGCTTCGTGTTTGTACATTTTTTTCTCTTAAATTTATCTATGTAGATAATTTCTGCGTACGACAAAAATTATAGGTACAAGTTTTACACGCGTTTTTAATATCATTTAACTACACCTCGGAATTCCGCACATTCGTATATGTACAGTCTATTGTTCCAACAATGTAATTGAATAAGTTACACGATTGTGCACATTCATATAATTACAATGGTCCAGTATGTTTCGCGCTAGAGGATATTGAATTGTTTTTGCGTGCAATTTTCAACTCTTAATGATTTCCTCTTATATAAAGCACCTATGATCAATAAGCAAAACGCGCGCGGAACGTAATCGAAATTGAATAACGCGTGTACCCAAAAAGCTGCGAACGAACTGTTAACGCAACGACAACACGTCACTACTTCCGAAAAAAGAATGACACACCGCGCTATACAGAGAATAGTTATTTCAATCGCGCATAATTAAATCAAGAGAAAAAGAGATAGAGAGAGAGAGAGAGAGAATATACAAAAAAGGAGGCCAACAGCAATCATCGCTCCTTCTCGGGAGTCTCTTCTCACCGCAATCCAATTATCTCCTTATTCATAAACAGTACTCGAGTCCCAGCAGCCCATTAAAAAGCAACCAACTTACGATTCCACCGATATGATAAAGGAGTTCGCGGCGTTAAATTAACGGAAAACTTGCACACCTTTGTAAGCGGGACACACACGAACGTCGCTATCTATCGCGCGGAGATTCCGCGAAAGCAAAGAACAGATTCTCTCTCCCGCTAGATTGTGTGTGTCTCTCGTGTGTGTATATATATATATTTAAGGTTCAATGTACTCGAGAGCTTAGGCTTTTCTTTCGCGCCGACAAAGCCGCTATATACGAACGTGCGATTCTTAACCCAGTGGTACCAGATCTCCCAACTAGGTTCACCTCTTTATTGAAATCCGAAGAGATAGTCGAGTGTGCGTATCCTTACTTTTGCTTTCTTTTTCATTGCATCGGCGGTTCTATCTTCAAGCTGTACATGGCTTTTACATAATAGTATGTATACGAAATCGTTTAGGATTTGTTACAGCGATTATCCATATAAATAAGGCTCTTAGCTCAGTAAAATCCGATTAAGTTCGTTATATTTAAATTAAAATTTTTCGCTAGTGTACACTGCATTAAACATTGAAAAACGATCAAACAACGAACTCAACATTCCCTGCTAAGTAGTGAAGCGTGTCCGATATATTTTTTATGCAACCGCGACTCCGTATCGTATATATTCTGGTATATATATATATAATACATATATATACAGCCTGCGCATAATGCTACAAAAGTTCATTAATGAACGCTGTTCGCGATCGAAACCTTTCATTTTTCTACATATATATACAAACGATCTACGTATCAACCGGCGAACCGCAACGACACACTACAAATCACATACATTTCTTTTTTTTCATCTATCCGTTTTGCGCACAAAGAATCGGATAGAGGTACGCGTGACGCATTCCGATGGAAAAGCGAGCGTTGGAACTATGTTAATGAAGACTTGCAGTGCCAAACCGTATTTGAATATCAACAATGATCGTCCGGGATGCGCTGCAGTATCTATACGATTACCAAACACACATATGTATATATATATATATATATATATTTGTTGTAACCCTTTATCGAGAAAAAAAAAAATTCTTTATGATCGTGATAGGTAACGTTGGTGAATGGAGAAAAAGAGATCGGTAACAAAGAGAAATGTTTCTATAGTACAGAAGCTGAGAAATCGAGTGCACGATCTGACCGATTTGCTTGACAATGAGTTTTTCGAGAGACCGGAGGGTTGCAAAATTGCATATCTGAATTTTCTATTAACGTCTCTCTGCGATCGATCGTCAAGAACAAGTCACAAGCAAAAAATTCTCTTGCAAATGAATTATTTACAGTAAGTTTTTGAAAACGAACCGGTATTTCTGTACAGCAAACAACGAATAATAACAATACTTCGTATACATAGAAGTATATATTCTACATTTGTTTGAAAAACATTTAATTATCCCTTTCGAAAGAAAAAGACTTGACAATTTTTTTCTTCCACACTGTCATTTCTCTCAGTCATAGAAAAAGCCCTGAATTTCGCACAACAATCTAACCTGAACAAGAAGCTGAGCGCTTTATCGGCAATCACTTGCATAAGATCTACAAGGTGGAGTTCTCTGCACACACACGCAGACAGACAGACTCACACATACGCATATTTCGAAGACCGGCTGGTTTCCTCGTCCCCCAGGGGGTTAACGTTCCGCAATGTTTGATTCGCTCGAGCAGTTAGTTCGCTCGCGTGTAAGCCGTTGCACTTATGGTCTTTATACGCGATGATGCGCGAGAGAGAACCTATATATACATATGCACATGCAAATCGAGATTCCGGCATGCGCGTGTGTGCTCGCACGCCTCGTTGCAAAATTAATATTTTCTTGCTCGCTTTGTTTATGGCGCCGTTTTCCCTTCTCGCGCAGACGATGTTGGCATTTTTTCCTTCCCAAGGGGGAAAAGAGAGGGCTATCTTTGGTTATTACTTATTTGCGATGGTTCAGCTTATTGCGGCATTCTCGAGGCTGAGATCATTTTTGTAATGAGGTATGCACTCACTGCAGGGAGGATAAAGAAAACGCAAGGCAAATAATCGTTTTTGAAAATTTCCAACAATTTTCCGGTTGCGTTGTTTTTTTTTATCATTGCTGTTGTCGTAAGCAGTCTCTTAACGGGCTTACATGTGTTTAAGTGAAAAATTACGATGTAAAATAATTGTGTACAAATAACGCAACGCTCTTTACGTCATAAGCCAACGCAGTTATGCACTCTTTGCGTCGATCGATAAACTAAATGCCTCCGATGAAAAATCAACGAGAGTACAGTTATTTTCCATAGATAACGCCGCTCGATTCGCATTTATGATTTATCCATTGCAGAATTATTCGCTCGCGCACCTGCGCGCGTATATGTATACTCATCCGTTGGAATCGAATTAACAAATCAATTTTAGATAGAATCGAAAAGTATTCAAGTAAAAGTGCTCGATTTCAATTACAAGCATTCGATCCGTAGCTTATATGAGAAAACTTCAAACTTCCGCGTGTATACAAATTCCCATCTTCAAAGAAATCTACCTATGCACTTTTCTACGAAGAATTCATCGAGTCTGCGTATAATACGAGTTATGCAATCGAACGCGGTTGCTTGGAAGATTCGATCAAATTTTCGATCTCTCTCAGCGAAAAGGATAACGGTTTGGCTTTGATATCGCCTCGAATGGTATGTACTCGTATAAAGGAGCTTTTCTGTGCAGTAAACAAGCGGTGAGATAGCTATGCGCGTAATGAGTTTCGCCTGGATCTTCAAAGCTGGGACTATCCGCTAAAAATATGGAATGTGTTTTTTCGGTACTGCCAGTTTCGAGAGAGCTGTCCTATACGGAACGCTATCAAAGATGCAAAGAAGAATAATGTTTTTCAAGCTATTCGCTATAGATAGATTATTTATATTTTTGTCGGGTGCGATACGCGCGCAAACATCGCTAAAAGCGGACCAGTTGATTTTTCCGAATTAGGTTAAAGCAACGAAAACAAAAATCGTTGCTGAAAGTAGTAACAAAGGAAGGAGATCGGAGTGTCGAGCGTGCTATTTGCGCGCGAAGGAATCGCCATCGCTGATAAACCCTGTATACTCGTTGGCTTACGGTATGTACAGCACGGCACACACCATGGCTATTAATTAATCGCGCGCATATTTCAGAAGCGTAACAACCGATGTAATACGTATGTTAATTTTCAATACGTAATTGAATATTACGTCTCGCTTCAATGAGCCATTATTGTACAAAGCTCGTTTCATCAGGATATCGGATGCTCATTTGATTGAAAATTAAACGATACACGGTTCACCTTGAATTCCTCAAGCAGCACAAAACAGTGACGAGGTCGTGCGACGACTAACAAGTTGTCCCGCATTTTCTCGTTTAGACATATACACCTCTCTGGAGTCACTCTGCGTTTGGAGAATACGCTCTCGTGCGGCGGCAATCTGGATTCGCAGCCGAGTTTTTATCCCTTGGAATTCGACCGGTTGCAACCGTGTTCTGGATATAGTCGCCTCATATTTTCCCTCCTCCGTTCGTCTGCTCTCTCGGCGGGATAAAAACAGCGACTGACTTATTTTTCCCTTTGTTTTCCCCACCAGTCGCGAGAAAGAGAGTTTCGACATCTTCAGTAGCGCGTACGATTGTTCGCTTAATGAAGCTCGACTTTACGAGCTCGACGACGGCTACGCGTGTATATATATATTTCTATAATGAGGCTGAGGTGTGGGGTAACTTACCTGACAATTGAAAAAAAAAACACGCGATAATGACTGCTCGGCATCGAACTTTAATTCTGCAAACGAGTCTGTTATTATCGATGCCTATACGGCGCAGTCGTAAAGTACGACAAAGCAAACCCCCGTTTTAAAGAGCTGAAATTACATCGCGGTACTACGTTCTATATCTCAATGGTGCATCTCTAAAACCTGATACACCTAGATTACACGTTTAACACACAATTCTCTCTTCTGTTCTTTCCCCCTCGATTCCCTCCCTCGCTTCCCTCATTTTGAAAGAAAAGAAGAGCCTCGCATTTCTATGCAAAAAATGGGCGAATTTAACATGGCATTGTATACCGGGAGACTTAATCGAGGCTTCAAATCGATATGTATATACAGTCGGATACGTCGAACCGGTCCTCTACACCCGCACAAACAAGTATATACAGATATACGTATACACAAGAGTAGCTTCTATCTCGACTCGCCACCGAAAAACTCTCAACTGTATGCAAATAAATGCACATACGTATATACGCGAATAAGACCCGCGGGGAAAGGCCCGTTAATAAGGTTGCCGATCCGGTTTTATATCTTTGGATTCTTTCGCGCGCGGCCTTGCGAGGGCGAACGTCCCGTTTTTAGCCGTTCTTCTCTTGCTTTTTTGCACTCCGCGGACGGAGCGCCTGTTTGTTTGCGCTCTTTGTTTGTTTTGCTCGACGGGACTGAACTTTCTTTCGCGGCGTGCAGCGTTGTTTTTTGTGCCGGAAGAGAAGGGTGAGGGGGGGGGGGTAGAGGAGGAGAAGAAGGAGGAGAGAAAAATACAGAATAATTTTAAGTGGATGCCGGTGTTCTTCTGAGCGCGAGCTTTGCTTTGGTTCAGCGAGTTTTGCTTATATCGGTATATATCTCCAATGCGGCTTTAACTACGCTCTGTTTTACTTTACTCGTGCGCTTCTGCGCGAGCTATTGAGACAGAACGAGAGAGGATTTTGCTGTTTTTCGTTGGCAAATTTATGGGTGTGATTATTATTGAACTTGAGAACATAAGTCTTTGGAATAATTATTTCGAGAGGACGATGATTTTGATTTTTAGTATATAGACGCGTAAGAAATCGCCTCGAGATATAGGAAAAAAAATTGTATGAAAGCGGTTATGATTTTGCGAGAAGATCCGGTCCGTCATTAAACAGTACAGATTCCAATACTTCTGTATTGAAAAGAAATATTTTAGCATACCTCTTTGAAAATGAGTCAGAATCCTTTATAAAAGTCCCGTTCTGTCTTTCTTTCAATGGCGTTTTATATTCCGCTTTGTCTTGTCTCTTTCCGTTTGCTTAAAAGAAACCTCGGTGACAAAAGCCTCTCCGGTGTAATGTGAGAAAAAAAAAAGTATTTTGAATAGAAAAGTATATAGTCAGCTATATTTTTGACTACTGTAAAAAGTAGTTCGCAACGATTGTGTTTTTTTATTGCCGTAATATTTTTCAATTTTGCAATAACGATTCTCCTTGTATTGTATATGCATATATACATTGTAATTAGAGTCAGCAGCGTATGGTCGTCAAAGTAGCGCTGAATTTTATATGCGCGCGTTTGATTTTCGTTCGAGATAATTTTCCAACGAGGACGTTATGCCTTAATTGCCATCGAGGTTGCCTCTTCTTGGATTTCTTTCATTTTTCATGCTTCCACAATAAAACGCGCGCTTCTTGAGCAATGAATGTTGGAAGAAAACTTTTTCTATTAGATAATTTACATTGATATTCCTCTTATCGTACTGTGTTGTTAAAATTATACTATGCATTCAATTAAGTAGACGTAAAAACACTCTTTCTACTCAATAAATTTCGAATTCATTGCAATCTTCCTCGACTTTTATTATCAATCTCGATGAGTCTTAAAACATTCGCTACTTTTCTCTCGTTACCTTACTTCAACACAAATTATATTCAACTTTATGTATTCAACTCGATTATCGTAAGAAAAAGAGTTGGTATACGCATTGATTCTTTTTTTTTCTGAAAATCGAGAGACTTATCGGCTCTCTGGTCTCAGATAAACTGATAACCTTTTAACTCGCGCGCAGGAAGAATGCGGTCTGAGCCGTGACGAAGAGAAAGAGAAAGAATGAAAGATAGCGAGAGAAAACTGATGCTTGTAGCCAATTGTGTTGCGTAACATTCGGAAGCCTTCCAATTCTACGAGCGATTAGAGAAAAATACTTGGAGATTTGTTACCAAGAGTGACTGTTCGAATTCGAGATGTGAAACAAGTAACGCCTGGTACACGCGGTTAGAGATAATCTGTTCAGTGAATTCTGTTCCATACTTAGAAATGAACGAGTTGTGCGATTACTTAATAGATTGCCTAATAAATAAAATCGTTTTAATTGATGTAATTCTCTTTAGATTCGAATCGAGTCGTGTTATACATAATTTTTCTTGCAATGATGAAATTTCATTTTTCCTCCGCGCAATCGTCTTCGTCATTACTGAAGTCGACGACAAAAACACTGTCGCGTAAAGAAACAGTGTTCATATACTATGGAGATATAATTAATGAAGAAAGTGCAAACAGCCTAATTGTTTTGACAGCGATTCTCCGCACCTACACTAGCTTATCTGATTTTTTCAAGCTAAAGAAACCTCGCGCTTTTCCGCATTGTGTACAGACATCAGATGCAATTTCCCAAGAAAAGTCCCAAGTGAAAGCCCGATCGCGACACAACAATATTATATGCAGCTCACGAGCAAATCGTTCTCGACTTTATTCCACACACACACACGAACGCACACTTGGTCTTGCTCGTTAATTTTGATTTCTCACCGCGCTATAGCTATACTATAGCATCGAACGCATTGTGTATATATTTTTTTTCGCGGTTTGCAAATTATAACGGCGGCGGGAGGTAATTCCCTCGTCATTTGCAAGCTTGTGCGCGCGACGACGACGTGCTTTGGACGATGAGTTAGCGCTAATTATACGGCTAATTTGCGACTGAAGCTGGGAACTTGCTACTCTTTAAATAGTATAATAATACATTACGGAGAGAGAAAGAGCGTGGCTTTTCGACGTTTGTTGTAGCATTATAGAGCTCTACTGATGAGGTGGATTTTGCACGCGGGAGAAGTTTGTTATATATTACGAGAAAATTTCGCGGGAAAAAGAAAATCGACGGGAAACGGTTGTTTTCCATGCGCGTTTATTCATAGCTTCGCACGTTTTATTAAAAAGCGTTTACTAGTTTCAATTAACCAAGAGTCTCTTTCTCTCTCTCTCTCTCTCTCTCTCTCTCTCTCTCTCTTTCTCAAACGAGCGCGTTTCTCCGCCAAATTAAGGACAAGAAAGAGAAAAATAGAGAAGCAAACGAGGATGGATCGGTGTGTACAAAGCTGCAGCCAATTACGAAGCTTCTGCGCTTACTCGCAAGTTGAGCATTAGCCCCGTTAGCGCGGATTTCCTCTCGCGGAATTTATTTATTTATTCTCATCCCAGTCGTCGTCTACGCCGTACAGAAGCCTACTGGCGCGCTACGAGTCGTTATAAGGCGTACCGCCAAGGTATACGTCCTCTCTCGGGAGTCGCCGCACGGCGATCCAGCCGATACCGACGTCTTCATCGCGCATGCGAATTTTCAATCGCCATCGCACGACGTGCGTTCGTTATTTCGCCGGACACGACGAAAGAGGCTTTCTCGACTGGACGCTAATGAAGCGCGAGCATTAATCAAAGCCCGAGCGCTTCCGGTTTAGATGCGATAAAGGCTCGTATTTACAGTCCTATACGAGAGAAAGAGGGTGCGAACGCAAACCATACTGTTTCTTGGAGATTGCTTCTGCTATGCGCAGAGACTTTGAGAATATCCGCTCTGATGTGTGTCTGGTTGAGGGTTAATTTTAGGAATTCGTATACGCGAAGAATCACGTGCGTCCGTCTATTTCCCGAACGAAGTATAGTTGATTCGGGACTCTGTGTAAAAAAAAAGTAAGAAAAAAAGAATAGCTCAAGGTTGAGCGAGAAACGGCTCTCTCTCTCTCTCTCTCTCTCTCTCGTTCTCTCGTCTCGCTCTTTGCCAACGAGACAGTTGGACACTCGAACAGACGTTTATACACACGGATGCGAGACGGCAGCCAAGATGCAGGTGATCCGCACGCGCGCTCGCTGCATCTCGTCGCGCATAATAGAGCAGCGATAATGACGCGACGAAGTTTCTTATCTATCCATGTGTATACATGTGCAAGTATGTATATGTATATACAACCTGTAGAACGCAGTTTTCTCACGCTCTCCCGAAGGAATCTCGAGGCTGGAAAAATTCATGATGCGGCGTAGCAGCAACCTTTCTCGGAGCGCACGCGCGCGAGATAGTTATTATGTATGTGAACGAGTGGGGGGCTGAATTAATAAGATCGCCGACGAGAAAGAGCGGAGAGTTCGATCGGAGAACAGAGATTATTATTATATTGAGCGAGAAGGCAATGTTGCGCGGCGGTGGTCGTTCTTTATTTTATTTTATTTATTTTTTCATTCCTATAGTTCAGGGTGCAATTTTATGTATTAAAGCCTGGAGGTGCGCGCGTTGGATGTAATTTTCGTCGAATTTCATAATGGTCGTGTGTAACCTTTTGACGCCTCGCATATATATATATATGCAGAATATACGTACATGTACATACCTATATGGGAAGAAAAGCGCATACAGTAGGATTTCTTTAAGTTTTTGCGAGCGAGACCATTGTCTAAAACCACGAAAGCAGCCAATCATCCCTGATTTATCACTTCGCATTGTTACGGCATCAACAGCGGCCCAACCCCGGAGTAAGTCTAGTATCAGCTCGGTTCAACATTAACGTCCGCGCACACGTATAAATAACATTACATAAATCGCGCGCGAGCGAGAGCTTGCAGTTCTCTCGCAACATTCCAACGGGGCATATATAAATACGATTTCGAGAGAGAAAGAGAGAGAAAGAGACTCTTCCTACCTCGCGTATATATTTCTCTCGTCCGCATCCACTTATCTATTTATCTATCTGCAGAGGCCGAGCCTCCCGCTATTTCTGCAGCAACTCAAGTTCGCGGAAACGCACCTGCGCCATTGTGAGGTGCTAAATGTGCACTTTGTCTTCCGCGCTACTATGCCGCGATAGGGAGGTATTGAAAACAAAAATGACAGGTGTGTCTCGATGGATAGATGTGAATTAATTTGGCTTTTCATATTTCCGCGATGGATCCAAAAGAGAGGGGGTCGTAGTCACTTTTCCGTCGGGTACTCGTATGCATTATAATATTATAGAAGTCGGGTGAGGATACATAGTGTCGTTGATTACTTTGAAGATCTGGTGTTTGTAATAAAAGACGCAGTGGGTCAGAGATGATAAATGTTATACCGACGATATAAGGGATATAAACGTGGAAGATTGGTTTAGCTGCTTCGTTACGCGAAGAAGAATATACGTGAGAGTATATACTCGCGGAATTTATCGCGCTTTAACGCGAAAACTCGCGAGTTAATGGACTCGAGAAAGATCTTGGCCGATAACGCAAAACACGCACACGCGTTTGATAAATAGATATGTGTAAGTGGACAATTCTCGTTTAATATCTTGGAAAAATATTTTTTTTAAAGACACCCTTATAACTTCTCCACAATAGCACGATATAACCATGAACAATAAAATATATCCCATATCATCCGCCTTTTCAAGGTGTGCCCTTAATTGGAGCACAGTACATCGTCTCGGAAACGAATAGCTGTAGACGAAGACTCTTCCGATTAATACCTTATCTCTCTCTCTCTCTCTCTCTTTCTCCACGACCAATTAACAGTTTCAACTCCGCCGTTTTCAATTGTGCGTCGTCGATCGTTGACTTTCAATTAAGGACGCGCGGTGTACGTGTTCTTAGATTTTGTCAGCGCATAAAGAGATTGAGCGTAATTAAAGGTCGTTCGTATACTGTCGATGGAGATAAAGACTTTTGGGAAACGACTTTCCTGAGCATGGCCTGAAATGGCCAGTAAAAATATCTTTTAACGAAGCGCTATTTTTTAGAGGATCAATTACCGGAGAATCAATAATTGTACATATTATTTTCCGTTTATCTGATGAAATTTCATTGTATAACTGATGTGTTTAATAATTGTTTGATTAGATGGAGGTAATAGGCTAACGCCCACGATAATATAAGATGAATGGACTGAGTAATCGATCCTGAAATTTTAAATCCTCTATCTGTACAAGATTTTACAAGCAATTTGATCAAAACTCACTTAGACTAATAAATTAGTTACTACATTCCAAGTCTAAGTGCAAAATTTGCTCACACGTGCAAGTGACTGCTAAATTTATCGACTCCGTGTTCTTAGATCTGGAAAGAACTATCGTTTATACCGCATTCCTGGCAGAAGAAACAAAAATGACTAGATATACAATAAAAGACACTAACATAAACGGTTCCCTGTTATATAAATAAATAAATATAGATATATACTGTACGGTGCACCTGCAGGCGTATAATTGGATCTAAATCTCTAAACTCGCGAGCATACACACACACTCGGACTATACGCCATTAATACATTTCAATTTTCCCGCTGCATTTAAAACAATTTCCAATGTTCCCATCGCCCCTTAGCCTTGCGCATAAATCAGCCGACTACGCACAGCAATAGCAAAAGAAAAAAGCTCTCGCGCTTTCCGTCAATTAATAATCAAAGGCTTATCGCGCCTCGAGATAAGCCTCTCTGCACAGCAGCAGCAGCAAGCAGCAGCAGTAGCGGTAGTAGTATAATTCTCGCGTGACGCTCATTCCCTCTTCTCCGATGCATTTATATACGTGCGCATTTCGAAATAGAAATATTCCCGCGCTCTCCGACTCGATAAATTCGTCCGAGAGCTTTTTTACCTACTCTCAACGCTTTGCTATATAGCGCGTGTGTGACGATTAGATGGATTTATACCGCTAACGGGAGTAAAGTGGATTTCGTTATAAATACAGCCGATTGCGCAATTCTCTATTTTTCTTAAGGATCAGAGAGAAGTGAGGGTATTTTTGGAAGTGCGTAGAAGCGAGCTAGAGGTGTCAGGCTTGCTGCGAATTATATGTCTGCGGAAGAAGGGAAGTAGAGGAATTATAATTATTATGAGTCGTCGTTAGGAATTTTCGTACTCCGATGCATATATTTCTGGAGGAAGATGCTTATACGCATTCGTGTGACTTTAGAATATTAAAGAGAGCGAAAGGGTCTCTACGTGGCGCCAAGAAAGTAAATTAAGATAATTACATTGAAAACTCTAAACACACGTCCACGGAATACAGTAGCCTTAATACTTTCCAAACACGAAATAAACTGACTATCCAAAAAGTCCCACGTGTCTGTTTACCCGAACAAAAATACACAAAACAACGATACACGTTATACTCTCAACGATTAGCATATATAGACACGTCGTCCCCACTCGGTGTACGCACTGCATACGCAAGCGAGACAGGAGACACTAAAAAAAAAACAAACAAAGTCCGATACGAAACGGCAGTGCGCAACACGTATATCTATGCGTCTGTCCAGTTCTTCAACAGGTTTTCCAGACTCGCAGTGAGACGTACTCTCACCTCTTGGTCGTGAGTCACGAGGCGCCGCAGACTACCATACGACCACGACGACATCCGCCTTCCGGTTTCTGTGTCGATCGTAAATATTGTCACGACAAAGATAGAGCCGCCCGCGGAAGCTTTGCACAGTACCCGAGTGTGAAGTAGTGGTATCGGATACCTGGTAGCGTCTCGTTTCGCTTCGATAACGATTTTTTCCATTGTAGTCCCACGAATCGAAGACTTTTTGAATTAATGTACGTATAAATAATCAAAGCTTACGCTGTGAATCTGCAAATAAATCGAAAGATTTGTTTTCTTCGCGACTTATAATACAAATTTGTAACTAAAGGTATCGAGTGTATAAACGAAGGAGGAGGGTGGCGTATGCTTTGAAAATTGACGCAATTGTTCCTCGCAATAAATCTATTCTGGCTCATTGTGTAGTACAAGATCTATACATTTCCTTTCAGCTCGATCGCGTACAGTATTCAAGCATTTGAAAATCAAACTATATTGTGCACTAGTATAGTAGTTTTCTCTCTTGTATATCAAAGAGTTATAGAATCGGTCTTTGGGATTAGCGTTAGATAATGAAAACTCCATAAATTACGCGCAGCGCTCTAGGAACGGCTCAACAATACGAGCGCGAGAAAGAGAGAGAAAGAACACACCCATACACTTGTTCTTATAACGAATTTTCTGAAATATTACCTCTTAACCACTGTGCTTCGTTCACTTTTATGCAGCGCAGCTTGCCAGGCTCGCGAGCGCGGTGGGTAATCATATTGTATACGACACAAGAAAAATCTTTCCAGGTAATTTGAAAACGAGTAGCTAATTCAACGCTCGCTGCAGGCCAATTCGTCAAAGCGAGTACACTGTAATTGCTAAAAAGAGGTGTAATTTAGTAAGACTCCGAGACACCTCGAAAATATAACGACCGTGACACTAAAGAATTTCACTGTGCACAACGCAATAAATATACAATGCTTTATTCGTTTAGGCAAATTTTGATTGTCAGTTTGTACACATAGGTACTAAGATTGGTATAGCAAATTTAGCGCACCACATCGACGGAGGAACAATGAACGCACATGGCTCTCCTGTGTGTATATATATATCGGTCAGAAATGATTTTTTTACCTTATTTTATAAATTAGCTCGTTTAAACTGCCACACCTATATAGAGAACCGGTCGTCGACGGCCTCTGTATATGTATATATATATAAATACGAAAGTCATTACTGCGACGACATAGATTTATTAATTAATGGATCGACATTGCGCAATGGGTTATGATATTAATACTTTCACCTTGTAGGTATATATAAACGAACGTATATGACGCCGTTTATAGAAATTTATTTGCCTTGATTGTATGCGTGCGTATCCTCGTGTGGAAATTAAACGATCCTTTTTTAGGGCTAATTAAAGCTGCGTGACTGCATTCGCGTCGACAAATAATCGAGACTATATATAAACAAGTAAACAAAGTCATACAAATGGACGATCGTTCTAGAACTGGTTACGCGCATACCGGTTATTCTCTTTTCGTTACATTAAATTTGCAATTAACGCAGTTTTAGCTTGTAAATGAAAAAGGCATTATTCTCGGTAATCGTTCTCCGCAAAAGTACTTCGCAAGATCGTATAGATCAGTCGGACTACTGCGAAAATAAAAGAACCAATAACATCCACGACCACAGTTTATACGATATATCTATACGAATATACCTATACGCAATGACGATTAACATTCAATCACACGGTTCAAATTTACAACGTCTTCTGCACGTGAAAAAATCACAATGCTACGAGCTCCATCAGCCGATTTCCTAACGCAAAGCAATTATAGTTATTTTTCCTCGAGGGGTCAGCAAAAAAAAAAGTGAAAAGTCTCACGATGAACCGAGTTGCGTCGCACGTGGGTGAGCTGCGCGAGAAAAGTAAAAGTCGCTCGCACGCGCAGAGTCGAAGGCGTGTGGAGATGTAAATAGAGAGAACCTATACACACTCGTTCTCTGTCCCATAATAATGTTGTTCGATGAGTGATTTATAGCTCGACGATTTTTGTCGAATGCCTAATCGATTTTCTCGCTTCGATAAAAGATGGAATTGAAACTCCTTGGAGTCAATGGGTGTGTTACTCTCTGGAAGGGTTCAAATAACTACGATGTACTTAATCTTTCTGGTATAGTTTATTTTCGAGTTAAGCAAGACACTGTAAAATAGCCGCGAAGCTATATATTATTATCAGAAAAATGCAATCACTTCATTGTAGAACTTTATATCGACTTTTCTTGAAATCTATACTGAGTCCGATGCAGTAAACTGAATATGGTAAAATTCGAAAAATGCGCGAGTACGCCACGGGGATTGAGAGAACATGCGTTTAGCATGCGCTCTCAGCAGTACACTCGGATAAATCTATAAAACATTTTATAGCGTATTATACTCTAATATGTGCACGTTCTCCAACCTATTAAATGTGATTTGTGTTATTCGTATAAAAATATGCCAGGGAGTATAATACAAGCAGTGCGTATGCGCAAGCTGAAATCACCGTTGAAAAATACTTACTAATTCGTCATATAGTCTCTGATTGCAAAGGTTGTTAGGTAATCGCGTGGTTCTCTATACCCATAAAAGAAGAAGTACTTATTATCTTGTATCGCATATACGATTATTAACCAAACAGTCGTACTAATCCAGAATAATAAATACGAAGATTTACCTGCTATACTGTGCTCATTCTCGTTCGGTACTATGTAAAAGCTCGGGGTTGTAACGCAACAATTTTATCGACAAATCTCAATGTAAATCTACGAAATTTATTTTCCTCTTTGAGATGCTGAATGAATCGAACGCGCTAATATTCCCATATGCCAAGACCATCAATTATCCCGTACTGTCTCGATCATACTTTTATCGCGTAAAACTGAATAACAAATGCCCCCGCGTGCGCGCAGCAGCGAGATATACGTTATTGCGCAAGCTTGCACTCCTCTAATCAAAAGTCAGCGGACCTTATCAAAGATCCATTTGTTCGTTCATCTATCGCTCTGCGTGTTTACAATCGTGTCGAATATTCTCACCGAGAGATGTATTATCGCGAATGAGTTACACATCGTCGACGCGTATGTAAGTATTACGTTTTTTTTTCGGGCCTTATTTGCTTTCTCTCCTCTCGAGGGTTACATGCGGGTAAAGCGTGTGCAAGCAATAAAATGCGACCATAACCACGAAACTCGCGGACTGAAATATTTATATTTGTGCATTCGACTTTCCCACATCGTTTGATGTTATGGAATGTATGCCGTTACACAGAGTTGCAATTATTTGTTTTGATATCTCTCGTATTAGCGCAGTATATATCGCGTGTATATTGCGAGTCATTAAACTTGGAATATATCCATATCATGCGCGCATATACCTATATACGTTTCACTTACCAATATCGAAACCACAGAGAGCTAGAAGCTTCGCGCTCTAATCTCCAATTCGAGTCTAGCCGACACTCTTTCGCGCAGCTTCCAATAATGAATATAACTGTATGCGTGCTAGAACATCTGGAGAAAAATGACCTGGAAATATCCCCAGGTGTAAATCTATAGCTTCCCGCGAAGAAAACACAACTCATAGTCACACTATCCTTTTGGAATCGGTCGTTGCGTGAAACGTAGTGTGATATATGACATTTCATCTCCTGAGCTGTTACAGTGTCGTGTCAGCAGGACAGAAACCTCGATGATCGACTGCGCGGTACAGTTGGCCTTCAATAGGGACGCGATATTTTTTCATGCGTGCAGTATAGCTGTTTACTGGCACGCTGAAAGCCTGAATTACAGGTTTTTCTTCTCTCGAAATTATTCCTGAATGGCGAATACGCCAACGGATGGCGTGACAATATTAGCCTCGATGTTGTACGAGTTTTCATATTTTTATTTTTAATTGAAGATTAATTACATCGGCGCGGAGGTGTGTTCGCGTGGGGGTATGTATACAGTGATTAGAGAGTTTCGTGCAAGGATTAGTGGATCAAGGCTGAAACTCTTTTTTTATGATGTACCTTATTATGGTTGATATAGGAAGCAGCAATAAAATGTACATCTTGACTAATAATTCTTTGTATTTTTTGTGTTCTAGGTAAGCCTCTCCATATCTCTACTCCATTGCTCAGTACCACTGGTGAGTACGTATATAAATCAAAGCATCCATACGCGAGCGCAATAAAACAATTCGCGAGTCCTTCAAGAATATATGTGTAGCCCCGATTAAGCAAATGGTCGAGCACACCTTCATTACCACCTCCTCACAATAAACTTGCGTCACACTTCTCCGCACGACTCATGTTCACAAGAGAGACCCACAAACCCCAATGATCTTAATCAAGTCTTCAATTTTTCATAGTCTCCTCTGTCTCAATCATTCCCACCTGTAACACATACGCACGCGTATAATAACAACGACTACCCCGTGTGAATAATGCATCAGCTGTTTTTGGTCGTTTGTTTTTTTCACACCAAGGCAATCGAGAGCAACGGCAACGGCACAGAAGGCGCTAATGACGTCGCGCGTCTTTATCTCCGTCGCTTCTTTGTCGAGCTCGTAAAATCCGTAAGGGCGATTGTTCACGCTGCCGTGGTGTATATGTGCGTCGGAGAAACAATCGTTTGTTTCTGCGAGGCCGATGTCACGGGGAGTATAAGCAGTATATCGGGCATTGTTATGGTAAGGGTTATTGCGAGCTAAGGATAGTCACGTCGTCGACGTCGACGTCGTCTGTTCCTTTGTATATAAGGACTAGGCACTCGAATGAACGACGTGAGCATTGTGACGCGTTGTTAAAGTACCCATTGAAAAGAACTCACCGATGCACGTTTTATTTGATTTCTGATTCAGTTATTGAGATATCCTTAACTATGGTGTGAAGAGCTAAATTGCTGTGGGTTATATATAGTCGACGATTGAGTCATGCGTATATAAATATTCGCCTAGAGAATCATGCTCATGTCTACGTAACGTATCTTAAAACGATAGATAGGAGAGATTTTGTTTTTTGAATCATTTAAAAACATTGCATTAGACGCCGTAGAATTACAAAGAATCCATCTTCCAATAAATCAATTGCCATCAAAGCGCTTCTCTCACTCAACCTCCTTTTCCCCCTTTCAACAATCCAGCCACAACAATATTCCCTCCTCCGCGGAATGCGTTTAGTCGGTCGTAAACAAAATTCATCAGTTCTAGAAAGCTCCGCACGCGCGAGTCTCGAAATAGCGCAGGCTCGCGCGACGAAAAAGTAATCTCGACTACTCGCACGCGCTGATCTTCTTGGAAGCAGTGGAAGACGTTCTCTTCTCTATCTTCCTCTCCTTTTTTTTGTCTTCCCTCGAGCCGCGTCAACTTCCGTTAGGCGCATGCGAGCTTTTTCAAATGACTATATACCGCGATATCTGGTCTGGCGTGAGCGAGCAAAGTATAGATCCGACGGGCTTTTTTGTCACTGCACTTCACTGGGGCTATTCTCGATGATACGATGACACAGATCGGATTCCAGAAGTTCATTAACGAGGTTGAGGATTTTTCAAACTCATCGCTGGCCTTTCGATGTCTTGTATCTTTTGACTCTCATATCTGTTTTTTTTTCTTTGTTCTTTTGTATTATATTACAAAATATTACGCAATGATTTCCAGTTTTTGAATCGCGCACGGGTTCAATTAGTGGATAAAAAAATGGATAAACGTTTTGTATATCATCAGCAGTGAGAGCGGCGTAGCGAATGAAACTAGCAGAATAATCTGCGCTTCTCGAGCTTCGTATCAGACGATTATGCTTATACAGGAATGCATTCGAGGGATGCCTTTGTGCGAGCAAATATAAGAAAGAAACGCGAGATGTTCACACAGTATATAGGCGGTTCATTTTCATTGTAACATTTCTCTTCATCTCTATCTGACTCTTGATGTTTCTCGAAGAGAAAAAAAATCTTCAAATTGCGAGATATAATTTATATTTCTTTGTGCACAATACACCCACGCTGTCTGATTAGCGTGTAAAGTATATTTCTCGCGAGCCAGCATTGTCTTCGTAGATACAGCGTGTCTGCACTGAAAATCATGTATATTGGGAATAATTTGAAATAGATTTTCAATCTATAGACGAAAAAGCATTATCGCATCGTTTATTCGGGGTGAGAATCTCGTGCGCGAATACATGCAATTGACTATAAATAATTCTCTATATTACGTAATACCTTGACCACGTACAATAATACAAGGGATAGAGAAATATTAACGATCGCGAAGAGGGGCTCTTTCTTGCAAGTCGGTCAGATCAAAGCTTGGTACAGCGCATACACTGCATCGCACATAGCCCCATTAAGACAAGTATATTATCATGTTAAACGTATCATAAACACGGCAAAAAAGTCCAGATCTCCTCCCATCAACATCCCCATAAGCGCTCGCAAACAAAACCAAAGAATATATAATCCTACTCGTAAAACCCTCATTTACATGAAGCCCCGCCGTACACCGAAGAGTAAGAGAGAGTAAGGAGAAGGAACGAGAGTGAAAGAGAGAGATAATCTTGCCAACGAGGGACAAACCGCGCGGCTATTTCGATTCTGGTACAGGCATGACCTCGGATTCTCTTCATTCATGGAGACACGGCGCACACGCGTAGCGAAACGTCGACTCCGTTTTTGTCTTTAAAAAGCAAAGCAGAGGACTGTAGTTGAGCCGACGGTTTTACTGCACTTGAACTTCGACAGAGAGAAAGAGCGAGCGAGAGAGAGAGAGAGAGAGAGAGAGAGAGAGAGAATTAATTTTAATTTGTTTGCAAAAAAAAGTGGGAGTTGTTTGCGAAAGGTTCGCGATGGAATAGGCTCGTGAAATATACTTTACTATTACGGGGGCTGATGAATATTGTTTGTAAAAGTAATGGCGCAACCTTATTGCTGCTACATTGCTTGTCGTAAGGTGCGGAATGGAGACACGTTAGTTTTAAAATTCTGCAGTAAATTCTTGTTATTTTTACGATGCCAGACACTTGGGCCGTCGTTCAGAAAGTCGGTGAACGCAAAGCAATTATCTCTGTACATTTTCACGCACTGCTGGACTTTACAATCTCTGCTTAATCCCTTGTGAACAGTATGTGTATATAGATTCATGACGACGGTAATTTCGTTAAACGAAGGTTACGTGAATTTGACAGGCGTTTTCTCGTTTGACGGATGTTCTAAAACAACAGCTCCGGTTTGATCTCGTTGGATTTTATACGACCATCAATCTCGATTAGATTGCTGTAACAGGGATTCATGATGCAATTAGAAAATTATGTTGTCGCCTTATAACGTATTACAATATCCCACGAATTACTTTAAATTAAAAATAAATTCATATTTTTCGACTGATTTTTCTCTTCTAATCGCTTGTACATCTATCGTAGAACGGAGAACAACAGCGAACTAACATGAAACTATTATGGAATACCAAACAGCCCATCATTACCATCATGATCAGCAGAGCCTATCCCAAATAACAGTCAAAAGCATTAAACCAATCTACTCGATTAGCATTCTATCAGTGGCAAGCGGTACAGCTCATTGTGGCCTCACGTGAGCATGTAAATATACACGGAAGCCTCTCTCTCTCTATCTACCTCTTCTATGTCTTTCTCTCCCTCCCCCATCTCTCTCTCTCTCTCTCTCTCGTTTGGCTACTTGTCATTCTACTTGTTCGATGTATAAATATACCACTATACTATCTTAGACAATAGGTAAGTGGGAGAGAAAGAAGATTTCGTATTTTTCTGGAGTCCATAGACCATTGTTCGAAATACTAAATTAAATGTCGATCATTCTTAGCCTCGAGGCGGGGGAAAGAGATGCAGTGATTTAATTTACTCGATTTTTCTTTTATATGTATATATAAAGGTTCGTTGATTGAGAGTTTATACTTAATTGCCATCGACGGAATGAGAAACGGGTGAATCGGATTATTGCATTGGAGGCATTCGAATTCATTGCGCGCTTTAAAGCATTTGCAGCTGTCTCGAGTACTGAGCGTCTACTCGAAGTTAATGAAAGCCGTCGTATGTGTACGTTAAAGTGTATATATATACCTTGAATCTTTTTTTCTCCTCTCTACTGTACACTTTTCAAATCAAACCAATAATTATACCAAAACAATTCAAATGTAATAACATACAACATCGTTTTCTTTTGTACATTCTTATGTAACTAACGTCCCATTCTAATTTCCAGGAGAATTATCTCTAATTGCTTTCGCTAAATATTCTCCGCATACCAAACTTTAGATATTGCATCCGAATCAACCGGACCTTCCATGAGTAATATAAACCCATTGCACAATCCAATTCCAGCCGATATCCTCCACACGATTGTTTACAAATAACCTAGAGAAGCTCCCGCCTAGACAAGACCTACTCATTACTTTACGACTGTGAAGGCGATTGCGCATTCGCTCAATTGTAGGTGCAACTGTAGGCAATTACCGAGTGTAAAAAAAATGGCAGAAACACGTGTGAACCGAGGGCGATCGAGAAACGCGGTCGAGCAAAGCTGCTGAGCACTGCTGTGCAAGGATGCGATCATTACCGAGCACAATAACACCCGTCCCTCTGTTCTTTCTTTGCGATTTACTTTTCGAGAGCTCAGAGCCTATCGTATACGATTCATTTGCTTTTTCATTTCGATGATGTATGTTGGAGGAATATTATTACGATACATTAGCGTTAATAGTCGCGAAAAATGTCCAATCATCGCTGCGTAGCACAAACCTCGAAGACCAGAAAGCTCAGAAAGCTCTGGCGTCGCGAATTCAGGCCTCTCGAAGAAGACATAAGCCATCGGGGGGCGACGGACCGACGGGGCGTCAAGAGAAATAGAGCGATATACATGACATTCCGAGCGCAGCGACTGGAATGCCGGGCCGAAAATACATTTTGGCGTCGCCGCGACCTGGGCCCCGGCAGACTAGAATGCGCGTACTCGCGAAGACGCAATTGCAATGTTTTTCTTACACTACACTCTTCGGAGGTGGAGCTTATTTTTGCCGCTCGATTTCCGACTAGTTTGTGCGCGTTTAATGAGCTTTTACTGCAGGTTATAGCATTAAACTAAACTTTTAGCTCTGATGAATGCGAGATTTCGCGTAAGTGCAGTTGATACCAGTAATATACAGCTCTAATTTTTGCTTCGAGCCGGTTATAATCTAGTCCAACGTTCGATTACTTGTGCAGTCGTCGCGCACACTCGTATGTACCGATGCAATCTCTGCAGTCGAGGCTTGTACTTTCCTAGAAATCACGCGGTGAAATTCAAATCTCTCTCTTCTTTCTTCGCTGAATAAGAACCGGACTTCGCGTATAATACAATAAAGCATGACCCATCCTAAATTGTCGTTGCTCGAATGGGCCCCATTGGATGTGAAAGCCTGCGTTTCGATTATACACTTGAGTCGAAGATACACGAAGTCTAGAGAAGAGAGCCTTCGAGAGAATTCATCGCGGCTCATTGATTCCGCGCTGGAATTCTCGCTTGAGCGTTTGCGCACTTTTTATCGCGCGAGCGCGCGAGAGCGTATAGCTTCTCTTCCTGTTCAGATATGTAAGAGCGTGCGTATGGATATGCCGAGGGAGAAGCTCGAAGGGGGAAATGTGCTTGGTGAAATGTGGAAAATTAATGAGAATCGATTAGCGAAATGGACAAAATCGGTTTTATATACACGCGAGTATAGCCGGACTTTTATAGGGAAACGAGTAAATTTCTTTTTTTATTCTTGAACTCACGAGTTATATGGCAATAGCGATAATTAACGTTATATCTCGTGACGTAGTTTCGTGAAAAGCTGCGAGTGACTGCGAATTTTCCTCGTACTTATTATGCTCGACATGAGAAATATGTGTATAACGAGAAGTCGCAAATCATGATCCACATATATATATATATATATTTTTATATATATTTTAATAAAATAATACCACGATGAATTACGACGAAGAGTCACTTCTGGAGGACTCATCTGCATATACGCTATCTGGAATCGCGTGTGGAAATTCATAAACCTGAAATTCTCCGCGCGCAACACATATAGCTCTCGCAAAAAGTCCCATCTCTTCCATCTCAGATATCTGCAACGTTCGGACGAGTTAGAGAGAAATAAAAGATCCCACTACTCTCTCGGGGCGAACGTATTTCCTCGGTAGCAGCCGTGGATTTTATGGATCCGTTGACGCTGGAAACCGGTGTATACACTATATACGCGAGAGAGGCATTCCATAGCCGGAGCAGCAAAAAGTGCCGGCATTTCTATGAATAACGAGCGTCGTTGCTGGTGCTGCTGTTGCTGTGTTATATACTCTCTCGACCTGCCGACGTGCACACGAGGGCACGTGATGCCTCTGCTGTTACTCGCCTCTACGGCTGACACGCGGAGTATCGTCGTATGTCCAGCGTCGAGATTCTTGACGCTTTTCTCTGTATCCCTGCGGGCATCATCGGATCTCTGGCATATGTGTATAAGTAAAACGATATACCGTTTAACCTCTCGTCGTCGTCGCTGCTCCGCGAGATTCGGTTCGTTTCGTTTCATTTTCTTTACTTTGCGATGCAGTGCGTGGTTTTTTTTGCAAATCGGCGGAGCGACATTTACGGCCGAGAGGTCAGCTTTTAACGTTACATAATGGGCGTTGTGCACGCGTGCATGCGAGAGTTATTTTTTATACGAGGCCGTGTTCGATTGTAGGAAGCTTTGAATGCGTCTATAGGCTTCTTGAAACGAATTCACCGGGAGAGAGAAAGAGAGGCTTCTGATGCGGTGGAGTGATTATTTTATGTATCGCTATAAGACTGGGATGATTGCCAGCGTGAAGTCCGTGTTTTACGATGAAGTTTGTTCCTTTTTATCTAAAACTGTCACGATCAGATCTCCAACGCAATCGTACGTACATATACGCCCAGAGGTTAATTTGTCCGACGTTCAGTTGAGACAAATATTACGGTGACGTTAACGTTTGTGTACATATTTTACCGAGCAAACTGGAACTCGGCAGTTATGCAAATCTGATAAAAAAAAGTGTCTACGGTCAAACGTATTTATATAACGAACTATGCTTATACGTATATATATATATATAAATATACCACATGGTGTATGAAACATTTGAGTTTGCGTTCTTGGTAAGAAACCTGCGATACAAGATAATTCAAACGAATTCATAGCGTATATACACCACCCACACCTGAAAATAGCCAAAGAAGTCGATAAGCTGTCGTAATACTGTACTGTATAAAGCATTGCGACATCGATGAAGTTCCGTATCAGTGTGTATGTACATAATATAAACACGTAAAATACACGTTGTTGTGCGACAAAACGTGATTAAGGGTAGCGCCAACGCGATCGCGAAATTCAATTAACATTCCCAGATTAGAAAGCCAGCCGTTATAAAGTTCAAACGTTTTTATCGCGATCGTAACATGCAGATCTCATTAATGCGACTTCTCAAAAAGCTGCTCTCTCAGGAGAATGACACTAAAAATCCTACTTTATTAATTATTACAGTCAAACACAACCCACGCCTGTGCAAGAAGTGGGGGATTACTGTATATGCATATAAGTAGCGCTCGTATTTGCGATCTTGCATTACTGCTCTCACACATCTGTGCAGCATCTCGCCTATTACTATTCGCAGCACACATATTCAATCGAATACGCCAATTAAGGTCACTCGGTAGGAATACGCATAGCGTGAATTTTTCCAAAATCCACGTACAGAAGTTAATACTCGCGAACATATATACCAAGTACAATTTGCATATGCATTACGTATCAATCTCTTCCGTGGGAGCTGAAACGTGCGCGAGCGATGCGAAATCGGCCCACGCGCTCAAACGCAAACTTATGTATTAAAGCTTACGTAGGAGAGTCATCCGCGACCATAAATCATCTCACCGCTCGCAGCGGAAAACCCCCCGCGGGAAAAATCCCTCCGAACACACACTTACGAACGCGCGCTCTCCATTACCACACGGCTCTATTAACGTCGAAGATTAGTGAAAAAAAAGTCTCCGCGAGAGCAAGAAAACGTTCAATTAACGTAATTGAAGCACCAGGACAATACCGACGTAGGGGGTATTGAGACGAATTTGCAATCCGAGCATCTCCGGCGTATGTATAAGCGTACGGTATGCGCGTCGTAATTTTCACGCGCGGTGTGTCTAATGGAGAGCGTACAGACAATGGACCTCCCGATGACCATCGTGTGCATCGTCGCGATCTCTTTGTGATCCGCCATGAGAGAGAAAGGTGTTAGGCTTGTAGTATATGTACATAGATTTATATGTATCCAGAGACGAAGGATGAAAAATGATAAGAAACGGTGGGAGGAAGAGATGGGGATCCGATACGTGGATTAGCGTTTCGTAAAAGCGACTTTCGATTTTTTTCTCCCCGATCTCCGGGCGAAAAGAAGAATGCATTGTGATATACGTGGGCGTGTCCGATTCTTCGTTGTTTGCTTTTTCGAGAGAACCAATTCGAACTGGATCGGGTTATCGGGAAAGGTACTTACGAGAGAGCGCAAATGAAGGTTATTTCGATTCATCAGATATAGCGTTACATTTGTTCGAGCTACTACTCGGTACGTTCATTCTACGTCTATGAATGTGTATAAAGATCCTGATTAGTCGGTTAACGATGCATTTTTCCAACCGAATACAGTTACGAGATCGTTGAATGTTTGTTTCTGATTTGTGTTTGTGTGACTAGGCTACTTTTAATTGTTGCCGCTATAGTTACAGCGTTGACGAAACCTTATGATTGACACTGACGGTACTGAGATTTTTCGTGCGGCATTGTGTATGTAAAAAAGGATAGGGAAAAATATGTCGCAAGACGAGTCCGCAATTTCCTCGTGAAATTCACAGGATTACCGTTTGGAAAGTCTACATTGTTATTCGAGTTGATTCCGTCTCTGTGTGCAAGTGTATTTGAAGAAAAAAAAACATTTGTGAAAAGCGAAAGCATAATTGCCGCGAAGGATGTTGATTGAAGCTTAGAGAACGTCATTTCGATTGCTGATGAGTATAAATCACTAAGCGCTTGTGTGCTATAGATTGACAGTACGAAAGTACGCTAAGAAAGTTACGCGCAATAAAAAAATCTCTCGCGTAGAAAATCTGTTACTCGTCGTGTACTATAAATTTTTAAGCAAACGACCGTTTGAAAACTCATTGCACAAGCACGTTTCACCGAGTAAAGGGCCGATTATCGAAAAGATAAAGCTTCTTGCGATGCGTTGTCGCAACGGTCTTAACGTCTCCGTGAGAGGAGTCGATTTTTCGCGCTTACCGCCGGGATATTCCTCTCATTGTACATCACCAACGAAAGAGATTTCATGAATTCCAATGGAGAATCGCTCCATTGTTTCTTGACTTTTACTTTCGTCCTTCTCTCTCTTTCTCTCTCGCTCTGTCGTTTAATTCCAACCAGCTCGCGAGATTCTCATAGAAGATGCCGTCAATCGATATTTCTGATGCAAAAAGACGAATGATTTTTATGTGTGGCAAGTCGTGCATGCGAAACGAAATTTACGACTTTAATATTAAAAATTCTTAATGTCGCGAGGGCTGTGGTATAATTGTGGAACTAATTGCATCGAATTTCTTGTTTTATTTTCTTTGTTTATTTTCTAGTTTTATCTTGTTTTGTTTTACTCTTGTATTAATGTACACTTTATGTAATACGACTTTTAGTCGCAGTTTAATCATTACTATTTGTGTTTATTCAAATCCTATGATATTTAAAGATATATAAGTGCCATTACCTGTCGTTGCCGCTTTGGTATTTAATTTAACTACGTAATCTCTATAAACAAAAAAATAATAATTACTATATCTTATAACAAAATAATACGCGGACGGTCCATTTAAACTAATTTAAATAACACAAAGTAAAAAACATAAATTACCAGCCTCCAACGAAGTAATACGCAGACCCATAATGTTTAATTTAAACTAATTTAAACTATTATAAACGAAAAAATATAAATATTACCATCTTACAAAAATATAATTGAATCAACTTAGTTTATTAGTAGCCTCTTCCAATTATATTTTCGCTCGAATAGTCCATAAATTAATTACTTCGTCTTATATTTCAGGTGAGTCCGAAGAAGCAACCAGCCGATTCCAATATTGAATACATGAACATAGTACGTACTGTCAAGTTTAAGTACACACATCTCTATCTTCCGCGCCTATAATCGCAATTTTTTTCGTCGGACCCCCCACAATACCGAACCGCTAAAATGAACTCGCTCGAATCACGCATCGAAAAGCAAGAGTCGCAGCGCTCGCACGAACGGATGCAGGCTTCAGCTGGTTTCGTAATGACGGTATATCCTGGGCGGCGAGAGAACAAGTTGCTGCTCACGAATCGAATTCTCCCGTAACCGATCGCTTCCTCGACATTGTGTCCGCGCGACGCGCGCATTCCGCGGCCGATGCACGGCTTTGTTACACTTTGCCCTGCCTCGCAAATGTGAGCGCGCGCGACTTAATTCGTCTCGTTTTACTGGTTCACCGCGCGGTGCAAACAACTATGCACTTTCGCGACTTTTTCGGGCCGCTTTTAGCGAAACAGTATATAATATTGTGAATTTGACTTCCCTGGGCCCCCCCTCCCACTGTATTCTTTTTTTTTTTTTTTTTCGTTTTTACAGTATGGAAGTTACGTAAGATGATGGACGTTAAATTATACGTATAGCTGTTACGGAAAATTGTACGGTACGATTCTCAACCAGTGATTTGAGAATGTATTTCTAATTCCTTTTTAATGCGAATCTACTGCGGCGTAACGGTAAAGTTTTTTTGCTTTCCGTATATAATGTTAAATGTGTATCGTTCTATCGCGTATTTTTTACGGCTAATAATATCGGGAGATCGCATACGCGTAAAGATTATATTATTATTGTAAGTAATGATTCTGATGCGAAATGAAAAGCTGATGTTCATCGAGAGTTCGATTTAAAATGCGAATAAACTTACGTAAGGATAATTATTTTATATCTCATTAGTTCGCGATTATCGCGAGTACATCGATTTTTCATAGACGCCGAAAGCTATGCCCGGATTAGCGAATAAAATTGGCAAATTATACTTTCCACGGTTCAATGGCTGAAAATATTCAATTTTTTGCGATCTACGGCACAACGAGAGCAAGCGATATATATATATATATATATAAATATATGCAACTGTTGCACGTGTACCGATGTACGCAACCGTGTAACGTTGCACTTTTGTGACACTTACCCGCTCCTCGACTACGGAAGGAGGAAACGAAAGCTCAAAACCATTATAAGCCATATACATATAAATATATATATTGACTCTATCGGCGCGTTGAGTTTTCAACTTTATTACGCAGATTAATAGTCAAGGTGAGGCGATGTATCCTTTTTTTTCAATCTTTATATAGCTGGCTCGCGCATGTGTACGCACCGAAGGCGGAAACGAAAGGCGCTCGCCGGAATTTCTCTCGTTTGCACACACGCAAAAAGCGCGGAGTGCGGATCTACTTTGCGCCGTTGCGTTAAGAGGAATTACCATTACCTGACAAACTGTTAGCTAGAAAATGTTATGACGGAATGCACGCGGTGCTTATATAGACTAATTAATCATAGGTTAATTGTACGGCTTCTCAAAGAAGTATATTTTTTGAGAAGCCAGATCGACTCGCACATATACATATATACACACATATATATGTATACATTATATACAAGTCTACGAATACGCGGTTCGCGTTTAAATATGTAATTTGTTACTTTTGCTAGCGTTAATTAGTAGCAGAACGAAAAAATTCTACATAAGTTCTATATAGGCTTCTCACGATAATAGGTGTTTGTTACGAAATACTAGATGTATATATATATATATATTTTTAGCCAAGAATAACAACTCTCTAAAAGTTTCAGAAGTGCGAGAATAAATCGTATGAGAAAAAGCGTTTTTGAACGGGTCGGTCATTTAATTGTACGGTACGACAATCTAAATGCGACATAACCCATATCCGATTAGGAATTATCGGTGTGGCTTTGAAGCCAAGCGAAATGAGCAAAAAGAGATGTGTATATACGAAACTCCTGTTGCGCAACGATTGAACGAGAGCTTTAATGCGCAGTAAAAGAAGGAGTCGAGTGTCCCGTCAGCTCATCATTGGTACCGCGAGCGACCTTGATCGTAAAAATTGCACGCGGGAAGTACGTCGGGGCGAGAAGGAGCTGCGTCGTTGATGCACAAGAGTTTAATTAGAGTCGCCCAGCCGCCAGGCAGGCACTTCCTTTTTTACGCCTCGCTGATTTATCGCGCCCAAGCGCCTACGTCTTCTTCTCTTTATCTCTTTTTCTCTGAGCGACAGGAAATCCCTCGCTCGTCTCGTGCGCTTAGGAGACGCCGGAGATTTGCGTGAGATCGCAACGTTGCGGGAATTTTCAGAACGATCGCTTGATTTCTAAAAGCTTTACCAATCGCGCTTGGATGTATATCATAGTTTACGGTTATATTTGCTTGGATATATCGAATGACTTTTATTTATTAAGTGAATTAATGTTAATCTCTGAAAAATATCTCTCGAGATTGAGCGTATATACGTGTACGCAACACAATTATGATTATATTGGGGAAAAAATTATTTTTACTATCTAAAAATGCATCGATAAAATTTTCTTTACCGTCGAAATTTTTTCCTTGCCTAGCAGAGGAGTGCCAATGTACGCTAGTTTTTTGTCGGCGTGCGACCGCATACGTCCTCGATATATTCTATCGCGCAGTTTCCTAAGCGCGGCCGCGCGATCTCTCGATTGAGAAGTTTCAAAATTTCGTTACCCACGAAAGCATTGGTGTATCTTTCGACTGCACGCTGGTTTTACTATAAAGTCACTGCTCTATTTCGTAAGTTTGGAGAAGAAAGACATTACGCGCTGGGAAAATAGAGGTGACAAAAAGTTCGGACAATTGTTCGCGTAAAAGATGTACGGAGTTACGAGTTTAGGCAAGTCATTATTTCCCAGGGGAATTTTTGTACATTAATTTTAATTAAAATCTTCGCTAACAATAAAATAGCGATAACGATAAAAATAAATCAGAATGAAAGTTCTGTAAAAAAAGAAAAACCATTAAATATTATGCTGCATAATATCTATATAAACCAAATGCCAGTACCGAGTACAGCAGTAATATTAATTGAACAGAGCAATTTGTATATCGGTCTCGCAATTGTGTATACTATTTTATTAATAGTTATCTTTATTTCAAATAGAAGACGTGATTCACACAATCCACGCACACGCGTACTCTCTTCGCGAGATATTAATAATGGAAAATTGCTTTTCAAATTACACGTATACATATTTATAATCAAACGTTTATAGCTATAGTTTACTCTAATAAACAATAATTATATCACAGACATTAGTACGCATTATAGTATTTATGCAATACGTAATCCATAGGCATATAATTTTGGCAGATTTAGTTTTTATCAGCCTTGGTTACTCGCCGAGTGGAGCGTTTGATGAATGGCGCAGGCAGACGCAACGAGAAGTGCCGCGGAAAAATAGCATCGACGAGCCGCAAAGTTTCTTTGTTCCGAGCTGGCGAACGGAACTTGAAAATTGGGCCAAGAGCACAGCTATATAACCAAAGACGAGCGCGCGCTTGCTGCGTCTTGCAGTATATAGGCACCGCTTATAGACAATGAAAATAATAGTTAAGGCAATGGAGAATACATATACTAGCTGGCGTTGAGCGCACAGCTTTCCAAACATTCTTGATCGAATTTTGGTCTGGAGAGTACAAGGAGACAGGCACCGAAGGATTGACGGATGTATGTGCGTATATACATTGTGGTCAGCTGCGTAAGAAGCGCTAATCGTACTCTTCATGCTCGTGATGAAACTTTGAGCGATGGGAAAATGAGGAAATAATGACGAGTTTTTTTTTTTTTTATTGTTCGTAGAAGAATTATTGTTGACATTTAAATTGATTATTATAGCTAGTATTAGGAATTTGCGGAATGCGTGTAAGAAGGTTAAACCAAAATGAAAATGACATCCTTTTTAGAAAATGGCAATGCATACACAGAAGCAAGACTTTGAGAAGATAATGAATCTTATTGGACAAACACAAAAGCTAGCGAAACTCATTGTTCGACAAACACATTTATTTCATCCCATTAATCAAAGTCGCTAATGAATCCTAGAGTGCCATAACGAGCTCGCCTACAAAATCAATAAAGAAAATCGATCCGTTATCCCCTATCCGTTACCCCGTCTCGATTATAAGCTCCATTGCAAAAACCAACTCGCCCGCAGTGAAGCAACAACTATCGGGCTCGTAAAATTCAACGTCTAAATCAAGTTGCAAACTGTCCCTGTCCCCGGTCATTACCATATTAATAATCGTTAATGAATATTAATGCGCGTGAAAACTCGTTTTTGATTTACAACTCTATATAGGCGCGCCGCCGCTGGCTCCGAAATATCTTATCCCCATATATACTTATATCTGTAGCTGCTGTGCGTGGTGTGCGAGTGTGCGATGCGAGGCGTCGAGCGTGTAGCAGCAACCCGTTGCAACGTGACGTCATGAAGTCATAAAGACTCGGTGAACATTGGACGATCGGAGGAGAGGGAAAGTTATATTTGTCTGTTCATCAGGGCGAGAGAGGATTACGATACGGAGGTGGATACGAGAGGATATTTTTTTTTGCTTCGTGAATATGGGAGGAACTCTGATTGATTGATCAGTCGGTTGGATATTAGATGCATAATTAATTTCAATGGACGGGTGCGTTGAAATTGTGCGAGGAATCGATGGAACAAAGCAAGCCAGGCTTTACGCAACGACTGAAATATGATAACGCGACAGATTAACTTTATGAAATTGCGCGTTCAGAGAAAGCTCAGGCAGAGGATGTACGTTTTGAATAATTATTTTCAAAAATTCCATTTCAAAAATTCTGACAAACGATACATGTACCGATGTTTATGCGTACGAGAATCGCGAATATTACTAGAATAGTTACACAAATATAATGTACAGCTACTAATTGTTCGTATTTATCTTATAATTCAAGTATCCATTATTTTCTAACTAACTATATACTTTCATCAAATAATTCTCCTAATTATGGACATGAAAGTCTACGCTGTTCTTATATGTTTATACAAATTATGGGTACACATACTTTATCCATACAAGTTATTCTGGAAAGTCGAAGGTAGATGAACACTTTTCGTCTAACAAAACTGCCCTACATACATTTTAACATTGTTTATTCCGACCAATTCACGTCTACAATGAAATATCAATGACGATACAATTACAATAAATATCGCTAACTTTGTAAGCTCTTTTATAGTGTTTACAAATTAGATATAAATTTTTTTTCCGGATGTAATAATAGGGATCGCTCTCTCAATTCTGGCACTTTTAAAATTGTATTAATAAAGCATCTCGAAAACATCGCATACAGTAAAGAATTAAATATATTCTAATAAAAATCACGGAAACCTGTGGCGAAATATGTTAATAAATCATTTACAAAATATGAAAGAAAAGAAATGTTTGAAGTGACGATATGGAATCGGCTGTATATTACACATATATATATCTCTCTCTCTCCCACATTAGAGAAATTTCAAACAGACTCGAATCACTGTAACTCACTGGCAGGAAGTTTTTGCTCACGAAGCGAATCGAAACGTAAAAAGAGATAGCCACGCTTAGCTCGTTCTTTCTACCAGACTCATTCACGATTTTTTTTCCTTCCGTTTCTGTCTCCCCTTCGTGTGCACTTGCCGCCTATGTGAACGAATAGGCAAGTTCGTTTTTGACCTTGCTTTGTATAACGTCCCCTTATGAGCGCATATTTCACGTGTACAGCATAACGGCAAGCGGTAAATTTTTTTGTTACTATTGTGTAAAGTGTCTAAAGCGAACGCAAACTGTCTCGTCGTCATTTTTCGCGATATTTTGTGAAAGGTGGAAGAGATTTCGCTTAAAGAGGTTAGCGGGTTTTCCAGCTTGTCCTGGAAAAAGTCTATTCAGAGCGAAAAAAATGCCACGGAAAAGTGCGCAAGAGTACGAGTAATTTTTTCTTCGCAACGTCGCGTTTTTTATAAGTCTCCCGCTGCGCTGTGAAAGAGAGTAATTTCGGTGCTGGTCGTACGTAATTGGTCGCCAGTGTAAATATTAAATAGGTTAAAGTGTTGTGATTAGAAAAGTGTAAAAATTAAGGGAAACCAATCTGTGGAAAACGTGTACCGTTAGTTTGTTTTTTGGCTGTAGCTGAATGACCATTCTTCGAGCTCTATTAACCAGTTGGAATGCTAAGCGCAAAAATTTGACTCTCATTCTTTCGATGAATATTTTTAATAGCCGCGGAGTATCTGTGAATAAAAAAAGTTTCGATCTGCACGTTTATAAAATACATATATTAAGATGTCGTCGTACGGAGCGTAAATAAATTCCTCGAAATGAGATTTAGTTTACACGCGCATACCTCAGACTTTTGTAACTCGGATACTCAAACAGATTGGCAAACCAATTTTCCATTCATCGCTCTGGATCGATCGAAAATTTACTGTCGGCTTGGGTACTTCTATTTATTGGTAATCGCCGGATAAATCTGCCTATTTATACAACTGGAATAAATCGCACGCCGCAAAGCCTCAGACTGATGAAACGTACTAAAATTAATGCTTCAATGCAATGATTTATCTCGCGTTATACTGCGCTCGCGAAACGAAAATTCTCAAAGAGGCTTATACAGTGTTCTATTACAATAGACTAGTCGCAAATTTCATTTTCATGCTTAATGGTAAATACAAAACATCGTCGAGAATGGATTGTGAAAGTGTAGAAACATCGATTGGAATAAAAATAAAAAGCGGCCTTATATCCTCCATTCAGATTTTCTGCGCTCGCGTAATCCCGCGCTCGCGCATCGGCATATTGCTCCAGAAAAGCCAGACACGGACTCGGGAGCAGCGTCGAGCACTAGATGCGCGATAAGCCAACCAAGCGCGCCCAGACGTTATAAAATTCGAATACAAGCCTGCCAATGTGATGTTACCGCTAACTCGCCAATTGCGCAATCGACGTATTCTATTATAACAGCTCGTCTCCTTCTCTCTGGGAAAAATAGTATATGTACGCAGACTACCAAAGCGCAAAACTCCAGACGCTTCAGCAGCGCTGGGCTACAGAAGACGAGTCGCTTGCTGCCTCCCTTTCGACACCTTTCTCCCGCGTATTATCGCGTCGAGTCCATCGCACCGGCGGATATCTTGCAACTGCGAGCTTCCGCGCGCGGGAGTTTATAATACTGCCTCTTCCTTTTTCTCTCCCTCCTCGTCTCGGTCGTCCTTTTCCCGTCATTGTATGGAAATGCCAAACGCGCGCGCGCGTATCGTTTCACGCCCTCCCACTATGTGTACGTTCCTATAGAACTATTCCTTGGGTGCAGCTGCGCGATGCTGCTGCCGTTGTTTTTCGCTGTGAGCATAAGTTTAATTGCTGAGGCCTCTGTCTATGCGCTTGTGTGTGTGTGTGTGCGTGTGTGCTAATAACTCTGGCGAGCCTACTCCGGTAACAAGTGAATTAAAGGTTGCTGAAGAACGAAATTAGCAGCTTTTTTGCGATTTCGGATACGCGCGAAACCTGAGTATACGTATGTGAGTGAATCCACAAAATACAGGAAACAATTCGATACCTGAAAATCGAAGAATTCATCGCGAGATTTCTGGGTGTCTTCCAAGTAAAACGAACTAGGGACACATTTCACAATATATTATTCAGCTATGTGCACCGAGCACATCTCGATGAAGATTGGTAAAATCCGCGGACTCAACGAATCTCAAACAATTGTGTGTGAATAGCTCGTTTTTCTCGGAAGATATCAAGGAACGAAGAAAATTTTGTATCCAGTCGGTTATCCTAGGGAATGACTTTTCAAATATCAGATGTACCAAGTAGTTGATTCTCCTATATTTGGTGGATTTACTCATAACTCCGGAGTGGAATTAATAGACTTGAAATTTTTCTCTTATAGACCGAGATGTGGTGAAGTTTTTAGCAGTATTTATCGCGTGCACCGCGTTATACCGAGAAAATTCAAGTGCATACGAGGAAGTGGAAAAAATTCCGCTGACGACACTTAGACTGATGTAGGTAATGATAGTTGTAATGATTTTGAAATTAAGTAATTCATTCGGGATACAATTTTTTTTAGCTCGTCTGACTCTGACGTGAGCCAATGCGCTTACACATTACAGGTCGTAACGGCTGACTTATTGGTAACCGAGCTCCGCGCAAAGTCATTTCTGCCAGCTGTAATATTTCTTGCAGCGTGGGTGTAGAAATACATGCCAGGCACCATCTGAACAATAAAATGCGCTACTTTCACTTTAAGTGACCGGTTAGTTTCGTATAAACCGAGTCTTTAAAGTTCGGATCGCACAGAGATCAGATATCGACTATAGTTATAAAGTCGTAAAGTTATAGCTCACGATCTGGAGCCGAATCGCAGAGGTAACAAGTCGATTCCGTGATTTGCAGGTGATAAATCCTAGTGTGTCGAGGCTAAATTTTTTATTAGTCCTATTTTTATTGGTCTTGTGCACTGTAAAATTTATTCATCTTTCAGAAAAATACCGGCATAAGAGTCGGTATACTGAATTAAAAACGATATTGAAAAAAAAAAAATGAATCCGCAAACCTGAGATATATAACGATCGTAACTCACCCCTTACGTCCAGGAAATCATAGTGCTTTTCCGCATAGCTCGATAATTCACGCACGGGAGATATTTCGAGAGAGAGCATATCTTTGAAAAATTGACCATTAACCCAACCAAATTAGGTTAAACAATAAAGCCATAACTATCGCGACATAAGCAATTGCGAGTATTAGATCTCTCGCTTGTTGTAACAACCTCGATTTCCCAACGCTTTCCACTCAAAATTTCCACGAATTCTACGTGCGTAACGATTTATTTTTCGCAGTATCGCAACTAAAGTACGAAAATTTCGAACACCCCTTGTCCGAATACCCGATCAAATTGATCGCCTATACGCAAACGACGGACTCGTTAGCGCGAATGGCATTCCTCGGTTATTAACCGAACAAAGGCCTTTCACTTGCTCTTGGCGCCGGTGAGACAAAGAGAGAAAGATATTCTATAGTCGAGAAGCTTGGCGCCTAGTGGAATCCCGTGACTTTGATGCATGTGAGATTCGAGAGCTGCAATTAATATGAACCTCGCCAGTTATTTTTCGTCTCGCGAACGCAGAATGAGTTATTGGCAAGACGTAACATATCGAAGATGCTATTTCTGCACTCGAAGAAGAAGTAGGGATGATCGGAAGTCAGCTGACAGATGCATTAATTGTCCTGGAAATTTTCCAACCAGTTTGCTTGAGAGATGAACTGGTAGAACTGGATAGAAACGTTTTAGAATAAAATATGCGCAAATAAACAAAGTAGAAAGCTCGGAAAGTAAGCAGCAACGAGGTATGCGACATGAATATTTATCATTTGTTCACTGTCTAGTGCATATCCATAATACCGAGGAGAAATAATATCCGAATCTCATAATACACAAGGGGCTTGGTTTTTATGTCCAAAAATTGCTTTGTTTTCGACGAATAACCGAAATCGCGCAATCATGTTTTGATGCACGGTAATTAGATCTTGCTTTAGTATCTCAGGTCTTTTATACGCGAGAACACCTTCGTCGCTAATCTTTCTGCGGACATAAAATTCGGCGTAATAGAATGGTTTCGCTACGTATACGAAGAACTATCGGACGATTAATCCAGTCGTAAAAACGATATTACAACATATCGTGCCTTTGGATTCAGCTCTCAAATTAGCTACAACGGAATTATGTTCAAATTTTGTAATCTTCCCTTTTTTGGTATAATCTACTCTGTTATGATTTCCCCAACTTCAGAAAGCAATCGCTTTTCAACTAAACTCAGGCAACTTTCGTTAATCGCGTTTGGAACGTCCGTCGAAAAAAAATAACAGCCGGAAACGGTTTAGCGCAATTACGGAAAACAAACGTTCGAGGAAAGAAAGGCGAGTCTCGCGATATAAAAAAAAAACGTAAATAAACGAGATTGTTGTGAAGGGAAATGGATAGGCTTCTCCGCGGATTCGTTGCTTCTGTTAATTTATCAAACTGTAAATGTCCGGTTTCATCAAGCTCGAGGAGAATGAAAGTGGCAATTTGTTCGTACATTTCTATTCGTTGTGTTAGAACAAAATACCTACGTTATGCCCGAAGGCATTTCAGGCGATAATTGAGAAATAAATTATTGTAAAAGTTTTGTGTAAACAATTTAGCTATGTTTAGCAAGCGCGCGAGTGTAATAGATAGGCCGTTCGGTTAATCATGCATTTTACGCGATAATATTTCACAAGCCATATTGTGTTATGAATATTCATCAGAGGGGCAAAATCCCGTTCGAATGGAGAGTATCAAGAAAATCACACAGATTCATCGCGATAATCATCCGAGGCGACGACAAATTCCAGTGCAAAACCACACTTTCCCAGAATAAGCTTCTCTCGTTCAAATGTTCCTTTGCGCACTGATATTACCAACAAACAATACCGCGGGCTTGTGCAAACGACGTTTTCCGCCTCCTCTACTTTTCTTCTTCTCTCGCGTGTCGTCGTGAGAAAGAACCGACCGAAGAGAGCGACAAGTTTACGTGGAATGAAAGAGCCGGCAAAGCGTAATTTGAAGGAGATATGGTCGCGCAAAAATGTTGTTTTCGTTGTTGTTGATATAATGACTGTGTTAAGTTGTTGCGGGATCCAGGGACGAATTAGCTTCGAAGGGAGTTGGTTGGAAAAGGTGAGCCGTTATACCGCGCCAGCGAAGTGTCAATTATTACACGCGCGAGCACGCGTATAGCGGCAGCTCTTGACATTTACGAGTACATAGGTGCGAGAATGGTTGCGAGATAATGAATTTTATCAGTGTCTTAAGAGATTACAGTTTTATATCGTAGTAACGTGATTTATTACGTTTCGAATAATGGTTTCTTTTTTTATCTTCACACGGGGTATACATAGTGGGAAAATTTAATTATACAAGCAAATCTCCAATTCGATATTCGAGGTTACATGTATATTGCAACATATATACATATATATATAGTACATTGTATTGAGATTCAGTTGGGCAGTGTGTTTTAAGTAACGGTGAAATTATGCTCGAGTGACATAATTTCGGATGATTGACAGTTCGAAAATAGACGGTATTATTGAAAACTTATTGAATTTTCAAACGTGTAATGAGAATCGACGAAGCAGAATATATAGATAACCAGTCTTCATACACTGTGATACTTTTAGGCAATATAAGGCTAGAGATTTTCTTTGTCCAAGCTACTTTGTACACGCGGTTTTCTTCGTTTATTTTTCAGCCTCATTTAAACCGACGGAATGCCAAATAAAAAGCGCTATTTCAGTCACCTTAGGTAATGCCTGTGTATTTCAACAAACTTTAATGTTTTACGCGCCGTGACGGATTATGTGGACTTATGGAATAAGACTGAGCACCGCGATTAAGTCCTATTTTAATTGCAGCGTAATTTCTTTTTTTTTTTCATGATTCTATAACGGTGTTCACTGTCGCACGTACTTTACATCTATAGACTCAAAATGGCGTGTCTAGAGTTATGGAATTGCCCCCGACGCGTTTCGAACCTACACTTACTTATGCAAATAGTTTGAAAGTGAAATATTGTTTAATGGCATTTTGCAGAAAAAAATAATATCATAATAGAGCCGTGGAAGCTTAAAGTACAATGACGAATTGTTGTTATACGTTCGCATAGAACTTACGAGTATACATAAGCGTTTATATTGAAAAGTAAATATAGCATATGGAAAATCTCTCATGATTCTCGGTTATTAGGAATTCTTTTGGAAAAAGCCATTGTACGGCTCTCGCTTTTGTTTCTAGGCAGCCGCAACCTTCACCTTTATTGCTCTGATAATATCCGCATTGTTTCACGGGCACCTGCGATATATATTTTTTTACGATTCCTTTCGTCAATCGTTTCGTTCGCCAATACTCCGCGCTTTTATCACTTTCGCAGGACGTGAAACCAATCAATGCGCTTGAAATCGAGCGAATATCAGCAAGCCTCCTTTTATGTATAGAACAGCGCGATGTGTATTCCTGTACGAACATTATCGATTTATTTCCATTTCGAAAAAAATATCAAACATCCGGGGAGAATCTAAAAAGCAATCTCGTCCCTCGAAAGCTGGTGTACAACTATAGTCGTCGATGACTAAGAGAAGACGGAAGCTTTGAAAGGCACTTTGGAGCATTCGCGCTCGTAAATCCTATGCATTGCATTTTTGCGCTCGTTTTGCCTTCTTCTCCTTTTCGTTTGGCTTCCGAAGACGTCTTGACCCCGTAACGCGGAAAAAAGTCACGATTACTCTCGTGCGATTAATCATTCGACTCGCTTTGCCGACGATTATATCCTTTTGCTTTTTTTTGTGGGCTGGAATAACAGAGTCGGCGTTTTTAAACGCGGCACTTTCCTTGAAAGTGTCTTTCTACGTGGTGTAAAAGAGGATTTTGGATGCTTAGATTGTATGGTTTACGTGTTTCACGATCCAAAGCCAAAAGCTAGAGGCAACGACGACAGAAATCTTGATTCGCGGATTAACAAACGTCTCCGCGCCGGTAGAGTTTCTCTTTTTTAACAACCTCGCGCGGCGACGTGTCTTGTATTACAGTTGGATTTCTGTACGTGCGTGCGATTTTGCGAAAAATTTCAAATTTCTTCCATCGCGATTACGCTTATTTTGCTGGAAATTTATGTACGTTTCATGGTTATTTAGATAAACTGTGCGTTACAGATCAGTGTACAGTACAGTGGATTTTCATGGTCTGCGTTACTCTTGGCGGTATACGTATTTGCGTTAATTTCGGCCGTAAAAATAAAAGAAAATTGCACGCGTATTTAGTTGAAAATCAACCTGTATTCAGTATACAATTTCGATGCATTAAAAATAATTTACGGCGACAAACACGAGACACCTTTAGTAGTACATAAATCAGTTCCTATCCGAACGGCATCGGCATTTTTCACCTAATTAACGTCGATAAATTATTCCGAGTCGTGGTAACAGAAAATTTTATAGAATGATCTCTCCCGATTGTCTGTTACAGCAATGCCAGACGTTAACGGAGGAGAACGAGAGGCTGCATGCGAGTCTGAGGAGTCAACCGGCCCACGTGCAAGTGATCGACAACGTCTACCTCCAGAATCAAGTCGATACGCTTCAGTGGCAGCTCAAACAGGTACGCTTGTATATATACACTACATGCATTAGAGACTCTACGTGTACATAGACGAACGCGTGAGTCGAGAAAACGGTTAAAGCTATATAGTCCCGGCGATAAGACCTCCACGTCGTATCTCGAGGCCACGGATTATCCGCTATTCTCGACGCTTGATTTTGCATGTCTCGCGGGACTTTAAAAGTTATAAGCCGCTTCGGGGTTTGTTGTGATTTATTGCCAGCTGCTGATTGGTCAACGTATACATTCTAACTGCATATATCTTTGTTCCTCCGGTTTAAATGTATATATACATATTTTTTTTCTCCGCTTTTTCATTTTACGAATAGCTGCTTTGACAACAGAAATAATAGCAGAAACGCCTATATACTCGTTTTGATTTACAGCTATGTTCTTGTTTACATCCTATTCGTTAATAGACGCTTATACAATGTTTGACAACTTGAGCAGTAATAATGCGCTGTTTCGAACTGTATATATGTAGGTATATGTGTAGGTATGTAAAGCTGACCTAAGATATATCGGGCAGTTATTTTACGCCATCATTATCCCTAGTCTTGTGGAATGCCGCACAATCAGCATTATCTAGGAAGTTTTCCTTGCTTCTCTTGTATACGTGTACTTAAACCACATCGTTGTTATTGACTGTTTTTTTTTTTTTTAATTTTTTATTTTCTTCTCGCGTTTGCCTCTAGCCTCGGGCGCTTTGGTGATTTATATTCATACATGAGAAAAGAAGTCATAGGAGTTAAAGACAGAATGTGGCAGAGGAGGGAGGATACGCGGTTAGTTACCGTCTTTACGTTAAAATGATTGATTTTAGCTAATTACAAACGCTCGTGGTCGTTTTAATTTAATAGAGACTACACGTCGCGTCATTAATTTACGCATCAAAGATGGCTTAATGAAAGCCTACACTAAAATGATTGCAATCTAAATGGAAAATTCTTTTAAAATGTAACTATTTATATTTCGCTTGTTTATTGTCCTATAAATCCTGTCGAAGAGAAGCTAGTGTCAAATAAATCGAATTAGGTGTGTTTCCCATTAATTATTGTTTCATTTGTGAGTTCGAGGAACTCGAATTCAGGGGGTTGCTTTGCGCGAATGACCTTTACCACTACGAAGTTTTCGTTTTCTTCTTTTCTATGCCAATAGTCGATTTATTACACGGTAAACAATAATTAAAACCGTTTCGTTCTTTACATCGCGTTTCTTCCTGTTTACAACACTTTAAAAAAAAAAATGATTACAATGTAATATTGATTCATCTACAGAGCGAAGCCAACCGACAGATGTACCGATCGCTGATGGAGCAGGTGGTGCGTTTTCTTGATCGAGCGCGCAAAAGCTTGGACATCATTCACGATAAATCATCTTCGAAACGAAACAGCAACAGTCATAACAACTCTAGTATCAAAGATAAGTCAAGAGTTCCTCGTTCGCGCAGTGTACACGCGGTGCACGTCGAGCATAACGGCTCTCCCAGTCGCTGTACGATGACCAGTTCATCCTGTGCATCCTCGACCACGTCTTCTGGTTCATCCGCCTCGTCAACGTCCTCGACATCGTCGCGTTTCAGTCGTGCCAAATCTGTGGCTCAAATATCAGGTAACGCCGGTAATGGCACCACCTCGGGTCTAAGGGATTTCACCTGGTCGGTATTGAGGAGAAACGATCCAGTGCATTGTACACCACCCAGAATGAAGCCACCGCCACCGCCTCTGGCACAGACATCTGTCAGTGTCCAGGATGTTAACAAAACGCAGGATAACGTCGTCTATAGGAGGCCCAAGCAATCCGAACTCGATCCTGACGATGTGCCGCCCGAGAAACTGTCACAGGAAGCCTTTAGGTATGCAATCATTCTTACACGGATGTATCGAGAAGTTCGGAACGAAGAAAGTTCTAACTCGCTCTAGATACTGATTGACAAACAAAAATTTTGACATAATGATGAATATTTCAAGATATTTCATATCAGTGGCTAATTATTAATTAGATCAAGCAAGAGTGAAACTGTAAATTGACAGTTATATCCGTAGCTAATTCTTAATTAGATCAAGCAATGAAGAAACTGTAAACTCACAGTCATATCAGTAGCTAATTCTTATAATTATTATGGATAAAACGATTAAGAACTTGTAAACTGATAGTCGTATATCATTAGCTAATACTTATTGAGTATAAATAATGAAGAAACTGTAAATCGACATTCATATCAGTAGGTGATTCTTAATTGGACCAAACAACGCAAAAACTGTAAATCCACAGTCATATTTAGAATATCCGGTGATTCAACTCGGTAACGTTTCTTTGTGTGAAATTGCTCGCTAAAATTGAGCTTGCGTAATATATTTTTCCTGATAATAATAATAATGGCAATTTACGATCGATAAAAGAGATCGGAGTTAAGAATGTAAACATAATAAAATGAGACGGAAAAAAAAAATTTGTTCACAGATTAATGCGAACGGTGCAGTCACTCCTGGTGATGCGCGAGCCAGATCTCGCGCGTCTCGGCAGTAGTCAGGAAGTGAACGGCGGAATTTCCCCCCTTCCACTGGACCAGCATCCTTCGGAAATGTCGTCGCTGTCGCTGCAGAGCAATTTCGCGAATTCGACGACGCTGCCGCAGGAGATAATGACGTCGACGAATACAACAGTGACCACGTGCTCGAGCAGCGACCGCGGAACCGACGGCAGCTGTACAGACGACGAGGTAAATCGCACCATTTACGGAGAGAACAACGGCAAAAAAGCCATTAACGTCAGCAGCGCCAACGATTCGTCAACGACGACGACGACGACGACGCTCAGAAGCCCCGGTGCGAGGCAGTCCATTGACGCGACGTCCTTGAATTCTGCCAGTAGCAAGAATACGGAGGATGACGAGTGCGTCAGCTCGTCTAGAAATTCGAACGGCGCCGGTTCGATAAAGCCGGCGAATTGCAATCTTCAACAGACCGGATTCCACATCCAAGCGTCAACGTCCACGCCGCATCATCGTAGAATCAAGAAGTCCGACAGAAAGGAATTGCACTTGAAGTCGCTCAGAGATTGGGTGAGTATACCATCGACAGAAGCGTGTTGCGGAGGAATGAATTCGACTGTAAATAACGAAAAAAAAAAAAAATATTTTTTCCTCCAGGCACTGGGAAACGCGAGCAATTCAGTTACGTCGCGACCCAAGCCAGCGACGAGCGTCAGCAGTGCTGAGGATGAGAGCGGTTTCTCGTCGATGTCGTCGTTCCAGGAAGTGGGTTTACCCCACGTGGTCGCCAACCTCTCGCCCATCAAGGGCGGCTGCCATACCGAGGTCGGATTGCCAGAGGTGCCTATCGAGAAGATACGCCACAGGCGCTGGTCCTCGACGCCTGCCGAGTTTCAGGCGCTCTTTAAACGTCATAGCGGAAGCTTCGCCAGCAACGGGCAAACCACCGCGGAATCGCTCAGCGTCTGGGTGTAAACCGCGTCTAACGAGGGCGTCGATTTGCATTTCGAATTTACGGCTCACTCGAGTTTTGCATTGTGATCGTGTATGTACAGCGCTGTTCTCCGAATGGAGGCAACAACTCATTCCTTATGAGAATATGACGAGGAAAATCTCTGCTTTTCGTTGTAATATTTTCATGGATTTATTTTTCACGTTCGTTGTTCTATTATATGCCGACAGGAATGATAAATTTTATTGGTTATATAATAAATTGTACATAAGTCGTAGTACAGAGTGCGAGTGAATCGTAGGTTTGGAATACAATTGAATCGGTTCAACGGGACCTCGAGAACAGGGTACATTTCATTAAGTTTTTGCGAGTAGCAACTACGAAACACGAAAATCTATGTTGGATTCGTGCAATGATAGTATTTTCACTCTGTAATACAGAGTGAAAGTATCGATGATAAATTGAACGAGATATAATTTAGAATCAAAAACATGAAATGAAAGTAATCGATGCTTCTAGACAGTCTATATATACCGATTACGTGCGACGTTATAGAGATGAAGTATAGTTTTTCATTGTACGAATACATTTTTTGTAAAGAATTCATTAAGAATATTCGCTTGAAACTTTTGCATTTTTACAAGTAGCATTTTACGTGAACGCGGCATACAAATGTTCTTGCAGTTTGCATAATAACTGTAATATATGAATAAATGGATGGTTGAATGGAAAATATAGCGTATGTTGCCAGTATAAGAAACGTGATTTACCGATTAATTTTTTATCGACAAAATATTCTACTAAAATTTTCAATCTGGAAGTTTCCTTACTGCATTTATCGTTGTTAAATATTCAATGAAACTCATTGAATCACTGGAGCATGTCTATTGAAATAGTTATTCGATGAAAAAAAAAAAATATGTAAATAAGTTTATTATGAAAATGTATAAATGAATTGTCGATAGAAAATCGGTAAAGCAGCGTTCGTATTAGTATCGGTATATTTGTTTACGACATGAATAAGTATTTATTAACAACTTCTACATTTCGTTAGAGATCAATACCTACTTGACTTTTTTTTCTAAATTCATATTATTTATTATTATTTGAAAAATATTTCGAAACATTCATTATTTTTTAAATAGAATCTTCGAAGAAATAAAATAATATGTCAATTTGTCTACGACAATGTTATTAGTGTTAATGTTAATGTTCGCCTATGTTAGCAGTGAATCCAACAGCGCCAAAAAATGCTACTTCGGCCACTGATAGGTTTTTTTTTTGACTCCCTTTTTGTACATAGTTATTAATATTTTTTGCGCTTTATCAATATTCGCATCGTTTCCTGTAGTGTTCCCCTTGCTTATGGCTAGTACAGGCGTTTATTGATAAAAAATTGAATGATGAATCTTACGATTTATAATCTATAATCTATTTCTATTCCTACTATTTGAAGGAGAGATGATTATTTTGTACTTTCTGAAAAATCAGACGTTTTAAACTGTGACATTATAATATTCGTAAGATATTTATACTGCATATGTAATCCATTAGATACCTTTCTGGATTCATTATTTCTAATTGTTGCGTCTTTAATTATTCTTAAGTAATCGAGGAAAGAGTGAATAAGAATTATTCAATAATTAGAGAATGTTTTGTCGTCGAGAAAAAGTAAGGAGTATAATGGCCAAGCATTAAATCTTATTGAAATAATTTTTAAATTACACAGTTTGCATTTATACTGCTGATAAATTGTTATTACTTTTTGCACTAACCGATGCCGTTCCGCATTACTCCTATTACTTTAATCTCGTATGAAATATTACAGTATGTTGTGTCGATTAAGAATTATCGCATGAAACGAGACAATTAAAGTAAATAATATCTCGTTTTTATACAACGCCGAGTGCTCAATCAGTTGATGTTGCATTTCATTATTGGTGTTTTTTACAAATCGCCTTTTTTATAAACAATTTTTTGTGAAACCTAGCGAAGCTCCGTGGAAAATTATACAGTATTTATATGCTAGCTTTGAATGATTCGTCGAGTGTTGTAGCGTTACGAATGCGGAATCATCAACGATTCCACATGTATTTTTGCCCATCGTACTGGTTAGCTAATAAGGCTCGATTGAACTCGTATATTTCGTTATACAAATCTGTTAATGTACAATCGAAAACTGCTGTAAATTAAAACATTCATTATGATACATGCACACAATCTTGTAATGAATTCTCTTACCAATCAATTCTTTTACCTGCTTTCGTACACACCTTACTCGCATTGCAACGATCGATCGCAGTCGATAAGTTACCGTACAACCGCTTACCGTCGGAGGATGAATCTGCGCAAAGCTAGAAACTCGCGGGACGAACTGCTGAAGTTCCGTAAGATGTCGCCAGGCGAGAAATTCTCAACCCGTTCGCAGATTGATTTTCACGCGAGCTCGAAGCGGCACATTGCAGCTGGCCTGTGCTCGATTTTGTACCAGCGTAAACTGACCACCTCTCGAAGTCAACCGCAGTCGTCTGACCGTCGTCTCCGTCATCTGCCACAATTGCTTAACCTCGTAAAACTGTTAAATAAAACGGTGTCAGTCGATTCTGCTTGCCTCAACAATAAACGTCAATAAGTCACTTGTGATCGTTACTCACCAAACGCTCGGACAATCTATCAACCATACGGAATACCCAACTGTAGCTACGAACGACGACTCACAGTGCTCGCCGTCCATAAATAAAGAACGAACGTAGGAGGCAACTCGAACGTAGCATAAATCGAAGAGAAAAGGGCGAAAGGAAGAAGCTCCATGTGCTCCGTATTCGAATTCGAGCGCGCAACCACCCCCATAAAGAGGTAAAAAAGCGCGCGAAATTCGAAATTCCTCCCAGTCACAAAACCTCCCGTGACGGTGTCGAGTCCCCTGCTGCGCCGCTACCGCGCGTCTATCCACTATCCTCCCTCGTATATATAGCCGCAGCCGCGTACAGCAGTAGACCAGCGCGCGCGCGCGCGCGCACACATCCACAACGTAGTTCCCTCACCAACACGCGGCTGCTCACAGACGCGCACAGATAGACGGAGAGTCGCGCTCGTACGCGAACACACTTACTCCTCTCCTCTCCGTTTCGGCGGCTCGGCCGTGTGAGAGCGAGAGAGCGGCGCCGCTGTTATTTTAATGTGCCACGGCGCGCGCGTGTGTACGGCGGTGGTGCGCCCGACGACGACGAGGTTCCTCCTCTAGTGACCGCAGACGGGAGGACGCGCGAGAATCGCCCGAAAGATCCATAACTCTGCACGTACAGCCGCAGTAACAACATCGAACGTCTGCCTCTGTACTCGCGGGTGTGTGCGCAACGAGACGTGTCTCCCGTCTATTCTCTAGCTCGTCGTCTCTCTGCGTGTCGTTCGCGTAGACGAGTTAGCAAAGCTGTCTGTACATATATCCGGATCGCACTCTTATAATTATATATATACGTATATATATATATACAATTGATCTCCGCGAGAAGCCCGGGAGTACAGAGTCGTCGTCGTCGTCGTCGTCGTAGTCGTTGTCGTTGGTGCACGTGCTAATCGAAAGTACAAGAAGGAGGAGAGACTGGAGCGAGAAAGAGGGAGAAGTTTCTGCAGCAAGTGTTGTTGGTGCGTTTGTTGTTGCAATAGCAGGCGCAGACGAACCGCGTGTGTGAAATGAGCGAGAAGGACCGATCGTCTCCTACCCTCGTCGAAAGCAGCCTCAAGTCGCTACTCGATCAACCCAGTATTTTTCCGCTGATCGGTAAGTATTAAATAATCTGACAGTTACATTATCACTCCAGTGGCGAAGTTACAAATGCATATATACCCAAAGACGCGAAATTCATCGCAGGACTTTTCGGGGGACTAGTCACTGGCGTGCGCGCGCGCGATGGCCTTCGAGCTTTTTTTCTCTCTCTCTCTCTCTCTCTCTCTCTATATATCTATCTCTCTTTCGCTCTTTCGTTCCAATAGCCTCAGCGCTATGCAGTCTCGCCGAATCGACGTACTCGCATAATACACGCGCGTATAAGCCAACTGCAAGTGGCTGCTATCGGTCGGCGATTGCGGATTCTAATTCGATTTCACTGCTGTTACTGCTTTTACAGAGAGGGAAAGAGATAGAGAGAGAGAGAGAGAGAGAGAGAGAGAGAGAAAGAGAGAGAGAGAGAGAGCCACGAGTGTCAGTAAACTCGTCGTTCTAGTTAGTGCCTCGAGAACGCTATACGTTCCATTCGTCTCTTTTCTTCCACGGCGAACCTGTACATGCAATCGCAGAATCGAAGTAAAAAAGCGTATAATTGCTCCTCGCGATAACTCATTCGGTAGAGTGAAATTTCAAAAGCTGCCAAGCAACTTCTCATTGACGAAAACGCCGCTGACACTTCGCCGAGTGAGCGAGAAAGAGAGAGAAAGAGACAGATAGATAGAAAAGAGAGAGAGAGAGAGAGAGAGAGAGAAGAGAATATCAGCAGCACAGACAATCTCGTCGCGCAGAGTTGCCGGCTCTCGCGGGGTGGGGACACGTCTCCGCAGACCTCAAAGCCATTGCGTATATAATACATCAGCGCAGCAGAAGAACCATACAGCTACGGAGCTCTAGCAGACTCCTCGTGATACGAGTTATTCGCAAAGCGCGCGCGCGCGCGCCTTTCGTCTCCTTTTCTCGTCTGCTATAACACACGCCGCAGTCACAACAGTACAAGACGACATAATAGATCTGCTAAAGGGACACACGGTGCATGCGTGGGTGTGTTGCACACACATGTTACCACTTACGCGTCTGAGAGTGCGTGCGCGCCATTAGCGCGTGTATGGGAAACCCCGATATGCGCGCGACTTCCCTATAGACGTCTTGCTTTTGGAGAATAAGAAGAAGGGAGAGGCGCGCCGGGGATTGACAGTGCGAGCGCGCGACGAAAGCTTTGGAGGTTAGGTTCGTCAGTCGGTCGCGCGCTGCGGTGCCGTGTAGCTGAAACACAGATACGGACGGAGAGAGGGAAAACCGGAGAAGCCTTGCTTTATCGAACGCTGTGGTGTGATTTTGTGTGTGTGTGTGTGTGGACAGACGGTGTTATTTACATTTTTTTTTCACGTTGCTCCTTGCAACGGGGTACACTGCAACCAGGAGAGGATGGACCACGATCGAGATTTAAATAAGATGACCAGGAAAGGTGGGTGTAAACATTATTTTTCATCCAAGCTTCTTTGCCCGCTCGAGGAAAATAACGAGTAAACGTGCTGCCACGTGCGTGCAGAGCCGAGCCGTATTTTTCCGAGGTTTTCTATTCACGCGTGGCCACTTATGGAGAATAGGACTATTTGGATGGGCAGGTGCGCACGTCGTGGTGCGAAATGAAAATATCCGCGCGTTAAAACTGGATTCGAATCTGAAGAATTCGCGCGAGAGATATGTATATGCGCGCGCGCGCGCGCGCTTTGGGCTACTGTCCAATTCTTCGAAATCTGATTAATACGAGACGTCCAGAGTACGGAGTGCGACTCTCAGCGTTACAAAGCGCTATAGCCTGCACTTTAAATCTTCTGAAGCTGTCTCTCTGATATATATACACTTAACCATTATCCTTTTTCGTTAAAGTGCGATTAGCATCGCGCGACGCGGCTGTTTATCGATTAATCTTGCAGAAAAAAAAAAAATTAGAAATAGAACGAGTCAGCGCGTGGAATTCGATACATCAGGTAAGTTAATTAAAAGCGATAATAATGAAATACGCTCGAATTGCCAAGCTAACTCTGGCGTCGCTTTTTTTTTGTCCATTATGCACTTGTTGTTTTTCTCGTTTTTCCGTTTCTCTCGGATCTTCGATAATTACAAAGGATCTCTCGCGCGTCTTTTTATTTTTCTTTCGTTGTATTATTCCACCCGCCCTTTTTCGCACCACTCCACTCGTTATCTTATTTACCGTTGCGAGAGGTCGTTTTTATGGGTTTCCCTGCGGCGTTAACCCGAACATCCGTGGTGTATAGTAGTCGACATCGTATATTCTCTCTCTCTCTCTCGCTCTCTCTCCGTTATGGGAGCACACATTAAACGCGAGGGACAAAAATAAAAGGCTCGATCAAAATGAACGGCTGCTCTCGTCCCTCTCTTTTATATTTATAATCTGCGTTAGGTCGTCTTCGTTCTTTCGAATCTTTTATCACCCTCATCGTGCTTATATGCACATATAAGGCTATGCACTGTCGATTCGTTTCTTTGATCTTTGATCGACCGTTTCTTTTTTTTTGCGAGTCGGCTCGTGCTTTTTACTGCGAGAAAAAATCAAAGAACGCGACACCGCGTGTAAATGGACCTTGGATCCTCTTCGCGCCTTATCTGCTCTTTCTCTTTTTCTTTCTCTGTTTCTTTCTCGCTCCTCTAGGCTTCTTCTCTTTCTCGACTGTTACTTTTTTATCTTATCGACTTCTCTGCTGCTTCGTGTGCATTTGTATTGTGGACGCATGTACGCGAGAGATCCGAGATATTTAGTCACGGGCGGTGATGTTTGGTCAGACATGTGCGTTACGGGGTTGTGCGCTGCGGAGAGCGGAAAAGCACAGGAAGTTTTCGCTCGTCTTCGGTGCACAGCGAAGCCATTGTAGCTCGAAAAATGTTCCATTTTATCTACATTATTGCAGAGAAATGGAAAAGGGGAAAGAGAGAGAGAGAGAGAGAGAGAGAGAGAAAGAGAGTTTAAGTTCACTCGGGGAATGGCTTTCATAGATAAGCCTTTAGTCTGTCAGAATTTTCGAATAAATCGTGCATGTACGTCGAATAATACGTCGAGATCCGCTATTATGAAATGATCGTAACACTCGAAATCGGATGAAAAAATTCTTTGATAAGCACTGTACATCTCCCTTTCTCTCTCGCTCTCTCTCTCTCTCTCGTTGTTTGCTTCATTTTACGACGCAGCTTCCCGTTGTTTGTATGTAATACACGTACAATTACACTGTTTACATACTCGGGGACCGCAGATACGTATACGCGCATGCGCGCGCGCGCGCGTACAGAATCGCAACAATAAGCAACGTAATTGTTGAAAAGATAGTCGCGTATCTTATCGTATCCCTCGACAAAATAGCCTGTATAAAATAGCGTATAAATTCTTCCACACTCTCGAAATTCTCCGTCGACCATTTCGATACGAACGACGATTTTAAATTATACAATGCGACCTATACGCATCGAAAATACATTTCTACTTATGCATGTACAATTGTACATTGTATACCGAAGCGAAAATAATCGATCTTTGTATTCGGATATGCTAAACGCGCGCGTCGAGTATATATAGAAAGCATTGACTGGCTTTGAGCGAGAAATCCAATATCAATTGACGAATGGATGAACCCAATCTGAAATAGTACGACGCAAAGGTTCCATCCGCCCTCGCTAATGTACTCGCGTGGTGAGCACCACGCCACCGCTGCACCCAGCGGTATATGCCCACGGAGAGCTAACTACGACTGCTCTCGCTCTCTTCCATATAACCTATATGATACACTACAATGACGACGTACAACACAAACGCAATGAGATACACTGCAGGATGGATTGTTTTACGCCTCATCCGCAGTTTCGTAAACGGCTACTTTCGCTGCGCGTGCCAAAACGCCTGTACACTTATAATGTAGCGGCTTAGGCTTTTCTTCTCGTTGTTGGTTAAAAGAAAAGAGCTGAAATTGTTGGTGCTAAATTTCAAAACACGTCCGTTCAAAGATGAAAAAAGAAAGCAACGAACAACGGAACCTGTCGTGAAGGGTTGGTTAATTCCGAGCGTAATTAGCGACTGACTCTTCACTCGCCCAACTTACTCCCTTTTTCCTCTTGAAACTGCAGCTGCTATTTCAATCCGCTTAATTATACACACGGCCCTGTGAATTTTCACATCCGTCATTCCGGACGAGATGAGGCTCTCTTTTCCTGATCAAACGCTAGTAGACACGCGTGTCCTGTCTAGGTGTGTATTTGCACATATACGTGACTATTATAATATACCTATATAATAGCCGTCACGGTGTCCAGCATTAATGAGCAACGTCGCACCGAAGCCGGACGATTAATCCGTCGTTTGATAAACGATAATTGGCTTGATGCGACGGACTGCGGCTTGGGTCACTGACTAGATGGGGGATTATCGTAGCCGATTGTGCATTTATTCGGACGATTTATCGTGTATGTAGGCAAAGTGCACAGAGTTATAATGCGATTTGTGTGCGCTTTGATCGGATTGATGAGAAAGGGGATCACGAGAGAGAATCGAGTTCGGCTATTTTTTCGCGTATTGATTTGTCAGTCTTCTTTCACTGATTAGCGTAAGAAAATTGTGGGATTTGTCTATCGGATTTATACGCATTCGTTTATTTGTTTATTTGTTAACTAATTGGATATTAATTCTTGTTTTGGTTCGATATTTTATTCTCCCGATAAATCGAGCTTACATGTCACAACTCGATGATCCGATGAAAGAAAAATAAAGCCTACGGATATAAATAAAGCCACACACTCTATAGTCCTAAAAAGCATAACGTTCCACAAGTAGCTATATACACCGTTGTCTATTCCGGCCGACGAACCTATAAAAATAACAACGCCGCGGCCCATACAGCTTCTTCTCTCTTTTCCACAGCTATAATTGTCGTCGACGGACTAACGCACGCGGACGCGCGAGCTGCCGTTTCTCTTGTTACTTTCTCGCTCTAGCGCTTCTTCCATCCAAGTGAACCTTTATTACCTGCGGATATCGTTTGTCAAGAAAATTCGAACCTTTAAATTTCCCCTAATTCGTTGGCGCTATAAATCAAATTGTACAGTTCGTTCTTGTACTACGCGAGCGAGAGTTTTGGGGAATTCGGGTCGTCCGAATGTAATAGTATAGTCAACTCGAGATACGACAGAGGCGAAATATCTGAAAATAGATAGAGAAATTGTATTTTTTTTTTTTTTTTTCGAAATTTTCGCAGGAGCATATCGAGGATCGTCAACAAATCGTCACGCGGGCACAAGTGTCAAGCTCTGCAAACGAGCTATATCCTTATCAGTTGTATTATCAACAGCAGCTGTAGGGAACCTTCTCGTAGTCGATGAGATTCTTCAGCTACGCCTTATATGTCGTGGTGTCTTATCGTGGCTCGAGATCGTCTTTTCGCTTATCGCGCGAGCCGTAGCGTTATCTTTCTCGAGGTATAGCATACTTGCGCACACATTCGTGTTGTGTGAACGAGACGCCTACTGCTGTGGCGGGGACGAGCACGCCGTTGTAATTCACAGGTTTATGCGTATAGTTTGCTTCCGACTGTGAGATTTCGAAGAAACATATATTTAGTTTTATGCATTCTATAACCTCTTTTTAATTGCTGTATATTATATAAATGCACCAAATATTTATAGATTCTGCTCTGATTTAGGCAACCACGTCTGCTCGCGATGACTTAATTTTTCCATCTTGTTTGTATATTCCGTTTCTTTCGCTCACTCGCACTCTCTCTTTGATCATTATCTCACGATCGAGATCGCATGCGACTACTGTTAGACACGGTTTTACGCGATGCCTTTATACTTGTACCGATTTTAATCGGCATCAATTGTGATTACACACCTGTGTGGTACGGTTATCTTTGGGCTGCGTGTACGGCATTGCGATAGGGTTGATTAAGGGACTCGATTGTAAATGGAAGTTCAATCCGAATCACAGCGCTGCGCGAAAAGTCACGATCGCAACTCGCTTTTGCCGCAGCTCATACATCGCACTCGTCGTAGTCGACGATTCTGATAATGGCGCGTAGATTGACTACATTTGAAGGCTGTAATTTTAACTCGATTAGTAGCATGTACGTTCGCTTCTTCTTTGCGTTAATTCGAAAAGTTCGCACTGCCGTTTGTTACACGTACATCGAGATTAAATAATCTTGCGATCTTTAACGCACGAATCTATACTAATCGCATTCACATTCTTTCCGATCCAGATATTCTATATAGAGGACTGTTGCGAAATAATAATTATTTAATATCTTTGATATAAAGTGAAAAAAAATTACTCGATCATATCGATCGTCGTATACATCTTGCGCGACCGGTAGCAAAAAACATTTCGTACAAAAAATAACGAAAATTGCGTTATGAATTCATCGGAGAACGAGAGTCTTACATGCGATGTAATTGAACGAATTGCAAAAGTCAGCTTCTCTCTCTCTCTCTTGCTCTTGGCCTCCCTCTATAGTCTTTGTAAGTTTATATTGATCGGCCAATGCGCCGCCCGGCACGGATACGTGCCTCGAGTACCGCCGCGAACAGTCTATGAGCTTGGCTTATGGATTATGCGCTCGTGGAATTCGGAGCAGTCCGTGTATACGTTGAAGATTTTCGATAGAGTTGAACGAGCGCCGCTACTGCTTTGGATTGGGATTTGTGTCTTTTCAATCGGATTGCCTGAATAAATTTCGTCAGCTCTTCGATTTAATACGATATTCGCGTGTACGATATATAATACATATATACATATAAATATATATGTTGATAATGTTAAACGTAAATTCTCACATAACATTCCATTTGAGAAAAATAAATGACACAGCGGTGATTTTAGATACACTTGTATGCGAGCTTGCAAAATTTTGCGCATCAATCTTTCAACCGCTGTTTGGGCGTGCGTGCATTCGCGATGCTTGTAGTGTGCAGAACAGTGCCTAGTACAAATAGCTTTTAATGATGACGTTTATTTCAGGCGAGTTTGAGTAGTAGCGAAATTTATCGATCTGCTTTCAGCTAAATAGCATCTTCGCGAGGCAGCTCATGCGCGCGCGCGCGAAGGACCTTTTAAATTTAGCGCTATATATATCTACGGCTATATGCAAAGAAATGCGATGCGATATCTTTCATTATCTCAAAAGCTTTGGCAGTAACGGAATAAAACTCACCCTAATCAAGACACACGACGATATTGCAGTTTTGTTCCGACCTTGCGAAAACTCGGAACGAAACTTTAATTCGATAAAGCGTTGACTCACGCGGGCTGAGCCGGCGACGAGCTCACATTGTTTCCATATAGCTCGAGTCTCGAATTTAGTCGAAAGTCCAGGCGATATACATTTTTGCATTGACTTGCGCAACCGCAAGTCGTTTGCATTGCCAAGTTCTTCCGTAAACTCGTCGAGGAAATCGCGAGTAGACGCACTGCGCGAACCTAAAATAAATAATAAGCCGCGTCGGCAGAGAGAGAATTTGTGGAAGACTCCTACCAATCGGAGATACACCTGTGAAGATGATGACGATGATGATTTCGCTGCGATACGAGTGAAAGGGGAGTTTTCGTTACAAAAGGATCTTTGTTTTGTCACAAGTTTAAAAGCTGCACGACAGTTTATTTTAGTTGAAATTTCGGCGTAATGCACTTTATTTCTAGCGTCTTCGGATGTGTACAACGAGAAAATCTTGATAATCACGTCGACTGTGTACAAATAACTAACGTTCACAGTCTCGTTAAAATAATATTGTCCCAGTAGAGAGAGAGAGAGAGCGAAACATAGCAAAAAGGAACATCTCACTTCTGTCTTTAAACCGACACAATTACATTTAGCTCTCGGACGCTGTTTGTACACACACGAACACTGCTGCGACGGACAAATTAATTCAGACAGCCATATCCCTTCCCTTCTTGGAAAAGCTGCAATTCGTTCATAACTCACTCGCATTCGTTACGAGCGTATAACATCGAGAAAAAAAAACACTTACGGCCATATTCTCGGAAAATAAAACTGACTCTCGATCATTTTTTTAATTTTCCTACTCGTAAAATCCTGCATTTTCCGTTCGGCAACAAAAGCTACGAGTGAGTGAACCATAGACGTCTGATGGAGTTTCGAAAGGTTCATGTGTGTGTTTACCCGACGCGTTCGCAGAGAGAAACTCACTTAGCGCTACTGCTTTGGTTAATTAACGAAAGGTGGTTTCCTCTCCGCACGTGTGTTGTATATTATTCGAGATTTCTCTCTGCTCCTCTGAAGATACGTGGTAATTGAGATGCGAGTCTCTTGTTGGGTTGTTTGGAGGAATCGTTATACGTGGCTGCGAAGTTAGTTATTTTTTCTCTCTCTCTCTCTCTCTCTCTCTCCCTCTCTCAAAGCGAGTGTTTAGGGAACTCGTTATATATATAGGGCGAAATGCCCAAGTGATACATTACGAAAGATTCTAACCGATAGAAAGACGCGATGAGCTCGAAATACGTGGTTAAATTAACAATCATTAATGGCGGTAAAAAAAGGCCTGTGTATATAGCACGTATATATAAACGAATTTCGCAACCTTGCAAGATTTTTACCAAGAATCAAACACTTGTTCCTCTAGCAAATCGTAAATGCTCGAGTATTATGCAAATGTTAGATCATGCAAATTGCTTATTCACACAGAACGATTCGCTCGTTTAATTTTTCTCTTTATACATTTAATGCATATATGCATTAAAATATTTATAATCTAGTACGCGTCTGTACATATTTACTGTTTTAATCCGCAACGAGAATGCGATCGATGTGTGTAATACGCGATAGATTGTATTTTAAATGTTTCAGAAATTTCGCTAATTTAGGAATTTATCTCTCTCGTAGTGCTTGTGAATCAGAAGCAAGTATTTTGTATTTTCTCCTTGGTGTAACGGACATGCAGCTTATTCATAAAGGATTACGCGATTGATTTAGAACGACGGTTATCAACGCAATTAGAGCAACGAAGTTATTTTCAATAATATTTCCTACAAATGTATATGAATTACTCGGTCGTTACCAGATGAGCCCGCAGGCGAAAGCGAATCGCGCACATGTGATACGGTCTCGTTTCTAGCTTATACGATATAGTCTCGAGATGCTGACAATCACGTGAGCACATGTAGTAAGTTTACGAGGTCGCGCTGGTAGTTTGCATTGTAGCTTCGCAATAGTGGTTTCCCTGTTTTTGTCGAGTAGACGATAGGATTTTTAATGGACAAATTATTTTTTGCTCAGTTGTTATATATGGTAATTAATCGAATGCTCCGGTTGTACAGAGAATAATAAAATTCATAAAGCCATGCATAGAACGCATGGATACTCTCGAAGAGAAGAGCGCATACCGTTTCCTTGTGCGCTCACACCGAGGATGTGACAAGGTGGGACACACCGCCTCAGTCCGAGAAACGGGAAGAGGTAAAATAGTCGAGTAAAGCGATTTGCTTCTAAAAATAATTGACGCATGCAGTTTGTGGTAAACGTTATAAAAATCGTCGCGATAAACTCTGTAGTATATATACCGATCGTATACAGCAGATGCGTCTCTCTTAGCAGCGATATCAAGGTTGAGTATAGTTTGGTTATACACATCCGATATCCAAGAGACCGCTAGTGCTATTTAGGTGTTTTTAATAGATCTATAAACACATCACTTTAGGAGCATAATACTGCAGAAAATTTACACGACGCCGATCGCTGCATAGACTCGCAATTCAGACTCCGAGAGCTTGATCGTAAATTCCACTCGTATATCGTTCGTCAATTAAGAGTTAAAAAAAACTGCGAACTACAAAGCGAAGTTTTACAATGTATATAAGCTGTGCGACGATCTCGTGCCGCCTCTGTAGATGATATTAATTTGATGAAAATCAAGGCCAGGCGGCGACAGCTCTTTACGTCATCGCTATACGACGTCGACGCGCTCTGCGATTTCGTATACCGATCCGCAAGATAAATTACACGGGACACGAGACGAGTCGACTCATACGGGAGTCTTGTTTTCGCTTTGTTGCGTTATCTTTTGGCTATAATGTCGCGATTGAAATCGGCGCTTGAACAAGCGTGAAAAGATTCGTTGGCTTTGGTCGATGTAATTTTAATCGGAATATCTTTGTTTCATTGGACGGCGAATTATGGTTATATTCCTGTGAATACCTGCTTGCTCTGTACACCTGTTCAAAAGACTCCATTTGAAAACGGCTGGCAAAATACTCGTTCGCTCGTCCAAAAAAAAAAAAAAACTTCCGTATGACATCTCGCGCGACATTTTCCCCTATCTTATCGGGTATCGTGCGACTTAACAGAACTATAGTCACTCGAAAATGTGTGCACAGCTTCGATTCGCATTCGCATCGCGTGCGTTAAAAATGAAATTTCTAGAAAGATAAACATGGTAGAAAAATCTTTAGTTCATGTGCCTTTGATATTTTCGGAGTGTACGAGTTTGGTATTGTTTGAATTTAACGACTCAGCTAATTGGGCTTTTCTAAATTTTGCTAAATGCGTGGCAACAGAGTCTTAATGTTACGACTGTAATAATTTTCACTGTCAACCGCTTGCGCCAAGTTGCTACGACCACAGATAGTTACTATATTTATAAAGATACTTATGCACGCTAAATATTCGATATTAAAAGCTGCAGTTGACGTTCTCTTCGGCGTTCTACAAAAGAATCCGCCGATCGTCAAATCGAAATTCTTGTAAATAGAATTTAACCACGACGACAGCCAATGCTATATCGATGGAATAACTCGTACGCAGTTTTATTACTTTTCTTCGCTTATATTTACAATAGACTTCACTATTAAGCTGCATTTAATTGGCAATTTTAATGAGTTACGCTGCCTTTAATTATTCAACCTGTCTGGTAGCATCAATACGAAAGTGCTATCGTGAAAAAAAGTTCAAGAAACACGTGCAGCGCATTTATAATCATGAGCCTAAACGATGACGTTTAAATATTACAGAGCCGACTGACATATAATACGTTGTCGTCGCATGAATAAATTTCACGATTTTCGACGGAAACAATTCGCGGTAGCCATACAGACTTGATAAGAAAATGAACAAAAAGAAAAAATCTGATAAAAGTAGTACAGCTTATTGAATTTTTCCTCCTACGAAAAGCCATAAGTTTTATGCGAAAAGTTCGTAGCACGTGTTACAGCCACGTTATTCGCCGAGCACTCTCGTAGGCTGAATTTTCTCAAAACGACGGATGTCCTCGCGCTCATCATACGTAGTACAATACTTTCGCTCCACCGTCGTAGTTACATACTCTTGCAGTGAGAGAAAACCTTGAATAGGCAATTTCAGTCCATCGCGCCGGAAAGACGCGCGCCAAGCAAAAAAAGGGTCAGGAAAAGAGGAAAATCAATCGCGCACGCGACGAGGGATTTACGAGATTCTGCGAGTCAGCGTCTTTCTTTATTCTTTCGTTCCTTCTTTCCTTCGCCACGCGGCTGCTTCTCTCTATATATCAATATCTAAAGAAGAGAGGCTAATTCACCTCCATTTCCGCATCCACTTTTACACTTGGCGAAATCTGCTGCGCCGCGTCGCGCCGTTGCTACGGCATATATATCTACGTATAGACGAAAGTGTCACGGGAGAGATTCAAGACGGGAAGCGAATATCTGGTTCTTTCTGGAGACACCAGCTTCCACGAGAAGAGTCTAAGCTTTGCGCGCGTTTCGGCTTGCGGACGTGCTTAGCGCGCGCGTGCTTTGTTTTAGAGGCACTTTCGAATGAATTTACTGCGACAGTCGTAGTATGAAGTGTGTGCGTATATCGTGTTCTGTTTGGAGAGCTTCAAATTCAAATTTACCGCCGTTAATTTTCAAATCGAGAGACAGAGAAAGAGAGAGAGAGAGAGAGAAAGAGAATAGGTATTAGAATACTTCGTAAAACGTGCGTATACATATATATACACAATTTAAGAGCGGGAATAAAAATAACACACGGCATTGTAAGCAGAGCAGTGTCTACTCAATGGCAAAACTTTTCCTTTCCCATCGGCAGCTTGGGAGGAATTCGACGATGAGGTCGCCGGCGATTAATGAAAAGGGACCCAACGCCTTCTTAAACACACTCGAATGCTAATAAAAACACATATACAGCGCACGATGGCGGCGCTTCATAAATTTTAATGCAATTGGTGTCTCGGTTTCGAAAGTTCATGACAAAAGAATTGACGGTGCTCGTAAAAAAGTTTGAAGAAGAAGAAGAAGAAAAAAAATAAAGAAGCGTGAGGCAAGAAGAACTAGAGGTAGCTAAGCCGGCATTCTGACGAGTGCAAATACGTGCATGGAGAACAGATGGGGGGTATGAATATGCTGGACGAACATTTTCCTTACAGAAGTGCAGTACGGTAAAATTGGTCGAGAGGTTGGATCAGGTATATATACGCGGTATTCGTATTTACGAGAGGAGCGATGAAAGTGGAATAAAACTCTATTATAATAGACTTGTTGATGTAGTACACGCCTCGAGACTATAAATAGACTTTTCATCGAAAACTATACTCAATAGTAGTCAATCAATAAGCCATTTTCAATAGACAATTAGCCAGTCTTCTATTATATACAAAGTATCTCCAATATAAGTACAATTGCATGATCAATTGTCGATTACGAAGTACACGCACGCCCACATATATTGTATATAAATAAAATAGCTTTCTTTTATCATACCAACGCACGGTATGAACTTTAAAATTACGCGTACGAATTAGCGAACGTATCAGCAATGTTTTTCCTAGAGCAGGGAACGTAGAGCCAACGCATATAGCGCACATCAAACGAGTTCCGAAATTCTCTCAAGAATATATCTCGGTGTGTCTTCTCTTCGAGCGCGTACGCAGTATCTCTGGTTTCGCTGCTTAGCAACAGCGCGGCGCACTCGAGAACTGTGTCGTTTAGAATCATTATCACCGTCAGGAAATTGCTGCAGCTTCGCTACGCGCATTTTCATGACCCCTCGACTGGCGCGTCCTCATGTCTACATATACACCAAATTTACAACTCTGTCCAAGTTAAAAGCTGATCCGTGAAAATTACAATAATACGCGTTCCCGTGTATTTTCCACTTTTTGAAAGGGATCTACGTAGACTCCCGAGCGACCTTGGCCTCTCTTTCTTTCTCTATCTTGTATCTTGAGTTTCGGTGGGATTATCATATATGGTGATGCGCGACGAGGTGTCTGATCGAGACGTGTCTTAGGGATATTATGGTAATCGAGGGATTATGCATTTATACAGTAGATAGGCTATGCCCTGCACGAAAGGGTGAATATTAAGAGATGACGTCTGGACGTTTTACCGAGGGTTTTCATTTTTATTTTCGATTTTTCTATTTCTATCGATGTACCGATATCTCTGTGTGGTTCAAATTTTCCACAAATTTACGGAATCCTTCGACGTTTCCGGCGTAATTTGCCGCTCGCGAGCTGTTTTATTATCGCGAGATAAGAGTCAACGACAGAATTCTATTTTGTATTCAAGATTCATGAAGTAATACTTGAAAGATAATAATGTAATCTTCTCGACTAACATCTTGTTTTCAAAATACATTGGAGTTTTCAGCTCTGCTGTGTGTTAAATCACAATAAATCAACGGAACCCGAGAGAAGACCTACTTCGATTATTCACAAAAGTTCATTTATATCTATATGCGATATAATCGCTAACCCCTTTCATATGTCAATACGAATAATTAAAAATTTCTTCCACGTCGATATACCCACTGTCGTTCTTTTTTTTCAATTCCCATGGCCCGATAACCGCGTTGACCCATCCCGTTACGAAAATTGAACCGAGTTTATCGCTCGCGGTTCTACGTGATTCTGATGTATTATTTGTACGAGTGCCTGTCTCTCTTTCGGTTTCTTTCTTTCCCTCTACTGTTTAGATGGAATAATTGAAAAAAGTTTATAAATATATAAAAGGCACACACAACGAGATTGTAAGCGATCAAGGTTTGTAATAAATAGCTGCAATTACGAGGTAAAAGATTACATCGTCAGTGATTAAATGGGTCAGAGAGGAGTAAGGAGAGAAGAGCCTTAATTTCTATTGGTTTTATCGCTGTGGCAAGTGTGGCCGACGTAAAAAATTGCTGCATATGTTCTAATGGAAACTCGAAGATCGTTACATACATCTTTGTATCAGTTTATAATCTATTCCATTTACCGGTACTTAACACTTGAGCCTCTCTACACCGAATGCTAGGCTCCTAATTGTTTACTTAACGCTCGCGATACAAGGCTTCTGATCGAAAACTATTATCTTTCTGAATGACCGTGTGTCTACGTTCGGATACACAAATTACGTCGTTAATTGACAATCGCGCGATAAAACATATTCATACATTTCGTGTACAAAGCGATACGCATACGAAGTGACATATATTTATATATATTTAGAAATGACGAGAAACTATTTCATTCAAACCACTCCATAGCTACGCAAACGTTTAGAATTTCAATGTAAAATGTACGCACATATAATACACTTATGAGAAACATGAGTTAAGCAGCGCTATGGCTGCCAAATTCTCATTCGATATTTTGCGGAACGCGTCGTAGACCCGGTGCGTAAAGCACGGATTCGACGTAAACTTTAGAGGTTTCCTGTTAGCCGGGGCTACAACCAGAGATTTTAAGGCTTTGCCTCGCACGCTCTTGTTTTCGTAAGGGTTGCTCGCAACGGAAAAGGCTAACGAGTATGAGGAAAACGTTAACCTTTTTTTCCTTAGTTTTACCCTCTCGGGTTATACATTCCATGTGTACGTAACTATACTGAGCAATTTGCGTAAACACATCGATTTTGCGCGTACGAGAATAGATAATAATAATATCCGTAAGTAATCCCATTTCTTTGGGCATCGACAAAACTACTTACTCCAATTCCCAAACTCAATATACTTGTGTATGTGTATAAAAAAAAAGATAGCTGTGTGTATGCATGTATATATATATATGTGTGTGTATAGAAACACGGATTCCAAAAGCTACGCAAACTCCAACTGCGTCACAGCAGGTCCCTCATCGTTTTGCTATAGCGGCACCTGTGCTCGAATCTCTCTTTCTCGTCCAACAACCCATTTCCTCGACGCATAATACCCACATTGTAGACGCCTAATGACACGGTAATCCCACGATAAGTGCAGAGTATATACGAGAGCGCACTATACTACTACTACTACTCCCTCTTCGCGTTATAGTTTTTATCGAGCGTGACGCGTCGTTCTGTCTGACGCTCCTCAAATATGCAGTCAGCTGTTTTATTTATATCTTTATTTCCTCGCGAGAGTCGAGAGTCGAGAGTCGAGAGTCGAGAGAAAGAGAGGGAGGGAGGGATTCGCGCTCACGAGGGTCAGTCGAATGACGAGCCAGAATCATTAGAAGTTTATTCTTCTCTGCCGAGTGGATTTTTCGGGTTAGCTGACGTTGCTAATGGTCATCAGGTGTGGCGAGCCGAGGTTTATTGCGTTCCGCTGGATTTTGCTCTTGAGAAAGACAGAGAGGAGTACGAGATAATAGAACGGGGTTATAGTCACGCTTGAAATTTGGCGGTGAATGCAAGAGAGAAAGAGCTACCACTATATATACTGTTCTCCTTCATTTTCTTCGTCTTCTTCGTCTGTGCGTAGTTGCTAAATTTGAATCGCTTTTCTGTGAATGCATTTTAGCTTGAATGGGAGTAAAGTTCACTGATCGCCTCGAGAGAATTGACTTATCGCTCGTTTGGATCGAGATTCGAATCGCATATACTTTGGAGACTAGAATGAATGGCCGAGTTGTATATAATGCAAGACTCGAAGTTTAACACTTGCCAAGAGCCGATCGAGCTTTGATGAAGATGAGAAAAAAGTCAGAAACTGTCGTCGGAACGTTGAAAATTTTATTCCTATTTGGGCAGTCACTTAGTGCGATGCTGTGAAAGCTGTCATACGACCTGATGCGCTCTCCCAGTGAGAGCAGTCGAGACGAGCCCCCGAGTCGTTCACACGTGTGCTGAGTATGTATGTGAAATATACAGTGGTTCTTTCTACATGTGTTATACGAATGCCACTTGCACCGACTCGAGGGTTTTTTTTTTTAAGTGAGAGTAATTTGAGGCGTTTTTCTTATTCACGCGAGCGTTAATGGCTTGCGCTTTTATAGTTCTGACGATGGTCTTTCATCGCCATCATCATCAAGGAGTATATACTTATATTTGAAAAGCAGCAATTTCCAAAACGATCGCTGCCTTTTCCGTCAAAACGCAAACAATCGCAATTGGGATACGATTCTTTTGAAAGCACCGTTGCGCAAGGAATTGTAGCGTCAAGCTTATAATCCCCCGGGTAAAAAAAGGAAACATAATGCCTGAAAACAATTTATTTTTCCATTTATGATTCTGAAAAAAATCGCAGTGAATCATAGTTTCTGCAAAGATTTCGTTGAATCTCAAACGCACATAAACTTGTATACGAAGAGGAATGAGCCTCTTGAAGCCGACCGTTTGTCAAATGGAGATTCTTTTCGAACAGGATACACTAATTCAAATGAGAAAATTTCCATTGAATATATTTTCTATAGAATCTGCAAATTAGATGTAAATTCTGTGTAGGAAAATCATAATACTAATAACAAATGTTATTCCCATTGAAATTCTTTTATTAAAATATTTTACGTATCACGCATTACGTATCATGCGTTTGGGATCAAGCATTGTTCGTTTAATTGACGTAGAAATCATTTTTCCTTTTAGCATCGCATTCAAGATTATTTCCATTTACTTCAAAGGGGCATTTCTCTTACTGTACAATAAACTACAGAGGAAGAGAGAAGAGAGAAGAGAGAAAAGAGAAGAGAGAGAGAGAAAGAGACAGAAAGGCATCGCCTCTTTTCTCGACTGTGCAGAGCTCGACCTGGTGCTGCTTGGCCTCCAAGCGTCTGCTCAAGTCTCTATTCTCTCGGTGCGCTATCCTACGTTGCTTAGGTGGCTCGATGCCAGAATTTCATATGCCAGGGTTTCGACATACCTGCGCTGCTGCTAGTGCTGCTGCGTGCTCTCTTCGCTCGTCCCTCTATATCTCTCCTTCTCGCTTGGCTTGGATATTTTCGGGCTTTAACCGACGAGAGCGAGCGCAAAAGCTGAGCTTTTGCCCGAGGCGTCGTGAAGAGGGATAGAGAGGAGAGGGACGTGTGGTTCTTCACCCTGTGGGTGACCGATTTTTTTTCAACGGATCTTCGGGGGATGACTTTTTGGGACAAAATATATTTTCACGGATTTCTCGTTCAAAGTTTACGTTTAAAAAAAATATATATATTTATCAATAAAGAGATTGAATTAGATTCTATAGCTATCGGTGATTCATCAAAAATAAAATGATTGGCACGTGCTTGACATGATAGATTATTTTTGATTTCTAGGAAACGCTCGCTTGTTTTAAATAACGAAACAGTACATCAACGATAAACGACTGAACATCTCGATAAGGCTCAGCAAAATAACGATTGCTTCTTAGTCTCGCGATGCCATCGGTGAATTTTACGGAATGTGGCATCCGCTACTTGGATTCGCGACAAAAAAGTCGAATTGAAAGACACGAGTCCAGTTTAAACGTCAAAAACTCATTACTCTCGTGTGCCCGGGATAATAAAAGCAATCGATAACCTGAATAATCGAGCCACGCACCAGTTGACATTCAATAATTCCGTCATCGTCATCAGTCGTTAAAAAAAAAAAAAAAAATTAATGGAAGTCGTGTGGCGAAACGAGTGTCCATCGAATGTTTTAAATTAAAGCGGCGTCATCGTTGCCGGCGAATTTGCATTTGATTCTCGAGTCATGACTTTATAGCGACGTATACCGCGTATAGCTTAACTTTCGTTATCGTCGATCGCCATCTCTCTCACTCTCGGAATGATTGTTTATTCAGCGTGATTGAACGCGAGGGAGTGAATGAAATAGCTCGTGTAATGTATTACATTTAATAGCCGACGTGCGAGTGCCGTTATTTTTGAAAATATACATCATTTTCAAGAATATAAACATGAATATTATTATAACATGATTATCCGTTTCTCTGTTTCAGGTAAGGCATTTTCTCCTCGTACAGACGTCTAATTAATCATATTACCGGTTCGCAAGCCGCTGCTGCGTAAGTTGTAACTGCTAGTTTGAAGCCAATACACCTTGGCAATATATTGAATCATAGAGACAGCTGTATAATTCATTCGCCAAGAAGCTGTTAAAAGAACGATAGGAAACAAGTGTTATAGAAATGCTATAACATAATACCTACAACACATAATACAGACGAATTGAGGAAGTTGAACTTATTTTTACAAAGACGAGACATATTTGTCTAGAGAAACAAGAAATTGTCCGTTCATTCAACTGACCTTCGTCTCTAAAATTAGTACCGCAGGTCCACTCGACTATTTGAATGTTCTAGTTATATTATTGACTGACAGCTTTAAAAATATTTCGGACTATTAGCAACTAGTCAGCGCGCCGCAATGATAGAATAGTAAATCCCAAAATACACAACTTAAGACATTTGTCAAATAAACAAAAAAATTCATAAAGACTTTGGAAACGAAGTATTCGAGTCTACGGGGATACCTTTTGTGAAAATGCACGTTACTATAATATGCACAATAACAAAAATAAAACCAAAAACACGAACGACAAATTCAAGGTATATAAAGCTATCTTTTATGTATAGATGTATACAACCGCAAGCGTTGAAACGTCTCTCCCGGCTATCGTACACGCGATTCGGCGACATAATAATCGACGGCGTCACGCGCTGCATCATTGCGTCATCTGCGGCTATACACCTTTTTCTTTCAGAAGTCGTTGTATACATTACACACACTACTCATGACCCTCGACGCTTCTTCTATCTCTCTTTTTTTATTTCCCGCCTCTCGAGCGTATAAGTAGTCGCGTCCTTTCTAAGGCCTCGGCGATTATGCGCTATCTTTTTTTCTTTCTTATACTCTACTCGACCGGCTCGTACTGGTAAATTTCCGTCTGTCGAGCTACGGGTCAAGTGTTAACATTGCGAGTTTTTCTTATGCGCGACGAAGACTGCGTTTTCATGAGTGACTGAGACGTTTTACTGTTATTGTAAACGGCTATCGGTTGTCGATAATGAAGAGATTAGTACCAAACTTTTTTTATCATCGACTTGACAATTGGAAAGACGAACAGACGCACACAGACGTAAGTTGTTAAATCTTGCGTTAGCGCGAATGTATTACGTTGATCGACGGACTTCAAATGGTGAAGTATTCGAAACAGTAAATTATTGATTGATCAGCTATTTGCAATCAAAGATCATTATTTTTCGAATAATTGGCTTATCTTCTTCGGGGCGTTGTGTTATCGAAGTCAGTCGCGGATTGTAACTTCTTTCCTGACACAAATATCGACGGTATAACAAGATCTCAGTTTTAACAAAAGAGAAAAGTTTCTTTTATCCCGAAAGACAAATTACGGCTAAGACTCAAGAAGAAAAATCATAGTAATACCGTGTTTCTCTTTCAATGTTCGTTCATTTTCACTTTTCCGATAATTTTTTTCCACAACTCTACAGAGAATAATGGCCAAGCGCGCTCTTTTTACTCGAGCTCTTAATTAAAGCTCTAACTGCGTCCCTCCGCGTAATACCAGAAAAGCAATTAAAATAAAAAAATCGCAATTAAAAAAAAATCAAGGATCAAAAGAACAATCGTTTCAGCCTGGAAACTCTAGCGTAGTCCCATCATAATCATCCCGGACGTTGCCATCCGCGACCTAATGTAATATTGAAGGGATCGTTGAGCTACACAGCAGCGAAGCCCGCGTGACTCTCTAAAAGACTACGGCTTCCGCGACAAGGATGTATATACATGTATATAGAGGTATACACGCTCAGAGTTTTCTCTCTCGAGGGAGCGGAGACGACGACCCCCGCGACTTTTTATTGCAGAGCTTCGAGGTTGGCTCTTTTTGGGGCAGAACAGCTATGAATATGGTTTATCTCTTAATTGCTTCTGGGAGTTACCCTCGGGAAGAGTTATGTTTTCTATCTACTCGTTGGCGTGAGTTTCTCTTGCTTCTATCGGAGAATTAAACATTTTCAACGGCGAATAAAGGCTGGAACTGCCGACAATTTTTTTAATCAAACCAAATGAAAAGCTAACGATGCTTGAACAAATTTACGAAAACAGATATTTCAGCATATAGTGTTTGTAAACATATAATAGACGACGTCTCGACTATTCAATCTAATCTCGAGGCCTTGATAGGCTTTCGCGCTCTTGTTAATGAGTCAAACGTTCCTCTTCATCGAATTAATCTCTAAACTACGTCGAAAGCAGTAATCCCCTTCATAAAGCCAATACCACAGCTAATTTACGTCCCGCAAGAAGAGAAGCTACCCGTCCCTCGACGTCGTTCATCTCATTTTATAAATCCATTTCACCGCGAAGCCACAAAATTGATTTGCCTATCCACATAAGTAAAGATGCGTACACAACTCACCCTTTCTCGGTCACGAAAACGTCTCCTTCTCTCTCTCTCTCTCTCTCTCTCTCTCTCTCTCTGATTCATTCATGCGTCCATTTGGCTGATGTGTTAGCTTTCGCAGGCGATTATTGCAGCGTTGCGCAAACTCAACGGAGTCTTGCGCTTTCGGAAAAAGAGTCACGAGGAGGCGAGTTGTCGTCCCGTGCTTAAACAACTGTGCGATGCACGATTCTTTGAGCTCTGGCTGTCGGCCAGGTGGACGACGATACGCTTTGGCCTTTTGGAATTGGAAGCGACGGCTTGAGAGATGGCCTTTGAACATAATGCGCGTTACTCTTCGGTGCGCGCGGGCGTGTATTATTTTTTTCTTCTTCCTTTGACATTGTATATACCCATATGTGTAAGGTTCTTCGAGATTTCATTCGATTCTTATCTCTTTGACTTCTCGGGCTGACGAGCGGCTAAATTTTAACGCTAAATCACGAGCCAAACTCGTCGGAAGCTTATCTCTGCGATCGTTACGATCGTCTTTCTGGACTCGACCAAAATAGACGGCGATTTGTTTTGTTTCTGCTCTTGATTATTTAACACCTGTACCGTAATCATTTATAAATAATAGTTTTTTAAAAGCCCGTACACTTCTTGGCACCGATTTTCCTTTACGGTAGACAGTGACTCACAGATTGTCGTACAGTGATAACGAACGAATCGATCGGTTGAACCGTATAAAATAATCGAAATTCATTAAAGCAACTCGACCTTTCGCTCGATTTTCCTCCAGACGAATCATTAAAAGCTCGTCTTGAGAAGCTCTCGGCGAGCGGCCTAACGAAGAGGCGAGATTTCCGAGACAGTGTTTCCGAAAACGAGATCGCGGAAAACCGTAGACGACGACGGGAGACATCCAGAATTCAATTTATCTGAAATCCTAGAAAGCCATCTCTCGGCAAGAAAGCAAGTGCACTCTCTTTCTCCCTCTTTGACATACGTGGTAGAGACAAAGTGACGAATTGCTGGACTGATGATGGAACGGAATTTCGGTGCCGGTTAATGACAATGATGTTTATAACGTTGCTCGGCGCTGTCTAGTTTTGGCAGCATAGCCGACCGTTGATTGCGTATTTGTCATTTGTTAATCGTTTGCGAAGTTCGCCGAAGCGGTTCCTGCCTCGCTCTTTCTCCTGGACATTTCCTAGAAGAACTGCTTTTGCATTTGTCACTTTCGAAATCCAGAATAATGCGCATGGGAAAAGCTCGTCCGGCAGTATTCGTCGAGAAGCCCGAGTTGCACGCGTACATGCGTATGCCAGAAAAGCAGAACGAGTCAAGCGCAGGAGACGTACCTAATAGGGAAGAGCATATAGCAGCGAGTTTGTTCTAAGTCACGTGGGGGAGAGAACAGCTTCGCACACATGTGCGTATATAGACGTCCGCTCGAGTGCGTGTGTGACACACAGAGAGGAGAACGGAGAGAGAACGCATCATTAGCGGGACTATCATTAGCCGGCAAGGCCGGACACGGACTGCTTCGCCGCGGGGAGTTCTATAGGTATATACACCGCGCCAGGGACGGATATACCGTACGCTAGAAAATTTTCTATAGGCGCTGGCTGATTTTTTTTTTACATTTTTTTCTACCCAGGGACTATGCGCAGATTGAAATTCGACGGGGCGTTAAATTTGCGGATTATGGGTTCCAGGCATTATCCGTCTTCAGCTTTATTGGACGCGATAGTCGTGTAATTTATGGGCGACGCATTAATTGACGGTGAATTTTTTTCAGAATCGACGCGTAGACTTTAATTAGCGACGGTTCGCGTTTTCTGCGTTTTTATATGCATAGTGCTTCTGGCACGCAATTCCATGGGAATAATGATTTCATTAAAATTTCGTTGAATATCATCGGGTATTTGAATTTGCGAAATGAATACGCAGGATATCTTTTTAAACGAACATTCGGCAATTTATTTTCTTGAGAAAAATTAATGAATTTCAATGAAGTTTCAAAAATTGATTCGAACATTTAGCGTACGGAATGGATTGCAGAATTAAACAAGAGACACTTATTTACACTTATAAACAATAAGGATTGCAGAAAATAAGTGGATCGTCACGTTTCCTGAGACTCGTCTCTATCGGCAGCCGGACTCCTCGAGTTCTTCCTGGCTATTCGCGCTGCAGCACTATTATCGCCGCTTGGATTGTTGGTCTGATTCTTTGATCTGAAAAACAAAAGTTTCGGAAAATTTACTTTAATTATTCTTTCAATGACGAGGCTAGATCTATTACGATTTTGATGCTAGAGATAAGTTTCCAAGTCGTTTTCATCAAAGCTCTTTTTTTTCTCAATATACATGTACAGGCTATATGTATAGAGTCCTAGGCTTTAGTAAACTGCTTGTTGCGAGACATTTCTATTGTAAAAAATTGTTCTATATTAACTGACTGAATTGACGAAATAAGCGCAGCTCCACAAATGAAAGTTTCAATTCGTTTCATGAGAATTCTTCATTCATGTGGGAGCGTCTACTGCATGTACTATCAATTACGGTCTATTTGCGCGTTATTTTTCTCTCTTTAGCTCTTCTATATAATGACGTTTTTTTAATTAAATCGAGAGATAGTGAAATATGTAATTATCGTTGAAATTACTCAAGTAACATTTCGTACATTGCATTTGCGTGATTAATATTTAGATCGTACACAGACGATTGATAAACTAATGTGCTTCGATTCAGTTTCAGTAATTGTCGTAACCGTCGTACACCTTTTAACTTAAGGTCTTTTCATATAAAATTAGATCGCGAAAATGATTGATTGGCTACGTCGTTCTCTGCATTATTTACCATTTGCAATGCATTTTTTGTTATCAACACAAAGAAAAGACTAATAAAAAATAATGATTTTTTCATGAAAATAGCAGAATTTGTTTATTTTCATATTCGAAGCCTTGACTTTGCTGATTTCAATAATATCTCATAGTGTTCGTAATATCTGGCATAATTAATCGCATTAAAGTTTCGCAAGAATTAAAACGAGACGTTTAACGACAATTCGAATGATAAGACGCGCAGATTTAATGTACCGAATTTGATAAATGTATATATTACGAACTTAACGTAGTCGGTTAAAGCAAGTTACTCAATCTGAACTCGTAAAGCAAACACCGCCCACATAGTCATCAGTTTGGGAAAGAAAAAAAAACAATCATCAACTCACTTGGCTTTTTCGCTACTGCTGAATTGTCGAGGTATTTTCTGTTTCGTTTGTCTTCCCGTTCTTGATTTTCTGACAGTGCGGCGGCTTCGGTTCTGTTTGCCGAAATTCGCACGACGAGAAGACATACGTTGGGTTTTCTTTTTACGACCAAAATTGAGCGGCCTTACTCGGTTACCACGACGAGCTCGTCGGCAGCTGTTGCAATCATTGACAGCATGAGGCTCAACGTGATCGGGAACGTTTCGATCGCACGTGATATAACCTCTGGGGAATAGAATATAGGATTTGGTGGAATTACTTTTTTATAGGGTTGTTTCATATAAACGGCAGATTCATTGGATTCGAGCTTGATATCTCAAAAAAGTAAGGTCGCGTATTGAACTTTCGGGGAGACTGGTGTTGCGCTGTTGTTGTTTCATTTTTGAAAATTTACCTCTTTAGCCTCTGGAAAATTCCGTAATTCACGCCTTTACGAATTGTTTGCTGAATCTGCTTTCGTACAGATGTTCCACTGACGTCGTATTCTTCGCTGAGAAAATTCGCGATTTCATTAGGGGTTGATCCCTGAGTCGCGTGTAACTTTCTAATTGCGTTAGCTACCAGAGCTTCGAACTTTGGCTTAGACGACATTTCCCCTCGGAATTTCAAATTTTCTTCACTCGACTAATTTAGCAAAAGAATGAACCGTCTCTAGGAGACGAAAGCGCGATTCAACATTAATGTTTGTAATAGTCAGAAGGATATCGCGATGAGGAGACTGTTACGATGATGGCAGACGAGAGAAACGCAAGTTTGTTTGGACAAAGATCGATCGGGTGTCGTGGAAACGATCGGCAATTCGATCGAACGCTTTCGAACGATGAACATCTAAAAATAATCGCATCAAAAAACTTTGCGTACTTTCGCGACGAGACGGCGAAAATAATGCATTCTCGCGCACATATATATATGTATACCACTTCGCGAACTCGAGCATATTTACACAAGCGAGAAACAACAACAGTGTACACGCATGTACGGTCCAAGCGCATATATTTCGCCTCGACATCAGAGCCTTTACTCTCGCGCTTTGGTTTATCTATAGACCCTCTCTAGCTTCTCTCTTTCTCTGTTCTAGCTTCGTATGCATGTACTTCCGCTTGCGTGTGCGGTGCATATCATCGGCGGCTCTCTGCGCGAGCCTATAAATAAAGCCTCGCGCGGCTCACTCTCTATGTTGCAGGTACTTTTCTTTTCGGATGCTATCTCGTGCAATCGTTTTGCATTTCGCGCGAGTTATCGGAGAACCAACGTCATCGGTCGTTCAAATTTTCGTCAATAGTCCTCGTGTCGTTCTTGCTAAGCCGACGACGCACTCTCTTACTGTCCGCGCGATATTCGAATTTTGACAAAAAAAAAAAAAAAAAAAAAATAGGTTACGTTATCGCTATCTGAAAGAGAAGATTTTTTTTATAGGCGTTGCATCATTTGTGTAACCCAGAGTCATATATCTCGTACGATAGAATCGTCGCATTTTTCAGATAACACGTGTAATCGGTAGCGCAGAAAAACATTTCTTCGTTTGCGGCAGGAAATGGAATACTTTTAAATTTGACTGTCTTTTCTAACCGCGGCATTTTGTTATTTAAATCTCGCGTTGTTTCGTTACATGACTCAGCTGAGAGTGTGCTTCTAAATAATCACCGATTTTTCGCGACTATACCCTTCGACTTGCTCGGTTCATCCGGCTTATCAACTCGCGCCGCTCAAAGTTTACGCACAACACAACATATTCCAATGGTATCCGTCTTGATAAGTTCTGTATTCTCATCAGTTATATATGTTTTTTTTTGTATACTCGTCCGGCGAGACGATCGGGTGTATAAGCCATTTGCTTTTGCAACGGATGCTGGGGAGTCGGAGAAAAGCAAGGCGATTGTTTCCTTACTTTTTTTTTTTTTTTGTTAATGTGTGATTAGTTTTTATTCGATTCGAGTTAATTGCGGTGAATTTTTTTGTCAAGCAATTTCTCGGATAATTAGTCTTGTTTACATGAAAGCAACGACGATTTATATAAATGAGTCTGAAGAAAACGTGGATTAATCGTCGCGAACGTATTCGATGCAAATAACATAAATTAAGCCATAAAACAATCCACTTTATTCGCGAAGAAAAGGTATCCGTTGTTGATCCGGAGCACGGCAAATTTGGATCTCGCCCAAGCCAAGAAAAATTTTTCGCCAAACCATTCCGAATACACTTTGAACTGAATCAACGTCAACGTCTAAAAATCCTTACTAGCCATTTCGCGTAGCTTCCATCGAAATAATCTGTCGTCGGTGTCTAGAGCTTCTTCATTAATAAGCAAACGCGACTCGAACGCGTAGTCAGTGCCTCGTGACGCCTCGTGGTCTTGGTGACGTTCCGCATTGCGTTCGTTCGTTCGAATGAACAAAAATAAAACGGCCTACCGTCGTAGTCGTAGTCGTAGTCCGCGCATATGTACATACATATACACGCAAGCGCGCGCGTTCTCGTGGGTATCGACGTCACGAGCATCGACTCTGTGCAAAGCATCGGTAAATATAGAGACGTTTCCTACGTCTTTACATATGAGATTTGAACAGGCTCAGATTTTTTTTTTCGGCCTCTTTTTTCCTGCGTCGCCGAGGAAAACGCGTCCTCGACATTTAAACGAATAATTTCTATGCGCAGTCGAGAACGAACGTTAACTAGAAAATTTTTCGTTTCGAAACGCGCGATGAGCTGGATAGGAGGGAGAACGTAATAGCACGTGCTCCCATGAAATAACTTATGGCGACATCGATTTTTTTTAATTCGACACCTGCATAGCGATCGGTATACACGGCGTGCACAGGTGAACGGGCCGCGAGAGCGCGGCCTTTTCCGTCTCAGGTAAGTTATCGACTGTGGGCTAGGCAGACTTTCGCGCTCTCGCGCTCGCTACTCGCTTTAGTTACCGAGGTTGGGCGGAACAGACGAAGGCGGCGCTACTTTCGGCTGTGTTTCTGCCGGTCTTTCGTACAACTGAGCCAACTTATAGCTCTCGAAAGAAAGTTTTTTTTTCGCATAGATACTTTTATGAGCATTGGGTGAAAATTTTAATTTTAGATGCTTTCTTTTTTGAAACGTACTGTGGGTTCGTTGAACAACAAACTGATTTGTTATTAAAACGTTTGGTTAATTATAAATTATAGAAACATTGAGTATATCTATTTTCATCATGTTCAACTCATCTGTTAGTTATTTATTGAAATCTATCCGTTGAATGTATAAACGCATTATTTTTAAATATATCTCGGTACAATAACCATAAATTTCATCTCATTGCATAAAGTCGCGACAGTTTCAGACACCGAAACGTCTACATTAATTCGTTAACAGACCTGTCAAGTTACGCGGCCAATAAATCAGTACAATATCTCGCGTATCGCGGCAACTCCTAGAACTCACCCTCCGTTTCCTCGTAAAATCCTAACGAAGCTTCTTTTCTCGGATGATCTCTCTTTCTCTCTTCGTTACATCTAAGCGCTTGGCTGCTTTTTTATGCATATACCCGAGGCCGGATCGTAGTGTGCGTGAGACTAGCGCAGCGAAACAGGTATGTTTACCTACATACTCCACCGACTTACCTTGAACTGTCGCGCGCTGCAACGATAAAATATGCGCGCTAGCGTACGTATCCACCGTAGCTTGCCAGAGGTGCACACGTACACATCAGTATATATAGTGTGTCAACACAATTAAAGCTCATCTATTCCGCAAATTTTGCCAACAAATCGAAATCGGTGAAAAGACAGTGCGGTTGTTTTAGAAGAAGACTACGAGTATCGCATGGCTACGTTCGACAATATGTACCGACATTGACTTATAAGTTTGTGAATTTTAATTATTACGCGCAAACCTCTGAGTGTTACAAATTTAATCGGTATCTGGTTCTTAATAGTAAGCTCGGGTTACCAGATTTGCAATTTAAATATTGGAACGGTTGGTGGAAAATGGAAAAAAAAATTATATCTGTCGCAGCTCGAGTACATTACTCAGACTGCACAATTATTGCAAAAGAATATATTTTATTGCTTCCGCAATTACCCGTTTTACCGTGTTATTATTCTCATTTTTACAACCCGCGCGGCGACGATTACTCCACAAAGATGTCCTGCGCCACACATTGTGGGCAAAAAAAAACGGCTTCAAGTTTTTTTTAACTCAACGCGATAATGCGCTCGAGATAGAGCGACACCTCGTTTTCATAATCGAAGAGCGCGCAAATTGTATCTCGACGAAATATCATTAGGGGAATTCCTTTAATCGCATTAATTTGCACTAATTTTTTGCGCCATTCTGGACAGTTATCTATTTCAATATACACGTTAATGTCATTTTTCCAATGCAAGGCACGTTCGTGATCTCGAGACGATAATGGCTATATTATAGAGGTATACACACGAAGAAAAAAAGCATGTGCGAACACGTACGAATACCTCAAATTTTTCCGCGAGAACTAGTTGAGCTCTGATCGCCATCGTACTTGTAAGTATCAGCTATATATATATATATATATATATATATATAATTACATGACGCGCGGTGTAAATTTTATGCCGGTTAGCGCGGACTTCATTAGAAGTAGCTTCTTATCTAAGACGCGTCTTCAGTACGAAACCTTGAAACTTCATTAGAAATACCCCTCTTCGCGCTGACTTGCAACTCGTTTCTCTTACTTTCTGCTCGCAAGCTCGTTAAAATCCGCGACAAAGGATGTTTTTCAGAAACAACAATTTTCACTGGTTTTGTCGCACTTTTTTTCTCGAAGCCGTAATGTAGCAATAAAAATTAATCTACGAACTTACATGTTTGCGGTAAATCTACGCTCGGGAGGACTCCTCGCTTAATCTCTAGGAGTAATTTCTGTAAAAATTCGAGAGAAGGGATAATTCATAGGAGAAGAGAAAATCGTAAATCGCGTGCAAAATTCTCATAAAAAGGAGTCTCTTCGCCAATCGCATATATTGTATATAAAATAGTCAATCTTGCTTGTTGATCAGCTTGGCACGCGGTGATTAGCGAGTATAGAGAGAATAAGTAGCGATGAGTGCTTATCGTGCGCCGATCTATTCTACCTGTTTTTTAATTAATCAAGAAACGGACGTTTCTTCACCCGTTTCTCTCTATCCATGAAGTTTAACTGGATTTTCGATTACTGTATTAAACGAGATATATTTGCTACAGCATCAACTAACGTTTAAACCCACTGCGACCTCTACGCAGCTTTTGTTTGCAAATTAAAGCCAAAATTGGCTACCAATATACAGGTCGAATTAGCCACGCATTCTATCGAGGCGATTCAATAAAATTACAGAGTCGTCGCGGATCACCGGTGGGCGAGTGTATTATTTTCATTGTTAATAGGCATATATATATGTATTTCTTTCTTTCTTGCGTTCGAGTCTTAGAATCGCGATGGCGCGCGTGGATTACGCGAACCGCTGAATTCCGCGAGCATTTCTCCAGCGTGTGTATATACGAGTTTTGAAATAGCGAAACGACTTTATTTATAATGCCCCGTTCCGCTATGGTATTCGTTTGGCGGTGTGCGTTCGTGTACACAACGAGTATTTCTTTTTTCTACGCTGGCGCGTCTAATTTATTTAACGCGCGGGCTCGATTCCATTGATGTTGTTGCGTGTGGCGTTTACAATGTATAGACAGACGTATTGCTATTTTCGTACACGAGAAGAATTCAATATATATTTTTCCCTCGAATCGATAGAAATCGAGCTGTTTTTCATTGGAAAATCTGCCGAGAGATGATCTTTTCCGCAAAGTATGCGTGTAAGAAGATTTTTCACGAGGAACTTTCGGTCGATTCGACGATTCGTTACAGCATTCTGTAGAGATTCGTTGGAAACCCGCACTGGCCGTTACTTCATCTGAATAAATTGATTCTTAATGGAGAGTGATCGTAGTTTATAAATTCAAATCAATGGTTCTTGAAACACTGTAGCCATAAGCCACAGCTTTAACAAGCCGAAGGTATTATTAAATATAGTTTCTTCATTATTAATATGCACATGGAATGACAGTATGCTAATGTTGCTAAAATTACCTAACATTAGAATAGAAATGTCGCCTATTTACTCGGTAGTCACAGCATGCGAACATTTATCGCTGATAGACACGAGATTTCATGCGAATGTTGTACAAGTAGTAGATATCCGTGATTCACATATATACGTGCGAGTCGATGTTAGTCCATTAAATCACAACCCTAATTACTATCCTTTCAAGCGCTCGATCGTTTTCAGAACCAGCTTCGTATAAAGTCATTTGCTTCTTACCAATTAGCTTGTTTACCATCGTGATAGGTCTCGCATACATTGTTAAGCGTTATTTATACAAATATTTCCCTAATCACGCTGAGTTCTCTTTCGATTATCGCATCGTCGACAGCTCATTATATATACAACATAGTTTCAATAATAATTCACATATATAAAATACAGCACGTAATAATTATCGCTTCTCGTCACCTTTCAAATCCGAACAAAAATATATAAAATATATCTGCAGCTCGGCTTTTAGTTAGTTTCGCGATGCGTCAATAAAATTTGTACCAACATACGTATATACAGTAAGTACATTCGTTCTGGTTTTCCTCTTGTGCATCGCAAGGACACCGGACACTATGCACACGCCCATGCAATCTAGTCGTCGCTATGGCTACTGTTGCTAGCTTTCCCACGTGTACGTCGCATATGAACGTGCAGCTACGTATACATTCGTGCGTATATTTTATAGTCGACCTGTCCATGCGTATTGTTAATCGTTATGTATATATATATATATATCGATCGTTTTTCACTCGCGGCTAACGCGAGTCACCGCCGTTGTTTTCCGGGAAAAAACGAGGAGTAAAAAGTATATACTGCGTGAGTGCGTTCTGCCGATGATTTTAACGATAGGAAAAGCACAAAAAATATTCACTTTTTAGTTTTGATTATATATATATATCTCTATCCGTAACCCCTGATAAAAAAGATTCTAAAAAAAAGCTCCGACCCACGCACTATGCACGCGTAAGAAGATACGCACATGTTCGTATCCATCTAATTGGCAGACACATTCATGAAAGTCGCGCTCTCTCGCGATTGAATGAGCCTGGAAGGTTATGCAATGACGACACACCGTTCTGTCGTCGCTGCCGGTTCACACTGCGGCGCAGTGGCTGCATTGTACACTAGATAATTGCCATCTCTCGGCCGCATTTTTCATTCTCGTTTTCCCTACGCTACTGCGGATGTATATCTCGTGCGTATCGACTAGATTCCAGATACAAACGACAGTACGAATGAATTTGTATATATATGTGTATGTATATATATAAATGTGTGTGTGTGTGTTGTATATACGAGTGCGGCATTGGGAGTAGTCAGGGTGAACGTCGGCTGAGACCTCCGTCGTTTAACAAAATGTGCATTGATTATTGTTGTATATATTATAACGCCGTACCGCACATTGGCAGAGTGCGTTAGCGGAGATCATCGATGGATGACGGAAGCTATAGTTATAATTCACGGCCTTGATCGAATTTGAAAGTGTGCACGCTTGTGTTTGCTTTAGAAAAAAAATAAGGTCTTTCTCAACCTTGAATTCTTGGTGATACGGTAAAAGCGAGTCGATTCTACGGTAATATCGGAATACTTGTAAAGAAGAAAAAAAAATACAACGGTACGCTATACCGTCATCTCGCATTATATATTATGAAATTGAATTGCTTCCATATGAATGCGCCGGCGCTATCTCTCCCATCATTTTCTATTATCATTCGTTCTCCCGCTTCTATATAATTGTTTTGTCATTCTGTAAAATCCCGCCGACCATTAATTACTTCACCGGTTCATAAATGACATACCTTCTATTATTTATATTTCCTTACAACTTGTTTAATTCCCCATTAATCATCCCAGTGTAAAATCCAAAGAAAAAGAAATACATTGCCGTCGAACGGAATCGCTTTACAGAGAGTTAAACCCTTATTTTTCGTAACGCGCGTTCACAGACACACATCCCACGAGAAATGAGTTCGAGCAGCAGATTAGGTCGCCGCGAGTTGACGTTCTCCTATACGACCGAGGCGTATACAACGCGTATCCGCTGTCCTTGATAGGGACAGCGACGATGTGATTTTTTGTTTAGAATTTACCCACTGTTGTTGTACATGTAGCCTCATTTCCATATAATTCATTTTTTGCCACTGAGACTACGAGCTTGTAGCATGGGATTTGGTTTTTTCTCGATAATGCAAAGGTACTCGAAGTGGATAATCTATCCATGCAAGACACTCGCGATGCTTATCGAAGTGAAATTAGAATCTAATTAGTAAACACTTGTGTCTGCAAAATATTTACGTCCTTGATAACTCTGAATGTATTTTCGACTCACAGTTTCCAGATTCATGTATTAACTAAGATATAATTAAATGACGATGGACACAAGCCACGTTTATTCGCCGCATCCATATTTTATTATTAGCTCAAAATTACGATACAGCACGAGGGAAAGCCTCGTGCAGCGTACTGCGATTCAGAGTATCGGAATATAAATATTTACAAATTATCACAACAGTAGCAATGTTGAAATGAAGCCCTTGAAAGTCTCGGAAATTCTTTTCCCCCTCTCTCCATTCAAGTTGCGATCAAACCCGCGGCAATTTATTCAAGAGGAGAAATGGTATATCAAAGGAGAGAGGAGAAACGCACAGCCACGTGTTGCTCGCTATATCCAGGGGGTTGCCTTTTCCCTTCTGCAGATCGCGTGGTGTGCCACGTGAGCTACGAGGGAAGGTGGACATTTGGATTCAAACTTTTGTTACGTGATTTCCGAATAAAAATATATTTTTAGCTAAGAGATATAATTAGAAGCTAAAAATAAAAAGTTTCTACATTGACGCTCGAAATACGGATAGTTTAGAAATTGTACAAATCCGCGTCCTTGTGCGAGTATGAACGACTCAATCCGTGTTGAATATTTTAATCCAATTATATTGAAATATCATATTTTCCGTACACATGCAGCCATCGTACTAAATGCCGCTGTGCAAATATTTACATCATAACCAGCACCCGGTTTGCTCTGAACCAACTTTCGGTGGGATTGACCCTCTTCGCGAAAGTTTTCCGCTCGAATTCCCCGTCGAATCAAATCGAGCCCGATTTTTTCGCTACATATCTCTTGCAATTTTTGTTTCAGCTTTAAAGACTTGTCACGATCAACTCGTGACAAATCTTATCGGCTGTTTGAGATTTCCGGGTGGACTGGAGCGATTGATTTCGTATTCACTCCGTTATATGCAGGTTTTACTATTTATAATTTCCAAACAAAAATTATCGAAATGCAAACGACACGCAACGTTCGATTTGACCGAACTCCCCTATGGCGAAAAATAAAAAAAAAATCGAACGGGCAAAGCTACTGAACCGTACGAAGGCAAACAAATAAAAAGTAATCGTTTTCCCTGCAACTTCACCTATATAAATATAAATTAAACGAGTAGCAAAATAGATATATATATATATATATACACGAGGACACCTACGCATATCGGAAAACTCATCCCTGGCGCGATTGATTTCCTCGCAAAGAAATTTCCTTGAATACGTCCTTATCGCGGAGTCTCGCCTCTTTGCCTCTGGAATTCAACGGACCGCGTCACTGAGAACAAAGCGAGGCACTGGCTAGCGGGAAGAAAAAAAAAATGTTCGATCAAAGTCGAGAGGGAGGAGAGATGACGATGCCTGTCGCAGTCGAGATAAAAAGCGCTGCGGAGCACGTCCGATTAAAGTGTAAATTGCGGAGCAGAGCTTGCGCGCCTCGCCGACATGCATCACTGGACTTACTGTATCTATATATACATATATATGAAAGGGTAGCGCCGGATTGTCGCGAGATTTTTCGACTTCGAAGTGAAAGTTTCTGGTTTAGCGTATGTCTTCCGGGGTGTTTATTTACAGTAATGCCGTTCCGTTATAAATTTGATATGGGCTCGAATACGTACATGTATGTTTAGTGCGTAAAGTTTTTACTTTCAACGAGATAAAACGTATCGATAACATGTACGTAAGCGGGGGAGTTGCGCAAATTATAAATCGAAAGAAACTTTTAGATAAAGCTCGCGATGTATTAAGAAACTGCAAGCATAATGCAGCAATAAAAGAGAGAGAAGTATAGGTTTTGTCGACAGTTTGGCATGAGCGCGGTTATGAGGTCTGTATATTCTAATTGCCAAAGTAATACATTTTAATCACGAATACATAATCTTGCTGGGATGTTAGAATGTCCATAAATGTGTATCTCGTACCGAATGAAAATCGTTTAAACGCATTAAATACGCGCACGATTAGAAACGGTAAAATTGAATTTATTCGTACGTAAATGCTGATTTTCCTTACATATTGAAATAAACATGTATTGAAAAGAAAATATAGTAAACATCGGTCGAGATGGATCACCCGAGGCAGTCTCAGGTGTCGAAAGGAAGCATAAGACAAGATACATAAGATCTCCGTAGAATTTTCTCGTTTTCATTTTTTGTTTAAAGCTTATGCTCGGTAAAACCATTGTTTGAGCGAATATTCAAACGGCAAGGCAAGAAAATTATTACTTCGCCAATATGAAACGCGCATTCGTTTTTCTCGCTGACGTAAAAAGTTCTCTCTCTCTCTCTCTCTCTCTCTCTCTCTCTCGATTTCGATGTACGTATCCGTATAAATCACAGACGAGAAAGAGAAAGACAGTCTTGTAGATGCCGAGCTCGTACTCTCGTCGATAAAGCAGAACAACAGAACGCGATACACAGTGAAACCCCGGGCAGTAGCATAGGCAGCAGCAGTAGTTGTACGTATATATACGCGTCACGTTGTCGAGACCGTGCAGCAGTAGGAGCAGCCCCTGCGCACGCGGCCCGTGAAAGAGAGTAGTCGGTTCGGTTGCCCCGCGCGTTTCTTCCTTCTCGACTTTCACCAGCCGCCGCCGCCGCCGATCGATTCGACGATGCAGAAACTTCCGCGTTGCTTGCGGAAAGTACTCGACAGCTGTGTTCTCTCGGTCTTTTTCATTCGGACGTAGTTAGAGACGTGGAAATTTCGGAGTAGCTCTGGATTCTTTTATTGTATTTTTGCTTCGAAAAATAGATAGTTTATAGGAACATTATTGCGAGAGGTCTAATAGTTTATTTGGTTATTATATCGTAAAGATAAATCGATTGATTAAATGGAAAATTAACGCGAATGTAGCATTTTTTATAATGCCGATGGCGAAAGTATGGCTAAGAGCAAAGGCGTATTTTAATAATCTTCGTAATCATAAAGTATTTATTTCCGCCTAATGTGAAGAAGATGACTATTTGGTACCACGTATAGATAATCAGCATGAAAAACGTGAGGATTATTATGACGTTGTCGCTGATGATTATACTTTATTATAAGTAGGTATTTCTCACCCACTTTCTAAAAATAATTGAATAAGATTAGAAGCAATTTTCTTATTTTTTATTAATTGGTTATTTCTTCATTTAAATCAAATCATGTAATTTCATCGAGCGTTCTGTTCGCATATTTTAGCAATAACATTTACTTTAACAAACATAGCTAGTTTTTCGCGGACAATATCTCCTTTAAGTAATAAATAAATAAATAAATAAATAAATGAAAATCAAATGAAAACCAAATGAAACTCTTATTCTCGTAGTATTGAAAAGTCGGTAAATGCCATGTTTAATGGAACAGCGAGAATTTTTTCGTTCTCCATTCCGTTTCGAACTGGACAAATGCGCGAATATCTAACGCTCGACTGTAATGCACCGGTGAATCACCATATGATAAAATTCGAATCAGTCCTTTATGCAAGACTCACCGAGTATAATTTAATTTTTACAGGTTACTACCTTATTTTTTTTCTCCAATATTGCGCTACTGCACGAGAATAAGTTAATAAAATACGTTTTATAATTTAATTTGTCATCGCTGGAATAAAGGCGACCGGCATTATGCGCATCGTCCTTCCATCAAACGAACTGGGCAAGTACGATGAACCGATCTGACCTGACCTACGACAACGTGCTCCTACGACATCACAGATGCATACACGCGTAATCCGATCGACGATCATTGTATTGTGCGCTTTGAGTAAGAAAGAGAGAGAGAGAGAGAGAGAGAGAGAGGCGTCTTCGCCTTGTCTCTTTAATAGCGCGTTAACCTCGCGACTGCTCCGATTCTGTATGTATCGAGAGCTTTGACGTAGGAAAAAATAAAAAACCTCCAATATCTTTCTTGCTCGCGTGGTTTTTTTTTATTGTAAAACTCTTCCGCGGCTTGTGCAATACTCTGTTTGAAATACGAAGAAATAAGAAATCACCACGAGTTTTGTATTCTATAACGAGAAAAAACTAATTCCAAGACCGTGCCGTTTGGGTAAGTATGAAACTCACATGTCTGACCATGCTCGGTCGTTTTCTACTTCATGTCGTATTGCTCTCCTATGTGTGTATGACTATACTGGGTTACATGTTTATTATATGTTTAAGTATTTAGTGTTCTACACATTTATGATATTTTTATAATATTCTACCACGCCTTACTTTTTTTCAACCATAGGACTAGTCTGATTTTGGTAAACCCTTTGTATATTGAATAACATTTGCGCAATAGAAGTATATTTACGCATATTTTTCATCTTTTTTCCCCCTCTCTATTTCTCCACTCGAAAACTTCACTGAAAATGTAAGTCGTCGATTTACGCAATCACAACAACTTTCTAATTGAGTTCCAAAAACATATGGGCCAGCCTAGTTCGTGTCCGAGTTTATTTACATAAAATCTATAATATCCGCTTGCGTTTGCGTTTATTTGACCGCAAGAAACTTTTTTTCCTACGAATCTACTTGTGCCTCTTATCAGGCGAAATTTGCATATATCTGGTAATTACAATTTTTCCGTTATTATTTACCGTGTAGTTTGCAAATTAATCTTTCGATTCAGAGTCAAAAAGAAGCAAGGACGCAAACTTTTTTCCCTTACCAAGCATCGATTGCGGTTTTACATTTTTTTTTACGCCGACGATTATACCGTTGCAACCGAATGGAAAGTTCGTCGCTGAAACTAATTTCAACTCGCACATCGATTCGGTAAAAATGTCTGCAGCCGTTTACAGGGTATACGGAAGTATATAAGGATAGCTCTCGGCTGCGAATTATGACGCTGTTATTCGCGCGTACGTACCCCCTTAATAATTACAGATGATTTACGTTCCTATATACATGCCGTATCGCAAAGGTATATCCACCTGTAGAGTTCATTTTTTTCCCCTCGTATATCCTCATCTTCATCGTCGACTCTGCTCAAGTAAAACTGCACTTACCGAGCGCTATATAATCTATGGAGTTTCCACGTAGAGCTTTGCAATGTGTGCTTACTTACGGCATAGGATAAGATACAGAGTCGATACGTTGTGCATTATGCTAATGATATATCGCCGATCGAAGAAAGTTGTTTCATGCGTTATCAGCCTGGAATTAATTGGCCTGTACACATTGCAACGCTGTCTCAATTTTGCTTATTCAATTACACACGTCAACTTATCGGTCACTAATCAAGCTTCGATTAATCCAGTATAGAACCCGAGAATATAATGAGCCTTTGAAAAATATCGGAAATTTAAATCCATTTCCCGAAATAAGCCTCGGATTAATTTTATATCCATTTGAGGAGGGTGCGGTATACCCCCCACTTTGTAGCTCCTGTCTCTCTCTCTCTCTCTCTCTCTCTCTCTCTCTCGTTTGCAAGAGAGACGAGCGCAGACACGTGAGCGAGAAACGTGCCTCCTGGTGCACGTGGATCGCGCTCCCTCCCCTGGTCTGCAACATTGTTACCCCAGCAGCAGCGCGCGTCTACGGCTCTTCCCTCAACCCTCCTCTCTCTCTCTCTCTCTTTCTCTCTCGTTCTTGCTCAGCGACGCATCGACGGACAGTAGTCGCGCGTTCCGTTCCAAGGCTCAGTTCTCGCGAACCTGGCCTCGCTGCGCGTTGTGCGTTGATTATTCGTCAGTCGTGTACTATTTACCCGGGATAGCATACCCCCATTTTCTGTATTTATCGAATCCTGAGCTTTTCGACGTTTCTTGCTTTATTAATTAGTATTCGGCCATCTCTTATCAGGAGTTGTAGTTGCCAGAAAGGGAAGGAGAAGAATAAGGGGAGAGAGAGAGAGAAAAGTGTGTAGATCCTCACCGAGACAGCCGAGAAAACGTAATACTGAGAAGAGCAGCGGAATTAACGTTGGGACGTATCATTCTATTAATTTGCAGTACTTGAGCCCTTTGAAATTTTATTTTGCTGTTACGACCTTACTTGCTTTTCTGTTTTATTGTCCATATGCTTAGAAGAGTACAGTAGTACCTACTCCATCCTATATTTTACCTGTTCTTATTCCGTCACTTATTCTTTTGCCATCTCTATTTCGGCTACTCTGGGGCTACCTTCGACGGTTTGATCACTGTTCACAGTGGACATAACCGTCGGAGTCAGCACCTGGGACTGCGTATATAAGCAATTGTCCGGCACTATAAATGAGCTACGGTTCTGCGTACGACCTCTTTCTATAGATGTGATAAACGATGGCGATCCAGCACCGTCTACTCGATTATCCCCGACTCGTCATCGTGTTAAATGAATCGTGTTCGATACAGTACAGAACATATTGAGATAAATCTCGCGATTTACCCAGCTTTTGCGAGTAAATTGTGAAAGAGCAAAGACTCAGTGTTCAAGATTGCCACCTATTACGCGCACCAGATGGACAGCGAAGAGAGCGACGGCATGTCGTCTGTGAGCGACGCGGGTTCCTATTGGCAACAGCATCATCATCATCAACAAGCTCATCTGCATCCCCATCAACAGCATCATCCACCCCACCTCCAAAATCATCACCATCAACAACATCCTCATCATCAGCATCAACAGCAACAACAGCAGCAGCAACACTACCTATGGAACAACAACGGTCAGCATTATCAGCAATCTAGTCCTCATCATCAGCATCAGCTTCATCAACAGCAGCAGCAGCAGCAGCAGCAGCAGCAACAGCAACAGCAACAGCAACAGCAACAGCAACAACACTATTCATTAAGTTCATCCTCTAGTCAGGGAAACAATGGCGGCCAACAGCATTATTCCCAACAGCAGTACCAGATCCAATTGCAAAACGGCGCCGGCGGACAAGCACCACCCCCGCAGCATCATCAGCATCAGCAGCCGTCAGCGGCACAGTTGCAGTACCACCCACATCGCGCCACCCACTGCGCAGAACGCGCGCGCAGCAGGCACTACGAGCAGGCGCCAGGTATGCTGTGTCTCCTCTCTCCTCTCGATGTGTCATGTACATGTGTGTGTGTATATATAAACAATTGTGTCCGCAGAGGGAAGGGGGAGCTTTCAACGGATATGTGGGGGGATGAGGATCGCCGATGACGTCGGTGTAGGCTATACAATAATTTTTCCTATAAACTCGTAGTTGCTTTCCTCATGCTTATGAATATTATATACTCCTGATGTGCCTGCTATCCACTTCTTATGTGATAATTGATGTTGGTGGTTACTCTTCTACGATGTTTCAATACTCTAAAGACCGATGAGAAATTTCCTCTCAGACAGGGCAACGAAGTGTTCAATCATAAAAGCTTATACCCAAATTATACGCATATACATACCGATCAGTTCCCCCATGAGAATTGCATAAGCTAAATGCAATCGATAAACAGCATTCGGCGAACGTATTAACGAAAAATTTATCCGAACATCGCGTGCATCTTCCTGAATTCCCAACTGCCCAGCCGTCCACCCACTAAGGCAATCGCGATAATGAAACTCTCGGCTCTGTTTACTCGATTTACGTATTAAAATGTCTCCCTCTCCTCCTCGCGCGAGTTATCATTTTCTGCATAACGCGCAGAAGAAGCAACAGATTCAACGGTGAATTATTCATGGGCCACGTCTTTCGCGGTCGCGACGATGCTGACACTGTTGCGTCGTCTTCTTCCCTTCCATCTGAGAATTCTCTCGAATTTCCGCTGCTGTTGCGCCTTTATACACAACCGATGAATAAAACGTATGGAAATCACACCAGCAGAGAGGGACGGAGAGACGGATCCGTATATAAACGAAACTGTGAGGTTTCTTGGTAAGGCTTTCGCCGAGATTGCAAAGTGTATACATCTTTTTTTTATTCTACAAGCGAGAGAGTAAAAGAGATGAAGTGCTTTGGGATGATATTTTGAACGGTTGGGGTCGCGGCGCCACGTCCTCTAGACGTCTGTCACCTTTTTTCTTTAAAATGCTGTAAAATCTTGCTTTGTTTTGTGACACGGACACCAAGGAATGAATAATGCTGGCTTACTATATATGCGTATTTATGCACACACCTATATATGTGTATACATATGTATAGATAAGATAGACCTTCGTCGAGAGCAGCAGACTCGCAACGAGAGTTTACTTTTTCTGTTTTCGAACCAATGGCAGTGTGCATTTTATTGCATCGATGTACTCTACATTAGCGGATTGCGCAATTTATATCGAAAAGATCGTTCGTCGCGTGAAATTGAGTGAGTGCGAGAGACATATGAATTGTAAAGCAATCCCTTCGTCATATTTTCGTAAACAAGAATATTTCTATTAAGTCGGAGGATTATCCACTCAATTCGCAGTACATATCTCGCAACCGAACCCCGAGACATAAATACCAAAATAAAGCTCTTGGAACGAGTAAAAGTATATCTTATACATGCATAAGCAGAGGATATAGCGCATTCGTCATCTCGCGCGAAAACAATACGAAAGTAAAGCTTTCTCGAGAGAGAGAGAGAGAGAGAGAGAGAGAGAGAGAGCGAGAGATGCATTTTGAGATGAATTAATCAAGCGATATCGCGTGAAGGCGTCGTCCTCGAACAAGCTTTCCGTTTTAGCGAATGTATACGCGGGAGAGCTTGCGAATGGACTTATTTCAATATCACTGCGTGCAAGAACACGTTGCGCAATTTGAATCCCAGAGAGAGAAATTTATCTAACTTATAAAATTGCTTTTAAACAAATTCTCCGAACTCGCAGTATCGTATATATAACGCGACACGCTCTAAGCCTTGAATGTCCTAAAAATGTCATATAACTATCCGTTATCCAAGTGAAATATCGCTCAACGACATGAGAGAATTTCTATATTTTTAGAAAAAATTGTTCTCTTCAATTTTCGAAATCCAGATTATCAAAGAGCAAGAAGATGATTTATTATATAATAAATCGTTAAAAACAAGCGTTTCGCTTTGAGTTAAATGGTTAATAATCCGCCTTTTTTCGTGGGTCGAAATCAATTCGTATATAGAGTGATTTTCACTCTAAAGATTTCAATATGTATATAAATCTCTTGCGGCGTGATCCGTTAGCGGCGGACTCGCGCGCATGTGTGCTACAAACCGGACACGATTCCGAGAGCTCAAGGCCGTTTCTTAGGCGTTCCATCTCGCTGCCGAGGATAATGCCGGGATAAGACGGTACGAGCCGTTTATTTCTATCTAGTGTATATATATATATATACAAATACATATGCGAATACGCTCTTGAACACCGTCTGTCGCAGGAAGTTTGCCTCTCTCTCTCTCTCTCTCTCTCTCTCTCTCACTCGCTGAGTTCTACTATCTCGAAAAAAAAATTGCAGTTCATTGTTTTCCGGAACGACGAACAGTTTTTATGCTGTATCTGGACACATTTTTCCAATTGATGCGGCGATAATTACAGACCCTACGTAGCGTGTTGATTTAATTAAGTAAAGTATATATCCCGGGATATGCAGTGTCTGAAATTTTGAATAGATGCATCGACGGCGAAATTCATATGTGTTGCTACACTTTGCAGCCTGGTTACATAAAGCAAAAATTCATTCGAACCCATAATTCGAACTTCGTCTTCCCTGCCAATTTCATCATTACTCGCATAAAGCTACAATTACTGTAGTCTCCCAACAGCCTTACCTTTCTAAACTGTATGCACAAGCTGCGAGTCGACGAATCAAAGGTCGACTTGTCTGAAAAGTTGGAAATAGAAAGAAAAAATATAAATAACTGACATTGGGTTATCTCGTCGAAGCTCAGGATGTATAATTGCACAGCTAATGTACCGGTCGGTTCATTCTCCTCCCCCGGCGATTGGTGGCACGCACGCGAGTGAACGACTAATCGAACGATTATCGCGCGCGCTCATCGCCTCCGATATATACAAGTGGGTCACACACGTCGGCTTACCGTAATCGAGACAACTATACGAGACCTGCAGTTCACGCGGTGGATGAAACCCATCGTTTGACGTGTACGTGAGTCTGGTTTGCATTAATTATGCAGAGACAGACTATTACTCTAGGCTTTTTCAAAATGAATAACGAGAGAGAGAGAGAGAGAGAGAGAGAGAATGAAATGTACCGAGACGACGGACGAAATTTATGCAGTGGAATGAAGTCGAAGAGATTGCTTGAGAAAGTAGTGCAAGGATCACTGTATTAATTGCTGGAAACGTGTTTTTATTAGCGTGTTATAGTAATTATTACTTACATTGGGCAATTGTACTTTTTTTTTGCTTACTCTGTTCTATTTATTTTTAAAAGTGCATATTGTTCCGAAAGACGTGTTATCGTAGCTGAAAATTGTAGCTACTGTTTATTGTCCTTGTGTAAGAATTAACGAACAGGAAAATACTTTAAGGAAACGATTCGTTTAAAATGTTTCGAGCATTAGTCGAGTAGTAATGTGCGTGTAGATTTTTATTTTTCGCGCACTGTCTGACCGCATCGTTCCATATTTTACAATGATAATTCACGTGACGATGTAAACAAAATTATAACAATCGTCAGTGTATACACGAGTAGCATATAGAAACAGCTAAATAGACGCATAATATACTTACATTATTACTATATAATACCATCGCCATCACGACTACTTTACTTTATTATTTCTCTCCTTTTTCTTTATTTCCACCCCTTATTTATTTTGTTCATTATGACATTTTAAAAAATACTCTACTTATGATCGTTTTCAGGTGATCCCATGATAACATCTTCTCTAAAGGGTAAGTTTCTACAACGACAGTCTTTGCCACTTATTTTATTATATTTTTCTTGATTTTCTTTTAGTTTCGTATTTTCACACAGACGCACGCTACTTAGACGCATAGTTACTGCAAAGCTTTCAATAGCAATTGATCTTAGCATTAGTTACTCACACGTCGCTAATCGTGAACTGTTTAAAAAGACAACTCTTGCGTACGCATCGAGCAATAATATCAAAATGTATAAATACCCTTGTGCAGTTGAACAATATTATTACCTATTGTATGCATATGGATTACGAATGCAATCGGCTTAGGAGTTTGAGATAATTTCAGCTGCGAGAAACATGCAAAATATATATAAAAGTAAGTACACGAATACAATATGTTAATTACACATAGTTTATATATTCATATAGTTGTATATGAAAGACACGAACAAGCTCGTTTCTCCATTTCCTCGTGACTTTTGAATTTCGCTGGAAGCTACTTACGCGTATAACAAATATATCGCCGACGAATCCTGAGTGTCTTTCCGCGTTTAATTACTTCCTCCCTATAGCAATGAAAATGCACGTACGTCCGAACGGTTGGATGAAAGCCGCAACGACGATCGTAAATCACGGACAGTAGCAGCACGTTAACGGTCATATTTTTTCCCAACGCTCTTCCTTCGTTTTTCTCGATTCGAATGCGTGTATAGACATGCATGTATACGTATGCACGCACGAGTCGCGCGGCGTTAATTATTTCTCAAGCCGAAAACAATCGTCGCGTGTACATTTTGCAAGAAAGTTTTTTTAACTGCTGTATGTATAATTGGAAGGGAAAAGGCTCATCCATTGTGCACCGATACGTCGCGTAAACGCCACGTCGCGACCGATAATTTATAAGCGGACTGGCCATTAATTACGCGAAGCATGAGCTCTTTGTGCGCACGCGCGCGTCTATGTACATGCAGATCTCGCGCAGCGCGAATGCGTATTAGCGCGTAAGTAGCGAATCCTTTATTTTCTTGAGAAACTTTGTTTCTTTTTCTTTCTTTTATTTTCGCATTTTCACTTTCAGCCGCTTACATACCAAGCTGACCTCAGTGCGTATTCTAATTGAGACTGCGTGTACTTTTTATCGCAATTAGTTGATTATAAACATTTACGAACCGCGCGAGTTACAACACGCGACATCTTCGATTTGCGTTTCATCACGGAATTACATTACAGTTGTAGCGCGTGCGACTTAGTATCGAGCTTGTATATATTACGAAGTAGTTTCAACTTATCCAAAAGTGATAAATGTAAGTTGTATCTACGAGTCCTACGATAAAGTAAGGCAAATTATTCTTCTTTCTACGCGCTATAATCGACGAAATTCGACAATGTCCTACGTTACAACTAATAAACAAATATTACCTATAAACAAGAAAATCCTCCGGAATCATTGTAATAATTTACATAAAAAGCTCCGACAAAACAAGAAAGAATCAACGACGAGCGCAAAGCGACCTTGCGACACGTCACATCCCGTCGCGTGTGTCCTCTACTCGACACACGCCATCGTGTGCATCTTCGTGGTAGACACGCTCTTTTTTTTCGCACTTCTTCCGATACATACGAAATTGATCGAGAGATCGATTTGAAAATGCCACGACGCGTTGTACAGTGACGAAAAATTTCTCCGCGGTATTTTCATCGGTGATTTATATCGTTGCACATTATCTCAATGCCTGTGAATATGTAATATATAACTGTTCATATACTATTCGCGATTGGTGACACGATCATCTTTTACGCGTTTTTTACGAGCTATTGCGAAAAGCACATTTTTTTCATACTCCAACTGCGAGTCAATACGACGCATCGGTTCGATATATAAATTGTCGTCGTTCTGCAATATTTGTATATATACGGTAATTGGACGGTAAATTACATATCTTCATAAAGGTGTCTCGCGGCATGAAGACGCACGGACGAACCTGTATATACTCGGGGAAAAAAAAAAAAAAGAAATAAGACTCCAAATCGCGCAATGTCAAATGCGCTCCACTGACTCCACTACTATTCATTTTTCTCTCTCAAAGTCACGAGAATTGCGCGGCTCGTGCATACATACGCGCGAATCCGTGTATACACGTACCTCCGATGCGCACACAAAAGTAAACGTAACGACGTCCGCCGGAGATGAAAAAAAGCGCAGCGACTGGATTTTTCCGAATCGCGTCTAGTTTCGTCATAATGACCACGACTATTTACGTTCGGCTCTCTCGAACCACGAGACTATGTAAAAATATCGATATTTGCTCGTATAATTTCGTAAATCAATATATAAGTAACGACTATAAACATTCGTTATATTTGTTTTCTAATGCCTATTTATGTAAATTTAACGAGCTATGTAAATAATTATGAAATATACATATAGAGGAAGTGAATTCGAAGAAAACACGAACACTCCAATAAAATGACCGTAGGCGTAGATTTATAAAGTGTACATTACTCTCTAAACGAAGATTTTTTTGATAAATGTCAAATGAGCAGCATCGGTGTGCGTATACGTACTTCCGATCTACGACGATATTTATGTGATTTCAAGTAAGCATAACATAACGGACTTTCGATTCAACGCGCGGTTAAATATGCTCTCAGCCGCAAGTTTTAAATCAATTAATACAAATAACGTAAGCAATGTAGAACGTTTGCGTTCAAGCAATACACAATGTAGATTCATAAATCAATAGCCGCATTACGCACTTCTTACATTGTTCGATCACTTTTACATATCCCTCTTATATTATTCGCAATGTATACGAAGTATTCACATCGTCGCTCGAAGCAGCCGCTAAAAAGTAAATAAAACCCAGTGACTACCTATAATAATACCTTATTTAATGCGCATCCATTATGTTGCTCCGACATTGGGGCGTAACATAACGAAGCAAATTACTTCACTCCTTCGAGTCGAATGAGCAACTCGGCAATAATGCACAAGGTATATAAATAAAGACGCAGACGCGCTCATCCCCCTCGAATATGATACGCTCGAAACAAAACGGTACCGCTGTTACTGACAGTCCTATCGGTGGGCTTATGTACACAACAATAATGTGTACACACAGCGTGTTTTCCGACTCGCTGGAGAGACAACGAGGGACGAAGATGATCCGCGCTTGTATACAACGATCGGTTGGTTTATGGTTTGCGTTAATTGTATATGTATGTATATATACATTTATACGTATATATACAACGATCATTCTCGAGATTCACGTAAGCGAACAATAATTTTGGATGGCACCGATCGCATTGCAAATAACTTATTTGGGAAGGATCGAAGTGTAACCGATGATTTTCTCGAGTGCACGCATTTGAAGTTAACGACAGCCCGTACTGCAATGAAAGACGCATGCAATGAGCGCAGCGACGGTCTGAGCTGCGGATATATCTCGTGTTTCCCGCCTCGTCTTTGCGGCCTCAAGCTGTCCGGTCCTCTTACTCACGCTTGCCCTGCGCGACTTGCGCTCTATACACGTGTATCTGTACAAATGCGAGTCGCTGCTACTGACACGAGATGTACATAGTTAAAACGGGTTTTTTTTTTTAATTTGAGGGTCTGAAGGGTGGCGCGTGCGCGATGGCTCTTTTATGGATACACGCGAGTTTCATGCTTCGATTGCTCGTGGATGGCATACAGAGCGGGGAACTTTTAAATTCAATGTGAGAAACGTAAATATCGTCACATCGATCTATTACCGATGTGAATAGATGTCATTAAAACAATATATAATTCTCAGAGTGCGATATTTACATTAAAAAAATGTATGTTTTATAAGTGGATACAGAAAACGCACATCTCGAGCGTGAATTTTTGTCGAGGTTCGCGTCGATCGCCTCCGGAGAAATTTGATAGTCCGTGCAAAACCGCATGGGATTATTCTGCCTTACCGACAGACACGCCACCGTATATAATATGTACACACGGCTCAACGACTTGAACAAACCATGAGAATCCTCTGGTCTCCGTACACGCAAGATGCTTTTATACGTCGTTGTTTGTCGGTTGATTCTTCTTTTTTATTCCTGTTCTTTATCTCTGAATTATCGACGCCACAACATTGCAGAAGGATTCGCGAGGTAAGGGGAATCTTGAGCGGATGTCGCTTTTTTGAAGACGAGACTTAAGCCGACAAGGTTTCCTTTGAAGCTGATATTGTAATGCCAAACGGTTTTGAAGCTCATTTTTCCGGACAGTTTTATGAAGCTCGTGATGTATCGATGTCCAATGATTTCGCGCACGATTCTTCCGGCCTGGTATGAAACGTAGGCTCGTAAATAGTGTCCGTTTATTTTGTACTGCTCGTGTACTCTAAAAAAGAAAATTTAAAAAGGAAACTAAATCGTATAGTTACACATCGTTTCGAAGGTCGGTCTGTGAGGATCTGCGTGTAGTACACACGTGTAAATTGTTTTACTGGAACTGCAAAAAAAAAATGAAAAACAATGAGCCAACGTTTGCGTAACCTGTCAGGAAAGCTCCGAAATGATTGCACGAGTGAGAGGTGCAAAACTTCAACGTTGCGCATAAAAAAATAAAAAAGTAATCCTCTTGAAGTAAATCATCTCCGTGTCGAGTGAATTGATAAAAGAAGCAGTAACTTCTTTACTCATCCAATTACGAATATTAACTATTCGACAGCGGTACGTCGTTATTCGTGAAAAATAAAAAAAATCATTGTTAACGTCTTGTATTTTTCGTATCAGTCATATTTAAAATGACAAACGCGTCCGACAGTTAAACACTCGACTCTCGTAATTCTCCTCCTATCGTATAATATAAATATATGCAAAAGACACCTCTATACGAGAGATAGTATAGAATAAAGCATGCACACATATCCTCGCAGGCATCAGCCTCGGCATTCTAAATTCGTCCGACAATAGCCGAGGTCTGCAAACACTGAAACACATCTGCTCGTCAGCTGCTAATTGCTCGCATGAGTCCTATTTGCTTTCTCGCGAGCGCACGTGTGTGTGTGTGTGTGTGTGTGTGTGTGAATGTGTGTTTGTGTGTATTTCAGAGTCGCTGCCTCGTATATTTAATCGAAAGTTCGTCGTGGCACACTTTGAGCCGCAACTCGATTGAGTGCTCGAAGCGTTGACTAATGCGAGTTTATGGTACGATGGAGGAGCTATTGTCTGGGCGGAGATTTGATGATCGCTCTGCGAGATGCTGCTCTGAGATTTGTAGGAACGTTTGATCCTCTTTAGATATGAAATTTTATATAATAAACTCCCGTTATAGAGTCGTGGCAAATTAATCAATAACTTTCGCGAAATGTTGCATGAAAGATGCGCGGAAAAATTGTACTTTTTTTCACTGCATCTGTAAATAAAATACTGATAACTCGAGAGAATCAGCATGATATGAATAAATAATTTTAACGATATAAGATAATTGCTCTCTCTCTCTCTCTCTTTCTCTGGTCTCCAGATTTACATAAAGTCGCTTCGTTAAGCGCAATATCGTTAATGACTTAATAAATTAAAACTGCTATTTTCCTTCTGTGTCTTACTCGTCGCTTGTATAATCGAGTGCAAACGAAGATACTTTATTCGTTGATTCACTCACCGCCGATGGTGATGCACTCACGTCGATTATAAAGGCTCGATCGCTCGAAGCAACTAAAATCCAATGCGAAGACGAAGTTCGACAGTGAAAGTATGATTCTTCGATCGACTTGAAAATCTTCGTTCGATCGTCATCGCGTTGATAAAGAAAAAAAAACTTACAGAACTTATCGAAACCCGATGATCAAATTTCTCAGCCTCTTATACTCTTCGCATATAATTTACTATAGGATACTGTTCTGCCGAATTTCTCTCTCGAACGTGTATGGGACTTTCAACTTTTTCTCTTATTTTCCACGCGTATACTCTTGTAATTTCTTTATCGAGTAAATCAGACGAACAAGCCAAAAAGCTGCGTGTGAGCCATATCGTGTTCTCTTCCAAACTTGGAAATTGAAAAGGTGCGAGAGGGAAATAAAAAAAAAAAAGAAATTGATAACCGTGAATCCGCACATCTCGGATGTGTAAATATTTTCGCCGCAGTTGACCTCCTTTTTTTGCGGGCGCCGAAATCGAAAGTGTGCCGCGCAAAGGAACAACAGGCCCAAAACTCGTTGACGCGCGGAAACGAGTTGTATATGGCCGCAGACGAAGCTAAGAGAGATAATTGTGTCACCGAGAGTAAAATGGAGTAAAAGTGGTCGAGAGACATGTATTTTATGCTTATTCTTCGATTTATCTTCGTATACATAAATACATAAGCCGAACTTCTGTTTAAAATCTAAAAATTCACTCCACGCTTACGGTCGCGAAAGAGAGAAAGAGAAAGATATAGCTCGTCCGAAAAATCACGATACAGATCTCTCGCGACGAGAGTACATCCTCCCAGAAAGCGAGTTCCGTTGTTGAAGGTCGATTTTGTATCGCCTCGATTAGCTACACTGCATCGGCAATATTTCCGTCGTCCACTGTATATACGGTTATTCGCATCGTCTCACTCGAATTTCCGGAAGAATCTCCTCGAAGGATCTTGTGTTATAGGGAAAGAAATCGAGTTTTTTGATGAGCTGTTTTACAATGGAAGCATTTTCCCGCTTTTTTGAAATTCGCTCGAGTATAACGCAACGTAGAAAGTTATTTTTACGCGGGTTCACAGGGTTTTTTTTTTAATAACGAAAGCGAAATTACAACCGGTTGATTGGTAAAGGGGCTCGAGAAAATTTTGTCGCTTGTTTATTTCATCCTGAAGTCGAGGCACACATATAATCACGCAGTTGCAATGCAAGAACGTAGATTATTGGCGCAGGTGTTAATTTAATCATAGATTAATATAAAAAAATAATTCGTACAGTATTTTTACGCGAATGGAGAACCAGTTTTCGGCGTGTTTATCGATATGTGGTTTTTAAAACGCTGCAACGAACGAAGCAGTCGGTGCTTACGCGGACCTCAACAAATTCTATCCATTAGTTCAATCAGTCAAACGCGAAAATCAAGCGGTATATCGAATTGCACAAGCTCGAAAAAGGACCAGCGAGTGGTCTTGAGAAAGCTCGGCTATCGTTTATAGATATCAGTAGCAGCTGTGTAAATTAGCGTAAAATCATGAGAAGCTCGCAGTGCGACTTTCTCTTTCCTCTTTCCCTCTCATTCTCTCTCCCTTTTGGCGCAGGCTATCGAAGGAGAAGGAGAAGCTGATTTTCAGAAACAAGCTCCTGCTTGAAGTTGTTATATTTCGCAATCGATAAAAGGAAGGGATAACGATGCGTTGCTCGGTTTTAACAAGGAAACTCGATGTGTGAGTTTTTTCGGGAGCTTTGGGCATGGATGACTCGTTAAGAAGAACAACGTTTTCATTGGAGTATTTATTTTCTCAGCGTCAAGCGCATATCTTTGCAATTTAAAAATGGATTAATTGTAAATAAACATATAAAAAGGGAACAGTTATATTATTCGATCCCATTAAAAGACACTTCCTGGGGCCCACCCGAAGCAAATGTCAATTACCACGGCTGACACAGATCCACTGGTTTCCCACCCTATAATCCAACTCTCCCCGTGGTCCGCAAAAGAAAAAACAGTAACGAACTGCAGGCTCGGAAAAAAGTGAGATTTCGACCTTTAAGGAAGTTGCCCAACCACGCTTGCTTGCCTGCGCGAAACGGACCAAAGAGAAAGGTCCTCGCGGGGGGACCAGTCGCCGAAACTCGAGGAACCACTTTCGGCTCGACTTTCACCTCTCCTAGTGAAATGTTCTCTTTCGTCCATCTCCTCCTTCTTCTCCTCCTTCTTCTCCTCCTTTTTTTCTCTCCATCTCTCTTACTCCTCGCGGCAGCTCTCTTTCACCAAGAAGACGACGGTATGGCTACGGCCTCGTTATAATATAACTCTCGAAGGGACGATGAGAATGTTTCACTCGTCGAGAGATCGAGGTCAAGATCTCTGCCCAATTTCAAGATGCAGATTTTTCGGACGCAGTTCGCAAGGACGTTGTTGGTTATACTTATTATTATTATACATATATGTAGGAATCTAACAGTTGGGTTTAGAAGAGATGATGAATGGAAGTAACGGAATCTCAGCGGCATTTCGGCGTATACGCGTCTATTGTCTGACCTACTGAGCTGTTTATCGAGTAATAAAGGCGATTGTCCTGCGTCACTGGAGATTAGCGTACAAAGGGATCGGCGATCCTTTGTATATTAAACACGCTGATTTCTAATTTCACGCTTTGTTAGAGCCGATATATACCGTATGTACCCTTTAACTCGATACATCGCACCTGTGCTCGCTTACCGTAACAAAATTATCTAATGAGGTACTATCGAAGTGTTGATCGCTAAAATAATATGGTCTTGCAATCGAGTTGCATCAGCCGCATATAGGATCAACAGGTTGCCGTATAGTCACTGATGCCTCTGCCGCTGTGTCATCCTACGAGCTCCCCGCATTCAAGTTTCTCACCTCTACTGCGAGAAGGACTCCTAGTTTTAGAAATCGCCGCAACAATGTATATATACATATATGTAATGTCTCCTGCGTTAAATTATTATACAATCCGTTATCCGCGGAATAATCGATAATTGCGCAGAATATCTAACGGGCGATACTTTATTCGCGCGATGGGCCGCTGATGAAGACGTTTTGCGCGGATACATGCATATTAATAATATATATTCTCGCGATATTGCGTTAAGCGATTCGATATTAAATAAATCAGAAAGCCGTAGCGCACTCGAGAGGTCTTAGTTTAATTATCGGTAATTAACAAATCAATTAATTCAATGCCGATCTGCACTAACCGGCAATTTTAGAAGCCATAAATCTCAAAATGCTCGCTCGTGTATATCTATCTCACTTTCGACTCTAAGTTTATGTACTCGATTTTATGCTCAATCCGCGTGTGTCTGTGAGTGATGTATCGCGAATTAATAGTATACGGCAACGGTACACACAATGGTAAATCTTAAAAAATCAAAGATGTATCCGAAGCGGTATGTCGGCGATAAGTAATCCTTTTCAGAGTAATAAATCTTCAGTGTATAGGTGCGAGCTAGGAATAGTGTAAATTTTGTGTCGAGTTATATCAAAGTTTGCCAGGTGGAGGAGTGTCGGCGGAGGTGTGTTAGACTGGAAAGTAAACCGTTAGAATTTTGGATGACAAAAAAATCACCGCTCGTATTTCGCTTAACATACGCGCGATTTCCTTTTACATAATTACTTATCAATAGTGTATATGGTTATGAAAAAATTATGAAAATCGTATGCGGCTATAGATAAATTCTTGTCTCTCTTCACCTGCTAAACTTTTTCAAGCATATAAAATGTCGTCAAACCACAATTTCATAGACTGTGCGCGAGCTTTGGAAATTCAACCGACCGTAACTATTTTCAAGTTTATCGATAACTTTTATTGCTGCCTCTTATCTTTGTGACTTTTGACTTCTGGTTCTATGAGCAAGTACGCACCTTTCTAGAAGAAATAACCAAACACGCACTTTCTAACAGTTCGAAATCTACGGCGATTCAGTGTATTAAAAAAAAAAAAAATTTCATCGCTTGCAAACTCCCATTTCTTTATACGTACATGTACAAACAAACTCAACGGCGACCGCATCTCATCGTCATCTGTCACTCTCTCTTTTATGCCAGTGCATAAGTACAAGCGCATCTCGAGAAGCTGCTGCATAAGGCGCAACAAACGCGGAAGTCCATACTCTTAATGTTTTCCTTACGCCAATGTGGAGCGCTGCGTTAAAGTGGGTGTGTTTCCACGCGAGATTTCGTGCGTGCAACTTTTTGTCCTCGAGCACGTTTATATATATATATATATAATTGTCCTGTGATTAACGTTGGAAACACCGAGTTTGTATATAAACATATAAATATCTAAATATACGTCGAATAAATTCTGTTCTACATCGGATAAATCGAAACGATATATCTTTACAAGTGTGGCAGTCATCGTGTATTGTACGTACATAAATATAACTATAACTGTACACCAGCTGATCTCGGTTAGCATGGATAAAAAACGGAAAGTCCAGAATCGAAAAGAGAGACCGCAACGAACTCAAGGCGAATAATCTGTACATTTCGATCTGAATAACAAAACAGAAAAGTCGCGCAAGAAAAGTCAAAAACCGCGCGCTGTTCCAAAAAAGCCCCATTCGCGAGAGAAAGAGTGAGACAACACGAGGTAGTAGCCGAGAGTTTGTAGTCGGGGGCGGTCGGCGTATAGAAAGAGAAACCAACCGGTCGTTCCGACTTCCGCCTTTAGCGCTCTATACGCGCGAGTATCTCTCTCTCTCTCTCTCTCTCTCTCTCTCTCTCACTCACTCTCTCTCTCTCTCAGTCTTTCTCTCCCACTGTCGATCGAGACGCCCCACTCCGGTGCGCTCCAATCGCGAGCCGAGTGCCCCGTTCCTCTGCGCGCGCGAGCAACGTGCGCGAGTACGCGCGCTTTTGACAGTCGTCGCGACGACGTGCTCGGACGCGTCACGTGTGCTGCGCTCGCTGCAGACCTCGGTACTTTAGACTCTCTTTACCGCATATCACGATTTTCTCAAGTTTGTACATTTCCAATAAACGAACACGTGTGCTATTCTGCGCTACCATATATTCTTTATCTCTCTTTCTCTTTCTCTCTTTCTTTCTCTCTTTCTATCTCCTTCCCAGTGTGCTTCAATTCGACTCTGTGATTTCGCATTTTACAAATCGACATCCGTCCGTTAGAATGATAGAGATTTTCTAATATAGTCGATAATTAGACGAATGTAAGAACCGTCGGAGCAACGTTATATCGTTATGAGTGCTTGACTGCGTGGGGCCATAGAGGATCAACCGTGCGCGAGTGCGAGTGACAGTATCCAACAGAACGGATGCAGTGCAGTTGCAATTCAGTGCTCAAACTCTCGAATTGAAAGAAAAAAAAAACACTCACAGATGCTTCGCTGAAAGTGTGCATCGACGTACAGAAAGAAAAGCACACTTAGTACCGCGATCGACGTCGGATAATAAAAGATAAGGAGAAAAAAGTAAAATATAAGGTCGCAATCCTGCTTTACCCCTCGGCAATGGAGTATCAGCAGTTGGCGCCACCCCCGGTGCCGGTGGCGGTGTTGCATCAAACGCATCACCCGCAACAGTCTCAGCAACAACCGGGGGGACCTCAACCGCCGCATCCGCACATCGTCGTGGCGCCGGCGCACAACGGACCACCTCAACAGCAGATGCCGCCCACGACTCACGCCCACCAGATACACGCGCCCCTGCCCTCGCTGCACGAGGACAGCGCGAGCAGCAGGTGGACCCAGTACCAGCATCTGTGGCGGCAGCATCATGTCTATATGAACGGTAGGATTTATCGGGCGACCTAAACTGTATTATATTTATTACATGTCTCTATATATATACTTGTACGTTGTATCCACGAGGATCACGTAAATATGCTAATTTTTCGAGATGCGGCAACGGCAGCCCCTCTTATGACAGTGTATATACTCCGCTTGCATCATTAAACGAGAGAGAGAGAGAGAGAGAGAGAGAGAGAGAGAGAGAGAGAGCGATAGAAATAAACAAGTACAGCTTTCGTGCCGGAGATATTAGCTGTGCGATCGAGAAGCGACACTTTGCATAAAAATGTCTCTATCTATCGATGGAGATCGATGTATAAATTTCCCGTGGCGAGCTGTAATTTTCGAATTGATCGAGCGTGTTAACGTTTAACTGCACGAGTGGCGCACACTGGAATTTCCTGCTGCTCGTTCATTAAACACACCAATTAATTTTCGCGTTGATACTCGTCTACCCTGTCTCTTTTTCACTCTCTATCTCTCTCTTTATACCTCGTTAGAAATACATTGCGCGCTAGTAATTATATACTCAGCGAGTTATCTATTGCCGCGAAATTTGACATTAACTCTGAACGTGAATGTGTGTGAAGAGAAGAAGCGTATCTAAACTTCGACTAAATAATAAACAGAAAGAAGAAATATAGCGAAAAAGCTTAAGCTTAGTACATCACATTACATAGAAAGAGTAAGTGAGAGAAAGAGAGAGAGAGAGAGAGAGAGAGAGAGTCTTACCACTTAAGCAAGGCTTCGTAAGGTCAATAAAGTTAAGGTTGCCGGCATTTTACACTGAAAAACGCGGCATTATCTTGCGCAATGTAAACAACTCTATTACCGCCGCTATCTATATACCCGCGCGAATTCAGCTCCTATGTAGCATATAACATACGCACGGCTATTGAAAATTAACGCCGGACTGTGAAAATGTCTCTTCTCAATCTTATCTACCGCGCGAACAATCGGAAAAACAAAGCTTCCTTCGTTCATAGAAAATATACTTTGTGTGCGTATTCAAATATGGGACACAGGGGTCACACTTTTCCTTTCAGCATAAGAGAGGTCCGTGTATTCTCTTCGATAGGAAAAAAAAGACTCGCAGAGAGCTCGTTTTCACTTTTGTCGCGCCGCGAACGTTCTTGCATAATCTACCGCTGCTGCACACTTGTTCCGCTTCAACGTCGAAATGTGACACACTTCATAATTTATTTATGCAAATCGTCCTGCAGATGCATAATGAGACGAAGGTCGACGTCGAAATTTTCGTTGCCTCTTTCCTTTACGTTTATCTGCGTATAATGCGGTTCGTATATAACTATTTATACATCATGTCTAACATGTGTGTATATCATATATATATAGATATAAAGATAGGTGGAAAACATAAAAGTTTACTCTGGTGTCAAGGTTTTTTCAAAACTCGAACTATTTGTAATCAGCTACTGCAGATGTATCGTCCTACAGTTACAATGTGTACTCGTCGTTACTCAATTGGCACAAGTTTTGCGAGTAACGCACGTAATAATCTCGTTTTCGTCTCGACTATCTGGTTGATGACCTATCGCAACGATGTATCGCACGTTTATAGTATGTGTATAAATTTGTGTATAATTTGTACACATATAGCTTGTCGCCCGTAACTCACGGGCGTGTTCGATTCGAATCTGTTCTATCTTCACCTCAAATTCTTGTAGTCTCTTACGATTGCGGTATATATAATGTATAGAGAAAGAGAGAGAAAGAGCAAAAATGCGCATCTCAACTTCGCGTGTACCAAACGTGAAAAATCAACACAATAACCAAGTTCAAGACACAACTTTCACCGCTGCCCACAGAGTTGTCCTACACGAGCCTCTTTACGGGATGAATCACACGCGAAAGCTGCCTCGTTTTCCCTTTCCCTACAAGTATACGGACAGGGGGGAAATATTTTTAAGACCACTGGTCGCAAGGATCGGTATATGGTAAATTTAAAAAAAGCACATCAATCTAACCCGATGCTTTTATCTCCTATGCGTTATATTTAACACTATGCAAAAAACCCGTAGCGTTGGAGAGAGATAAGTGCCGTGCAAGACTGTTTTTACGCGCTTGACTCTTTTGTAATGAATATAAAAATGAGAACTTTCGGCAACAATTATCCAACGGTATAATATTAAACGACTGAGGGGGGCGTAAACGGGAAATGCAATTTAAAAAATTTGAATATCTTGTATATGTTTTTTCTCTTACCGTTTTAATCCACAAATGGTTATTCACGATGAACTATTTTTAAATTACAGATCTTTTCTTTTGCCTTCCTGTTTAGTGAATCGTAATTAACGTGCTGCCATGTGGACGAGTTACACGTTTGACAAATTCATATAAAACCATTCTGATTAATAATTATACATCTACTCAATCATGTATGAGAAAACGTTAATTATAATTAATCACGAGTACACATTCATCTAGTTTAATTTAATCATTGAATCCAGACCAATTAAAAAATAAATTTTCCGTTATCACTCGAAAACGACTTTTCGCCTAAACACCTGACTTTGACTTCAATTATAAAAATATTCAAGTGCATGAAAAAAGTATGACGCTGCGCTGTTGATTTTAAAAGGATTTCCTCATATATATCGAGAGAAGATGTACAGTTAAGCGACCGTGGACTGCAGCGGTAATGTATTTGCATTCGGCCCACGCAATCCTTTTCACGACCGATACCCGTAATGTTGGATTTTTTGCGAGATTTCGGTGTGTGGGTTGTGAAAAAAAATCTGACTGATCTAGATAAACAAGGCAATTAGTATCGCGAAGTTTTCCCTCATATTTTTTAAATCAATAAAGACACATTTGCCTGTATGTTATACGAAAGAAAAGAGACGCTTATATCAGGATTGATCGAGTCACTTAACTGCTCCTCGTATATACGTGCTCTCGTTTCTCTCTTAAACAAACGCGACATGTGCTTGGCAGTTTAGACCCACGTGGGTCATATACATATCCATCTGGAGCAGCTCAACGAACCTACTCGATAGTGGATTTTTTCTCTCGCGGAAGAAGAATTACTGATCGATATTATAGTCTCGTGTCTGCGCATGAGGTTTTTCAACGCTAAGACACCGCAAGGTTGATCTGATCCATATATTTCTTAAAATTAAATAATCGTTTAAGTCACGATGATGCAATAGAAGTCAACAGGTGCCGGCAATAATTTACAAATCTATACGATCTTTCGAGACCCTGAGCTATCTCTGTTCGAATGTAAACTATAACGACCCCGACAAAAAACACGTTAAATTTCATCCCACGCGGGAAGATCCATTGTTTATATATTCTCTAGTGGGAATTGACCATTGACCCAGTATTGGACCCAGTACTGGAGTCATAAGATCGGGCCATACTTGGAAACCAGTATTGTGCCAATAATGTACCAGTACTGTACCAGCATTGTGCCAGCATTGTACTAGCATTGTAGAAATATATGATATTATATATAATATGTAATTTATAATTTTATTATAATATTATTTTTTAAAGAATCATCAAATTGTTTGGCATCATCCAAAGATGAAAATGGCATATTCTTCTAAGCATTAAATTTATGAGACTTCTCTTCAATCGTTGATGAGATGTTAGTAAACCAACAGCAACGCGTATAATATTATAAGATGGACTTGAAGTTAGTTGAAAGTTAAACTCTCGTTCGAATGTCACACCAGCATTGGGCCAGTACGGTTTTACAACTCTGACCCGTTCTTAACATCCCGAACCAGTACTGAGCCGTTATTCCAGCACCGGTAATTCCTACTAGGGTTTGCGTGTCATCCAGAGAGATTTTTCCAAATTCGCGTGAAAAGTTTCAGTCATTAACAGAAAAATAACAATGGCAAGATACGCGAAAAAGGAAAAGTGTGGGAGAAACGCAAGTTGTATGTTTGTTTTCCGAATCACGTGGCGGTGCCGGTGCTCGATCTCATTATCTTTCGGTGCGCGCCGCGTGACTTATAAACGACTATATTCCCCTGAGTGTGAACGTACCGATGTGTGTGAGTATAACAAGCTAGTCGATGACGTCGCGCGGGAAAATCATTGATATTATATCCACAATGCTCGTCGAATTGTTAGTCTATATCGACGCGTGAAAAACGTATACGCATACATATACGTGTATCGTGAAACTTGTCTGTTGCTGGGATATTTATTCTGGACGTAAGAATAACCAGAGTTGGAATTTTGTTAAATTTAAGCAATCGTTCGTTAACTGGTTTGATATACACATTGATCTTCGGTCCACATCGACACGGAGTCACAGGTGTGTTTGGACAATCTTTGTTGTCAAATATAGTTCCTGATAAATAGCGAATCTGATCCAATATTTGTCTGAATCTGATTAATTCTCGTGATGTTATTTTATTTTCAAATATACGTATTTTGAATATTATTTGCTTATACAGATACAATAATTTCGAGAGAAAGAGAGAAAGAAAGAAAGAGAGAAAAAAAATAAGGTCGATGACACGAAAGCTCGAGCAAGTTTAAATTGGGAGATCAACTGCAACCTCTGACCTTTTTGTGCGTGCTTTGCACTGTATCTAATATCTATATACACATATTTTATTTTCTTTTTGCGCGTGGATTCGATGATAACGTCGATCATCAGAAAGCCGTCCTTGACTGTGCACTAGCGCATCGCTTCTATGCGTGTACAAAAGCACATGTATGTATTATACATGTACACATGTATACGTATATATATACATTACATACATACACACATACATATATATATATATATATATATATATATATATATGACAGTAGAGCCGTGGAAATTTCTATTTTCGAATGTGGTGAGGAAGTGCGATATAGCGTCGAGAGAACGCTTTATCTAATCTGCGAGTCTTTTTAGCATCTCACTACGAACACCAGCTCAGGGAGTAAAGTATGTGCGACGATTTCAAGAGAGGCGTAATGGATCTACTAGGATTTTCCATCGATGAGGCGAGCGAGATATATTATTTTCTGTGCGTTACAGGCAACCTTCAGACTTTTCGAAGGTTCGCGATCTTTGAGAGTCTCTTCGATCGGAAAAAATAGATTTGCTTTTGTCTTCGATAGCCAACTTTGCTATGGATCACTGACGTTAATAAAGCACTCGATAACATGATAAAGCATCGCTATACATTACTTAATGAACAGAAATTTTTTTGCCACGGAGATATTAACTATTAGCCGGTCACCGTGGCCCAGTGACCATATAATAGCAACGAGTGTCGTGTATCTCAAGCGGGAGAGACTGTGTAGATACTCCACTACTAGTCTAGAGTAGCGCGCGACCCTGACTAAGGTCGACTCTAATCCGACGAAGCCTCAAGAAGGCGAACGCGATCGCGTGGGCGATACAACGCGGGCACACGTGCAGCAGTCGATGAATTACTTGACCTGTGAAGAGGAGATGAAGTAGAGAGAATTTTTTTTTCGGAAGTCTTTCTCACATTGTTTTTTTAAAGATAAAGGCTTTGTAAGATCAAAGAAAATTTTCATCTTGAATCGAGCAATTCATACATGACAGTCTTATGTCGTTCAAGAAATAACACTCAGCTGTGCAAATCGCAGTGTCGAGCTTATGCAAATCAATTCGGAATAACAATACTTTTTTTATCACGATCTAAGTTCATGTGTCTATAATCAATTCGGTGATAAGCAGTCTCGCTGAGTTAATCAGGTCTAGTAGGTCTTGCTGGAACACATATTCCGCGATTATGAATATTTTTATGGTATTTACGCTGATGTATAAATAGATCATTTTTTTGGTCATTTGATTTCTTAAGCGTGTTCTATTTGTATCGTTTAAAATAAACGTTTGTCAACGCGTGTGGCGTTCAGAATGTCAGCTTTGTAGCTAAATCGTTAGCCTTCGAACTGACAAGTTTTGAGTTGGAGTCTATATTGTAGTTCTAGATATTTTTTTCACGTTATTCATCATACCGATTTTTGGCTTATTGCTAAATATTAATCGTCTTTCATAAAACCATACGACACTTTCAACAACAACTGTCAAACGTCATCACACATGCACACTGTTTTGTTGCTTTCAAGACTATATATAATAATATATAACTTACTGATTTGACCCTATTTTCACCATGACACGTGACACATGTTTCTCGTTAGCAGTGGCGTTGACTATGCTATTTTGTTAAATTGTACTAACAGCTGGCTACGCACTAATACCGCTTAAAACCTGCAGATACAAGTGCAACTTGATAAGAGAGCGAGCGTTTGGCGAAGGTTTTTTTAAAAATGCACATAAAAATAATATCCCTTTGAAAATGCCTACGGGCGATTATAAATTTTACAATTCCTGTATCCTCGTTACCGATAAACCGATTTCTAGAGCAAACGATCTCAATTTCTTTTTCAATCGTAACGTTAGCTCTCGCGCAGCATGCGCTCATCAACGCGAAAAGCCATAGGCAGTCGGCCTCTTAAAAGGCAAAAAAGAAAATGAAAACGCATTCGTCTTATCGGCCGTCGCGAACGTTTATCGCTTCGAGCACAAAACTTGCCCGTCACCTGACGACAATTATGCCCCTCAACGAGACAGCCGCCTTCGCAAGAAAAAAAAAACCGGCCTGACCTACACTGCCTTAGAGGAAGAACGAGTCGAAGTCCGACGATTTGCAAAAGTAAAAATGAAATTTTTACAAATAGGAGCGATGCCGCTTCATTTGCATTCGCTTGTAAAGTCATTTTTTTAATGCTACACACTGTGCTCTTTATTATTTTTTTCCTCTCCTTTTTGTTACTCGGAGAGAAATTACTCTATGCTTCTATATATATATATATATATATATATATATATATGTATGTATACTCGTGTCCCGCGATTGATCCTGATAAAGTCATGCAGCTTGTTTTGTATTTCACCGGTTCTTGACTAATCACTCCTCTGGGAGAATATCATCGTAAAATCACGAAAGCCCAAAAGTAAAAGTTTGAGAGCGCGAATTATCGCGACGAGCCATCGGAATTCTCGATCCCACCTGACTCTCGCGTTAAAAATCTCGGATGATCCGCAGCGTTGCTCGACGCGCTTCGAGTGGAAGCTCGCCGGAGAATCTAATCCAATATATATATATATATATATATATATATAGTTTCTATCTTTCTTTCATTTCAAAGCCAAGTATATATTATATATGCACGGTGCAACGGCGATTTTCACTTTCGTACGCTCGGCGCGCCTCCAGTCGGACAGCTGAATGGGCAGACGAGAATATAACGTGCTCGACGCTACGGTACCTTCTCTCTTAAAGAACGATTACGTTGACTTTTTATATCAGCATTATTTTACGCGGCTATTGGGAAGATCTAGATGGCCTTTTTTTCAAATATACTTCGATTAATTGAAATTCGTGTAATTGCACGATTATTTACGCCCCATGAAACCCGTCGTTGGAACCGATAAAAATAGGCGTAAAATAGAAGATTTTTTCTATCTTTATTGTTATCCTGTAAGCGATACACGAATACAGGAAATAAACTTGAATAATATAAGAATCGCATGTGAACACGCTCTCGTAAATCAATTAAAAGTGTCTCGAAAAAAGCGGTGCGCGCTCGTGCTCCGGGCAACTTTCACCGAAAAAAAGGAGAGGATAAAGCGAGTCAAGTATATATATATCTATATATATATGTGTGTGTGTATATATATAAATGCCTCTCTCTTCGCGCGAAAACTAAGTGGGGTTTATATAGTAGTCCTCGAGTGGTATTCGAGTGAGGAGTGTAAGGCTTTTTCGACACCTGTTGCCGAAGCTTGCGGAGCTTAGCTTTTACCTATTAAAGCCGATGACGGCAAAGATAATGCGTGTATAATCGCAGAGATGGAAGAATTTTGTATCTATTATTCATGAATTTAATTACCACGTGCGTTTTTAGTGAAAGTGCGAATTCCATTGACTCGATTGAGGACGTTAGACGCTTAAAAAATTTGTTAACATTATAATAAGCTTAATTTTTTCCCACGAATATGTATATATGTATAATTGTATATGTATCCATGACTAAGCGGTTTTCTATGTACAGCCATTAACTATTTTTCCAAACCCATAAAAGCACAATAACAGATTGATAGATAGCGCGACTTTACGTCTATAGGTCAGCGCGAGATTCTACATAACGGGGACGTTATCCTAAATAGTACTGGACAATTTATATAGATTATCCAGAGACGACAGTATAAGAGAGAACGCGTGAAAAGCAATTCACAGCAATGGTAAAAGCAGCATAAGCCACTAGCAGCGCGATCCCAAAGAGGTAGACGTAGTGGGGCTGTGCAGCTCGAGCGTGGGTCGCGATTACTTTCTCCGCGCGGCGCGGCGCGCCCGGCTCTCTTCCGGGTCTCCCTCTCTACGGATTCTATACATATATATACTTGCGACGGCTCCTTTCTCCTCTCCTCTCCGGGCCTTTCGCCTCTCTCGGGCCCCGCTTCCGCGTGCGCATCTGCGCGATATGCCTTGATTATTGAAATGAGACGCGGCCTTTTATATCTTTTAGAAAATTCATTAGTGCATCTATGTTTATACAGTATATTGTATGTGCATGCGCGCACAGGAGAGCCGGGGAGCAGTGTTTTGTATGGAGATGGAAATTATATTGCAAGAGGATGGCTCGTAATTGATTTCGCGTATAAGTGAGAAAAATAATCAAAAATTAATCCATCCATCGGAGATGATGCGTATAGTGTAATTTTCCCTTCGGAGCCCGTGTCTATACACCTTTCCCGCGGGTAAACTTAACGAGTAGCTGCGCCTATCCAGCTGCGAAACGTGTAATAGAAAGTGAAGTAACCCGTGCCAAGACGTGCACGGGGAAGTATATGGTATCTCGTATATAGTCTTCTTCGTTCGGCGCAGAGTCTGTGGAAATCCAGGAAGAGTACATAACTTTTTCCGTATGCACAGTCGAGGTTTTCGTTTTCCTTCGGAACAAAAATTTATTCTTCTTTTTTAAAATGTTAACTCGAATAAATGTTTCTGTGTATACGCGCGCATTTATGATTGAGAACCAATAGCGAAGACGAAAAAATTCTGTCACCGGTTCTCTATACATAGTTGTCGATCAGTAGCGGGTCAAGTGAAAGGCACGAAAGTGCGAAAAACTTCAGAATCTTAAATTATTTAATCTAAGATTATACACGACGATAAATTATTTCACATGCAATTACATGCGAAGTTATATCGATTCGAAACTGCATGAATATCGAAGTCAACGTATAGTAGCAGTTGCATTCTCTGTAAACGTCGGTCTAATGACTCGACTCGAGCGCTCGTGTCGTGTCTAGGCAATTTAAATATTTAATAAAATTTCAAAAATATATATATACATATTTCTTTGCTAACGACCACACACACACACACACACACACACACACACATATATTATATATATATATATAATTCAAAAGCCGTGATAAAGCGCATCGTATACTCAAAAACGCAAATTTCTTTTCTGTTCTAGGTAAGTCATTTGATAGTGAAGCCATCGTTTATTTACCTACACGTCTCGCAGTCGAGTAAGTCAGATTAAGTGTGCAACTGCCGACGAGTTTAGCTAAGCGCAAACTCCATCGGCACATCTCGCCTCTACACGTTTATTCCACGTCATCGCATGCTCTGCACCTCTGTACATACACATACAAAGATAGAGTGAGAGAGAGAGAGAGAGAGAGAGAGAGAGAGAGAGACACTTACACAGAGAGCGAGTCTAGAAAACCGGTTGCGCTTAGAGACGTCGGTTTCACTACTCGCGCGTGTCCTCGAGGCCGAAGAAGGCGGAAGCTCGACTACCTGCAGCAGCGACCGCTGATTAGGACATTTTTCCTACATCTGTCCGTTTATATAGCCAATCGTTTTATGTCCCGGTTTTATTGGCTTATTCGCGAGTGATTTGCGCGTGGAAAGTGCAAGTGGATTTTATATTATCCACCGAATACCTGCTATGTCTATCTCTATATACACGCTCGCGTAGACATATAAAAGCGGGAAGAGCTATTTCATTCAAAAAACCTTAACGAAACCGTATAAGTAAAAACCCATCCGAAAACCGCGAATGTGTTTTCCTTTCGTTTCCCTTCCTTTCGTACATAACCGCATTGTCGTCGAGAGAAAGAGCGAAAAACTCGCGCGTTCCTTCCGCGAGTCCGCGGGAAAAAAGAAACTGGTTACGTTCTTTGCGCTGTGCGGAGCTCGCGCTTGATTTACGCGCGACGAGCGCGTCTCGAATGGGCTTCAAGGCTTCTACGCCGCCGCCGCCGCCACCGCCGCAGAGCGAAATTATCGTCGAGCCATTAGCAACCGCCTCTCCAGTATCGATGCTGCATCTCTAACGTCGTATATAGACAAGGTCTGCTTCGACTGCGAGGACCGCGTCTGCCCACTCGTTCGATTATTATGCGCGAGAGTCGTGTATGCGTGCGTGTATATATGTGTTTCTTTTTCCATTCTTTGTTATTGTAAAATTTTGCTGCGAAAAGATTTTCTCGGTGTAAATATTTGCGCTTGAGCGAGCGATAATTAGCTCTAGCGAAGAACCGAAGCGCAAGTTATAAAGGCGTGTATCTATATATAATAAACTCCCACTCGAAGATCGGTATCTCGGCGGAATCGGAAATCCGTAATTGCCATGAGCTTTCGGGCTCTCGATTAAGGAGTCGTAAATCACTTTGTAATTGCTCTGTACTCTGCGCTCTTTCTCTCGCCCGGGAGATATTGCCGGTGTCTCGACGCTTATTAAGGTGTCAATTATTTGCGTTTATAAAGGAAACTCAGAATGGCTATGTGTGAGTGTATATCAATATATATGCATGTATCTATATATATGTAATATCACCGAGAACGTCGAGATCTGATTTAATTCGACGGTAAAATAAGATCGACTTCGGAAGAGAGAGAGAGAGAGAGAGAGAGAGACGAGAAAGAGTATTTTAGGATCGAACGCACAAAGAAGAATCAACGACTCCAAAGCGCTCAGCGACGCGTGTGCCCTCGATACATCCGACTACTCCGCGGCAAATGTAATTTTCGGCGGCGAAAGTGAAAGCGCAGTCACCACTCAATCTTATAGATGCTTTTACACGTACCTATACAGTCCACATCTCGAAAATACAACGAGGAGGAGGAATTATATTGTCGTTATCTTGGATATACGATCGCGGAGAGCCAAGAATATATATCTTCGTTCATACGTATAGCGGTCCCTATCTGGCGGAAGCGTACACAAGAATATATGGTTTGGTCGCAAAAAACTCAACGCACGTATGCTCGCGATATTTTCTATAACGCGGTTATTTTATTGGTTTTCAATTATACATGCGGGTTATCTCCGCTTCGAGGAGCGCGGAAATAACGCTTCGGGCACACGTGTTTTGTTCACCGCAACGAGTGATATACGGAGCTGATTTTCTATTTATTTATGTGCCTTTTCTACGAGATTGAGATTCGCTCCTCAAGATTATTCGCTGGCGTTATTATCGACCTGTGCGTGTAAATAATTTCGAATCGCATCAATTGTTTCTTTTGCGAAATGAACCAGCGACGAAAGAGACGCGTGAGCTTTTCGATCCTAATCGTCCTGTCGCATACACACGTATTCGTGTGTATACATATATATATATATATATATATATATATATATATCCTAACCTACTTAATACAAAAGATAAACTCAGAAGTCCCGCAGAGGCGTTAATCTCGTGGCCACTTTGATTTTAATCGTTTACCAGTTGTATGGGATATCCAGGATAAATAGGAAGTAGGTCTTCAGCTAGAGGTTTTCTCGATTTGAAAAGGTGCTGATCAATATACATTGTGGTCATTTTCACGCGCGAGTCAAATCGACGATTGAAACGTATTCGATTAAAGAAACAACAGTGAGCTATGGCACTTCCGTGAAGTTCCAGCTTATATTGCGGAAAAAAGTCGATCGCGAATAGTCATTGCGATGAATTTCACTTACGAACGCGCGCTTCGCTCTCGCATGATTTACATTCCAAATGGCGCGAGCATACTTTGAATGACCAAATTTCTGTATCGCATTGTTTTCGCTGGTTTACATTTCCAAACGACGGTTTTTCTCTACACACGTCGATTATTCGTTAGCAATTTCTGGCGCAAAATTTTCGAAACGACTCCTTCGAATATAAATCAAAGTGACTTCTAAACAGGCCGTACATAGAAGATTTTGCATCTTAGTGAAAGCACAGATCACCGTAAGAGATTAGCATCGCCCCGAACGTGTCTGAAATTCCGAAAAGCTTCTTTTTCACATCTCAAATATGTCACGATAAATCACAGTCTACCAGAGTACATAATATAGAAAGACTCCGAGATCGAAGTCGAAAAACGAAAGCAAAAACTGCGAACGACACATGCCTTGCATTAATCAACTTATGATCGCCTTCTAATTACGCCAATCGATCAATACGTGTAAACACATGCTAATCTCTCCTTACACACATTAAACTTATATATATATATAAATTGAAAGAAACACGAATTATTTCTTTGGCAGAGAATATATAGCAAATAAAAAATTGTTCGATGCACACGTTCACTCGTCGTTTAAAAGGCAAGAGACCACCTGAGACTTTCTTTCCGAAAATACCAGCCGGTGAAGGTATAGACCTAATTACCTCTTTTAAATACATACTCTCTTGTTTTTCATTCCTGCAATTTTGGGATCAATTAAGGGTGTATACTGCGAGTGAAAGCGAAGTTCGATGGGCCGTTGTACAGCAATGAATTTCAATTCGACGCTCAAGAAGCATCGCTCCATCTCGAAAATTAAACGATATTGATCTCGTTCTACTTGAAATCGAGCGAAAGCCACTGTTCCTCTTTCATCTACACTCGCGCGTAATGCGTCAAGTGTTTCAGCTATCGATTTTGAATAGAGTAATTACGCAACTGTAATGTCATATATATCCACCAGACATATATATCCGTTATAATACATCGTATATAGTCACGGGTAATATAAAGGAAGGAATTTCGATGGTGTCTAACGACTTTCTCTCTGCCGAAAACGAATCTTTTTTTTCCTTACTGGGCCCCTTTTGTACCGAACCGCTCGCGGAAATGAGGCCAACGGCGGTCCTTTCGGATGGTCGTCGCATTAGGAGAGAGAGAGAGAGAGAGAGAGAGAGAGAGAGAGAAGCTTATTGCCTTTAGCGAGTTTCTCTTTCGACTGCTTTTTTGTGCGAGTTTTCACTCGGTAGATGGGATTACGTCACACAGATTTTCAGAGTGAAAATTTTTGGACAGTCTATCAAAGTCGCAGTTATTTCTTTTATGATGGATAAAAGTGATGTACGCAGAAAGCTCTATTGGAGATCCAGTGGATACAGTCGTACACGACCAGACGTGTTGACGGTGTCATTTTCATGCTTCTCCGTTCAAACGATTTACCTGAGGAATCTTAGACATTAACCCTCTTATATGCATATATATATAAATATTATCCCGCAGGCGAGTACCGGCGGCTGAAATACAACCGAACGCTCGTGAAAGTGAAAATCGGCGTCGCTATTCGTGTCCGCAATCGATCATCGTGCCCATTGGCCTCAATAGTTCAGCGTAAATCAGACTGTTTTTTTTCTCTAGGATTGGTTTTGAATAGGTTTGAATTTTATTATATATGTTATTTTTATATCTAAATGTGCGTGCGTCGGAATATTCGTTACTGTGTAGGTGGATGAGAAAGTATAAGCTTCGTAGACGAGATGGTGTATATATTATACACAGGGACATGGGCGCAAAGCTTTCTTATTTTAATTGATACTGACTTTGGGAGTTTATTGTTTAAACGACTATCACTAAAAAAGTTTTTTGGCTTATTATACGCGAAGAGATAGTTGATCGGATCAGATATATGGTCGATGCATTAGAAAGTATATACCTATGAAAGCTTAATCTATACTGTTATAAACAGTGACTAGTTCTTTCAGGCTTTGCTATATATTTAAAATTTTAATCGAGTATACGCGAAGCAGAAAAAATCCGCTTTCCTTTCTCTCTCGAATCTCCTCATTTTATCTCCCAGCAAAGAGTCCTCGTGACCCAATGCTCCGTTATTGTCATTCTTTATTCATTTCCATGCATGTCAAGGCCGTTGTCAACCAGCGAAAGAAATAACACCACTTGGTTATATCGGTGCGTTAGCAACGCTCACCGTGTACTGGGTCCGGCTTCCCATGTTCCGCGGAAGCCCCGACAATTTCCGCGCCGGCTAGACCGTATATACAATGTACACGACCTTTACTCGCATAAAATATAAGCTCCGGCCTCACTTAGCTTCGAAATCCCTATCTGACACCTTCACACTCGATTATACCGGGCAATTTAAACGTTCACAGGCGTGTCTTCTCTTACTCAACTGGTTAATTGTGTATATCGCGTATGTACAAGGTACTAAGCTGTTTCTGGAATAAGCGACGAAAAAATTGTTGTACAACATTTGTGGGACCAGTGTACTGAAGCGATCGACCTCTAACAGGCCCGCACACTCGGTTCATTTAGCGGTGAGACACGCCACGGTCTGGACGCTGCACTAGACGGAGGGTTGCCGGAGAGAGATAGGAATTAATTTTAGATCGCGCGTCCGGTGGCCTCCGACTAGGTCAACTTTGCTCGCTCGGCTTTTATAGCTTGCCGAGATTATAATGTACGTGTATACGAGCGCATAATGGCTTGACCGGACTCCCGAAGCTCGCGACACGCATATACTTTCTCCGTCAGAGCTTTTTTTCACGCGGCTTTTCGTTCGGTGGGACGTCCCTCAAAAAGAAAAGCCAGAAATTGAACATTATATTCGTGGAAAGAGCGCACTTCCTGAAAAGCCTTTTCTTTCTAATGCTAGCGCAATTAGCGTCAATCTCGCCACACCCGATATAGAAAGAGACAGGGGAATAGAAAAAAGGTCTTGCGCGTGCGCGGTAAAGAGAGAAAAAATTGAAAAGAACCAAACGACAGCATACAACCTTGTCGAAGAACGAAATATCCTCCTCGGTTCAGCGGAGCGCTCGAAAACGCCAAAGAAGCGCGAAATTCGAAATGCGGAAAAAGACAGCTCGATCGCTCGAGCGTGTAAGCGAGGATAGTAGCAGTTGTAGAGTAAGCATGCCTAGATGTATATACATAAAGTTGTGGACGAAAGCGTGCTCACGCGGATTTTCATCGAGGAAAAAGGGGAGCCGCGCCTTTAGGAAAAATTCTACTCTGTTACGAGGGGACTAATGATGCAGGCCGTTTATTGTCTTTTGTCTCCGTGGCGACGAGCGTTTGTTTTACTCCTTTTTTTTTAATTAACTCTTCTTTTGCGGTATTGAAACTGCTAGCTCGTTGTATTAGCATTTTGAAGGAACAAAAATCAGTTTCCTCGAAACTTTTACGCGGAAGCTCGAGTCGAGAGCAGTTCTCATACGCGTCCTATTCCAGCTCGACAAAGCGCGAGCTTCTTCCCATCAGCGAAAGCGAATCCATTATATCTTTCGCGTAAACGTTCTCATGATAAAGATGCTGCTCGACTTCCTGGCCGTGTTTCTTGAAGAAAAAAAAAGAAAAATTGCGTCTCGCGTTTAGGAGTTGCGTTTGCACAAAAGATCGTAAAAAAAAGAACACAAGTAGGCGAGGCTTGCGCTCAGTCGAAATTTCGCTCGTTAGGAGACGCGGTTGATTGCGAAGATGGAGCGTTGCTGATAAGCTTCAATGGAACGAGGAGAAATTCTCTCCCTGCGCTATCGTTTAGTTTTAATTGAATTGGCTTTTGTGCGATTCTCTACGTGAGCATTTACTTTTCATTGACTATTCTGGCGCAAGAAGAATTTTAAAATTGTCGTCTCCTCTGGAAAGCTTTGATTGAGAAAATAAAGTTACGGTCATCTTAGCCTACTTCCACGATTACGTGACTCTCGCGCTATGGAAAGTAGCATAGCCTATATCGGATATGATAAACGGAGATAGTCGTTATATTTTTAGGTGCACAGCGTTTACCGCTTTATATACACCGAAAATTGTGTAAATAACGACGGGGAGAAAATGAATGCGTACGTATACGGCGTTGCTGTTAACTCGGTTGAAAAAGTTCAACTTATCGAATTTCTGGCATCGCTATTTATACGTATACATGTTCATACGCGACTCTTACTTTTTCGTTTCGGCTATAGTTTATATATCGCAGCCCGCTCGCGCGATACACTCGCTTTCAAACTTTCTCGCCGGCAGCGAGGAGGAGGACGTGGATAAGAGAGAAAGAGAAAGAAAAGTGCGTGAGCGCTGCGCGGTCGGAGACACGCGTTGATTGCATTGCATAAAGCGCGAGCGCTAAAGCATATGTGCGCGAAACGTTGGAATTGTTACTTCCGAAAAAGCGCTTTTTTTGTTTTGCGCACCGAAATGGCTTATTTTATACGATCGTGAAAAATCACGCACGCTTCCGTTTTGTAAAATTTTTTTTTTATTATTGGCTTAACTGTTACAGTGCCTCCGCGTCAAATCGGATTTATTTATTTAAAGCCATTCGGTTTCCGATCCTGCGGAAGAATGCGCGTAAATCGATAAATTACAAAAATAATTGTTGCGAGTAATTTTCTCTATCTCCCTGTGAATTCCACTTAGAAAGGCTACCGTGAAAAGTCAACCCCTGTAGATACATGTATATACGTATATAAGAATGTAAAGCCCGCGAAATTCAAAAAAAAAGAAAGCTCGCAATTAGCGAGTTATAAAAGTCGGCGGCGCGCGCGCGCGCGCGTGCTCTCGCGTTTCCGCAATCCAGAGCAGCATGAAGTATGGGTATAAACGGTGTATAAAGCAGCTCCCGCTCTAAATTTTGCCGGGAAAATTTAGAGCAGAGCGCCGCCTTTTGTTTTGCGTAACAACCCGCGGTTCTGCCGTAGCACGCGATGCAAATTGCGGACGTTTGATCGGGAGCCGCGCCGCCGCTATGCTATTATTGTTGTACGCGTCGAAGAAAGTGCGCACTGGCGTTGCGCAATGGAAAACCGACGGGAAAATTGTTTGTGTATATTATCATTTGTAGAACCGCGAAAATTCGAAAACTGATTGCAGGGGGGGAGGCTTTCTGCGACTGCCGCGTCGCGCAGTGCGTCTTACCCGATGCGTGATTGAAGTCAGGAAGTCTTAAATGTTTCTGTTTTAAGTATAAGGAGAGGAAACGTATATATATATCCTTTTTTTCTTCTGCGCCTTACGTAACGCGTAATCGAGACCGCGAAGGGGATGCGATTTTACCTGTTTCTTTTTTTTTTTTCATCGCGTGCAGTGTAACGAGTTGTTTACACTCGCACGGTTCGAGCGCACTGGGATAAGGCGTGATTGCTCGCTTGAATTTTGATACGAACAGTCTAATTCACTTTCTTTTCCTCGTTGAATTAGCAGCTCGTTTTATTATTCGGCGGTGTAATAGAAACGTATATCATTAACTTCGAATGCAATATATATATGTGCGTGTGTAATGTACACGTAGCTCGTATCTAAAATTCGAGTAAATACATAATTGCATACATGCATATAGTTACGGGGTCCATCCCGTCAGTTCAAACTCATAATAATTACAATCGTCGCTTCGATTGCGACATTAACATTATATTATCGTTACGCAGCGACCATCGATGGTTGAATAATAAATGAAAAGCTTGCAAATATCAACCAACAATCTGAGCAATTTTCAAGACACCTATTATCGAATATTAAAAATGAAATATTGAAAATGAATAACAATGAATTCGTTCTTTTTGTTTCAGGTGAGAAACTCTCCCTTTCGCGGTACAAAACCGAGTGTAATCCACCGATTGACAGTAAGTCCGAATCTTGTCTCGTCGCGGTAGCCACAAAATCTCGTGGAATTTCTCCAATAAAATCTAGCAGCAGCTGTCGATCGCGGACATAGCTTCCTCGTAGCGCTTACTCGTTACGCTTTCGCAGAGCGTCTCTCGAGCGCGCACGTTTTTCCCCCCGAATTCACTATCGGTACGCGTAATTCGGACTACGGCTTAATACGCTCGCTTGCCGTTAGTTGCGGTTACGATAAGACGCGCTTCTGACGGGAAAGTCTGAGATCGCAAGGCGTGTGTATGCGCTACGCTTCCGTTATTGTTGTCGGCGTTTTTTTTCTTCTCTTTTTCTCGCTACTTATACACGCCAGCCGAGAAATCGTTAGGATCGATTGTGGGAAGATTATCCTTCAGCTGGTAATTAGATTACACTCCACAAATTATACTCGTAATTATGACCGTTGTAAAAAAAAAAAAAAGATTTAACGAAAGCGAGCGATCGTGAAATAATATGTATACATCTATAAATGTTCCCTCGGAATCCAATATAAAGTTTCACTTTAACAGTGTGTCATATATATATACTAAAAGACGAAGGTGCGCGCGGACCGAAAAGCCAGCAGGTGGTCCACGAAACCTCTCAGCGCGTAAGAGTGAGAGAGAGAGAGAGAGAGAACTTTCCGCGTCGCATTCCACGTCTCGCCAGAGAAAGTGCCTCTCTCGCCGTTAAAAAAAAAGAAAAAAGAAATCACGATATAATCCACACCCATATGATACATCGCGACATCGAGCGTATACGGCGGCAGGACGAATCGAGCGTAATAAGTGTACTATTGCACTTTTGCGCCGGCGTCGCGACGACTACGACGACCACGACGTGTCCAGGAAGCAATTCGATATAATTTCCGCAGCGCGATTTCGCTTTCAAATCCAGCGACACGGATACGAGCGCGTCACGCGCGATGCCCCCCGAGAAAGACTTTTCCTTTCCGCGTTCCACGACAAGAAAGGGGATTAGCTTTTCGGGAATCGGGTCGAAGGGAATTTTGGTGATTATTTTTTTACGACGCATTTTAATAACGAAGTGAAATTCGGCGCACCGAAGTTGTTTTTTTTTTCTTGAATTTGCATATTCGTCTACCTTCCGGAGCTAATAAAGAGTTTTTTGATGCTCGCACTTTCGAGCTATCAACGTATGTATATATATAATATACATGTATACATGTGTAATATATAGCATTAACCTCTGGCTGGCCATTAAACAACGAGCTCGAATGTAAAAACGTTGCTTGCGCAATTATTATTTACGAAATATCAAAACAACCCGCAAATTCGAGCAGACGTGCATACCGTAAAAGAAATGACGATTCGTATATTAAAACACAAAAGCGACTGAAATCTTAATCGGACTTATTGGCAAGCGAAAAAAACGCAATCCCTCCAATAGCACGTAGATGACGAGACTACTTTGGACACGTTTATCCTTTATTTTACGCGAAACAGCCATCTCGTTAATCAATCCGCACCTCCTATTGCACACGACTCCCATAAATCCGCATACAACATCCTCGTTCGCAAAACGCTTTCTTGAAAAAGGAAAGAAAAAAAAACCTTCCCACATCGAAAGGCCATTAACACCGCGATCCCGACTCGCGGAAAATTGATAACCGCTTTTGCGCGCACGGCTGCTCGCGCTTATAATACACTCGGGTGTGTAAATGTGTGTGTGTGTGTAACTCGGAGACGCTGTGGGACCAACGGCGGCGTCGGCGGCGTGTATACGAACGTATAGTCGGCCCCGGAAACCAGCTGAGTGCACGGGGGAAAGTAGCCGCCGCAACTTTCACCTCCGACGCCGCATTCTGTGCTATACATACGTGTGTACGTGTCTAGATGTGTATATACGTGCGCAGTTGTACGTATATGTGTGCGCGACGAACTCAGGTGAACCGAGTCGTAAGATTTATTTGTTTATTGTTTCATAGCGCGTTTGCAAACTCAAAAGCCAAGACTCGATCGCTATTGTAGGACGTGTATAAATATACACGCATACGGAATCCACAATGTGAAGCATCGTTTTTCGAAGCGCTCGTCGGAACAGGTCGTCGTCGTCGATATAATATTAATCGCCGTATACGCGGGAGAGTATACAGAATATAATGGCTACATAGCACGGAAGGGAGTTTTGTGCGCGCGATTAACCGCGCGCGACACGCCTTCCTCCTCCCGCGCTCGCAAGAGAGTCTTTGTACAACTGCCGCGACGGCTCTCCGAGGCCTTTGTTTTGGTCCGCTTCGTTCCGGCCTTACCTGCTGGCTGCGCACTCTTTTTGCGCGGCGCAGTTTCCGAGCTCCGCTGCTGTGCTCCTGGTATATTATATATATATATATATATATATATATATATATATATATATATATATATATATACGTATATCTATAGACTCTCTCGTACGGGTCGACGAACCTTAACGACACCGAGTGCTGTGGTTTTCGCAAGGGTCTCTCCTTCTTTTCTTCACCTGGTTCTTTGTGGTGGTTGCTTTCAGGAAGCAAGGATTCTTTTTTCGTCCTTTTGAAGAATCGATTTTGCCGCTAATTAGGTGTAAGACTTGATGTAAAAATGTGCACACAGTAGAGCTGAAATGATAGCGTGTGCTGCTATGAGATTGCTGTGCATAACGGAGAATTATTCCTTTTGCTCCTGGTGTACCTCGGCAGCTACTGTGTATTTATTAAATGCATATCTTGATTAGAGTCGTCATTACGCTACGCGAAAAGAGTCCCATTTTACTGGTATTACGAGAGAGTTCCACTGACCAGCGCAAAGAAAATCATATACCGTCGTTACTATGAGACTTTCGCCGAACACGGGATCGAACAATTATTCAATTTCGAGATAATAAAGAGAAACACATCTGTGCCACGTATACGATAACCGAATAGCAATGCGGTAGTTCCTCGATCATCGTCGTCGACGTTAATTTCTTTTTTATTAATATCGTGACGCAATGCAAGAATCTTCTTTCAAGCCAATCAAACTATTCGTATAAGCCCATCCTCGGACTCCTGTAAACCGATACTCCCGCTATAATGAACTTCCTACAGTCCCCGAAGATGCACTTATAATATATACCTATAGGCAGAATGAGGAAGAGTCAGCATCTCGTCATTATCGCGTACGCGCGTAAGCCAACTCTACTGTTCGCGTATTATATATATAGATAGATAGATAGATACATACATATATATATATATATATATATATATATATATCTTTTTATATACCATATACATCGAACGGCGCACGGAAGCAGGAAGAGCCGCGAAATCTTTTTCTCTCTCGTGGCTTTCTTACCACACTCGCGCTGCGCACTCTTTTCACGATCTCAAGCACTTATACATTTGTTTCTCTCTCGCGTTTGTTCTTTAATATTTCTTCCTTTTTTTTTTCATAATTTATGGATTTTTTACGCGCACGCGGACGCATGTAAGTTGTCGACGAAGATTTATTCTGCTTTTTGCGCGCAAACCAGCCACTACAATATTCCGAGAGCGAACGATCTTTGCCATCAGCGATCGAAATAGTATGTTCTTTCTTGGAAAAAAAGTTTAGCCGAAGAAACAAAAGTTCGTTATTGCGGAGGAAAATGTAGCGCGTGGAAATAATTATTTCCACTCGGGTTGTACGGCGGCAGCTAATACCGAACGTGCGGAACAATAACTTAAAGGCGAGAATTAATTTGTGAAAACAATTGGTTCGCGTGTATCCGAAAGCTCTTTCTTTCTTCATTCCTTTTTTTTTTTTTTTTTTTTGTCAAACTATACGTGGCTAATCATCTCGGCACGAGGAGGCTTATTGCTTTGACGGTTGAAGGAAACAAAAATGAAAAACTATTTTCGCCCGTGTGTATCGACTCGTAAAAATGTCTTCCACGCGAGAGGCCGCGCGAGATAATACAATGACTACGCACAGGTTTCGTTTTCTCCTTATAGTGCACGCGTTTATATATCTGTGGACTTGGATGAATTATGAACATGTCAACAGGTTCGTAACGTCGCTGAACATTAAAGTTGTCCAAGTGCGTTTCTACTGTATCTGCTTATCGCTGTAGCAGCTGAGAGAACCGGCCGAAGGTTGAAAATTAACGGCGAGTGTTTTTTTTTTGCGTAGGACAATATTAGAGGTATATAAATGTTAAGTTCCTAGTAAAGAAGAAACGATGTATACAAGAAAGATCCTTAAACATCGATCACAATAAATTCATAGACTTTCGATTTCCGATGGTAAAAAAAGTCAACAGGTTGATCTACGAGCCGAAATTTATTCGCCCGCGCTCGAATGCATACCTTCCGATAAACGTCAACTTTCTCTGCTCTGCGACTCGAGCTTTTCTTATTTCATGTCTAGCCAATACATACACGTGTCGAAGAACTTGAAATCCGAGAGTTTGAAAGAACGACGCGAAGAAGTCAACGCGATGAAAAATATTGACAACGACGCCGAATGTATTCAAAGTCGCACTTACACGCGCTATAAACATGGATATGTATTAAAATCTTTATTTTTCCTATAGAAAGTTCGTTCGTGACAGATCGATTTGATTTCCCGCGACGCTTTCTTCTCGAATATACTCTGACCCGTCGAAATACGAATTCGAAAGCCTGCGCACGAAATCGGACGCGGATTTGAATAATAGATCCATCCTTTTAACCAAATACTCTTTCCAACGTAAAAAACCAGTAAGTTCATCGAGACACGAAATTGAGACTTTTCGTATAATATAGCAAGCACAGCTCGGAAAAGTCAGTCGTCCCTTCGAACAGCAGTCGATTAGCATCGCTAATCCCCCTATGCAAACGTATATTAGAAGTCGCACACGCTCGTATGGGCAGTAGTACGCGAGTGACCGTGGTGCATTGGCGCAAATTAGAACCGCTGCAGCACGCTATCACCTACGAGACATGAGTCAGAGCGTGCGAATTGAATTAATCGCTAAATCCCAGGGAGTAAAAGAGAGTGCCTATATCGAGGTCTGATTGAATAGGATCGATGGAGGTGTTATTAATTCGTCTTTATGGGCTAACGCGACAGAGGAGAAATGTCAGGGTTATTCGCAAGCGCTGTGGCGTACATTCATAAAGAGAACAGTAATATTGCAGCGTTTGAGTTCAAGAGCAATTTCGTTTTCTTCGAAAACAAACAGTGCATGCACTGAACCTATATATGTTTATACATTTCTGACGATCGTAAACGATTTTGTTTATCGTTGCGAGTACGCATTGTCTGACTCGGGTTAGCTGGAGATTACGAAAAGAAAAGCTCGTAAAACACCAATAATCTCCAAGGGTAATTATGACATTTGCAAAACACACGAACACACGCGCCTTTTCTCACGTCGATGCATTTGCCGCGTCGTAAAGTCTTCTCCCCCGCTTCGTTTAACGGAGACTTATAGCTTATGAAATATCGCGCTTCGAGAGCGTCGGCCGCGTGAAAACGACGATCTCTTATCGCGAAATACCTGCTTATACCCCATAAAGTAATCTCCTTAGCATAAATTGAGAAAACTATATAAACGCGTTAGCGAACGCGCGAGCATTTGCATCGTGATGTGAAATTACGGTTACACGAGATACGTACTACAATTTTTCCGTTATGTAATAAATGCGAGGAAAAATAAAGGTACATCGATGCCGCATAATAGTACAGAAATCGAAATAGTCGGTGACATTTTTGAAAAATGTATTTCATCTTCCAAATTCGCGTAAAAACTAAAAAGATATAAATAAGGGAATCGACAATAAAGCGCGAATCGTCACTGGGTTATCGGGTAACGTTCTCTCTCTCTCTCGCTCTCTCTCTCTCTCTCTCTATTTCTCGGGAAGGAAGCGCCGATCCGCTTTTCCCGTCTCTACGAGTGCAATGGCCTCTCTCGCGCTTGCAAACGGTAAAAGTGCGCCCCGACGAAAGCGAAATCCATTGCCGTGTAGCTATACGGTTCTCCGGCTCTTTTCACTATCGTTACAGTCGCTGCATTGTAGGTCTATATACCCAGACTCGCGATTGTCTGGCGCCGATACAAACTCCCGACGGAGAAAATCGGCTATTTTTAAGTGGAAATATTATTATTATTATTATTATTGTTATTATTATATTTTTCATCGCGCGATGTACCATTGTTGCGGGTTTTTCACGCGGGGCAATTAAACGTTCGTTACACAGGACGAGAATTGAGCGAGCGTCGTTTTCCTTTATTCTCGGCATAGTGCATTAAGTGTATAATATAAAAGCTCGATATAATAAAATACCATTGTATAAACAAAATTTCCTTCCTCAGTCGCATATCGCGAAGATGGAGTTTCTTTTTTCTCAAACGAGAATTCTAGATCCAATGTTAACTTTTACATCGGTAGAGAGCTCGCTGATGTAAATCAGGTGATTAACTTCAATATTGGATATTTATATATTTACTATTTTTTGTGAGTTATGAACTATGTTAATTCTGTCGAGTGCTTCTTTCTCCACACTCTTCTGTAGAAATTTATTACTTTTACATCAGCTTATCGAGCGCGCGCATGTACATTTTATGCAAAATAATATTATTTAATGTTGTACGGTAAACATTGTACACCTATTTAGTTGTGAGTTACCGTCATCTACGAGAGATGCTCTTACGCTCTTTGCATTACCGAACATTTTTCAATTCTCAGGTGTAAGGTTTATAAATTACAATCTTGTATGCGTATAGCTACTCGAGAACAAACTTATTCGTTTAATTAATAATAATTTTCTAACTGAGAAGCGTTTCCTTATTTAATAAATTTATCGAATGTGAAATCGTTTGAAACATTGCGTAAAAACACACAGGGACGCGATTTGCGCTAAGTTTCAATTCAATTCTTCATTACGCGCTGATGAGAAAAAGAGAAGAGTGGGAATGTGTTTCTGATAATCGATGAATTACGAAGTGAGAATATATACTTAAAAAATCACGAATAACGTTTTTTTACAATCATCGTGAATTATGCGTGATAAAATGCATATTTAAGACTAAAATCTTGCTAATGAACAGGTTAATAATGATCTATTGTGTATGCGTCGCGTGTGAAAAATAAAAGAAATGACTGAAAACCTTTAATCGACATCCTATGTACGTAGTTTGTCATTGGAAATGAATTTAGAATTAACGCATTATTGACCTCGTAATATTAAAAACTACGATTGTCCATAAGTTCTGTCCTGTATGTAAATAAATTTGAATAGAAAATTCAATGCAAAACTACATTTTCACATCGAATTACCATATGTAAATGATTAATTGTCCAATTAACTTATTATTAACCGACTCATCTCCACATCGAAACCTATACATAAGAATTATCTATTATATTCAAACCTAACATTTTTTCTCACACTACGCCCACTTCAACACTTCAACGACACTTTGTCTATAAATCTAATGCAACAATGACAACTTTGCCCACAAAACCACGTACAGCTAACTATACGAAACGCACCGCGAAGATTTCTCTCGAATGCAAAAGAGCAAAGAAGTCTTTGAAATAATTCAATCAATCGACTAAAACTACATCTCGAACGCCTAATCTTGCATAAAAATCACTTAAACAGTGATCAGCCAGTACACAGTGGCGCTGGAACATCTCCTCTGAAAAGAAGCCCGCGAAGAAGAGGAGCGGCCAAGGCCGATGCACCGCAGCATCGCTTGCTTGCGATTACGTCTCGACGCATCTCCCATAAGATTTATCTAATCTCGCTCGGATTATGGAGAAAATTTACATGCGCGAAACGTCCCCGGTTAATAGACGTGATTAAGCGCTCGTAAAGCGCAGCGGCATTTTTATAGCGGCGTTACGTTACGATAGCAGCGTACGGTGCACGCATGTGTACACGGAGTTAATTTTTCAACTGTAATCGCGACAACGACGATCGTCGCGCACACAGATCGAATAAATAATTCTAATCGAGTGGGTGAATATCGCACGGTTTTACAATCGTCGTGCTCCGAAATCGCTTTGAGTTTATGAGCTACATTCTTTCAAAGTGTCGCTTTTCCTCGTGCCGATCGATCGTAATTCATTTACAGCTGTATCAGTGTGATTATGATAAGTCTTGCAAGCAAACGTTTACGCGAAGGGGATGGACCCGAGGTATTAATAACTCGTTGATTTATGAACTCTTTAGCGCGTCGACTTCCAGTATTACTCTTTGATTCAGAATTGCTAAATCATTGGGATTAATAATTAATCGGTATTAATTAGCCTCTTACATCTCGATTTACACTGACCGATGATCAAACGTTTACCACAGCGATCTAACGCACTGAGAATACAGAGAACAAATAACTTTTTCCTATGTTCAATGCTTATACTTATTCACATATTTGATCTATTTCTATTTGCCTGTGCAGCTTATGTTTCAAGACATCGACGTTACATCAGTTTTTTCAAACGAGTGACGTAAACTCACTTCGAGAGTACGACTTTCGTAATAATGCAACCCCGTATTTATAAGACGTGAAATAAACTCTAGTGGTTGCATATGCTTAGCTTAAGGTCGAATGGGCGCACTTGCAAGCTCGTTGTTTACCTCTCTACCGTCGCAAGCTTCATCTGCGGTTGAAATAACTTTTCTTGCGGTAAACCACGCGCTCATTCGCAATAAACCCTGTCCGACATTCCTACACCAATTTCATTAGACGAGACACATATGCGCGCAGGCACGTATGGGTGTATGACGAAAGCCCGTTGCGTTTTAACTAAATATGTAACCCATTTCTATATTCACGCGGAGGAGGTAAAAGTCGATGTTGCAGTAGGATGAATATATCGAGTTTCTGTGCAAATCAGATATTTTACTTAGCGAAGTTAACAATGCGGTGTCTCTCCTTTGTATTGCGCGGGTCTCCTCAAGTTTCTATACACTTAAAAAATAAAAAAAAAACAGATTTTAATTATAAATACAGATAAGCATCGCCAGGTAATCTCTGAATCGGCTTTAGCGATAGACTCGATGATTTCGAGGATTTTTTTACACCTCCTCCGAAGTGCGAGCGATAATGAATATAACCGCAACGTACACATCACCCTGTTTATACACAACGCTGGTTACATAGGAGACCGTGATTTATGCGGCCACTAATCGTCCTCTAACCATAATCGCGTCGTAACTTTTCGCTGTAAAATTTAATAATTCGCCTCGAAAAACTTAAATAACACTCGTACGCGGATAAACTCGTCCCAATTGAGTTCTGCAGTAGTTGGTATATTTCTATGCAGCACGTGTGGCTCATATATGCACGACGTATAAGCAATAAAATATATGTATGTTCGAGTCTCCCGTTGAACCGCGACTTGTCCTCGGCGAGTCTCTCGCGCGAAGGGACGCGGTGTTGAATTGCACGTGCGAACGCGAGACGAAAGTGAATCTCTCCACGGCGGTGAGAACGCAGAACACGATACTCCGCAACGCGGCGAATGGAGCTATTGGATGTAAAGTAAAAATTGCGCGATTGCGATAGGTGAGATGTATGATGCGAGAGTAGATTGTAGTTTTCTGCATGGCAAAGAAAAGTCTTCTGAAACTTCTGTTTTCTGCTCATACCTGTATGCGCGCGTGTCATTTTTTTTTATACGGATGTATATATATATATATATATATATATACATATACACATGTATTTATATGAAACTCCGTGTATAATATGAAATTTACGATCGAATCTTAATCCATATTAGCATTCCCAACTCGGCGCGTCTAGTTTTCGAATACTTTCCTATAAGTGAAAGCGCCTATGAGCGACGAAAATTTTTATCATGATACGGGTATTAAAATCTGTTATCGATAGATATAATTGTTTTTCATACCGTACAAATTGTCGATTAGTTCCTCCACCCTTGACTTTAAAATATGCTATAACTCACGTTAATAGTTCTTTTTTAATCATGAGCAGATATTAATGTAATTTCGCCCCTCCCCCTTTTCACTCTCTCTCTCTCTTTCACACATTATATCTCGAACGATCGTCAATTCCTCATTTGACTTTCAATGGAGGTATTTAAAATTGTTGATTTCACGTTTATCATAAATGCAACGACTGAATTCAGTGTTCGGACAGAATCGTATCGAAAGACCAGATATTCGCCGAACTTTGATCTCAAGATTTTGCAACTATATAATATACGCTTCCAATGATATACAACGACAGAGGCAGTAGTTAAGCGAAAAAGAAGAAAAACGAGCAAACGGGGGATATCTCTTAGTCATCGCGATTCACGTGGCGCCGTCGCTGCTGCATGTATGCTTCTTTCTCTCTCTCTCCCTCTCTCTCTCTCTCTCTCTCACTCTCGCGCGGGCTCCCGGTTCTCAAGCTTACGTAATTCGAGACGGATCGCCAGAGCTTTTGTGTACATCGGAATTCCGGGACTCGCAACTAAAAGGATTCCGTCCTACAAATCCAATTGTCAACGCTTTCGATGAAATTAAAAATATACGTCCCTTATCCAATATATACACACATGGATCGCCGTAAGCTTTCGTCTGTGCACAAAAGCTACACACGTACTCGCGTCATCATCGCGCACCCAACCCATGTCGCTCCTCTCGGCACAATGCAAAAAGTCAGAGCACGGTATATAGAGAAAGAGAGGATGCGCGCCTTTGGCTCGGCAAAAATGGAGCGGATGTTCGATGACGAGCTCCGCAACCGGCCACGCGATACACACACACACACACACACATACATGCACGCATACGCTCAACGCATTGTCGAGTTGCGCGCTAGCTAAACATCTAAACAAGCGATGCTACTGCAGACCCGGCCATTGTAATTTAGTTCAAGGTCGACACACGACGACGACGATGCGGATCCTCCTATATCATACTCGTTTGAGGATTTGACGCGTGTCGCAGAATTTTTTTTTTTAAATTGTTATAGACTATCAGCTAGAAAGATTTTTAGATCGATTGTGTGCGTATATATATATACGCGCACACTATATATACGTGAGACGGCAGTAAGGAAGGAGTTAAAGTCTCTCATTAGCGCGACCTTCGTGAATACAATGAGAATACAATGCGCGCAGTGCGCGTTATGATTTATGAATTTTCACCGGCGAATATACCGGTGCAGCGAAAGTGATTTCGAGAGATATAGATTTTTCCAACAGCAACTGCATTACAGTTCTTAATTACTTAAGTAAGGACGTTCGACTTATTATTCGTATAAATCACTCGGTGAATTATCGATCGTAAGCGTCGCGGGATAAATCACAAATCGTGCGCGCGCGCGCGCGCGTGTGTAATTAAAAGACTTTTACGCTCGAATTTTTATCGCGTATGCAAGCAAGCGCTCTCTCAACGAGGGATGAGAAAGTTTGCTCTCCTATCCACTTCGATGATGTTTTTCTCTTCTGCAACGGAACCGACTAAACGAATGTTTTTTTTTTTCATCAGCGCGACGCCAACAACAGTTCCTCTGCATTCAAATTTATCGAAATCAATTTTACAATAAAAAATTTTTAACTCGTCGTTGCACACAATCGCGGGGACCGTTATATGCCGAGCGCGCGACCTTGAGCGCTCGCGCAAAGAAAAGAATGGCCAAAGATAACAATCATTTCAATTACGCTCAATGTAAATCCACCTCTCGTTCGCGTGTATTCAATTTCTTGTAAAAAAAGTATGTGTATACGTGTGTGTACATGTACATAATGTAATACACAATACAGATGTACGCACAATAGCCACGCGCGGACTCAAAAACCCAACCGAATCGTATCTATACGTAGGTTTGACTGGACGAAAAAAAAAAATTGAAAAGAAAAACTAGGAACGTCAAAGACAAAGTCTAGGCTATATAGTCTCACGCGTCCCACGCCCATTACTACTACTACTACTACTACTACTACTACTACCATGTCGCGCATCGCATGTCGTTCAATTGCGTCTAGTATAGTGCATATAGTGTGCAACGCTCTCGAAAGGTCCCAAGGCTGCTCCCGCGATGTGTCGCGCCGCTGTAGTCTGCGGTGAGAAAAGAAAGATTAATTTTCCGTCCTGCCCCTCCCCTCACAGGTACAGTATACGGCACGTACATACACACACCAATCCGTGAGTCACTTTTTGCATCTGACTTATGCATGTGTACCTACATATTTAAGAGACGCGCTAGTGTGCGTCCTTATAGATGAGTTTTTCTCAAGCGGTAAAGAATCGAACGGAAAAGGCTCGTTTTCTCACACCCGATGATAATGTATATGTATATATTTATACGCGCGTATGTGTGCGTACACTTCGATACACATGTCGTCAAAGGGATACGCGTGTGATGTTTTTAATTGTTCCGACAATCTCTTGCTTCGGGCGATGAAACTGGCCTTGAAATATATATCTCAATGCGATTTGCGCGCGAGATTCAGTTTTATTATACTGTATCGATGACGAATCCCATTGACGTCTTTCTCTTTTTCTCTCTCTCACTCTCTCTCTCTTCGCAGTCTAACTGTAAATAAACAACAGTTATGGCACTCCGATGCGGTTTTCAATTGAACAAAGAGAAATGCACTTTTTGCTATTTGTATTGAATATATATATATTGATACACAAACAATAGCCATAACCTTCGGTTATATCGCGACTAGAAGGCAAAGCATAACTTCGAATTGAAACACCCAAAAGCACAAGTCAACGGACAGGGAATAGAAGTTTAATCGATGTAAATGATTCCCCCGAGAAAGGTTCCTCTCCCGAAAATCGTGGAGCACAGCCTGTCATAGATCAACTCTCTATCGGCGCCTCGTTTACCGTTACTTTCTTCCAGCTAAAAAGCAGCGGTTATACCTCTCCTTTGTCGATTCGTTCTGGCACGCTTTTTCTCCTGACGAGACGAGTCAAGGCTGTCTCGCATCACGTCGTTGCGATCACAAAAATTCACCGATCATACATATATATATATATGTATATACAAATAAAATACACTCGGCGTTTGTATGTCTGTGTATGTATCTAATCTACGAGAGAGAATCCTTGACATTGACGGAAAATGATTCACGATCAAGAGCAGGTTTAAAGGACGTTTTTTTTTTCGACTGTCTGTGTATCGAGAGCTTTTTATTTCGTTTCGAAGCGGACGACAGGTAAAAACAAACAGCCGAGGATAGGTGTAAAATATACTCGTCTGCTTCATGTCCATCAGCTGATTCGCAATTGGTATTATTGTTCTTTTCATCGTTGAGCGACGCCGAAGATTATCTCTTCGCGTGTTTTTTTTTATCTCTCTCTGCCTCAACATCATCGTATATTTCGCCTTGATTCTCTTATGTCAGTCGATGTAATGCATCCTCAGCACATGTACAATGCGCATACGTATCCGTAAAAAAAGTACATCTACCGAAGTCTCTGCGCCGCGTCATTTTCGAATAGGTACGATGTAAAATTGAGTTTATCGTATAGAAGACGACACCGATTCCGCCTGTCTATATAAACAAGTACCTCGTCGATTCTTCAAAATCGAAGACGATAATACGCGATCCACGAAGACAGATCCGCATCGCTGGGCAAATCCTAACGATCGTCATTACAGCTAATAATCTCTCTTGGATATCTTGTGACGAAGTTATTGCTCGTTGTTGGAAATGACTCTCCGGAGAATAATCAATTATTTACTGCTTCGCACACTGTAAAACTCCGCAGCTACGTGCGTTCGTCTGAGTGTATAGACACACACACACACAGGCATATCCGCGCACTTGCAGTAGAAATACTCGGTGGATAGGGTAATTTACGAGAGGAAGTAGCAAACGACGCAGGTGTACTTAGCGTTAATACGAGACCATTGCGAAATTGTGCAATTTAACTGTATACGATAAGCAGATATGCATCTCGCATTGTTCAGCTATACGCATTTTGGACCTATAAGTCGCATCTCTTATCCGACATAGCCCGATCGTTGCCGATATTTGCATAAAAAGCATCGGTGCGTCTGTAAAAACAACAAGAAAAGCGAGCACGCGCTCGGCGTGACGGAGCCGCGGCTAATAATATAGCCTTGACAGTCGACCCGCCGTCCGAGAGGCTAGAGGAGAAAAAACGCCAGCAGCAAGATAGATAAAGAGTTTTGCGTTCGTACTAGCGATGCCTTGTCTTCCTCGACTTCTACTAGCTGAAAACCTTCGTGGAATCGCTTCTCTCGGACTCTTCTCGGAAATGCGTATTTAATAGTGCTGTGATTTTGGACCAGGTGATGGGTTATACACACGTGTCTCAGTGAGAGCGCTCTATGGGATCTTTGGATTGACTCATCGATTCGAGGAAGTGTTTTTTTTTTTGCGCTCGGTGGATGAAAAATCTTGTGGGAAAATGTAGGGGAGATCCACGCGTACCTTCGGAATGTAAAAACACCCATGCGATAATTCGAGATCACGATAGCGTAAGTAGTTGAAAAGATCGTCTTTTCGGGGTCGCTCATTCTTTCATCTTAAACGTAGAGGCGATTCTCGAGGTCGAACCCGAACTCTCCTAAATAATCTCTCCGACACTGTTTTCTCTCTCCTACTTTAGGATTCTTGGACGAAGAGAAACCGCCACTTGCTTGGCCTTGTCGTGCGTGAACTCTTGTCCGAAAATAAAGCTATGTATACGCATCTCTTTTACATTCGTATATATCCCTTCGGCCGTCCTCCTGTGGCTTATTTTTACGGTCCGATCCTTATTTGCTTGTCATGTGTCGAGACTGCGAGTTAGGAACGCGCGAGGATTCTATACCGACTGGAATTTTCGGCTCTGCGGTTGGTTTATTATTGTGATTGGAATTTTGTGTTGGTATTCGCTATTATGTCAGTGACGAGTACTGTTAATGCTACGGAGTTGAAATTGTTTTGATTACAGAAGGAAATATTTTTTTATAGCGATATAAGTCGCGAGATCCGTTTATCAAGTGAAAATTGAGTACGGCAAGCATTTACAACGGTTTCCTAGAATGCCGTCGAGAAATCTTGATTGCCTGATTAAAAGTATAGTCTTTAATTCCTCGTTGATCAAGATTTGATGCCCAATTACCGCGAGACAAAAAGTAGTAGCGCAACAATGTAACGCGCACATTAGCATAAAAGATATGCACCTCCTGTAAATGAGTATAATTATATCCAGTTAATGGATAGAGCTGTAGCGGCACACCCAGGGTACAAAATATTTAGCGTTTACTTTTTCACATCGTTTACCAATCGATTGAATTATATATATATATATATATAATGTATACAAAATATATAATCACGAAAACGTCGCGCGATCTTGCTACATACGTGTATGTGTATATGTTGTAAGTACGTGAGTCTAACGTCCTTCAACTACGACATATTATTATCAAAACATTGTTTTTAACTAGAAAATATCGTTTATTCCTAGCTCGTAATCTTGGAAAACTTCTAACAGGGCAACCTTGCGAAGAATAAATGCATTACATTTATCCTCTATATAATTAAACACAATGATCTCTCGCAATGCGTTTGATTAACGGAATGAACGTTTGATTGCATTGTTGCAGGAAAACAAGGAAAAGATGGCCCGGACGAGAAAAAAGACGCGGATGGCGAGCTATGGGGCAACGTTGAGGCCCAAGCCGCCTTCCTTGGGCCCAATCTCTGGGACAAGACATTGCCCTACGATGCCGACCTGAAGGTATTGAACCATGTATGTACACAGACGCGAGACGGTAAGCCTCGAAAGAGAAGCTTGCAGAGAAATTATTATTTTTTTACCTTTTTTTGGCAAATTACTTTTTTATTCTTTGTTTTTGGACAATGCATCCTTTTCTTGGGCGATTTTGTCATTTTTCGTTTGGTATATAACACGCTGCGACGACTGACATTAGATTAGCTGCATTTTATACTTGTTCTGGTAACATTTATTTATTTTTTTTCTTCCGTATACTGATGGTAAAAAATGTTATGATAAATAATAGTTTTCAAGGATGTATAAAGGATAGTGGAAATGTACTAGATTGTTGTGACGATCGTGAATGATCGATAAATATTTTTACTGCCTTTTGAGGAAGAAAGTCTTGGATTTTGTTGATTTTTTTTATCTCAACATACATGCATCGTTGATTTTATAGTCTTTGAAATTCGTTTTAAATCTGCTAATTTATGTAACTTCGTAAAGTTTGATCATTCAGAATCTCTTATAAATCTTTCATGATAAATTGTAATTATAATTTGTGCCAGCAATATTTTATCAGTATATCGACGAAAAAATGCATATTTCAAAAGGAATTGTTAGACAAGTTGCTTTCAACCGTTTTCATATAATTTCTCATTACCTTGGCATTATAATTGTACTATTAAAACATTATTGGAAATTACAATATCAACATTTGCATCTATGCATGTTATTCCATCGGTTTTACAATGACAGTACTTTTGCTTCCTTGTAGAGGAAGGTTTGTTTGTTTTGAAATTGCAATAACGAAAATGTCTATTTTCACGATTGAGAAACAACGAATAGAAGCTTTGCAAACGTTTTGGTTTAAATTTGGCATGATTTTCTCAAACAACGCATTCATCCGCTAATTATATGATAAAACCTAAAACGCTGTAACAATAAAATTAATTCATTGCTAATTCGAACCACAAAAACTTAAATCGACAAAATTATATTACATTCTTTACCGAGTGGAATAATACCTCGGGAAGAGAGAGAAAGAGAGAGTGCAACGACCCAACGACTTTCTGTTAGACATCAACAAACTGTAAAGTGGTTCATAGGCTTCAATATACTCTTTAATAAACCTTACTTACAAAGATTTTTTCAAACGACTTCAACCGTCCGTCCTCAACTCGCAGACTAATGACTCATGAAAAGACAATCTAAAAAAAAATGTCGACGAATAAAAAAAAAACAGAATAATCCACGTACTCCGTATACTTGCAACAGATGCAAATTAAACCGATTGAAAAGAAAACCTTGATTAAAATTAAAAACTAAAAACATCCAAGTATCAAAATCAAAAGCATCGGCAGAAGTAGCTACAAACGAAAGCGGAAAAGCGAACTCCGCTCGGTGCATACACTCTATCTCAAGAACCTCCAGAAAAAGACAGCGGCAGCGGCAGCGGCAGCAGCAGCAGCAGCAACAGTACTCGGTGTACCAGGCTACAGAGCCTGGCCAGCCGGTCACTTTCTCCGCGCTCGCGCGTCGTCATGCCTCGACGAACGAGGAAGTTTGCGCTCGCGAGGGGCTTTTCGGTGCGCCTCCGATTTTTCCTCCACCAAGCGACCTCTTCCTCTATCTTTCCTCGTCTCTCGCTTGCTGTAGAAGCGAGCGTGACGCGTAAATCTGGCGATAATCTGGCCTGCCACCTTTCTCTCCCGCTCCGAGCTCTTTGACTTTCTCCTTTGCTGCATTAATCTGCGCCTCTATATATGTCTGTGTGTATCTACTCGAGCCACAGCCGCGAGCTGCTCTCTGCATACACGTACACACGTACACGGCGGAGAGGCAAATATTGCAATCGGTTTTCTGCCGCAACACGCTCGTCTTTGTACTCGATGAAATCCTTTTTTTCTTCCCGTATTCCTTTATATCGATCGATCGAATAACCATCGATGCTCTCGTTCATTCACCCATTTCATCCACACGCTGAGAAGAGATTCGCGTTAATCGCGTAGTCTCTTTACACAAGAGCAGTATTCCGAACACTGTGCTGTGCGAACGTAAAAAATAAAACGCACCGACAACCTTCGAGGAATCGATCGTCAAGAAATTAAAAGGAAAATTTTATTAATAGTTCACGCTAAACATCTGTACAATCTATATGTATTGACGACGCGAATGTGACTTTCCTTGGAAAATTTTTTTTATAAATTACAGTGGCGCGTGCGGAGACTCTGCGATCTTTGTACAAAAATGGACGTATTCTTGTGTGCATGAAATAATGTTCGAAGTATAATACGGTATCTAAAAACCACGACGAAAAAAAAAAGTCCGACATCTCGTCAACTCGACGGCAAGAAGCTTTTCATCGCGGATCCTAGAAAATACAATGTCGCCGGGCGTTTTTTGCCCGTGAAAAACACAAAGCGCGCGATCGCTCGTCGAAGAAGAAAAAAAACGCAATTCACATCGCGCTGCCGATCACTATTGCGCGTCAACTATATATCGGCGCGAGATAGCCGACGCCGGAGCTGCTTTTTTTTTTTACTCCGACGGCAACCTGCGCGCGAGCAGCTAAGAGACTTCCTCGGCCTTGACTTTTTCCATCTCGTCGCTGCTGTACTGCTGAGCTAATACGAAAATAGAAAAACGGGCGGCGCTGCATGTCGGGAGTAGATCTTTTTTCACGCTGATGCATCGCACACTTTGAGCGCTGTACTCCACCGAGTTTATTACTCGAGTATATACGCGTCTGTACGAATAGTTTTGAAAAGGCAAGAAAATGCATTAGTACATTGAAATGCGCTGGATGTAATTGAATGACGTAAGATTTTAACGGTGATCGAGGTAAAAAATATCTAACTCACGAATGTTCCAGGTAGCGCTTTAAACCTACTTACCCTCAAATCCACATAAGCGCGCAAAGCCACAATTAATCGGTAATAAATAAGCGCTGACAAAAAGCGCGCGTTTACAATCCGCTCTCGACTCCCAGCAAACTCGACGCCGTTGTCGCGCACTTTTCCTACAATTCATCGCGGTACTTTACGCGAAAACAACATCGAAAGAAAAATCAGTAAACCGCAAAAGAAAAACGGCGCAAAAAGCTTGCGTATGCGCAGTGAGCTAATACGTATACCGAAGCAAAAAGGAAACGACGAGCGGAAACGCGCTCACCTCGCGCGTCCTTCGAGGATTTTCGAAAATCAGTCGTGCTAAGCTATAGCTTTTCGCCTGAGCGCGCAAATTGCCGACAATTAAAAGCCGGCTGCCATTTTCCGTTCTACGCTCGCGAGGAGTGTAATTGCGAGTCGAGAGATCGAGAGGTATTATCCTTCGGAGATGTGGAGGTGGAGGTGAACCTTAACCTAATAATGCAAGATTCTATGGAGTTGTTTTATCGAATGACGGGGAAGAAATGATAAATTCTTCCTTTTCCATCTAACCAAATGCCGGTATCGGATGGATGACACGAGATATTACGCTATATTTAAATACTTGCTGGTAAACCGAACACTTATCTTTCGCGTAATCTCATTTAAATAGCGACCAAACAAGAGCTGTACAAACAGCTCGATAGATTATTTAAACAGCCAAATAAATGTGTGCGTAAATGACGAGTGACAAAAATTATATTTTTTTTCTTTTTTTTTGTTTAATGTACATTTGAAATTAGTGTAAAGATATAAAATCTTAAAATAAGTGCGCGTCCCGTTGACTTTGCGATGTTGAAAACAATAGACTACCAGAACAGATTGCAGACCACTCGCGGATGGAATTTTAAAATTCCTATTATTATGACAGAACAATACACTGACTGACGATTCGTGCGGAATTTCTTCAAAATTCTGGGTAAATTTATAAACTCATTTCGAGGCTACTCAACGTACATAATGAGGATATCTAATCATAAACATAAAACGCTCATTCGCTTCATTACATCAAACAGACTAAACTTATGTCAAAAACATCAACATTACACATCTGCGCAAAACTGTTTTCGACACATCACCACATTACCAACGTGAAACGTGTTTCGCACGAACAATACCATATGTAGCACTCGAAAACCAACAATTAATAACAATATCCATTAGCTCCATAAGGGTAAGTATATATCTAACAGCACACAAACCTCTAATAACCCCAGAAATCCCGAGACCCAACATCAACCTAAACCACCTTCTTTTTTTTTTGTCCTCCATTAGTATGTCGACCTGGACGAATTTCTGTCGGAGAATGGGATCCCCGTAGATGGAGTAGCCGGTGGCGGTGGTGGCGGTGGCGCGGGTGCCATGCAAGCCGGCCAATTGCACAAGCTTGGCGGTGCCAATGCCAATAACAACGCCGCTGGACCTGGTAACGGTGACGCACAGGCTACCGGACACCAAGGACCAGCTGGTCTCCACCTCGAGCCCGTCACCAAGCGCGAGAGGTCACCCTCGCCAAGCGAATGCTGTTCGCCGGACACCCTCAATCCACCCTCGCCCGCAGACTCGAGTGAGTTGCTTCGATGTTTTTTTACGCGTATTTTCTTCTTTTTTCGCGGGATGGGACGGCGGTGACTATGGTTGTTAATTGTAGTTGCATTTTTAACCCTAATACATTCTGCGTTGGCGTGAAAATATCGATCTTTAGACACGTAGTCAAGTAAATATTGAATTTTCTTTTTCTTTCTACTTTTTTTTTCGTTTAGATTCAGCGAGTTTTACTAATTGTCGATGCCGCTCGATACGTCGCACGTCTCTACTCTCTGCCAATGTAGTTTAACAATTTTAGAAACGATTGCTTCAATAACTTTCGCACACTCTTATTAAATCTCAACGCGACGCGAAGGTAGTAATAGACAGAACTAGTCAGACAAGTAGTAAAAGGAGTGTCTTAAACACATACACGTATAAATACAAAGTAAAACGTGTCCATTACCATTCACGATGTAGACAAGTAGTTTGAAAACAATGGAGTGATATCATTATAGAAAAGAGAAAAAGATGATATGTACCGGTATATTACTATATTAACTATTATAATAATGGGGGTTGCGCTTGAGAACCGCACGCACTAACGTTGAGTCGTTACGAATGTCCTGCGTATGGTGTCGCGCCGCCAGACTCGGGGGACTCGTCACGAATACAATATGGCTTGTCTCTTGTAGCGCTCTCGATGGCTTCATCGGGGCGGGACTTCGATCCAAGGACCCGGGCCTTTTCCGACGAGGAACTCAAACCACAGCCGATGATCAAGAAGTCGCGAAAGCAGGTATGCTTCATCTCCCTACATACATTACTTGTTCACTTTTATCTTTCTCTCTTCATTTCGTTCTCGTTGCATCGTCATTTTTCATCTGGAAAGGTTCTTATTTGATTTTATTATCATTTTTCTTCATAATTTCGTCGATTCGATGAATAGAGGTCATTTGCGGTGGTATAAAGTAATGCACCTATATTATTATTTTTATTCATTTCATTTAGACGATTATAATGCATTGCTGAAGCAGAGACAGCATACTCGTACGTAATCTCGATTACAATTCAATTCTAACTTGTACAATAATTATTATTCAAGTTACGGACATTGGACTAAAACACAACCTTCGATCCAGACTAACCAAAATATATGCACATCATTGCCAATCACATTTTCAAACAATTATTTTCTCTATGTCTTCAAAAGTTTATTTATTTTTTTATTGTAGTAATTTTTTTTAGTAATTATATATAGAATATTTAGCCCAAAACGATATATATAAACCCTACCCAACTGAATTGATTTAAAAGTTATCAATCTAATCGAACTTACTGGTGTTGCAGTTCGTACCCGACGACCTAAAGGACGACAAATACTGGGCTACGTCGCAGAAAGAACAATATGGCAGCAAAACGCTCGAGGGATGCACGTCGCATGAAGGAGAATCAGATAGCTCTACGAGCCGGCTTTCTTGAAAAGGAGGTAAATTTCACGCGACTAGCGGCAATCCATCGAGCTGATTATCGGTAAACTAACCGATTGGTAAATTTTCTTTCAGAACATGGGCCTGCGACAAGAACTGGATCGGTTAAAGAACGAGAACATGCTGTTGCGCGACAAGCTGAGCAAGTACACGGACGTGTAACGCGGGGGGTCAGGGCGTAAGCAACCCCCATTCTCACGACCCAGACAAAATAACGGCAGACGACCCCTGAGTGATGAATTTATATACACGCATATATATAAATTACTACTTTATATATATATATACATATATGATGGACGAATGAGCATATGGATGAGAGCAGAGCAAGGAATAGCGATTTTATGTGAAAAAAGCAAGGCCCGCCGCACACTCACATGTACACGCATACAAAGACACGCTTGCACAGGAAAGAACGCACGCGCAACACACACACACACACACACACACACACACACATACACGAACAAGTTACATCTCTCTCAGCACGAATGGAATCACGTTACCAGCGTTCGACGACGAAGAGGAGACGAGTCATCGCACCGACGATCATCATCATCATCATCAGCATCATCATCAACGCGGGGAAACTGTCCGCGTGCGTTGGATCGCAATCGGGCTTCGATAGGCTGCTACTCGTCGCGTCATTATTCTCTATACTTTATTGAATCCTGCTTTTTTTCTTTACTCTATTCTATTTTTTTAGACTCCCTTGTCGCCCTCCTTCACCCCCCCGCGCCCCACCCCCTCCCGCCACCCTTCCGTAACTCTGGAAAATATTTCGAACTTGGGTGCGTGCAATTTTGAATGTCGATCTCTCGGAGCGAATTGAAACTCGCTCGCGGAGAAGTTCTCCTTCTCCTCCTCAAGAGAGCTTTACTCTTGCGCCGCGGCGTCGTTCGAGAAAAATGTTCTGTCCGCGATTTCAATTTCCAATTCGATTCGCATTCTAGAGATTTTATCGACCGACAACGCTTGCGTCGCGCTTCGAATCGTACCGGAGTAAAAAGCCAAGCAGTCTTTGTTTCACATGAGATTCTATTACGCTATATGTGTACATATACATAAAATATATATATACCTATACTCTATGCGTATGTGCGAAGAAATAATTAACGCTATATTTTTTGTCGTTTGTTTTTTTTTTTTCGTTTTTTTAATCAATCGCGCCGTACAGCTCTGTACAAACTTTTGTTTTCATTGCTGAGCGCTTGATTGAAAATGAACTTTTTTCACTTTTTGATACGAGGAAACAAGAGACTGATCGTGTGGACTTTTACTCCGCGGACTCGAAACACCGAGAGTGAGAGAAAGAAAGAGAGTAAAATGACTCTTATAAGCGCAAGACTTCCTACAACAAAGAGAGCATATTTTCTTCCGTCGTTGACAACGCAACGCTCACTTATAAACTATTCTCCGCATTTGCATCGACGCAAAAAGCATACAGCCTCTCCTTTTTTAAATCCTTCGTCCCCTCACCCCTTCTCCTCGTCCCTTGAAATTGTACATAGTTATATGTATAGTTAGATTACATGAAAAAAGTATATATATATATTATATATATAAAAATATAAATACAAGAAAAATGATGATATCGATATATCATACACAATGTTAGTACGAACCGAGCGAGCAACAGCAGCATACGTGCGGAGAGAAAGATAGCGAGAGAGAAAGAGCATATAAGTATGAGAGAACAAAGAAATATATATATATTGTTTAACTGTATACATCATGTATGTATTTACCGAAAGTGATTGCTCTTGGTGGACCGCAGAAAACGATTAAATCGACGACGATTGTTCATCTAAGGAACGAACAGGGAAGCTTGGAATGAAATTTCTATATAATCATTGTTGACGAATGTACAGAGAGAAAGAAAGAGAGAACGAGAGAGAAAGAGAGTGAGAGAGAGAGAAAGAGAGAGAGCGAAAGCGAGCTCTTGTGCATAGCTCGAAGCGAGCGATTTGTAAATTTTTTTTCTTTTCTTAAATACCGGTGTCTCCTCTTGTACCTTTTCTCTTTTATTTCTTTTGTTGGCATACGAAAGTATATACTAAGTGTTTTTGTTAATCTTAGCGAGTAAAAAAAAAAGTGTTATTTCTAAATGAAATTTTTGAATCAACGCGACACGTTGTGTGCGCTCAAAAAACGGATGATCAAGATATGAGAAAATTTATTATTTTATATAGGGAAGTTATACGTAGTTTCGTATAAAAACGCAGATACGAGGGTAAAACGCTTTCGGGAACCAAGACGTTGAATTTTTGGTTCCCACATGCGCAGACTCGCGTTCACCCCATGTAGAATTCTATATGAATATTATTCGTATATTAATATATCAATTTACATGGCTTGTCGTACACTGACGAGGAAATTATTGAATTTAGATGGTATTTTATTGTTAAATTATTGTTGCCAATCTTCAACGAATGATGATTTGTATGATTTCTTAAACCGAAATGACTTCGAGATATATAAATATATATATATATATAATATAATCAGCGCTAAATTTGTCACTTGCAAAAGAAAAGAAAAGCAACGAGGACGTTGTTTTCGTTTTTTAATTTAAATTTAATCATTTCTCAAGTGTACTCTCGCACATAGGGCCTACTCAGAGAATTTTTTGTAAGGAAACAATGCAATACGTAATAAACTCTACGTAAATTAGCGAATCATGATTTCTTATTCATTTTAACTTATTATATATACTATTCGCATGACAGACAACGCTCGACGTCCAGACACTTTAGAAGAATCGCTAAGAGTCGAGTCTTGAGATATATAGGTAAAAATGAAATCTGGCCGTGGATGAGGAGGTTCGACTTAATAATTACTGAATTTCATTTGAAACTTCTTCGCGCGTCTTCCCACGCTTCGAGCATACGTATAGCAAACGATCACAACGATGCAGCTTTATGTACTCAACTCTTGATAAAAAGAAAAGAAAATAATAATAAGTACGACTTTAATTTGCAATCAATCTTCGATTGGTTTCTTCTTCGTAAGATCTTCTTCGTCTAGAGTTTAACGCGCTCGCGCCTTCACTGCCAAAATTATGTTATTGCTCCATACCGAGAACAGTATTCGCAAACGATCGACGAATGATCCTTCAATCCAAGCAGATTTTTCTCGGTTACCAAAGAGCAAAGCTACACAGCGTATTACAGACATAGTAAGAGAGAGAGAGAGAGAGAGAGAGAGATAGAGAGAGAAAGAGACGACGATGACGAGCATCGAGTCCTTCGCTAATTTTTTCGTCGAGAGGACAAGCACACACGGGAGCGACACACCTCTTCATCTCTCGACAGCTTCTCTTCATCAGTAGTTATTCCAGTATAGGCGACATTCTCAAGGCTTAGCTTAATCGCGTGTATATATGTACGTATACGCAGAAAATACGTTGGTGACGGTCTTTTTTGTTCAACAAAACCCAGTACACACATATACATATACATATACACACATTTACACACAAGTGATTCTAGTTGTACATGCGTTATGACAAAGGGTTGGGATCTCTCCTCTCCTTAGACGGCGAACGTATCTTTATTTTTTACACAGCGATATCTAATTGTAAACTATATACTATATACTGCATCTTTCGACCGCGACCCCGCCAAACTCAATATATAAATATATAAATATGAATATCATTCTTTGTACGTCGTGTCGTTTGTAATGTTACCACGTGCGCGAGAAACGGCTGATCGGACAAGAAAAGTCGATGAACAATGCGTTAAAGAGCGACGAGAGACCGATGTTGGATCCACATTTTTTTTGTAGGCACCAGAAGAGCCAGGATTAACGACATTTGCGTATGAGACGAGACAAAGAGATAGGGGAAAAAAGCGTGTGCATATAATATACATATATATATATATCGCCTGTTAGTTGTTATTTTCATATTAGCTGATTGAGAGAAAAATTGTCATGCATCTTCTTTAATTAGCTATTATTTAACTATACGCGCGGAGTGAAAATAATATTATACATAGAGAAATAGAGAGAGAAAGAGAGAGAGAGAGAGAGAGAGAGAGAAATATTATTAGAATGACGAGCACGGCGATCGAAAGGACGATCTTCGGTGCTGGCACGGCTCTTCTACTTTAATTGCACTTTTCTCCTTTTTTTATTTTTCTTCGTGTTCTTTTGTCGTTTCTTTTTTTTAAGTTTTTAGATGTTTATTTTTTGTTTATCGATGCTAAACTGAGATTCGTTCGACGATCGCGAGCTCTTACGATCGGTGCGGCGAGGAAAGTTTCATTTTTCGTAATCGCAGAGGAGGACCTTTACCGACTGTACATTTGAATATCTTCGCGCGGGAAAGGAGTCTCTATCGTACGCTGACACAATTTTTCTGAAAGCGAGTACGACGATTTCGCACGAATTTTTATCCTATATTTTTTTTCTCGACGCCTTTTTTCTAAACTGCAGACGCGCCTCTCTACAAATGTTCGTAAAACCTTGTCTCAAGTCTTTCTAAGTTTCGTTTCATTTTTCTTTCGATCACTATTCGATCCTATCGTTTTTCTACGACTACGATATTTTTGTATAGAGAAGACAGTTGTTGTCCTGTTAGCGAGCGGATGAGCTCGAGTAAGAGTGTGAGAGACATTTTTATTGACGAAATATTTTCGAGAGAAAAAGAAGATATTAAACAGAAAAAAAGCTATATAAAAATTGTTAAAAGTGAGGGTGGGCATACGTATTTTTGAATGCCAAGAGGACAAGTGTGCTAATAAAAATGACGTTGTGCCGTTTTGAGGGAAAGACGACTCGTGCGAAATCGTTGAATACACATCTCTTGAGCCCTGAGATGAAAACAAACAAACAAGCAAACAAACAAACAAAACTTCGTAGCTAGCAAATTTTTTTTTCGAGCGACGAAAAATGATGAATCATTATATATATTGTAAGAATTTGAGAATATATGAACGGGCGGACGTTCCTCGAGATCGATCGAATTTTCTTTCATTGTTTATTTTTTTTGTAAAATGTAATGTATAGAAGAAGTTGATGAGCGAAAAACAGGATTTAAGATTATCGAAAGCAGTAAGCGAAAATCATTATTATTAATTATTATTATTAATTATTATTAATTATTATTATATTATAGCGAGAGTGACAAATAATTACAAAAAAATCAGCAGATCATAGACGAGTAATTAATAATCAATAATTGTAGAGGCAAAGCTTCACACAAAATAAAATACGATGTAAAACAAAGCAAGCAGTGGTATATATTATCGAGATATTAGGCAGAAGACAAGCAGAGTTATAAGAAAAATTGATTCATAAAAATAAGCGCAGATCTTTAAAAATACAAAATCGTAAATATTAAACGTAGATAAAATCGCAAACGTCAACAGGACGAGCAAATTATGATGCTAAAATATGATAAAAAAAACTGTTATAATACGAACGTCGAAAGAGATGATGCATTGAAATGTAAACGAAGTGAACATAAAAGATAATCTCATTTGTAAGCGAAATATATTGTCATACTAATTCTACAACAAAGTATCGTCCGATCCAATGGTTCTTTTGCAAATAAAATCATAAAGTTTGAAATAACTACAAATTATTGAGACAAAATAATGCGTAAACTGAAAAAGTAAAGAAAACTGTTATTAAAAGAATATAATGCGCAAACTTACGATGAAAGGAAGAAACAAATAATAAATAGAAATTCATAAATTAAATCTAAACTAAATCAAGAGCGACCACCAACACAAATAAACTTAACTGTATCACATTTCGAGAAATATATGTATTTGTTATTGTTTTAATTGAATAACGGTCCTTTTATTTAAGAAACCCACCCTGGATTCGCAATATCAATCCTATTGTTTATTATTTAATATAGATTGCACAATAAACACCTTCACTCATAGCTTATCTCTTTGCAGAGCTGCATGGCGGATTGCTATTCCGCAGGAGTTTTCGAAAGTTGGAAATGATTGAAAAAGAAAGAAATTTGAAAACTTTCTAAAACCATGACTGTGGTCCATTAATTTAGGAAAAATATAAAAACGACTAACAAAGAACTATTGCTCTTCCTCATTGCACTCGAACGAAAAACAATCAACTATTCTTTTAACGATATTTTTTCACTCAAAATATTAAATACCTTAACTCTCTTTTATCGTTATTATCCGCATTGAGCGCTAAATTTAAAATAATATTTAATTGACGCGAATCTGCCGATAATGATGGATTAACAATTCTAATAAATTATTGTTGCATATTCAAATTCATAAAAATTAAATTAAATATGTAGGTAGATTTACACATATCTAAGTATAATTTCGCTCCTTTTTCAATATCTTCCTCTTTTTTCGCTGAAATCTAATCATCTAGTTGTGAGTTTAAACCAGTTTCAAATATACGAGAGGCAGCCGTAAACAAGCAGACGGAAAAAATATTATTACATCCCTATATAAATGAGAAGGGGATATTCTACGAAAAGTTATGTACAGGTACGTGTGTATAGGTATAGGTATATGTATAAATAGAAGAAAAATGCCAGAAAATCGAGTTGAAATTCTTGTTTCGAAAGATAAGGTCGAAAGAAAGCAAGAAAAAGACTGTACTTATAATCAATGTCTCATAAACAGATTTCGCCACATCCATACTAATCGTGCTAAATTCAACTCGTTTGTCTGTTATAATGCACGGCAGCAGCGCCACCACTGTCGGTATAATACTTTTTTGCCTCTTTCTCTCTCTCTCTCTTTCTCAGGAGCGTTGGTCATCAACGCATACTTATACTTGACTGTTGCAGAGCATCTCTCAGTGACGAATTGGGTCTCAGGCCGAGAGGAGTCTTTTTTGAGCGAGCGACTCTTCCGTTCAGACTCGAAGATGAATATTATTTCGGCAATAATTTTAGGAATTGCGCTGATCGGTAGCGCAATAATATACATGCTACCATCGTACAAGCCGCCACCACCGTTCCCCGATACGTACTGGGGACCAGGTAAAGAACCCAAAAAGATGGATACCAGCATCCGGCCATTCAAAATCAACTTTGAACAGAAGGTGAGAGACTGCCTGTAATATTTTTGTTTTACGTCAACAAATGGTGAGATTGCATTTTTTACAGAAGGTATTTTTTATTTATTTTATTTATTTCGTTTATTTATTTAACCAAAACTAAAAACTTGCATCAGAAAACGAGATAGTTTTCTTTTTTAACGCGTACGCTTCGGTACATACGATTGTAGAAGATTTGCTTTTGAATGGCGTACAAAAATATTACAATATTATAATTTTTGTTCTATTATACGTGAATTTTAAGTACGGAACGGTCACCGAGATACGAATATTACGTCACTTCTTTTTATTCGGCGTATTCCACTGCATGCGTGGCAGAAGAAGTGGCGAAATCAAAAAATTTAACACCGCAAAATCTATAACGGGTTGACTAATTCATAGAGAAAAGGTCAGACCTCGATCTGATTGTCAAACTTCACAGTCCATGTGTACCTTCACGATTGCACCACCAATATTCCAAAATTATTGCAAAATCAATATTTTTTTAAACGTGTATCGCGATTCTGCATAGAGTTCTGTTTTCAATAAAGATTTTATGGTAGAAATCGAATTATATTTATGCTTGACTCAAGTGTTATTTGACTTGTTTCAAGGTTGATAGATGATTCCTATTAAGGAATACTTGGGTATATTGGTCAATAAGGCAAAAATGATAAGATTTTCACGATTAAAATTTTGTATCATTAGAATGCTTTTTAAAAACAAGTACATACATTGATAAATATAATTGATTTAAAAATTATTGTTTATTCAGATGCTCTAAATTCGAAAATTTGTTTATTCAATATTACTATTTTTATTACAATTTTCTAATTCTGGTTGTTATTCCGAGCTCGGCAAAACTGGAATAGTGAAAATAGCATCATTTTTGACTTACCAAAATCTCAATTTAACGTTAACTCTATGTTAGTTAATAAAAAAAATTTCAGATGATAGACGACCTTCGTCACCGATTAAAAAACACTCGAGAAATGCAAGGACCTCTGGAGGGAGTCGGTTGGAGTTATGGCGCAACCGGGCCATCAATATTAAAAATAGTCGATTACTGGCTCAACAAGTACGATTTCAAAAAGCGCGAAGAATATCTCAACAAATTTCCACAGTATCTTACTAATATACAAGGTAATGCAGTGCTCGAAGACATGCTTAAAGAGCGCAACGTTTTATGCAAACGAAATATTTTTTTATTCGAAGTTTTTTAATTGAATTAGGCGTTGTAAGAATTAGCGTATGAATTGGATTAAAACAATTTTTAAATTTGAGCGCCACACACGAATAGGACGATATCTTGACTTTTCGACGATGATCTGCTCTCTAGAGAGGATTCCTGAAAATGTTGCTTCGTGCAATTTCTATTAAATCATATTAATTATTAGTGGACGAAATTGAAGTTAAAAAAAGATGGGGAAACATTTTTAAAGAGTATTGTATATATTACTCAATATCGCTGATCGCGTACACAACGTATAACGGTATTCGACTTTATCGCTTAGCGCTAGACTAACAATCTTTTAGAAGAAGATATCAATTTTTAAATTGCAAATTTGTTTCATCCCAGGCTTGGACATCCATTTCATCCACGTAAAGCCACAACTACCGAAAAACAGTAAAATCCAAGTCGTCCCACTGTACATTCAACATGGCTGGGGAGGTTCGGTTTACGAGTTCCGTAAGATCATTCCGTTGCTCACGACACCTCAATCGGATCGAGACTTCGTCTTCGAAGTTGTGATTCCATCGTTACCCGGATTCGCATACTCCGATGCAACGTCGAAACCCGGTCTCGGAGTCGTCGAAATGGGACACGTTATGAAAAATCTTATGCTCAGATTGGGCTTCGAACGGTTCTACGTTCAAGGCGGAGACTGGGGCGCCATGGTCGTTAACTCTGTATCAGTCGTATATCCGCAGCAGTGAGTCCATTAGCTATTTGATTACACATTTCATTGATATTTTACTCGAAACAATTTTTTTCTCACAGTGTTTTAGGTCAACACTCAAACATGTGCATGATCCTGTTGCGTCCTTGGACATGGTTCAAGCTCAGCTTGTACAATTTGTGGCCGTCTATATTACCGGAGGATGAAGCTAAAATGATATTCCCAATCGGCAAGTGGCTCGCACGAGTGGTCGAAGAATCCGGTTACTACCACATACAAAGCACCAAGCCCGACACCGTCGGTTAGTCATCTACTCTCGTTCTACTCTTTTTGCTCGTATTCCGGTTTATCCCCGCATTCTTAGATATCTTATACTTTTTACTGTATCCGTATCTTTGCCGAGAGACGTATTGACAAAAACAAAATCGCACCTTTCAGGAGTCGGACTGACCGATTCTCCAGCTGGATTAGCGGCGTACTTGTTGGAGAAGTACTCCAGTGTCACGAAAATGTCGAACAGGTACGCTGAAGACGGCAACCTTTTGGAAAAATGGACGCTGGACGAACTCATTGATAATCTCATGATATATTGGGCTCCTAATAAGATGACCACTTCCATGCGTGTCTACGCTGAAAGTATGAGAAAGAAAAGCATGAATTATAATATCGATCTGTTAGTATACTTATTCTACTATTGTTTTTACATATTTGTCGTTAATATTATTGCGAATCTCTAAACGATCAAATACCTTTCCACAGTCTTCCGGTTACGGTACCAAGTGCCTGTGCCCAGTTCCCCGACGAAATAGTACTCCAACCAGCTATTTTCCTTCGTGACAAATACGTCAATCTCTTGAGGGTGACCAAGATGCCTCGCGGTGGTCATTTCGCTGCGTCCGAGGAACCCCAGCTTTTCGCCGACGACGTTTGGTCCTCTGTAGAGGAATTCAGGAGTTATCATGCCAGGCAAGAAAAGGAATGAGTATAAGAATACAAGTGTACTTGTATCGAAGATTAATGGATTTCAGTGTGTGTATTGTGTCGGACCGATAGACACAGCGAGAGAATATTTAAATTCTTTTAAAATTGTCACATTTTTCCCTGAAAATTCTGAACTAACGTTACGTAATTGTATTGTTCAATATCATTCTGTATTTAGCAATTGAAACGATTCGCGGGAACTATGTATCTCCGAAGCAAATAAATTATGAGAACTTTTTAAAAATTGTACTGTATCTTTATTACTAATTAAATAGTCTGCTACGATACAGTAATTTGTTGGTCGTACGTCAAAAAATGATTTGCGATTCGTATTTGTTGAATTGAATAATTATTTTTGTTACTAGAGCGATCGATTGAAATGTATATATAATTAAATAAACTAGTCTATTTATATACCTAAAAAATTATACTGAAAAGCAATTTATTCGCAGTGAATCGTCAAGAAATTGCGTAATCGAATCAACGTTATGACTTGCACGCTCGCAAAGTCCTCGTATTCAAGATTGTACCTTCGAGTTTTTACAGTTTTATTCGTTATTTAATAATAGCATTCAATCTCTACGATGATATTTATTGAATATAGTAATTAAACACAATGGACGTAGTTTTATTGAAGCTGTAGTTGTACCTCGTACGTCACACATAGTACCTCTAAGATACAAACGTAAGAATGACAGCTCAATGTCGTGTTTGTTTACCGGAACGTTAGAATGAAATAATCATCAATGAACTATGTTATTAAAAACAATTATATTCGTCTCATTTACATAGGACTAATGTGTTCTTTTTTTAACTCTACAACCGTCGGATAAAAATTGAGCTCTAATAATGCGACGCATATCGCAATAATCCCAAGTATAAAAAGAAAAAAATAATTTAAATAATGATTTAAATGTACGGAATGATTAAATGAATTAATTTAACAATTGCGTCCCGCATTAATTATACAAGCAAGTCTGAAAAATAAATTATCAAATAAAGAATTTAACTCACTATAAACAGGTGTGTCCAGTATACTTTTCATAATTCGCTGTGTAAAACGACGCTCCGAAACGTCTCCGACGATGTTTAAAATCATCCACTTCTTGTAAATCAGCCTCCTAAATATTTCCATTCTTCTCGAATTCTCAAATCCACACTTATGTATTTTTATTCAAATTCCAGATATATACGCTTTGAAGTGTTTACACTTGACCGAATGTACGGTATTGGATACAAGCGAGAATAAACAACGCGATATTCTAGAGTAAGTATTCTCTTACGAGCATGTTTCCTTGCGAATAATAATAGAAATATGCACGGCTAGAAGAAAATCCAATGATTCCAATGAAACGTAAAATTCATCCGTGTATGAAACTTCGCGAATGAGAAGTGCGGGGAGAGAAAGAGTGGGGGAGAAGAGGTAGGAACGGAAACACGGTAAAACCACTGGCAGCCATATTATCAGTTGCCAACCGAACGTCGAATCTGTAACACAGAATTTTGAGCATAGAAGAGAAGGAACTGCGGAAAAATGTGGAAGGGTGCTGCAGTTTTTTTACTAGCTACACTAGCCGTAGGATGGCATCTCAGGTAAACCGTACAAATAATTGCAAATTTTCATTATTCGTTGTTTTATTCGTTGTTGTTTTTACGCATTCGTCCATGGAATTCCTTCAGCACTAAGGAGTTCTTTAATTTCAAACGGAATCACGACTGCATTAAGTCACGAGTTTTTATCGCGTTAAAAGATTGATAAGCTCTTGTCATACAGGCATAATACTGGTCGTTTGAATCCAAAGCAGGTTATCACTCAACGAGCAAACAGGGCATTGCTGGTAATTGAAAAAAAGCCTTAGACAAATGTCCATTGAAATAACTTCTCCGTTTGAATCCTTATGCAAAGAAACATATGTATGCGCAATTGTGCACTGTGCAGTGAGACACCTAAACTAATGAGAGAATTGCATTTTTTTCGCGCAGATGAAAGATCTTCGGAAGGTTTAAACTGGCACAGATTGCAAATTAAAGAAGTCGTCTGAAAACCGTACAGTGATGTTTCCGTGTGTCTATTTCCTCGACTGCGTAACGGTACTTTTTCGCAAAGGTCGCTTTAATTGACCGTTATAATTAACAATATTGCATCTCATGCGGTGACAATCGTTTAAAAAATCGATTTTTTTTAATTCAACTCTTTTAATAGATCATACCGAATACTTTAATTTTACTGGTAGTTTACAAATTTCCCCTGTAATTTAGAATTTAATGCACTATTAACAAACACATATGCAATTAGTATAATTAAGCGCTGCTTATACTCTTATTACACGACTGACTAGACTGTAGTTCAAAAAGTAGCAATTTCCACGAGAAGACGAGAAGAGGTTTTGAAAAAACTCGATCCTTGCACTCCTCGCTATTTCATCTTCAACTAGTTTTTTTAAGAATGCAACTGTACTTGTCCGTCCGCTAGGTCGATAAACTTTACTGCCTCTGCCATGAAACGTGAAAATACGTACAGTTTCACTTAATATGTTGCACATTCGTAATTACGAAACCAACCTTATTTTTATTCGCTTATCTACAATCATACTTCGAAAGAAGTAAATAATATTCAATTACCATTCGAAAAACAATATTCAAATTGATTTTCGACTTTGTAGTCAGAATACTTTGAATCATTCTTAGGTGTTTCTTTTTGCATTTTATCAATGATTGCTGTTTGTCATTGGTGATATAAAAAACGGGCACTGATAATACTTTATACGAGACATTCAATTTGATAGCGTATCGTCTTTATTTAGATTACGTAACAAAAGAAATATATCATTTGACAAGGTTTTGATTCTAAAAATAAAGATTCGCTCAATTCTTCTAAATAGGTACAATGGACCCATCGAAGTACCAGAATTGCCAAATCAATACTGGGGTCCTGGCAATCCTGTACCCGATCCCAAGGATATCAAACCGTTTAAGATTGATGTTCCAAAAGAGGTAATTGATACGAACCAAAGTATAAAATGTATTAAATTGACTCTCTCTTATCTTAATAACGAGATATAACTTTGTTAAGTTATATGGATTACAAAAATAAATGATAATCTTTCGAACGTTACATTTCAGATTATCGACGATCTAAATAATCGACTCGATTCTGCAAAACCATTGGTGGAGCCGCTTGAAGGAGCTGCGTGGACTTACGGTATCTCGTCGACCTATTTGAAAACGATTTTGAGCTACTGGAGAAACAAATACAACTGGAATCAACGTCAGACTCTGCTTAACAAATACCCGCAGTTTAAAACCAAGATTCAAGGTGCGTACGAAGCGAAAAGCGTTAAAGCACCGGTTACAACAGAAAGAACATGCGAATATTTTACATTAAATTGTGGAGGAATAATGTTTTTTTTTATTTTGTCAGATGATTGACATATATCATGGTATAACATGACGAAGATGATTTGAGTTTTTATCAGCTAACTAATTGTAGATTTCATAGTTGCGTTTATCGAAAAAGCTCATTAAAACGTAGTAATTAATTTCTGATGGAATTTCAAGCAATGCACACGTGTACCAATTGTAGTACATAATTAATTTTCTTACTTTTTTCTCTATAATGAAATAATTCGTTTACTTTAATTATTTACCAGGTCTGGACATCCACTTCTATCACGTGAAGCCTCAATTGCCTAAAGACCGCAAGGTTCGGGTACTGCCACTTTTAATAGTCCATGGCTGGCCAGGATCTGTCGTCGAGTTTCAGAAACTCATTCCTTTGCTCACGACTCCCCAACCGAACAAAAACTTTGTTTTCGAGCTTATTGTCCCATCCGTACCTGGCTATGGTTTCTCTCAAGCTGCTTCTAAACGTGGACTTGGGCCCATTCAGGTAAATTGATAAATTAGTGGAAACAGTTATTGTAAAACAAGTCCCGCTAAATAATCTTCTGAATTCAAATTACCTGATTCTCGTTAGGTTGTAAATAAAGACTTTTGTAAACTAATATTGAAAATTCCTCGGATTATTCTAGATAGCTGTGATCTTCAAAAATCTGATGCAAAGACTTGGGTTTGAGCAGTTCTATACCCAAGGTGGCGATTGGGGAAGTGTCATCACGTCTCACTTGGCTGTACTATTTCCTAAAAAGTATAGACATTGCTCTACTATTATACCCATTTAAAGAGACCAGTCTGAAAAAATAACTTAAAACGAATTATATCGGTCGCATATAAAATACTTAATTTAGATAACTGTGATTTGTATCCGTTGGGTTCATATGCTATACGCAATGTTTGTAATGTAAAACATTTTACTCCTGGAAGACTGATTTTTGCCAAAAACAATTTTGTATGCTTCGAATATTTCTTCGGAGTACTACGGATTGAACACTGAATTAATATCCGGAAATTATTCTTGGCTGGCCCTTTTAAAAAATAGAAATAACCACTATCTCGCTTACAGAGTCATAGGAGCTCATCTAAACATGTGTTCCAATATCCAATCGTTATCGGCTCTATTCCTATCAATCATCGGTGCATACATTCCATCTCTGGTGGTCGACAGCGAACATTATTCGAAAATGTATCCTCTGACTGATCACTTCAATTACCTAGTCGAAGAAACTGGTTACATGCACATCCAAGCTACCAAACCCGATACCGTTGGTAAGTAGAAATCTATACGTCTCATCTTTTAACCAACTCCAAAATATTGTGTAATCTAATTTACGCTCTACAACAAGGTGTTGCACTCGGCGACTCACCCACTGGTCTTGCCGCTTACATCCTTGAAAAGTTCAGTACCTGGACGAATCCAGAGCACAGGCTCCGCGAAGATGGTGGTCTTCTGGAGAACTTCACGATGGACGAGCTTTTGGACAACTTGATGTTATATTGGGTAACCAATTCCATCGTCACTAGTCAGAGAATTTACGCCGAAAATTTCAGCAAAGCCAACAGAAAACTTGGCTTGGATAGGTTAGTCATTATCGCGTAAATTAATTTTCAATATTAACTAATCAATAACGCTTTTTTTCTTTACGATAATTTACAGCTTGCCGCTCACCGTGCCAACAGCCTGTGCAAACTTCCAACACGAAATGATCTACAGATCGGAAACTCTGTTAAGGGATCGGTACCAAAACCTCATCCAATTCAATCATATACCGCGAGGTGGTCACTTTGCCGCGTTCGAAGTGCCAGAGCTTTTGTCCAATGACGTCTGGCAATTTGTTGAGAAAGTCGAGAACCAGCTTGTCGAAGAAAAGAGGAAGAAGCAACAAGAAACCGGAAAGGAAAAAGCGAAAAAGGCCTGATAACTGATGATCCCGAACGAGGACCTTTTTTGGGGGAAGAAGTTAAAAATGGTCATGCATTAGTGCACATTATTATAGCACTTCTTGTTATTATTATTTGTCATCTATCGCATTCCGTTAATTTGGAATTACCGAATGTTTGGTGAAACTGCGCAGGTGTTTCTATGTGATATTACGGACAATCAGATTATAATTTATTTTCTTTTGTTATCTCCCGCAGAATAATTACTTTTAAGAAATTAAATAATCATTTGAAAGACCTACACGATGAAAAAATAAATATATGTTTATAAATAATATAAATTTGTATTTTTGTGCAAGGAATTAATTGCACGTTGTTTAAGCAACGCAGTGCGAAAATTCTCGAAGTTACAGACAAATGTGAATATTAAAAAAGCTTGAAACGGCTTATTAATATTAATATTGATTCGTCGAATTATCAATATAACTCTAATTGGAACTAATTGACAAGCGCGGCATAACGAAAGGTTAGCGTTCTATACTCGTAAGTATTTACACGTATTTACCTTAAAGCGTAAATAATGTGGTTATAAGCGTAAAAGTGCTGAGTCAACTCTTTTTGTTGCCCTTGTGAAAGTCCAGAATATGTTATAGAATTCGTGTAGCGCGTATACACGTGTGTAAAGGTACACGCGTGTCGTCCCCTTACGCACCGCAACCACGTCACACGCCCACCAATGTAGGGTTGCCATGTTGTAGGCTTCAAAATCCTCCTGCACGCGTGAGTGAGCGATTATTTTTTACGCAAATCCATTCTCAATTTTACAGACAATACGATCTACCCACGCATTATCGAAGCTCACAAGTGCAATGTGTATTTTACAAAAAAAAAAAAAATAATACAAGACCGTGAAATGCATTTTACTTATATACTCTACGCATTGGAAATGATTCTATTTCGCGTTTAAGGTGGAACAAAGAACGCGCACAATTTATTGCGCAGAAAGAGCGAGTCCATATCCCATGTAAGTGCGGTACGGATACTCGACAAAAGTCTCCCCCTTATACGCGCATTGTCGTAAAGGGATTTTGTCGTCTGGGGGGATGCAATGCGCGGCTTTCTTGCGAACAAGGTCAAACGCGTGGACTACTAGACAATGAGATTCTTTCTGCAGCTGAAACCAATAGTTATCGATTTGGGTTTGGAAATTTGAATGCACACCGACGGTCTTAAACAAAGGATTTTTTTTATTAATAAACTATTAATACGTTAATGCGCATCTTTTAAAAATTCAATTTACCGTCTTACCGTTAAAATGTTGGATTTGTTTAATCGATAATTTAATCTTACCTTTTCACTTTGAAAACTCATCGCGTCATCCCACGCATCTAGAACCTGTTTCTCACAGGTGTTTTAATAACAAGAGTGAGATGGACAAAGCAAAACGTATTCGATTCAGATAGTCATTATTATTATTAAGAATATTAACGCAGTGTTTACTGTTAGAAACCCGCTTTTCATTTCTTAAACTCATTTGCAAAGGCGAGTTGCGGGAATAGCCATTAGGGAACCTGATATTGTAATGTCGGAGATAGATTTAATCCGACAATTCATAGTCGATTATTTTCGCTACAGCAGTATCGCTCTGTCGTTGAATTTTGTCACGATGCACTGCTCTTTGTCATCGAACTCGTTGTTCTCGGTGATATTGAATTTTTCCTATATCAATCTTGACTCATCGTTATCGGAAATATAATAATAGTTCGCCAAGTGTCGCGAAGATTTATTGCAGATAAACAATATATTATAATAAATTTGGAATTTTTTTCAGAAATTTTTCAGTAACTGGAGCTGACCGTTAAAAGCTTATTTCGCTCTTGTGAGCTATTAATTACCATCGTTATAATTTGCAGGTGGGCAATATAATTATAGTATTTAAAATCGCGTAAGTTACACATTATTTAAAGCTCAACGATAAATAACTTTGAAGTCTGACTGAATACACGTATGAAAATGTAAGTCATAAAATCGCTATATATGCAAATCGAAAGATAAGAAAAATTCGAGTGAGCGCACGCGCAGAGTGCGCGCCAGAAAAAAAGAAAACGAGGCCTTTCTCTCTATCTCTCTCGTGAAAAATGTCTTCACCTTGTCCGTTAATTTGAATGACACACACATATAATACAGAGTTGCGAGAAAAAATTTCGTATGTGTTAACGCCAATAACGAGTATAACGATGAGCTACGGCACACGCGTATACGGGGTACACAGGCTTCCACGCGTTAAACTGAAATGACGCATTTTTAAGTTTGGTGCGTGGCCATTGTCCGAATCTGGAGACGATGAGAAAGGATATATAAAAGGAATCGAAGAAACACAAGCATGCGTTGTCACGGAATTTACACCGATTGTGTACCTTTTAAAGCCGAGAAAGTTCGAAGGAGACATTGACGTCACGATCTGAACTTTTTGTCGATTTTTTTTAATATAACTTATATTGGCTCGCGTATTAATCTTATCTAATACGCTTATACGCGTTACTACGGCGATATACAATTATTCAAAATTTGACATCACCGTACAAATAAATACGTATCTTCAGAAAAATTCAGTTACGCACGAGCTATCGACACGTACATATAGTACAAGATCTCTGCGAGATCGAGCGCAGTCGAAGGTGCAGAATTAATCGAGCGCATTGATCAAGTAATTTGTCACTCGCGGGAGTGAGGTAATTGACATTCACAAGTACTTTGTACAGCGACTTGAACTTTACTGAATCGCGCGTCAGACCGTACCGATAGTGCATAAACCAGTTGAAAATCCACTTGGTCGGTGCAAAAAGTATCCATTCTCTTAACTGATCACTTATTCGTGGAACAGCTATGGTAGATTCGAAGAAGTCTTGAAATAGGATAAAATATTGACAGGCATTTGTCAAAATTGTTCTCCACAACGAAAAGCTAGGTTTATTCCAAGATACGCTAGACCTTTTCACACAATAAAAATCCACAAACTCATTACAATACTTGTTTCATTAAGCGGCATTTCCCGTTGAAAATAATTATCAATAATTATTCAAAATAATACTCAAAGCAATGAGTACGTACAATTCATTTCATATACATCGTGTTGCTTATAGTCGTTTTTAAAATTTTTATTAGAATTGTTGCATTTAATTGGAGATGTAAAAACAAAAGAATGCATGTGTGTGTGCATATATATTTCTGATATCATATATACTAAAAGCTTACGAAATGATAAATAAATTATTTATAAATGCAGTCGTATATTTCCTCTATTAAACAACAAGTAGAAATCAGAATGCCAACAAAGCGTTACTCAATAACGACCAAAATTATTAAAAATTTAATTATACATACATCGAAATGAAAATTTTATATCGGATAAATTCTCTAAAGTTTTTCACGCGTGATTTCAATAACAAATCTAACACATTCTTAACATCCATCCATAGAAATGACTTAGTCCGCAATTCCAAACACTTAATACATTCATTAAACGACATAGTTTACAACTCATCAATCGTAATTCATTATTATTCTCATATCCTTAAGCATAAATGTTGTAATTCCACCTTGCGCGGCGCTAATTCACGAACGCAATGCAATAACGCGATCGAACGATAACAATCATTGCTACGCATCTTTCACAAATATTCCCGCATCTTTGAATAACAATTACAATTCGTGTGCCTAAAGACGAGCAATTGGAATAATAAAAAAAAAAAAAATTCTCAGATGACTACAGACTTGACTAAGGTAGCAGACAGCAATACTGACGAGAAAAGCGAACGGGCCTGCGCGCGCCTGCGCCGTTCTCCATCCACACTCGAGACTCGACTCTCTCTCTCTCTCTCTCTCTATCTAAACTCCGCCAGCCACAGCGCGGAGGGACAGAGTAGTCGAGTGCGCGAGTTGTGCAGTGACTTTCGTGAGCGGCAGACGTGTGGAGGTATATATACAATATACCCATTAGTGCGCGCGGTCGTCGTGTTTTCCGGAACTGTATAATGTAATGTACAGTTGAGTATTATAGTCGACCTAAGAACGGAAAGAAAAATTGTAATCTCCGACCGGCGGAACAATTGCATTATACTTATATATAGAAATATATATATATATATATATATATATGTATATATATACACCGTATATAAATATTAATTTCGACATTGGCAATCGATCGATCATTAATAAAGAAAAAGGCGAAAGGAAATTCCCGAGAATCTATTGTGTCCACACGCCGTAAAATGGGAAGTGATGGTGTATTGACGCAGAGACAAAGATCGCACGAGTGTTCGAAGAAGAGCCGGCGAACTTAACCTTCTTCGCCGCGCGAGTTAAAGAATTGTGATAAAGGAAAAATAAGCGTCCAGACAGAAGAACGACGCGAAGGAGAAAGCGCGAAGGAAAGAGAAAAAGAAAGACAGTGAAAGCCACGAAGATGAGAGATTCAACGATAATCACGCATGCCGATGTTTACAACGAGCTGCCGAGCACGTCTTATGATAAGTAAGTCTTCCCGTCCAGCTCTAGACGCCTATACCTATATCTATGTATATGTATATGTATTTCTATACAGTATACGTACTTCTCTATTGTTGATCGTGCGCGCGCGCTTTTGTCTATACAACTTTCGATTTGCGCGAGCTCGACGTATTCTATTGTAATTTATGGAAAGGTCCAAGAGGTTACGCCGCGCGTCGACTAGCGGCTTCGTTCGGTCGTTTAAAGAGCTAATTATTACAGCGCTGAAAGCTCTTTCGATCCTTTTATTCTCGCCGAAAGCTCCTATCCGGTGCGATTTTTTTCTTTTCGCCTCCAGATTCACGGCCTGTCTCGACTCTCGCGAACAGAGAGCTCGAATCGAGGGTATATATTTGCATGTGTATATATAATACACGTGAGTTAAAAGCCAATCGCGAAGCACTTGACTCCCTTGCATCACGCGCCTGTATATAGATATAACCATTTATTCCGACACGAGACACGAGAGATCCGTACCAAATCGTTCTGCGTTTCTCTTAAAAAAAAAAAAATAATAAATAAATAAGGAGAGACAGACGCTAATCGCAGTCAGCGAAGAGGAAAATTCTCTCGGCGATGCGTCGAGGCAAAGGTCGTTGTAAAAATCCATTAGAATGACAAGGTCGAGCGCGCGTAGGGAAGTCGTAATGGCTTTGTAACTAGTCGGAAGATTACTGGTCCGGTAATAAAACTATTTTCGCGCAGATTCGACGGAACTACAGAGGCGTAAAGTTGTACTTTGTGTTTCGATGCGATTTTAAGAGAAATTTATTGCACTTCGATGACGATCGCGTTGCACTGGTTTATCGGTTATTTTCAAAACAGCGTGGGATCGACGTTGTAGTACAGTGTTGGAAAAAACACGTGTCTCGTGTTCAGCAAACATTTACAGATGGAAACACACACATTTTTCGATCGACTACGCGGCTCGATGCCGATCCGTGAGAACCTCTGTGTGCAAGCGTTATTGGACAAAAAGCAGGTTTTCACGCTCTTTGGCTCTCTCGGTTTGTCGATTAATTTGGGATGTTTTTTTTATATTTCCCGCGCAATCGAACCGTCGAAGCGATAAGTGCTCGAATTGTTTTTTCAAATATCTACACGCAGGAGCTAAGTAGCAGAGTTTGGAAACGGGTTTCGGAAATCTCGCTAGAAAGCGAGCTGGGAAAACCTCGGAAAAAGAAGATGTATCTGCTGTAGCAGGTCGTGCATAAAAGTGAAATCAAGCAAAATATAGTTACGCCGGCATCATCGGACTTCTCTCAAGCCTTTTACTCTTTTCATTCGCCTCAATTTTCTCCTGTGAAAAAGAAAAAAATCTCGTTCGTCGTCCATCGTTAATCGCGCGAATTAATGCTTAATTCGTGTGTTCGTTGTTTCTCAATCGAACAGAGATCACCGGGATCAAGTAGGTACGCATAGGAGCGTGGAGGGAACCGGCTCGATCAGAATGGAAATCTCGTTGTCATCTTCGAGTAGCTATTTTCTCTCCGCGGCTTCTAACCAACTTAATTCCCACGTAACTTTCACGTGCGCGCGAGTGATGTATATATACATTATGCATGAACTATATACATACTTTGAGAGTACACACACTACGCGTCTTCGCGAAGTTATCGAAGAAAGACGAGTTTTCTCTCGCGCTGAGAGAACTTACACCCCCCAGACTCCTTTTATAGTCTTTACCTTCTGCGGAGTAAGTACACACCGTGCCGCCGAGAGCAGAGCGCATATGCCCGAGGAATGCGTCCGTGTATATGTGTATATGCGTGTAGGTATACATATATGTATGTACACAATGTCGGCGATGTAACGAAGCTCACTTTGTTCTCTCCTCGTGTCTGCTCACAGGCTGAGACGACGCGAGAGAGAATGACACGAGAGAGGAGCCGAGGTAGTCCCCCTTCGCGTTTACCAAAGAAGTTCGTCTTCTCAAACGGTCTATACAAACCACCTATACTTATCAGGGTAATAATCGCCGTCCATGCTTCGCACGGGCGATAAGCTCGCGATCGCTCGATTTTTCCATATTCAAACCATACCATATGCGCGTATGAAAGTCGAAAATAGAAAATCAACTGTTCTCGTGATGAGCGCGTCGATCAATGCCTCGTAAAATACTCGTCCTCGTCAACAATCAACTCATCGACGCGCGTGCGTATTGTAAATGATTCACCTGCGTATATATATATGCAATACACGAAGAGCAACGCAGCCTCAGCTTCGTTTCATCTTTCTTTTACGAAATGTATAGGTATACAGCATCGTTGCGTCCGCGAGAGATACGGTATATAGAAACTCTCTTGACGAGAGCGCACCGCCCGTTACTTTTCTCTCCGCTACAGAATACAACTCTCGGCTCTTTAGATTTATGTCTGCGTACGCGAAGCCGACGTCGTCGCTTCTGGATTAGCGTCTTTTTGCGCTCGCGGACGATCGGCCGGGACGATAGCGATGATTGATTTTGCGAACGACGCGGAACTTACCTCGTATAGCGCGTTCCCTGGTCCGAAGAATAACGAAGGCTCTTCGAGTTCAATGCTTACTTTCTACGAGTGATTATACTGCTGTGTATATATGTACAAAGGCCGACCTGCAGGAGGTATAATCGCGCGCGCGCGCAAAGGATGTAAGGTAGTGAAAGCTGTTTGATATTGCGAAACGAAAACAAATTTCGACTTTTCTAACGCTGTGTGTACGCGAATATTGCCTTACGTTAGACGCGTGTGTGTACATGTATACTCGTGCTTCGTGTACAATTCGAAGAGCTTCTCTATATACACGTGTGCACGACTTATACTTTCATATTTATAATAATGAAACTCGAGAGCTTGCACAGTCTGTATTTCTATAGTATTGCGATGTCTTATATTCGTCTGAAGTTACTCGAGCTGTAATTTTTTTTTTGTTTTTGTTTTTTTTTTTTCGAAATTCTAAGCTATTAATATGCGCTCACTTGAACCCCTACACTGCCCTCCTGCGTATACCTACAGATGCGTATGGATATACGTGTATATCTATATTCCTTAGACAGTCAAAACAAAATATTGAATGTCATCGTTATCAACAATCTTCGTAGTCAAGACTGTAAAACGTCTGCATAAACATCGAGTACTATCAGACACGCTTATATAAGTAATTTCGAGTCATCAAACCCCTTTGACCACGCAGCGCGGTTCCGATCTAAGCGTTCAGTGGTAACTGGACCTAATTCAATTCATATAATTATGCGAGCAGTCTTCTACGCTATCAACCTTGAGTTTTATGATTGTTCAGCGTTTGCTCGATCAACGGCGACCGAAACTCGAAACGAATAATTGCAATAAGATATACATATACGAGCAAATCCACGAGATACGGAAAACTGTTCTCGGTACTTGGAAATCAAAGACAATTTTTTACGTGGCCACGCTATGCCCGGGCTATATTTTACTGGTTGTCGAGTAAAAAAAAAATCGTTTTCAACATCGTTTTATCTTTAAGCTCCGTATTTTTTTACGCAAATGACACCGCGAACTCGGAGAGAATATGTACTGTAAACGTCCGGTCGGTGCGTCCTCGTGAATTTCTTTTATATCCATAGTTACTGAACTGTATCCATTATCTCAAGAATTTATTCATATTCGTGTTACGCGTTTTTACTCGTTCAAAAAGAAGATAACGCCGAGGAGAGATGTCGTGAGCTCGCGATTCTCGAGAGGAAAAGAAAGAGAAAGACCCGTAATTATAATACACCGAAATATAATCCAAGAACTAAAGTGTTATGTGCAAAAACCGTTCCGTACGTTGGATAATTCTGATGCTGATCGTTCAATCATGCCGATAATAATTTCGGAGCATGAGTATTTAGCCTTGACATCCAATTATACACCTCGTGGCAACGCAAAAACTTAACGAGATAATGTTTATAATAAAAAAAAAGGAGGCTGCGACGCGCGTTACAGTTATATATGCCGGATCAAGATCGTATGTACGTTATAAGTACTCGATTACAATGCATTATAAAATTTAAATACGCTTTGTATCCCAGATACTTCATCGGAAATTAATCGAAGGGCGATATCGATACACCGAGAAAGAGTTTGAAAAAAATTAATGTACCGGGCACGTTCGCATCTCTTTAAAAATGAAGATTTTTCAAAATATTCCAGCTCTCTCTCTCTCTCTCTCTCTCTCTCCTTTTATAGATAACGCGATTTAAAGACTCGTTTAAAGCTTGTGGTAGGAACTAATGAAACGAGGGGGAGTTCAAGACGTCAAACTTAGCCGCGGCTGTACAACGATAGCAGCACACGCGCGAGAGCCAAAGAAAAAAAAAAGCCGGTTTTAACGAGGAATCTCACGTAGCTCTTGGTGGTCAAGAGCCTCGTATATTGTTAAGCCCAATTTTTCTCGACTAATTGGTGAGCAGTGATGTTTACTTTCGTAAATTATTATAATTATCATTATTCTTTCACCCTGCACTGGGCAAACAACGATGTACGACAGAGCTGAATATACAGAGAGATAATAAAGAGTCGCCCGCTCGTGCATTGGAGAATCATCGCTTACTTTACATCTCTTGAAGAGAACCGCGAAACCGCAGAGCGAGGTACGAAGAAAAGTAAGCGAAGGTAAATAGCTTCAACTATATAATAATAATCTCCGCTTGCGCGCGTTGAATGACACGAGTAAAATCCCGCTGCTCTCTTCGTCCGAGCTTCAAGCACGCGATGTACGTATACCTGTATAGACTGGTAGACACCTTATACGAGTGCATAAAGTGTGTATTTGTGTGTCTCGCTGTTGCAAGACCCTTGCCGTTACTTAATTTCGCGCGACCTTTTGTAGCGTAAGTTTTATGGACGAAAATGAACTGTGTCATTTTTCAACTCTAACGTTCCACGTGTATACGTGCCGTATTCCAAAGCTTAAAGAGCCCCCCGTCAACTCGGACGATAAAAAAGATATAAATAAAGCTTTAGCGCTGAAAAATACAGAGAGACTACGCACTTTCGGCCATCCGATAGTCGCGAACTCGATACTGCACAGCATCAGTATAGCATTGCTGTGTGGCGTACACTGCTACCTCGTGCTATGCTTGTATATATATATGGTGGAATGTCGTTTGGCAAGATTTATTGTTCGGCTCGTCCGTAAGACTGTAAGCTCCCTCCGCACCGGCTTAATTAAATCATTTGCATCTTTCACTCTTCCCACCTCCCCCTCCTCTCTTTAGACTGCAGCGCCGGTTTTGGAGGATCTGGGCGTTGCTGTGATTCCCCCCATTTCCTCTCAGTATAGATATAATAGCGACACTTCGCGCGGTGTTAGATTTTTCGACGGATATTGAGATATCGAGTTACGAAGACGCTGAATTTTTTTTTTCTCGAGGTAAATCAATCGCGCGCGTTCTTCCTCAAACGAACGCTAACTTTACCCCTTTCTCTACGAAAGTTTTGAATTTTTTCTATCGCAGAATATATTTTCTGGGGAAAATCGATAAATCGCTAACGGAGATAAGCTGCGTGCGCTTTCTAATCAAAGGCTTATAATTAATCTTTATACACAGTCGCTTGCAAGTTATGAAAACCGATCATAAATATTCCCACTGGTCTTGCTCTCTCTCTCTCTCTCTCTCTCGGTATATTTCACCGTGTTGGTGGTCTGTGCACGTATATATGGACTTCCAGGTTTCATGTAGTTTCTCTTTCGAACCATATATACGCGAAGTCTGACCTCTCAGATACAACTATATATGCGTATGTACCTTTCTCCCATCAGTTCGAAGCGACGCGTTTTTCATCAACCGAATGTACAAGAAAAGAGCCGATGTCACTAGCAATCGATTGAGCAACTTTAGCTTCGAGGACAGTAATTGCATTAATTGATATTTAAAAGCGTTCGGATCGACGTTGTTGCGCAATATTGACATTGATGCGTCTAAATGCACGCTTTAAGCATCGTGACTTTTTGCCTCGCGTATACAACAGTTCACGCGATGCACAATATATATATATAGTAGGCATATATTTCCAAACCTCGATTCGAGGTCTCAAAACAATAATAATCTGAACGCGCGGAGATATCCGCAAGCTTATTCCGCTCGGGTCAATCTCAATCATAAAATGCAAATGCACGCACGCAGCGTGAAAAAAAAGCACAGACTCCGAAGCGAAGGAGAATCAAAAGAACACCGCCCTCGCGATTTTCGCCCGATGCGAAATTCTCTCTCTCTCTCTCTCTCTCTCTCTCTCTTTCTCCGGTCCACGCGCGGTTGTATAAAGGACGACGTCGGCGACCGGGAGTTGAAAGTCCCTCTCTTCTTTCTCTCTCTCTCCTTCTCCTTCGCTATATACATACATTTTGCCCGCTAGAGTTCGCCGGCAAACCGGTTCGCACTGCATATTGGCCGCGTTTACATGCGCTCTTTAAGAAAGGGACATGACTTACAGGCGGTCGAGTGTGCGCCTCGCGTATATAAGACAAGAAGAAAAATCCGTCGACTTTCTCCGGGAGAAGCGAATTATATATCCTCTCGGTATGCGCTGCCAGAGTGTATTACACTGGAATGTCTGTGCACGGCCGAGTGAGGAGAAAAAATAGAAATTTCGTTGGTTCCTTCTGTATACATATATATATATATATATATATATGATGATGATGAATCAATCGTAGCCGAAGGTTATCTATAATGTATAAGGGACGGAAGAGTGTATTGGTGTTGCTGACAAACGGTAGCAATTTAACGCCTCCCTGACCGACAGCGGACTTCACGCTTTGATGCCGGGAGGCTTCTATATCTCCGTTTGTGGCCGGGGGATTTTTTTTGCGCGTGCGCGGGACCCTGTTCCGCTGGACTTGATGTGCATCATCATCGGGAAGTGCTGCGGTGCTGGCCTTGGACTTTCCAGATCAGTGAAGCTATGCTCTCTCTCTCTCTCTCTCTCTCGATCGGCTGACCGAGATCGGATTTCTCTAAAAACTCTACAACTCACATCTCCATGTTATAAGTATATACATTGTACGATAGAACATCTGTAATTCAGCGAGATGAGCAAGAAACGCTGCTGTGTGAGTATCTCCTAACAAGATAAGAGTCCGACGGAACAAAGGCGCATAAGAAACGTTAATGCGCTATCTGAGCGAAGAAACAAGTCAGTACGCTCTTAATCAATCATTCTCAACGAGAGAAAAAAATGCATACACTTTTCGCAATCGCAGTACACAGGCGCGAGCGTAATAACGACGATCCTATATGAATAAGCAAATCTTGGCGGTAAATCCGCATGAGTACAAAAAAAAACAATTATTCTGTCATTGTCAAGTCCATCTCGACGAAATCCAGTTCGAAACACGTCTCTCTCTCTCTCTCTCTCTCTCTCACTCACTCACTCACGGCGTCGTTGCGTAAGCTCGACACGTTGTATGTATATACCTTATCGCAGCGGTGTTTACGGGAGCGGAAAGTGCGCGTGTACAAGCTTGAAACGGAAGCTCTGCTCCATTCAACGAGAGTAAGAGTCGTGCATTGTGTATATATTTCGTTGTGTTCCTCGTGCGTCGCGCCAGAGTCGCTAAAGGCGTTTCAAAAGGCGAGCTCGAGCTTCGTAACGAGGCGTCAATATGCCGATAATTATTGGCAATGACTTACTTGACAGTTGTATGCAGCCGATCAATTATTCGCTCATTTGTCGATAACGGATCCCGTATACCTGAGTCGAGGCGATTCTTATACGTTTATAACATACTGTATTGTAAAGAGCTGTAGTTTAAAGGAAAGGCAACGTCTATATTTTAATCAATGCCTAAGACGCTTTGAGTACGAAATTAAACACGCCATTTTTAAGAACATAGCAAGAAATAGCGCATTACGTCGGAAGTTTCAAGAGTAAAACTGCTTGTGCGCCAACCACCTGTTTCCTCTGCAGTTGTAGTTTTTTTTAGTCTGCGTATCGCGTTCTTCGAATCTACGCCACTGTTGCATCGAAAGCACAACGGAAGACTTTGCGTACGTACGTGGATGTTTATCGGGCAGTATGAGAACATTTTTTCCGGATATGTACTCTTCAAACTTCTCAACTTCGTCACGGGGATTGATGCCCGACGTTATGAAAAATAGCAGAATTACATTTAAAAGCAAATAAAGGAAATAAGTCGTTGAACAATGCAGTAAATAACGATCGAAATATGTGTCGTAGCGTGTGCAGTAATTGAAGCTTAATAAATAAAGTCATAATCGTGAAGTTCGCCTTATGTTTCGTATTTCCGGTGGTGAGCTCTCATAAATGGCAATTGAGGTCCGCATTGCGTGGCCACAATTGTAAGATTGTCGTGACTCCGTTCTTTTCGGTTCGTCGACCTTCTAAAAACTCGTCCTCGTATCGTCGTGGGCTACTTTCGAAAATTCAAATAATCCAGTCGCTATCCAACCCGTAAGAACCGACTCTCGTCATTCTCGCTCGAAATCAACAACAAAATCAACAACCTCAGCCCATCCTCTTCTTGCCCAAATTCTCCAGCTCATCCTAAAATCCTTCTTCTCTCGTTCTTCCAACGGATTGCAATAAAGAAGCGCCGCGCGCGCGTTTAACCCGGCTCGACTGGCCTTGACCTTGGTCGAAAGAAAGAGGATGTTCTCCACTGGCATATACACGTCCTTTCCCGCACATGGCCATAGTACAAACGGAGTAAAATAAAATCGTAGCGACGAAAGAAGAAGAAGAAGAAGAAGAAGAAGAAGAAGAAGCAGAAGAAGAACCGAGAAAAGAGAAGGAGAGAAAACTGGATGACTCCCGCGCTCGCTCTTGGCCGGAATTTCCTCGCTCCTACTGCTGCTGTAGCAGCGCGCGCGAGACACCGGGAGCCTAATGGCGCGAGTAGCCGTGAGTTACGCCTGCTCTTGCCTTCTGTGCTTACGCGGAGAGACTCGGAGAAAGAGAGAGAGAGAGAGAGAGAGAGAGAGAGAGGAGAGCACAGCGAGGCTACCGCTAATTCAATCGCGGAGCCTTGTGTACGCTACACGGCTCTCCTGCGCTACCGCGATCCTGCGCGCTATAAATCAAGACGTCGGAGAAATTTGCGTGCGCGTATGAGGAATGGGATTTTCGTTGGAATGTGTGTCTGTTTTTTATTATTTTTTTTGTCTTGAATATTTGAATGTTAGAACTCAATGCGGAAGATCTAACGATTTACTGGTTTGGATATAAGTGAAGGATGTTTGTGTCTAAGGTATGGATGTAACATATTTATATATATATAAATAAAAAATGAACCGGTGGAGAAGATGAAAAATCAACGTGTCTATACCGACGTTAGAAGATAAATAGTCGAGAATAGCAATAAATCCTCGAGTAATAACCCCTTGTAAGAGAGTGGACGATATTAGTCGTAAAAAAGCATAAGCGAAGTGAGAGGAGTACGAAGAAGAAACTACTTCGAGGTCGTTTACTCTTTAAAGCAACCCACGCAACGCACAGATGATTTTTTTTAACGCGATAACTATATATAATACAAAGAGCTGAATGAGGGAGAAATGATATATTTACGACAACGCTTTGTTTAACGAATCATTGTAATTCGAAATTAGCAAGCTCTAAAAGTGCCGTTAATCGCAAAGATGCGCGAGCCGCACGCGTATAATTTATTACGCGATGAGTTAGCCGCGGTTGTGCGTGACGTTTCTAATATTCTAGAATGTCCTGTGACACATCGCGCGGATAAGATTTAATTTTATTCTTTTTTAACAGAGAATAGATAGTTTGCATTGCGTGTGTCTAAGTATACTCGCTCCTCTACGCGCAATGGAATATACGCACCTATAACAGCTACACATACCGTTAAGAGATAAACCGATGTCAAAATAGATAGCCGTATAGAAAAAAGTTAGAACGAGGTAAAAATAACGACAAAAGGAAGGTCGTTGATTTCGGATCTAACAGCAATCGCGTACGAGACGATTGGAAGGTTCGCGTATGTACACCTATGTATACGGATACGTATACATATACACGTAGACTTTGGAGCGAAGCGTAGCAGCGATGATGCAATCGATGATTCCCGCTCCTTCGATGTACAAACTCTCGGTATACTCGCACGCGTCAGTTTACCGCGCGTTCACTCAACGAGCCAGTCGACAATCTCTCGCGAGCGCTTACTTCTGTCTTTTAGCTATACTTATACTTATAGCTCGGCGTAAAAGTTCGCGCGCTCGAGATTCGCCTCTCTCGCGAGGAGCGAAGGCGAAGCGAAATTCGCAACCAACAGGTCTACAACGAGTGTTCGTTTGTATGTACATACATAGAGTGCGCGTATTTAAGGTGTAGAGAACGCGGTGCGTGACGCTGCACGTGTTTTATTGGCGTGTGTGCCCGTGTGTGATCGATGCCTCTGGTCTGGTGTATACATAATACATGCAAAATCTGCACGTGTCGCGTGCGTAGATGTAGTTTTGAAGAAGTTGCATTGAGAGACAGATTTATAATGTAGCAGGTTTTTGTAGTCTCGAGTAAAGGGAAAGAAATGATGACGAGGATCGAAGTAGGCCTTGAACGCGTTGCGATCGGCAATTAACCCAATGAGCACAGGCTCGGCGAATCAATTGCTCCGGCTTGTGTATATAGAGGAATCAAACGGGAACAGCTGCTTTTATGGACTGTTTAGACTGGAATGTTTCTTTGACGAGTTGTTTTCAATTAAGCTAATCGCTTTATAAGAGGCCGTTGTTGATATACGATTATTTTTATTTATCTAATTTTTTTTTTTTTTTTTTTACGATATTTCCCCAGAGGTAACGTCCTTTTTTCCTCCGCTTTCGGTGCTTTGATTCTAGGTTATGCGCGCAAAAATGATGCAACTGCACAATGGGTCACAAGTGGACGATGCTTCATTATGAAGTCACGTTCGTTACGCGATTCCTCGTCGGGATGCCTGTGTGAATAGAAAATGACTGCGCGCGATTAAGATCCTCTGATTCTAAGACTGGATTTTTATTTTCTTTTCATTTTCATCCTCCAATTCACCATGGCATAACAATAACTCGGCCTGCGATTTCTCCGTATCGCAGTTCTGATACGAGCAATCGAGCGGTGACCTAAAAAATAGAAACAATAAACCAAGCGGCCGATTCATCGATCGCAGAGAGTAAAAATATAATCCGAATAAACCTCGCGATTATACATCGCAGATAGCTAATCGTAGCTTCTTAATCCTTCGTATCGTTCTTTTCTGTATTATCCTCTAAATATCGGATTTGCGCGTCACTTCGCAAAACGCGGTGAATTTCGAGCGAGTCCCCCAGCGCGTGTGTGCATGTATGTGTGTGTGTGTATCTACAGTCAGTCTTAAACACGCAAGAGGCGAATGACACTCGCGAATTCGCGCACGTGCTGCTGGCCACTTGTGCATTTTTTACCACTCGATCGAGGCCCAACTGTCGAGTGGATTTTTATTTCGAAGGAGAATATTCTCTTGCGCTGTTATATATCCTTCGGTTGTATCTAGGATAAATTGCTTTTCGAATTCATCCGTGTTTTTCTGCACGAATGAATAAAACATTCGCTGAACGAGAGAGAGAGAGAGAGAGAGAGAGAAAACTCGTCGCCAAGTACGGACACTTCGTTTGCGAACTCGTCGTGTTAAAAGCAGCTCGAGAAAAAATGGGGAGAGAAAAAAAAAAGAAACGAGTTTGGAAAGAGTTCGCGAGCGCGGACTCGGGCATCGTGAATCGTCGTGAATGCGAAGGTGTCTCCACGGAATCGCAAGCCAAGTCGACGCGCCCCGCATAAAGATGATACCGGTATACGTATATATACTCGCGCTTATAATACAGATATACGCGTATGCCTTGCCTCCCGAGGAAATCCGTTTCTTTCAGCGCGACCCGAGCTTTGTTGGACTCGCGGTTGTTCTTTGTGCATTGCCGATCTCGCATAAAGCTCGCGTCGAAAGAGTAATTTTTCGGGATTGATTTATTTTCCGTTGATAATCGATGATCACGTCTGTCTATCGGCACCGTGTAGATTCGCGTTCATTGTTCCGATACAGTGTGCATAGTTTTTGATTTATCGCGACGTATCTGGATCACCTTGAATGCTAACGACAAACGTGCGCTGCATTCTCTTGTAGCTTATGCGAACGATAAAACGATAATTGACTTAATGGCGTGTCTCGTAAAATAAATATTCCCTCGGTGCGTTTTGCCGTTCTTTGTCAAATTTTTTATTTACGACACGCCGGAATGCGTCGCTATATACATTCGTGTACAAATTTCGAGCAATCGATCGATGCAATTTCAATTTGTGAAAACGTAGTTCGATGCGATTTTTTTGTTTGTTTCCATTGCAAAGAAGATATTACTCGCGATAAAGACGTTCCGCACTTGATAAATGGAATCTTCGGCTGGCGCGGGATACAACGTGTGTGTGTATATATTATAATGTCGACGCTTGTGAAAGGGAAGCTTGTCTGGGGGGATTTTTTGGTGCGAAGAAAGAGAGGTAGATGAGAAAAAAGGGCATGACGCAAAGGGAATATACGAAGAAATAATCCCAGTGGTGAATGATGTTAGTGTTTGCTTTTGTATGTATGACGCGGATGCAGAAAAATGCGTCATTCAAAGCTACATCCTCGACATGTGCGTATAGCGATGCTGCAACGTCTCTCGAGTCAAAGCGAATGCGAGGATAATAACGAAATCATAAGTTAGATTATGCATGTGGAGTGATGCTTGGCATTTTTTTAAACGATGCGCAATATAAACATTTGCAAAACAAGCGCATGTGTCTTTAATTCACTGGACTAAGCAACCGGTCAGCATAATCTGGAGACATGAAAATCGTCGTGTTATTTAGAGTTAGCGAAATTTTAGACTTCTTAATCGACATTTAACTCGCGCACGTGCTGCATTCTTTTTCGTTCGATCGAATTTCTCTTTTTCTTCATTTTCTTCTTCAATATCGAATTGTTCAAGCTTGGGTTCAAAAATAGACACTGAAACGTTGTCGCGAGATCTGTTGCATCTCGACTATGCCATTTGGAGGATTAATAAATCAAATCACTATTTAAACGGTATTTCATTCTGTAACAGTATACCTGCTCTCGTGCAGTTTCTACGCAATATGTCGAGATAATTCGACGAGCTCACAGAAACGGGACGAAAATGTTGTTCACTGTCTCGGTCACCGGTATATGTTCAAGAGCACTTGAAATTACGTTCAATTTAATATCGGCCGTACTATAAAATAGCATCACAGCCATTAACAATCGTGAACTTTCGAATTGTTGGAGCGACTCTCCGGTGATTATATTCGATGCATTTACTGTTATAGCAGCTATAGCTTTACAATGTGCGCTTAACTTATACTTTTATTTTGTAACGGTTCCTTACGCACCGTAGTGTCACCGATGGCTGTGCAACCAACGCCCATCGCATTGAACATGCGTGCCGTATCGCACGCAGAACGCATTATTGATGCTTAATTCATTTATGCATGCGCCGATTTAGCAACAATGTTCTACACTCTTTTGGAATGTACCACTCGACATACCGCGCATAGGAATATTGTTTTTTTTTTCTTTCGGTTAAGCTTAATTTATTTGCGATACTTCGCTTAGTTACACGATTGTTTTACGGTAGCTCGCGAAACAAGACAAATGAATAAAAGAAACTTCGATCGACAACTCTGTACTGACTTTGAAACTCGATAGGACAATTGCGACTCTCCGTAAAAGCGGCATAAATCGTGGGTTCCTCGTCACTCGTTGGGTCTCTCATCACAGCAATCAACACCATGACTGTCAAAGTCACTGCCAGTATGGGTATACCTATATATAACTCTTAAGACAAAGCGAGCAACGAGGTAGGGATAAAACCATGCGAAGATCCGAATAGAAACCGAAAAAGCAGAGACACTCAGCGGGAGTAGGAGTAGGAAAAGCGAACTCGCTTCTCTCTCGTCGTTCTGCTCTGTTGGTAGTAGAGCGGCATACGGCTTGGTGAGACGAAGGTGTCTCGAGGAGTGAGCGACGCGTAGAAAAGTTCAGCCGAGGTCGTTCGTCAAAACGACTACTGCGGGTGTATGTACGCGTACACGTACCAGAGGCATTTGCTCGCACAACACTGTATTTTCTTTTTTAATACGCAGATAATACCCATATATATATATATACACACACGTGTGTGTATACCTATATATATATAATAAATAGTTATATTACATCCTGTGATCCGCGTAGTCAACGATGTTTTCGAGAGGAAATAAGTTCGGTCCGTTGGGTGGAGGCAATCGGTTGTTTGGCAAGAAAAATATGAACAGTAAGAAGCAACAGTCGAAGGTATGGTGGGCTATGAACAAGAAGAGAAACGAGGAACAACCGACCAGTAAAAATAGGCTTGGACTTCCCGACAACGACAACGATGGGTGAATACTTATTACACGTTTCGTGCGTTATCTATCGTAGGTGTATGCACCCACATGTTTTGGCTGAACATGAATGAGCAGCAGCCACATCGGTAACGATAACCGAGTTCGTTCAGTTGCACGTGTACGTTTACGTACGTGTGTTCTATTGTTAGTTCGAGTCTCACGTGGACAATGGTGCATTTTTAGAAATTCTTTCAAATAACATTTTTTTACTACCTCTCAACGAAGTCGTGAAACTAATTGCGGTCACGAGTAAGGTTTACCTTAGACATTTTTGCAAACATTCTTCATTCGTTATTCAAATAAGACACGCTTGTCATAAAGTGTGTATAAGCTGAGAAAACCTTGACGTTCGAAATCAAATTACACTGTTAAGAAGGTTGCAAAAGTACACCTGACCTTCAGACTTTACGATCTTTAGGTACATAAACTTCATAACACTAGACGACTCTTCTCGTCGCAATTGTCTTTTTTACACCTGTAATCGTAATCGATCAATATTCTCTTGAACAATGTATAACATTCGTCAACGATTCATAAATGCTTTAAAAATCGATATATCATCGCAATGTGGCTGTAAATGTCCAAATGACACGTATATTGAGTTATACGCATGTAAAGTGTAAACAACAAATAGCCTTGACCCAGGAATAGTCTACACATGTACGTGACACGTATCGTTACGCTAATAGACGTAGTTCTCGGTCGCATCTCAAAACGTCCCATTTGATCTGCCCGCTGTCCCTAATTCAGTACGATATTGTACAACGAGTGCTATTTTCCAGAACGGCCAAGCCGTTACGTAAAACTCATTTGCTGATTAGAATTGCAATCGTAGGCACACTTTGCTTCGATGCTTGTTTTGTAAAAGTACAAAGAACTTAATTAGCGATCTGTATAAGAGTAAATTGATAGGGGGCTTAACCTGATATTATACGAAGGTACAGGGGAACTGGATCGTTCGCTGCCTCGAATCAGTCCTTTTACATTTTTTTTTATCGCTCGCTCTTTTGCAGTTTAAATATAGCTGCTTGAAAGATACAGCGCCTTTGTTAGCGTCGTTATTTTAATTAAATTTAAAAAAGTGCTGAGATAAAAACAATTGTCCGGCCGATTTTTTAATACGTGTATTAACAGTAGACTGACAATATCGACATTATCTATACCGTCGATGAACGAGAGGAAAAACAATGCGCAGTGCAAATATAGATGCATTAACACTTTGTCACTTTTATCCATTCGTTATTAAAATAGAACGTGAAAAATCAAAGAGGAAACGCACGCGACAATGGTTACTATTATCCGAAGTATTTAAAATAGACTGTACTGCATCGACAGTTCCTGACACAATGCATATGACTCTTGCTTTTGTATTCCATTAAACAGACGAGTATACGAAAGCCAGAGTAACATTAAACGTCATTATTTTCAAACCGTACATTAAGCATATTTTTCGAAATTCAATATCCACAAAAATTAGAATAAATCTTCCGGTGTTTAAAGGGAAGTCGGTAAAGCAGGTTCTCCCATGTCACCTGAGTACGAGCTCCAACCATAACATCCCATATAGTAACGTGCCGAAGAGAGACACTGTGCACAACCCTTTAAAGGCCCCCAACCCCCCGACCCGATCTCATCCGACCCGAGCCGAGGCAAGGGAACCTCCGCTTGCTCGGCTTTCCTGTACCGGTTTTCCCATCTCTCTCGCGCTCCCTTTTTCGTCCTCACCGAGCCGCTTCACGCATTCCCTCGGAGTCTGTTTGTGTGCGTGTTCTCCCATATAGACCTCCTCCTCTCGTTCTCTAGACTGTATCTATACACGCACACAGTCTCGCGCAGACTTCGTCCCTCGCCGCCGCAGCAGCAGCAGCAGCAGCAGCAGCTACAGCCGCATTGTTCCCGACGTCGTCGTATAAATAAGAAGCACATCCTGGTCCGAGCAGCATACAGTGTTTTTACTCCCTTTTTTCGGGTTATACACGCGAGTTGAGAGTTGAGAGGAAAAAGTAATACAAGTATTGCACAGCGGAAGAAGAGATTGCGTAGGAGTTTAGTGTGTATATATATAGCTAACAAGAGAGAGAGAGAGAGAGAGAGTGAGAGACGCGAACGGACGCAGGTTGAGAAGGACGAGTCCGGAAGAGAAGAAGTCCTTTGTTTAGATTTTCCGAGGAGACTACGTGACTTTTCTCCCGAAGTCGCGGAGATGAATCATTTCAATGGGTGAGATTTTTTTTTACTTATTTTTGCTCTCCGATATGAAGCACATCGTGCGGAGAGGTTGGGAGAGGCGCTGAAAGCTCGATTGCTCTCGGGAGTACTAATTAATAATCCACCGCCGAGACTATAAATTCACAACCGACGTAGAGGGTTCAGATTCAAAGTATGCAAATAGTGAAATACGCAGAATTGATACTGGAACTTCCTTGTGAAAATTTATATTTGTTATTAGTATTGATGGATATTGAAATGTTACTCGTGATGATGTATGCGTGACAGTTGTCGGAAGTCTCGTTGTACGCGAAATTAAGAGGTATTTCCATACACCGAGAAAGAGAAATGCAAACTTGTGCACAAGAATGTATTGTAACGGTTTGCAAAAATATTTCGCACGCACAGCTGGACCGCAAGGAATCGCCCTCTTCGAGCATGCGCAGATAGTAGACCGACTGCTGTTGATTCGCGAATACGCTCTCGCATCGATATCAGCCAGTTCGCGAGAGAAATACGCCTGTTGGAGTAAATTTACGCGGTCGTTCAATCAACTTGCGTTTCTGAATTTTATTTTTAATAATTGCGCACCGAGCTTAATTATACACACAGCGTGCATTAAAAGCGCAGCTCGATTAAAAGCCGGTTCAAGTGTACGAACAGGTTGTATCGTAATATCATAATAACCCTCGAAGTGGAAATCACATTTCGTAGCAGTTTAATTTAAGTACTTGTTAATATAACACAGAACAGAACACAGAGTACTCGAAACGATTTAAAATTACTGAAACCAGTAGCTCTTAAGTGCCGATTTCCTCGAGAAACCCAGCAGTTCACCTCTCCCGAGAGAAAAAAAAAAGAAAAACCACATGTAACGCACGTGTTCCAAGGATTTCCTTCGCGCGCAGGACCTTCGCGCGCGATTTCTCTCTCTCTCTCTCTCTCTCTTCTTAGTGTCGTACAAGACTCGTATACGGACGTAAAAAAACGCCTGTCCCTAAAACGCGTGGACATTGCCAAACTCGAACGTGAAATCGGACGTTGCGCTGCGCGGAGTTTTGTCGGAAATTTGGATCTTGAGAGAGAACTAGCGGTAGTTATTCGTGTGTAACGCGGAGTCGCGCTTGTGAAAGTTCCTTTTTTCGCGCGCTCGCGGAGAATAATGGCAGAGCGGAGCGCGTTCAGTGATTTTGGAATGTCTCGGTTTACAGGCAGCTTTTTCCTTTTTCTCCTCAGTCGGCGATGATGTAAAAAGCGGCGCGTGAAATCGGTGTACTTATAGGTAGGCTCGAAAATTCTGTGAAAAAAGCGCGTGTAACCCGATGCATCAGCGAGTCAACATCTCGGATACTTCCTATTGTCCGCTGCGGTACAGATATATAGGTGTACGTCGGGTGGTGTCCGGTGCGCGCGTGTGCGTGTGCGCGTACGTGCTCGTCTGCGTATATACCTATATCGTGTCCCGCGTATATATAGCTACGAAAAACTCGACACTGAAGCGCAGAGAGCAAATAAATGCACGTCGATTCTCAGATCCAAAATAAACACGGAAGCGCTTTACGCGTGTGTTTTGTTCGGGGCTTTCATTGATGTACGAGAGTCGTGAAACGGGGCGCTTCGTAGTAGTACAATAGATCCCTTGCGCGATACGAGTTAGCTGTGTACACTTTTGTTTTTCTTATTTTTCGGCTATGCCTTTGGTTAGAGATCGTCCGAGCTCCGAAATTCCTCGTAATCACATCCTTCGGGATCTCGGCGATTCGTCTATCGTTTCTTCAAATTTTCAACCGGCGATTGTAGATAATTAGTCAAACGTTCGATAGTAGACCGATTGCGACTGCACAATTGACTGTTCTTATTATATATCAACAAGAACGCACAAATCGTTCTCGAGAAGCATCGATCGACATCATATTTTGATTCCACTAACGATCGCGCGTTCTGCTAACTCTCCACGTCGATTTAGCGTAACGAAAATTAAACCAAATTTTTATTTTCGCTAACCAACGGACTATTCAAACGTTTCCGAAGTATTCTGCAGGATTTTTGCTGCTTAACCCTCGCCATACCCGATCGAGGTCCGGCCAGAGTGTGGGAGAGACCCACACTCGCGATACGCACACATAGGTATCGCTGTATGTATTATGTATACCTATATATATGCATACACATACCTATACCTATACAACCATCGCTCCCTTTTACGAGCGTCTCGTCTCGCCGGTTGCGCGTCGCATCTCTGCGCCGCTCTCTCTCTTTCTCTTTCTCTCTCGTATACGAGTCGACCAACAGCCCGTAGTCTGCGCCCGGCCAGTAGTAGTCAGTCTCGCGTCGCGTTGTGTGGCGCGCGTTTTTATCTCAAGCTCTCTGCGCTCTGGTTTGCTTTTTCGAGAGCTGCGTTTATGCGATCTTGAGTGCGCGCGTGTGAGTGCGCGATAGATTATTTTTCTTTTTTTTTTTTTTTTTCAAAGGAGAGAAAAAGCCACGAAGATGAGGTTTTGGAATCCGTTGTCACGGAGGGGAGTTTACAAGTGAGTGAATTTTTCGCGCATGAATATCCACCTATTTCGAGGTTAGAGGGGAGAGATCGACATGTGGGGTGCAAGAGAGCGATCAATGGATCGGAGCGTCGACGGATTTTGTTTTGGTTTTGAAAGATATTTCTTTTTCTTCTATCGGCGAGACAAGACTTTCGCTTATCCATTTGCCGATTTTTTAAACGATCGTTATTCCGTTGTGTGTGTGTGTTGTAGGGAATAACAGGTTTATAGGGACAAGAAACGTTTTTTTTTTTTTAGAAATCGGCTTTCAAGCCGATTTTCAAGTTTTCGCCGGCAAAAATCGTTATGCATCGGAGCTGAAAGTTCTCTCATTGACAGTTATTTAAATTTCACGGACGATAAAACAAATCGTTGCATCTAATAAAAAAAAAAGCAAACCACTAAACAGACCGCAGTGTCAAACAATGCAACAACAACTTATACACTGTCGAATAGATTTCGAAAGCTCTCCGGTACGTGAAAACCGCGATACACATCTCATATACCGCGATTGCGTCATTGCGCAATTAAAATCCTAAGCAAACGGAGCAGTCTCTCGGGTCCATACGCGCTTTTCCACGATCGAGGGCAGAACGAACTCGTAAATCGAAAAATCCCGGCACACCCACGCAACTTTTCGCAACGACGTCTTTGCATCGGCGCAATATGCACGATGCTTGGCTTTTCGCGCAGATTTGCTCCTGGAACCCTCTGGTTTCTCTCCCTGCGCATATACGTATACACGCATAAGAACGTCCGAGCCTTCCTTCTTCCCTTTTTTCTTTCTTCTCTTTTCTGCCGGTACGCAAAAGTATGCGAAAGGACTCCAGCCGCGCGCTTTTGTTGCTTTCGTCGACCTTCTTTTTTCTGGAGCCGACGATCTCTCGCACGGGAGAGACTGTGTCGCCCGATTCTTTTTTCTCGGGTACAGCTATTGTTCCTCGTTATCGGCTGCTTCCCCTCCGAGCCTGTTTTCCGCAATTAGAATGTAAAAATATGACTTACTTATATAACAATAAAATGTATATTCCCGTCGATTCTAACGCGGAATCCGTTGCTTTTTGTTTCAGGTGAGTTGCCGACATTCCTGTTTCGTACGTATGTTCGCGTGGTGTGTGCACATGCACACGCGTAAGTTTATTTAAAAACCAGCCAGGGCGAGCGATACTTTTGAAGTACCGCGATAGGCTATGCGCACTTTTATTACCTAGGAAGTCGCAGTTTCGACAACAATTTCCAAATCGTCGAGGAAACTTTTTCAATTTCGCAATTTTTAATATTTAACTTCGCGACATCTCCCATTGCGAAACAACCGCGCGAGAGAAGTGCACTTCTTACGTTGCGAAGAAAACAAACCGAAAGAAAAAAAAAAGAAAATTCAATCTAAGCGCTTTTTAGAGCGAGGGAAGCTATATGCGGTAAGTAAGTATTATAACTGCAATTGCAGCAGAAGAAACGTAAATACTTACTGGAGGCGAGTATCTTTTCGCTATCTTGCTGATGAGCCTCTTCTTCTTTGTAAACATCAGCGCTTCTTTTAACATTGTTATTATTGTCGTACAAAGGGAATTTCATTGGAAGTAAGCGAGAATCAAGCGTTGACCTCAAACTACGCAGCTCTCGCTTATGCAAATTATTTTAATTGGACGATCGAGCAAATATCTACGACTGAGTTTTCAACATTAAAGCTATTATCGAATTAGTAACTAATAACGAGACCCTATACTTGCGGAACGATAAAATACCAATAGAAAACAATTAATCGAATGATCTATCGTACAGAGCTGCAAATCAAATTTCTCATTGATCTACGAATACGTACTATACTATCACGGACTAGGCGTAATTAATCGTTGTATAATAAACGATATCTGCACGTCCGCTTTATTGACGATATGGTACGTATACAAAAGTCATCATTTCAGCGGACAATTTAAACGTACAGATTGAGTACAAAATATCTCTCGCTAACGTAAGTAACGGAGCTACAAATCAAATATCTCGTTGACGTAAAAATACAAAACAGTCTACATAATAGCACAGGCTGAGTGCAATTAATCGCTGGTAATAAACGATATTTTCACGTCCGCTTTATTATCGGAATGGCATATGCAAATTTCATAGTGAACGATTGAAACGGTCATTATCCTTGGTGGCGGTCGCTTTTTTCTACTATGGCAATCATCGATAATCATCTCATTCCGCCGGTACTATCAAAGCCCGGCATTATCGGCGCTCGCGCGCGCGCGCGCGCGATAGTATTATTTGTACTTTCGGAGCGGGGATTGAAAGGTCGCTCACGTGCGCGGTTACTCTTTCGAAAGTTGTAAAAGGGGCTGGATCCAAATGTGCGCGAGGGTGTGTGCACTTTTGTTACGCGAATTGCCACTTACAGATGCGCCCTGTGTATAGGGTATAGCTTATAAGTATAGAGAAAGAAAGAGAGAGAGAGAGAAACATCGGAAATATTTATGCGCGTGTACACGTTTGGCAAGTATATAACCTTGACTCGTTTATTATAATAACATATGCCGCGGTATGCAAATTGTGGTGAAAAAAAAAGAAAGTTTCGAAACGAGAGAGAAAGAGAAGTTCAGGCGAAAAGCTGCGAATTTTTCTCTCGGAGACTTCAAAGCCAGAATACGAAGGGTATTATAGATATTCTCCGATGAACCAATTAAACTTTCTCTCATGCTAACACCTACCGCCCTCAAAATATAAACTGTCGAAAGATAAGAGACTGTCTCTCTCTCTCTCTCTCGCTCTCTCTCTCTTTCTGTCTCTCGTTCGGGTCTAAAAGCGGAGGGAGACACTGACGCAGGAAAGAAAAGCCTGTATACGTATACGTCGTGGAACTTTTGAATGCATGCATACATACACACACACACCAATGAGGCGCGTCGACTCCCTACCCCAATGCGGTGCTTCTCCCGGCTCTCCACGTGAACGCAAAGTCGAGTCTCGGCAGTTGGAGCTTCGCGGCCGACTGCGCGACTCTCCTGCGCGATTCTCTGTTAAACAGTGTGTTCTTCTCTCTTTTTTTCACATTTTACAGTTCTGTGCCGTGGCTTTATTTTATTCTTTCTTCGTATCATTGGTGCGACTATATATATACACACATATATATAAAGTCAACCGGCATAGGTAGGAGACTCGTAGCGTTGGAGAGTCCGATTTTCGAATGAGGAGCGAGACCCGTAAACGGGCAGAGGAATGTCTGGCATTCGAAAGACGGAACAGGATGTTTCTCCAACGCGACAGTCTGGACTGTCATTGATTAACTGTGAGATAGAAATCATTCGATCCGAGATGCTCTGATTGACATCGGTTGATTTGGAGCAAAGAAAGTGTAATGTCTCGATTCGCGAAAACGACGAAATTTCAATATCTACTCCTCCCACGCTTTGAGAGCTCCGCATTCGTTGTCAACTCTCGATTCATTCTCCCCGGAGATTTTTTTTTCACCGTGCGGGGCGAATCCTCGCCTGCTCAGCGAGGCGTGCGAGTTTACAGCCGAGCGCACGCTCGCGGCGATTTTCCGCGCGCAGGCTCCCCTCAACGTTACGTTGACCTCCGCTACTCGTCTTCTTCCTGTCGTGTATGCAGACACTGGCGTATGCACACTTTATACTCTCTATACGCGTGTCCTTAAACTTGACGCTTACGCGATACGTCGAAGCTCGCTTTTCGATTATTATTATTATTATATCAGGATATTTTGGCGCGCGTGGCGTATGTTTATCGTCTCCTCTCGAGATTCAGATTAGATGAGCCGAAGTTATCGAAATTTGTATGTATACATATACGGCATAAGTAGATTAATTTTCTCGCCGATAGACAGTCCGAGACAGTTGGAAAAGTGAAGGGCTCGCGAGACCGTTGGAAACTCATACGCCCGCAGCTGTATTTCTCGTGAGAAACATAAGATAGACGCGTTATGTGAGTCATTTTCCTACAATTACGTGCGCGTATGCTCGCGATGAATGATGAACATTTTTGAAAAATTAAAATCCCATTGTTTGAGATTCGAACGAAGCGAGAGGCATTCGTGACAAAACTCAACTCGGCTCGTATCACTGAAAGCCCTTAAAAAAAAAAAAATTATCTTCCACGCGATTCCAATCAACAGGTTACTGCACCTATATATCGAAAAATCCAATCTCAGCTCGTCTCGAACGCGCTGTGTAGAACGCGAAAGAGAGACCGGCGCAAATCCGTCGTAAATTACAAGCCCGAAATTATCATCGCGTAAAAAGACCGCCTCACAATGGCGCATTACGACGAGGGGGTCGCGTCCCGTCGTAAAAGTCTCGCGTGGGCTGCGCGCGCGCGCGCGCGAGAGCCAAGAATGCGCTTTCGGGAGGAGGATCGTGAAAGTCGTTGGATCTTTTAACCCGTTAGAGAGGATATATGCGTGTGTATAGGAATATATGCTTGAGATCCGGTTGCCGCCTTTTTTTTCTTCTTCTTCTCGAGATTCTTATGAGGTGCACGAGGAAAATTGATCGAAGCTTTTCCCTCTGGTTTGGCGGGTTTTTTTTTTTTTTTTTTTTTTTATACATAGAAGGCTCGAAGCGCCGAGATTTTTCTGGACGATAATCTCGCTTGTCGCCGCGCACCTATAAATTGATCGCGGTCTTTATGGGATTATTATTTACGACTAACAATGTGAATTCTATAGTACAGGCGCGGGAGAGAATATTTTCATATAATTATCGACTGCTCTTATGCGCGAGAAACCGTTTAGACTCGATGCCAGCTCGATACATCGACAATTATAGATTCTACGCGCGTCGCGAGAAAAACACTTACGAGAAATCATAGCGACAGGAAATTAAAATTATTAATCGTAAACATAGTCTTGTCGACTGTAATTCATTCATAATAATTTACTACCGTATAGGCTTAATTTTGCACGCGCCTTTTATGCTCTCCTCTCAAGCGTATCGGAATATCAAATAGAGAGAACATAAAATATCACTCTTCTCAAATTCAGCGGACACTTCTTCGGCAACTGTATTTTTCTTCAGAATCTATTAATAGCGCGAATGCCTTCGGACACCTCGATGCGTAACTTATACGGAGATAAACGAGATTTTCGAAAAGAAAAAAAAAAAATTTGTCAGATAAAGCGTGAGAACCCGTCCGATTAATGAAACGATCCGCGAGGTTGTTCGCGCGCGCGCAAAGAGAGAAGGAGCGAGTTTCGCGCGAGGCCCCGCGACGAAGGGACCCGTTATAACTGCAGGCGGTGGCTCGTTTCGATCATGCCTCGTGCACTTGCTCAGTTTACACGCATATATCGCAGATATCTCGAGTCTGAATAAATCAACCCTTGGGGGCGTTACTCCGTGGCATCACGCGAGATACAGCAAGAATTTATAGAATTTCCTATGTACTTTCGTACCGTTCGAGTCTTAAGTGCCTTTAAACAACAACAACAAGAAAAAAAAACCAGTTAATGGATCTAATCTCAGCCGATCGGTAAGGCTCAGCGCACAAAAAAGTACAAATTTCTGACGCAACTTCGGGAGAACGTACAATGCGCACGTCCCCGTTCCTATAGTCGCAACTATAAAAGGCGTATATACCTATATGAATGAAAACGCACCGACAAGGGTGGCCTTGAAATTTCGCTTGTCGGGGTAGGCTGTCTCGGCCCGCTCTTCGAAACGTGCTCGCTCCGTGGCCAGCTGCTCTTTCTCTTTCTCTCTCGGTCTTGTTTGGAATATGTCCCGTGGCTTTTCCCAACAATACGCCGGGGCTACTGTGTAGCCCATCGCGCAGTCGCGCCGCATTATACGCAACCTTTAAGATCGAGGAAGTTCTTTCTTTTTGAGCCACCGAATTTTTGCCCAACCGGATGCAATTTTCAGCTCTTCGAATTTGCATATCTACTTGTGCGCGTTGGCATTATTTGATAAATAAGAAAAATCAAGCTAATTGTCTGGCTCCGATAGGAACTAAACCGATCGCAGTCGGTCATCCGGTGTGTTCGCTTAATAGGAGCATATCAGTCGATACGATTAAACGAGCTACCGAAGGGCTACCGGTTTATGTTATAAATACGCGCTATATATATCTTCAAGATTCGCGCGAGTCAAGTGGCTACTCGTTGACTCTCATTATCGCGTGGAATGCAGTTGCCGGACGTGCGTAGAATCACTAACAGCGCAGAACCTTTTTTTTTTGCTTCTGCGCGTGAAGAAAAAAAAGACACACCCCTGTGTGACGCGTACAGATTTTCGAAGAATTTACCGATTTCGGCTTTTTTTCTTCCTCCCGATTCTGCGCGGCGATTGGAGCCGAGAGATTTTCCACGAATGACTCCTGCGGCGCCACTTTATATGCTGGAGATCGACGTGCGATTGGATAAGCTTGACTTTTGCCCTTCTCGTTGTACCCCATCTTCGCTGCGACTCGCGACTGTAGGGGAAAGATGTCGAGTTTTCTTTGTGCATGTATAATAATGCAAGCGTAATTTTGTATCTCGAATGTTGACCCTCTTCGAATAAAATCCACAATCGTGGAAAAATAGAGAAATCGTTTGCCGGATACGCGAATGAAGATCGGGTCAACGCGTTAAAATCATATAAGAATCGCGCATAAGAGCAAAGACTAAACTATCGGAACGTCGAGTGATACGAGTCGATGTAAAAATAGAACTGCAAGCTTAACGTCTTTGTTCTCGTCTCTTCCTCGCCTGTACATACTCATATGTATACATACCGGAGTCGAGATGGGATTGGATTTCGAGATCGTGTCTCCCGAGACGCGGAGGGTCGCGAGACTACGTTACACTTCGTAGAAATCGCAATTAAGCGCTGTACTATGTAATTGCGCCTTGTGCAGCGAGAAACAAGGCTCCACTCGATTTCAGCCTTTTTCGAGAGAGAAAATGTCATTTCGACGAGGTCTCGTGCACAGTACCCAAATCAATGAGCGATCGAATGATTTTTAACGCACCAACCATCAGGGCACGGTCGCTCGAAACGATGTTCCTTTTCTTTTTTTTCGTGCGCCATAGGTATAATAAAATAAAAAGCGATCGATATACCGATTACGAATTAAAGCATTACGTGTAAGCGATGCTGTGAAATTCATGCAAATATAACGGGTCGCTTCCACGAAACACGCAGAAGGGGTATAGAGCAATTATTCGCGTCGCGCACTCCTCCGCACCTTTCCTGAAATGCAAGGCTTCGGAGAAACAGCTCGCTGAACATATGTCTGCGCGGCTGCACGTATAATTACGCGCGTACAAAAAAAAAAAAAAATAAACGCGTATCCGAAACTTCGGAAAATCGATAAGAACAAAACAAAAAAAAGGAACACCTTTGATCGATCGTCTCCCCGTAGCCCTATAAAACAAAAGAAAAATACCCAAAACGCATTCGCAAATAAGTCAACAAAGCTCTCGCTAATACAGAGATCGGGAAGAATGTCCAACGGACGAAAGTCGCTATAAGAGGCTAAAAACCAGCCGAGGGCTGCACGTAAGTCCATGCGTTCGAGAAGAATCACAATACCAATCGATCTGCCTATCTCCGGTCGAAATATGGGTCTAAGCGAGATACCCGAGCAGATGTCCTACTATCCGACCTTGACGCGCGAGGAGAAGGCCAGAATGCACCCCTGTAAAAAGGCCAAATGGTACGTATACGTGTGCGCGTGTGTGCGTGCGAGCGCGAGCGATCGATGCAGGGATGGTATATACGTTCGACGCGTCGGAAAATGCATTAACGCGAGGGACGCGATACTTACTGCAGGGGAACGATCGACCCTGACCATGCAGTTGCTAATACGTTTTCTCGTTTAACCGTGTAGTCATTTTTCCAGCCTCGCCGATAGCTCCCAGACCGAGCGGGTATCATTAGGAAATATTTTTGAACATTACTATTCGATTCGCAATCACGATGTTACTGCGCGCATCGACACTTTGTCTTTACGGACTTGAAATCGCATCGACTTATGACTATATAGCGATAAGATGTCTTAATAGACGCGTAGATCGTAATTCACGTGTAATGCCCGAGACGCGTTGAATTTCGCGTCTTTTATTTCTGTCATTTCGCAATAGATAAGGATCCGAACGCACAATAAAACGTTCGGCAATCAAAGTATACTCGTAATCGTAAAACTCTCATCTCTCTAATCTGAGCCCGCTATTTATTCAAAGAGATCGTCGACACCTGCAGGCGTCGTTACATAAAATGGGAACGAAGAGCGCGTCGGTCTCTCGTGATAAGCCGCAGAAATTGGATCATCAGAGTCGAATGCATTTATGCGCTTTGTTTAAACGTTGCACGTGTGCACGAGTAACATAACGTGTCTCAACCGCTTCATCGCGGAGAAGACTTTGTTCGAGATGGTCGATTGCATAACTCGCTTTATTAATAAACTCCGCGTTGAAGTAGCGAATCGCGCGCGAGTGAACGATCGATCATTTCTGGGTAAACGTTGAAGATGCGTATGTATGATTATTATACATTAGGTATGCCCCATTGATTTTTCTATCCTACAAACGGCCGACACAGTCGAATCTATTCAGCGACGAATAGAAAGAGAGACAGACCCACGCACAGAGAGGAATAGCAATTAGACTGTTCTACGTGCGTCGAGTTCTCGTATACGCGGTCGAGAGAGAGAGAGAGAGAGAGAGAGGACGCAATGGTTAACGATGTCGATTGTCGTTAATCTGTCTCGGAGAAATGGCTCAGATGTCCCGGAGTTCCAGCGTTGATTCGATCAGTTGGAATAGCATGTGCGCGGGTCGATGCGATTTTTTCCCTCTTCTTTGCTGCGTGTATTGTGCGTCGATGAACCAAAGCGTCGATAAAAGCGCAGATATTCGACGATGGAATACACGGAAGGGAGACACGGGATGACGAATCCGTTACAAATGCTCGTCAATCCTACTCTGGCGGCAATGTCCTTTCGAGCCAAAGGGAAATAACAAATAATCTTTTTCGCGTTGCTTATTTCGAGAAGCGCACGGCGTTGAAATCAGTCGATTGTTTTATCGCGTTTATTTATATAAGCACATACGCGTCGAATGAAAATTTCCGATTCAAATTCATTGACTCTATCGTCTACACAAGAGGCATTCTCACATTCGACGTATTTTTCTTCGCGAGACGATCTCTTACAGCGCGCGTCCATCGTAACGAATCGGCGTTTCTCTCGCGGAGAAATGTCGCGCACTTGGGAAATTTTCCCGCTGAGCCTTTTCGGCGCGCTGTACAGGCGTAATACGCGTACGCACAGTGGAAATGAAAGAATCGCCGTCCATTCACGTCGATTAGAGCTTTAATCGCGCGTTCGGTTATTGCTCGTTGAAGGTTGTCCGCTTCTCTCTTTGTCGAGAATTCTCTCATTCTACAGCGAGGGCTTATCTACGAACTCATAAGCGCAACTCTAGACACGAGCTCCGCGGGATTTTCCGAGCTTCGTCGTGGCTGGAAACCGCGGCTAAAAATACATCCCGTAGCGTACGCGCGTTTTCCTTTTTTGTATCTCCTGCTTGAAAAGTATGCTAGATTTAGTTTTTGCTCGTTAGCGAGGATGGATCGAAGGATTCGTCGGAAATCGAGTGGCTATTTAGACGCAGGCGAATGTTGAGAACGATTTTCTCGTCTATTTGCAAAATTGCCTACCTGTACGCGTGTTGTATGGAAGCTTGTGTAATGACGCGGAAAATTGCGTATAAAAATATATCCATTGGAAGATTCACGTTCCCCAGTTTGCCCGACCTCATTGAAGTGATGTGTGTGTGTATGTGTGTGTGTCTAATACGCGTATGCGCTCGAACGATGTCCCGCGACACGTTAAAAGGCCACGAGCGTTCCTCATATCGTATGCAACCACGCGTCTTAAGACTCGCGCATGACTTATTACCGAGCTATACGGTTCCGATTTAACTCGCGAGATTGATCGACGACACGATCAATTTCCCTCTGAACTCCGCGCAAACGGCACAGACAACGCGTTGTGAGCTCAGACCCAAGAAATGTCTCGCTAATTGATGGGATCGTTCTCACGATTCGACGAGCCCGTTGAAACAGCTCTTCCCCCGTTGTAACGATGAATCTTGGAGTAATTAACGCGTTCGTTGATTCTTCGCAAAGTATAAGTTTCTAACGCAGGCATTCAATTGTTTCAGCGTAATGATGTCGGCGGATTCGTCGCCGAGTCTGCAGCCCTCGCTGCCGTCGCCGAACTACGTCGACCTTCCGGACGAGCCGCGACCTGGCAAGATAACTCCCACAACTCCAACGACCAACACGACGAACTCGTCGCCGTCGCCGCGAGCTTCGAAATCCGACGACGCCGGCGGCAAAAGCAGCCCCGAAATCGACGAAGAGGAAGCCATCGAGGAAGCCGTCCCCATCGTTCGGATGACCTTACCTTCGCCGGAACCACGACCGCTCATCGAACGCAATGGCTACAAGGATCACGACAGGGTCGACGGGACCAACGGTATCAAGGCGAAGCCTGCTCAACAACGCGACGTCGATGACGACAGCTGCCTCATCAAGTGCGTGTATTTCACTCAGCAGTGCTGCGAGTGTACAATAGTCTGAGCGACGAACCCGAGTTCTCACTGCTGCTGCTTCGTATAAGTGATACACACAGATTTTCAAGCTTCGAGGCTTTCTTTCTGTCTCTCTCTCTCTCTCTCTCTCTCTCTCTCTGTCTCTCAATCCGAACGACTCGAGAGACCGACGAGAGTAAGCGTCGCGTTACGGGGACTGCTTCCTAGCGAGAAAGCCAAATTTTTGTTTTTTTTTTCTTCCTTCAACTCGGAGAGGCAACGCTTGTTTCGGGAGAAAGAATTCTGGATCAACGAAACGTCGTTGCTTCATTGCCGATTACGCAGATCTGCGTATAACCACGCGTTGGTCTGCGACGACGAGAATATCAAAAGGAAACACACACAGCCTCGTTTAACGTCGGCTTTCTTTATCATCACCTGCATTGGAAAACAAAGGAATAGATGTTTGTAGCCGTGGTCCGAGTGAGATTATACAGAGTCATTTTAACGAACTGCTTCGAAAGCAGTTGGCATATGCTGAGAAATTGAGAAAGGCGACTTTACTATTTGCCAACTAAATACACTATTTGTCGACTAAATTGGTCAATTATGATTGAAGGATAAAGAATTAGGCAAGGGTTTGCATGCCTAGGAAATAAATGAGGATAATTAATAATTGGTCTGCGACAGCCTGAAATTGTTTGTGTAATTCGATCCAACGACAGCACGATACTTTCAATTGATAAGGAATAATATTATTTCGGATAATTTAAATTATATATTTTGATATATATTATTAAATATACGTTGTTGAAAGCAGAGCCGTTCTGTTGAATTAGATTATGTACATAGGTATAGTATTATTCCGAGTAAATTAAGAATTTTCTCAGCATCAAGTTATGGGTCTATCCTTAAGCAGAAATTTACGAAAATTTGATAATTAAACGGTGATAAACGATATGAAAAACCTCTCGCGTACGTATTTTATAAAAACGTATATATATATATATATATATATAATATACTTTTAGAAATATTTTTATATTTCGAAACTTTCTTACGAGATTTTACATTCTCCTTGATACGTTGATTTTTGACCAGTGCGTAGATTTTCATAAAGGAATATTTAAACGAGAGGCTTTTTCGTGGGCGCGGGAGGGCGCGGGGGGCCCTTTAATCGAAATCGATATCAACATCCTTTTTGCAGAAACAAACCTGCCAAATGAAATGAAAATACGGAATTTTTAAAACTTCCAAACGAATTGGCGAAAGCACAAATGACTCGTCGACCTTCGTATTACGGCGAGAAAATTAAAGGACTCGTCCGTATCGATTCCGCAACAGATTGCGAACGTCGAGAGCTATAGATAGAGGACAGCGAATAGTGCTCGGCGAGATTACGTAACACTTATTATAGATACATATTTAACGGATGTATATACACATATCTATGAGCTATCGACAATAAAGTAAGAAAATGAATATTATGAACGAAATAATAGCGAGCGCCAGCTGTGATCTATTGCGAGGCTGCTCTCTGCCGATTACAGTGACAGTAATATAAAATACACAAAGGGATGGATATCAAAAGTGTAACGAATATCAAAACGACTAACGAAACATTCCAAGAGTACAATATGTTCGAGTTTTTGTTTAGACATAAGCGAGCTGTATTTTTTTATAGAAATATATATACATATATATATATATATACGGGGAGTGCATACAGTGAGCGAAAAATCAATACCATAAATTTTGTAAGGCAAAGGCGCCAATGGTTCGCGAATTCAATGTTCGAAGAGAGAACGAAATTTGTGTAATAAACTTAAGCTTTCGATCGTATTTTTTATCTACTCGAAACGAACAAAGTAATAAATAAATCTAAGCTAGATCTGTATAAATTTTGTAGCGAGCACTGCAAGTGGAACGCAAAGTTTTACGGTCATCCGAGGGGGTAATTTTATGATCGTTAACAGTAATGTATACGCAAATTCAATATTTTTCTCGGTAAATTTAAAAGTCAAGCCGCGTGATATACCTATAGGAGAGGCGAGCTTCGTTCTACAAGTGATGATGTCCAGGTACAATTTACCCAAGTATTTTGAATGAGATGCGAAAGTCCTTTTATTATCGTTAAAATAAGCGAGCAAGTATTTTTTCTTTGCATATATATGTAATTATCACATACGACAACTGCATAAATAAAAGTCTTGTAGTCGAAGACGTGCGAAAGCTTCCGTTCCAATCTAATTGAGAAGCTGAATGCTTCTCGGTTTTTCTTTTCTTTTTCTAAGTGTACAGAACTAAGTGACAATTAAAGTGCAATTTGTTTTACACATTTGTAATTATTCTTTGTAATTACCTTCGTTACCTTGTCCCTAATCTATATCCATAACACAAATAATACGACTTTCAGATTTAAATGACAAAGCCGCTTTATTAGGATTTTCAGTACTTTATTGCTTGACAAAATTCTTTTCAATTGCTCAATGGTTGAGCAAAAAATTGGCATTGAGACATGAATCAAAGTTTCGATTATTGTGTAAATTCTACCGTCTTATAATATAGTTCACTTAAATCCACGTCTCAAACACCATTACAATAAGCTAAGTAAATCTACAAATAAAACCAGAAGTACATAGCATTATTCTCATCGAGTAAGTAAATTTGTTATATTTATTTTATAACTGTCGATGTATTGCTTCCGATGAACATAGCAGAAGAATATATTTTATCAATTCAACTAAAATATCGTTTGAAAATAGATGCTACAGAATTTTAATAGAATTCTGATACGAAGACAAATTCTGATACTAACCACAAAAAAAGTTTTTACCGGACACGCTGGAAATGTTTTTCAAACTAGATTCAAACGAGTTATAGATAATTTAAAAACAAAGTGTTCTACTATAATACATTGCGATTACTAACATGCGATTTATTTTGACTTTGCGCATCAATTTTTGCAATTATTACGATTTTTATACATATACCGATTCGATAAAAATTATGTATAACCATGTACGTTATTACATATACTTTGAAAATATACGCTGTATACATGAAAAATATATGATTCAATTCGCAATACAACTTGAAATTTTGTACACGATTATTCATAATTTATATAGAAATTGTAGGCCTTGCTTTATACAAATAAAATTTAATTGCCAGCACAATTTACATTTATGAGATTCTACTTGAATCTTATTCATCTGTGCATTCAAGTATACGACTAGAAGATTATTCGACTATAGTACACAATTTATCCCGTGACTCGCACATAGTTACTAAAACCCTCATACTCTTGCTTATTTCTAATTTATTTCTTAAACTACTGAAATTTATAAAAATTCAATAGTTCTAATTAAATAATGAATTCATAGTCCTCTGGCAGAAGGCATCCTCATTTATATTTGTCAATTCTCCTAGTAGCAAAGTCACGAATTCATCATTCACTCGATTCATTAGAAAAAAATCTATCACTTGATATTCGTTAAGATCATTTTCTTTCATGATATGAAACACCGTAATAATTATAACATGCACTCGTTAGATATAATATACAAAAAAACAAAAATGAAAATACAATACAGTAAAAATCATATTATAAGTACCGTAAAGTGCTCAGTAGTATAGCTTTATAAGCTTTATACAAAATGTGATCACTGATTATGTAGATTTTTATAAACAACGAATTGACTTGGTACTTTTTGCACTTTGTCGAATAGCAAATGTGCACTACGTTCATCCAAATGCTTTTGCTGCTTGTTTTAGTGTACTTAATAATTTTTTACAAATCTTTAAAAAATCTCGTTTTAAAATAAACGATCACCTTCAGATATAATATCTTTCGATATTCTTAAATGTACAATATTTATATAATATCTAAATGCAAAATTTCTATCACATATCTAATTGGAATATTTCACGAGCACATTATTCTTTCCTATTTATTGTACGAGTGATCATTATCTCATTGTCCTAGGAACAGATTGTTTCATTTTCTTTTCTTAAATAAAATTAAGATTCGTAGATAGGCAGCGGATGGCCCTCAGAATTAAAAACCCATTTGTCTAAGTCAATAAGCTGTCTAGTGTCGTCGAAAAGTAAGTAAAGATATTTTAATGTTTCGGCAAACCAGAAACTCTCGGTCATATCGCGTGGACGCGTATTGTAAACATTCTTCACACTGTTAATGCTCGTATAGCCGTTCTCAACCTTTGTATAATTTTCGAATGCCTAAATAAAAATGAGATTAATAAAATTATTTTAAAAAATAATTATTGGAATATAAAATTGATTATTGTATATTACTTGGAATATTTGCCAGCCCCAGTTTTGATAAGTCCTATTGCCGGTAAAGTACCACATGTAGTATAAACTTTCAATGAACTCGGGTCGTAACAGATTATGTGCGTCATTCGTCTTAACATACATATCCTTTTGGCTCTCGTCTCCGGATTTCTACATGACATCATATTACATTTATAGTAAATCGAATAAAAGCAACATTACCGATAACATTTTTTCGTAAAATATACGTTACCTGAACGTTAAAATAAGTGATTTCCGGAGCGAGACAGGTAGGCTGCGTTATATAAGTCTGGTAGCAAGTGTTCAGCAACTCAGTAGCAAGAGTCATATGATCACTAGGTAATCCAAAGTGCACTCCTAATGCCAGTGTTCCACTCAAATAACAAGTTAAATGGTCCTGCAACGAAAAATTTCGTAAAATATATGAAAAACCGCAAATTAAAATGATTAAAATTAATTGTAATACTAACCATTTTTGGCTTCATATCTCGTGCTGCACCCAGAAGCTCAGCAATGAATAAATACTTGTTAATAGCAGTTCTTCTTACTAGATATTTTTGAGTTCCGGCGATACCGAGTAAATAATCATCTCTTAAGCTAGAAATGAATTTTATAATTTATTTTAACCTCATTTATCGATTCCAGATATGTTTTTATTGATAGACTTACTAATCGATCGTTTTGCCTGTCTGTATCCACTGTTTTAATAAATATTCGTAGTAACTGTCTCCTCTAGCTCCAAGAGTGATCACTGCGTACTCTCTGAAAAGTCCTGTGTTAGCGTTAATAAAGATAGGTACAAGTCCGTTATATTTATCAAGATGATGAACGTGTTCTGAGACTTTGGCAGCAGCAGTTTCAAAACGAGGTTGCCTTGAACTGCGACTCAAGTCGCGGAATTCCAATTGAATCGAGGTTATTTCACTGGTACTGCTATCTGGACCCCATTTAGGTGAATGTGCACTTCGCGTACCCAGGTTAACATCCGAGTATGGAACACCCGAACGTGTGGAGAAGGCTGGCAGCATTCTGTCGCCCACGTCAATCTACGAAAATTAAAATTTGAATTGAATGCATATATCAATACTCTTCGTAATTGACTAATTTTTCAATAAAATAGCCATACAGCTTTATCAAGAAACATCCTGTCGCCTGACAAATGATAGGCAGCTAATAATCCACCAAGTACTCTAATGGTAACCTTCAAATAAATTTACATCTCTATTTTGATCAAACGTTAAACTATTCTGTACCCAAGTCCTTGCTTCTTGGAACTCTGTAATTATAAACAAACATTATAGAAAACGCTCACCTAAATTTTTTTATCTATAGAAATAAATTTTGGGTACCTTCATTTAATCCCATTAGATACATAGTATCTAAGGAATCTACAATAGTCAGGCCAAGTCCAAACCATTCATGATGCCCTTTAGATATGGGTTTAACGTTATCATGACCCCAAGCATATTTCTTATATCCATTCCAAGAATGTTTAAAAGCTTTTATTATGGCCTTCTGTCTATCATTTTGTGGTCCTGCGGAAAAAACATTTTCAATTTATCGAGCAAAGTCATTTTTTTCATAAAAAATTACAAAGACTTATATTTTTATATATTCGTAGTATTCAAATTTGTAACTTCCTTATTTATTTTTTAACTCAATTTTTCTAATACCATTAAATTTAAAAGGTTGAGGCTTATGTTGTGGTGGTTCTCCTATTTGCTCGTCATCAACTTGGTTGGCTTCTGGCTGGAACTCAGGTTCATCTATAACTTCAACATTGTTCCCCCCTCCACCACCTCCTACAGCATTGCCTCCTCCACCCTGATCTACACTTTCTATAACGATTTCATCTGCTACCTGATAAATTAAAAAAAAAGTTTAGTATGCAAAAGGTTGTGAGCTATAAAAAACTATTCAAATGTGAAATAATTCAGATTCCAAAATATTAAATTAACATAATCAATTCACGAATTTTATTTTTAAATTATGTTAATGAATACTTTGTTCTCCTACATGTACATATATTATACATAAATTAAAAATTTACACTAATAAGGTCAAGAAAAATAGAATATTAGTTCTTATTGTAGCATAATAAAGTAAAAATGGCATTAAACACATAAAAAAAGAAAATAACAATAAAATCAAATTAATCTTTACCTTCGCTTGTTTTGGATGATCTTGAACAATTTTTGCACTGTCATAATCGCTTTCATCTATTGTGGTATTATTTTGCGTCTTTCCAGATAATAAGTAGAATACAAGAATTATTATGGATATCACAGCAAAGTAGCAGATATTTCGCTGAAACCTGGATAGTTGGTTCCATTGCTAAAAATAGATTTAATCGTTACAAGAGTCATAGATGTGCCAACAAACTTTTATTGTACTGTTTCATAATAGCTTGCTCAAGTCTGTAGCTTTTTTTGGATCGAACTAATTAAATTAATTTTAGTACAGAATTAGAAAATGGACATAGATACGTAAAGAAAATAATTCAAATTTTACAATGCAAATTGTTTTTGTTTATTATCATAAAATCATTTAAATCTCATGTAATTGTTCTCAACTACAAATAATTATAGTAAAAAAATAATTAATAAATTTAAAATTGATTAACCCTTTCTTAACAAGCTCTTACTCGGAATCAATAAATAACATTAGAGTACCAAGAATCATAACAAGCGATAATCAATAAACCTCATAATGAATTATGCTTCACGAACCATTATCATTAACTGCTTCAGATCAGATGCTAAAAATAAAACTTTTTATTTTATTTTTACTTCCCAAGATACTAATATCTGATATATTAGCAATATTAATAGTCAAACATTAACATAAATTATAATAAACAAAACTAGTATGACACAAAGATTACAATTTATGTATGAGGCATACTTTCGTAAAATATCACGAAACAATAAAAAAGGAAAAAAAAATAAAATTCCAAGCATAAGCGAATAAAAAAAACCACATTCCACAATCATTGGTAGCCGGCGCTCCGTTCCAAAATACGTCCAGTACGCTAGACGTATAAGGAAGTATAAAAAAAGCTACACTTACTCTCCAGACGCTCCGCGATGTTGCCCTGGCAAAAGCTGTGCCATCATTGATATTAAGACTGACATAATCTGTCTTGGCCGAATCTCCCGATGAGAACATGACTGGTGTTTGCCCCTACACAGCCGCACTTTTGCACTTCTCAAAGCTCTCTCGTCCCGTAGATTGAGAGCTGTCTCGAGAGGCTCGAGGTTAGCTCTCGAAATGCGGCTCTCTTTTTTCTTCCGGCGAAAAATCCTTGGTGACCCGAGCTTGTGGAACTACCGCGTCGTCCACGTGGCAGAGGCCGACGACGACGTGGAGGCTCAGCTGCGTCGAGTCGTCGTTTCAAGTGAAAGCCGGGGCATCGTCAAGCCTACTGCTGATTCTCTCTCGCAGCTTTTATCTCTCTTGGCGCATTCCTTTATACACACTATGTGCTATTCGCATATATTATAGGGATATTTATATATATAGATATACAGGGGAGCTATACGCGGACTCTCTCGCCGTCTCGCGTATAATATTATTGTGCGCAACGTAGGCTTGTTTGTAGATTCTACAGTAGCCTAGGGAATTTCGAGTTCATTGTTTTACTGAAGTTTTGGCGCTAGAGGGCTGATGCGTCGGAGCCCGGAGATTTTTAAATTTTTTATTCGTGCAATTTTTAAGTATTATTTCTATACGTTTTAATGCTTATCGTACACATCCAATATTTTAATAATCATGTTGCGAATCGTGAAAATTCGCATTTAAGAACGATTCAAATCTTGTCGATTCGGTCAATTCCACTTTAAAGTCGATAAAAAAGAGAGATGTATTTTTAAACAATCGGACAATCACACGCTTTTATGTTTTCATTTTGTTGATTTAGCATAATAGCACTCAAGTTTATATTACGGATTGCAAGGTGTGCAACTGTGCACACAGTGTCGTTTTGTATGATATAACTGATGCGTTTCGCAAATAGTAACGTATATAGATGTAAATGCGCGCCAGATGTTCTGCCCACAGCTGACGGCATGGAGCTTGGAGTCTGAAAATATAACCTCAAAAATATAGCTTGTGTTGTGAGTTGTGCGTCGAAGAAAATCCGGCTTAAGTTAAAGGTAAATGATTTAAATATTTAATTCATAATTCAATTATTTCATATACAATAATAATTATATAACAATTCGAAACTATATTCATTAAAGAATATTGCTTTAAATTATGAATTAGTACTTTTTTTCTTAGCGTACTATTGTAGCTTTCAGTTTTATTTTGAATGCGTTGTAATGAAATAGTTATTTTATTATTTTAGGTACAAAATAACTGAAAAAATGGCGTTGACCTCCGCAAATTCATCATCAGGTATTCCTGACAAACATTGGCAGCCACCTTTTGTATCTTTAGAAACAACGTAAGAAATATAGTTATTAATTTTATTTTAAATTTATAAAATTTATTTCAATGTAAAATAATATTTTAGGATGGGAGAAATAGTTATTGAATTGTATTGGAAACATGCACCAATAACTTGTAGAAATTTCGCAGAACTAGCCAGAAGAGGATATTACAATGGAACAAAGTTCCATAGGATAATCAGAGATTTTATGATTCAAGGAGGAGACCCTACGGGAACTGGAAAAGGTGGCACATCTATTTACGGAGAATGTTTCGATGATGAAATTCACGATGATCTTAAACATACAGGTAATTTACTCTTCATTCCCATGAATGATGAAAATAAAACACCTAGTATTAATAAAAATATTTTTAATGAAAAATATAATAATAATTTACTAACATATAAAGGTGCTGGAATTTTATCAATGGCAAATTCTGGACCTGATTCTAATGGATCACAATTTTTCATTACTTTGGCCCCTACCCAATGGTTGGATGGAAAACATGCAATATTTGGTAATTGAACATATTGAAAGCTATACGTTGATAAACAAAACTTTAATAAATTTTTATATTGCAGGAAGGATTCATACTGGTATGGCAATCGTCAATAGAATAGGACTTGTAGAGACAGATAAGAATGATAGACCAATTGATGATGTAAAAATAACAAAAGGGTCCATTAAAAATATGTAAACAGTAATATATATTTTATTTTTGTACAAATCAGAGTATTATTAATAAATCATAGGATCTTTTAGTATTTTAACATAATTCAAGCTTCTTCTGAATAAGGCTTTTGGCAACATAATTGCTATATTAGTCAAAAAGTTAAAATTCAAATATTTAACGATTTTTTATTTAATAAATGGATAATTAATTCAAATTAATCAAACTATAAATAGGTGTTATACAATGTTTTTTGTAATTTTTGTAATTTATAATATACTTTGTAATTTTAAGCTGTATAAGTAACTAAAAATGACGTGATATAAAAATTTTCGAGTATTATAAAAAAGAAATTATAAAATTTTACGCTTAAACAATATATTTTCAAAAGCGTTATAAAAATATTTTACATATATTTTTGTATATTCCTTATGCGAATAGATATCACTTAGTTTGATTTTTTTCAAAGAAAGATAGAGTTTTATGATATCCTTTCATTTTTTTATATAATGTAATTGTTAGTAATGTTTACTAGTTTATTAATCGCAGACTTCTAAATGCTATTGTATTTTTAATAAATGCTTTAATGCATAACACTCCGAAAGTAAAAAAGATCTAGAGCTTCACTGTTTATATTGATTCACTAAGCAGTCAAAGATTATGATGATGATTCTGTGATGTTCAAATTGATTCCTGGAAAAAAAATTGATTATGTTAAATGATTTTATGATTACTATATAATAAAAATGTTTACAGTAATACTCACGTGTGTAATGAAGATGATTTGCAATTTCTCATTAAAAAGAATTGCATTTATACATAAATTAATAATAACGTTTAAAGAGGCCTAATTATAAAATAGTTAGTTCGTGAAAGCTGTTTTCTTATTTAGGTTTTTGTCTTAACATTGGGACTGGACATTTCATAATCTCACATAATTGATTTCTAATTGGTCGTAATTCTTCCACAGGCTTTTCCCAATCAATTGTATTCAATTGTGTCAAAAGAACTGCTAACTCTTCTTCAGTTATATCCATTTCGTCTCCATACAATGTTAAAGATTCATACAAACGTGAAGCAGTAGCTTTCCTCACATATTTGAATTTATGACACAAATATATGCTTAGTTGTGAAAAAGCACCTTTGCTTACAGGGCCTCGAACTTGTAATAAGTGGCAAAAAAGTTTAACACTGTTAAGCTGCGACTGAGTAACATTAATGCTTTTGCTTTCCTTTTTAAGAAGCATTAAAATACGTCTTGGTATTTCATTTTCAGGATCGTCTAATACACTTTGAATGCATCCTGAGCTGAATAAACGATCTAAGAATGCCAAACTTGCTGAAATCATTCTATCGTCTCCATGACACTCTTCAAATATGTCACAGATTTCTTGACATAGACTGCTTAAAGTTATTTTATCAAGTTGCTGAAGGTAAGTAAAGAGCGATATGCTGGAATGTTTAACCAATGATTCTGACAAACCTCCAACACTGAATATTATGCCTTTCAAAAGATATTGCACATATGGTGAAAAGGATAACATTTGTATAAAAAGTGGAAATGTTTCACTCTCTGATTTCCAGTCTATATATTTTCCATTATTATCATTAACTGAAAATAGTGTCTTCAGATCTTTATGATGTGGAATATTTGGTAAATCACTACGTATTAAAGAATTAAATGCAGCTCCTGCCTTAGCTCTTGTTCTATCAATACGTTCAACTGCTTGCTGAGATATTCCTCCAATGACATTTTTCATTAAATTTTCACTTAGCATAGATACAAATTTAGCATCGTATACTAAATTTGTCAATGACAATATACCGGCTATTGCAGCTTCTCTGACCCAGGAGCCAATATCACCACGACTATCATTTGTATATTCATTAAGCCCATTGAATAGACATTCAAACAAATCATTAACAAATGGTTTCCATTGCTCTGAATAATCAAGACTTAAGGTTTCACAAATTTTCCTTAAAGAAATCATAGCCTCTTTTCTACTTTCAGCCCACAAAGTTGTCTCTTTTGAAATATAGCAACATTGCATTAGTTTTTTAAAAATGTCCTCATTCTTCTCTTTCAATACTGTTTCTGGAAAATGTCCAATAGCTTGAGCAAAGCCAATTCTGTTTATTTGATTCAAGGATTGAAGATTGTCTAGATATTTATTGATAATTGCATGTCTATTGTCTTGATCCCATGTAGAATAATATTCAGTGAAAAATGCAGTATGAGCCTCTGCAGATATAATTCTAACAGAGGATACTTCGTTGCTTAAACATTCCTCTAACAAATTCTGCCAGTCATTTATTATAGTTTGGTCTTCGACATGGAAATGCACAAGTGCAAATTTTTTAATTAAAGTTACACAAGCTTGCTTGATGACTTCACCACCTAATCCTCTAAGTTGTCCACGACTGCGACAAGTTGATACAATATTTTTAACTTTCTCCAAATCTTTAGCATCGACAATATCTTCTATACTTTTTCCAAGTGTTTTGTGCAGAGCAACAAGAATTTCAGCAATAGCAAGAATAGCACCGTGTCTAACATATAAATCAATTGAATCAATAAAACTAATCAAAGTTGGCAGAACTTCTTTTATCATGTAAGATGTATCGAGTTCTGTTAAATTGTGCAAGGCTTTAGCTGCTAGCTCCCTTATAGCTACATCCCAATGAGTAACTTTTCTTTTGACAAGATGATCCACTAGTGGCTTAAAATAACCTTCGTACTTTGCAACATATACACTGATTTTAAGAAATGCATTGCTCCTGACTCCAACTTCAAAGTAATCAGCTGCTGAAATAATATCAATGCCATGAGGGAAATTTCCTTGTCTTCCTACATTTTCCTGGAATGCAGCAGAGCCTGCTCTGCGACAATTGATTTCTCTGTCAAAACAGGTGACAATAAGAAGAGCTGGAGCTATTTCTTTGACATGCGGTTCAAATATATCAGGCTCAAAAGCTCTTGCAAATGACCAGCATACAAAACAAGCAGCATCTCTAATAATGGAACCAACAGGACCATATGCTCTTGGCTCATCAAATACTAAAGCTTGAATCACTAAAGGAATAATATCTTTCAATCTATAAGGTAAAAGTAAGCCCCTTCTACCTAACTCAGCCAATGCCAGACATCCTCCGTGCCATGCAGTTTCAGATTCTCTGGTTGAAAATAAGTTTAAAACAAAGCCTAGTACATCATCTGCCAAATCGATGGGTAATCTAGCAGTTATTCGTCCAATTCCTTTTGCAGCAGACCACCGAATAATAATAGATTTATCTTGCAAGCCTCTAATAAGATGTTCAAGTATATCTTCCATTATTGGAGGAATTTCTTGGTCCTCGCTTTCTGCTGAAGAAAAGTCTTTATCGATTGCAATAGGCTCTAGGCTACTACTCTCAGTTGAATTCCCACTTAAAATAATCACTTTTGATGCTTTCTTATAGCGCCAAGGAGTAACATTAGCCTTGAGTAAAATAATACCTATGCGCTGAATAATTTTCATGGAATATTTTCTTACAAGATCTGCGGAACTTTCATTTAATTTATATTCTGAAATTTTATCCATAATCAATTGTGTATAAGGTAGTAAGTCCTCTCTACAGCTATGCTTAATAATAGATGCGATTACAGTAAGAGGTCTATGATTCCAATGATCTTTTTCAAAATGGTTCAATGACCACATTATCATATCATCCATATAACGTTCCTTAACATCAAATCTGGTTAAAAAATTTGCTACCAAGAATATAGCTGCAGGAGAACAGGCATCTTTGGAGGAACAATACTTTTTACAAATATCTATAACTCTCTGCGTAATGGACAACTCTGAATTAGCATCCTTGGAAACTCCAGTCTCCAATCGCGACATGGCAAAAGGAATCTTCGATATAATGGACAGCCAAATTAAAAGTACATAACGAGTCTGCCAATTGTCCTTATCATTGATATCTTGGTTCTCCAGCATCTCCAATACTGGATTAAAATCTGTCACCTCGTGAGGCAAGTGTATGGCAATCTTTTTGTAAGTCTTGACACTCATAATGATATAGATGTACTTAAAGACGTAATGCTTAAGGTAGTCGAATTCAGTCTTTTCCCTTATGAATTGTATCAAAGGACTCAAAAAACTCTCAAGATAGGGATCCAAAAGCTGAGGTTGATCTTGATACTGCTTCAAAATAAAGCAAAAACGATCTTGGTTCTTCTCCATTACCCTGGCTGGCAGATCTGGTACATGTAGTTGCTGTATGAGATGATTGATCTCGTCGATCTCTTTGAAGGCACTGAGCCCACCCTTACAATTATTGGACTCGGAATCATTATCATTGACAATCATTATTACAATGTCTTATTAACATTTATACGCACTTGACACTTTTGAGGTCTTAACCTAAAACCTCAATTTACCATGGAAACAAAAGTTTCCAACTTATACCACACTGACAGACATCACACGTACTGACGTACAACTTTGCGGAAAATTAGATGGCGCTAGGATAGATTAACATTCTTTTTACAAAAATTTTTCACGTTCAAACATCATTATTAACATCTGCCTGATTATTTTTATTTATTTTAAAAATTTTAACTATCTCTACTAAAAGTTGTTTTGCGCGTATAATTTGCATTTACATTTTATAACAGAATTATGTTTTCGCAATTGGAATTTGAATTCGATATTTCATTTAAATTCGCAGACGTTAATTCTACTTTTTAATCTTCGCTTTAATCGATGTCTTGTCAGTTTAATTGCCAAAGCGCGCATGTAAAAAATTGTTAAATAAAAAAAAAAGTGTTTTGCTCCTTTTTTTATTATTGGTCTAATGACATATATATTGGAGAGATTTTATATATTTTTCACAGTAGAAATAAAATAAAAAATATATATACATGGCATACGCACGTTTTATATGTACTTCGGCGCGAAAAGTTATTAAAATCGTATAGTAAAGTACAATACATACAGAATATGCACTATTAACAAAGCGAACTCGCATTTTTATCGTTTCAATATATAATGGCCGATCGCGTGATTTTAAGTGCTTTGATAGAACTTCAATAGATATGCAAAAAATCGAAATCAATCAATAAATCATCCACAATCAAAAATCATATTTTCATATAAAATTTCTTACGATCAGGATAAAGTATTGCCTTCCATATAGCCGGTTTTATTATATGCATATAAAAATCGACTCATTTCAGTCATATCTTGGTAAAAGATGCGCGCAAAAAAAAATGTCTGCACTGCTTATTATATGCAATATTTAACACTATAATAATATATAATAGCCTGTTACTATGACTATTGATCATTTTGAGAACGTTAAACGGTAAAATTTGATCACTATACATTAAAATATGTATTCAGACTTATTTGTATATTTTGCTAATTTTTAGTTTACAATCATTGTAGAAAAATACTTTACATGTCATTTATATATATTTACAATATTGTATCTAAATATCAATTTTTACAAATTTGTCAGAAATATACGTAGGTACAAAATCAAAATGATTGATGATATTTTTTTTAAGACAATAACTTGAAATACATCTTATTTCATGTGCGCTAATCATATAAAAGTCTCAGGTACTTACAAATTATTTAAAAGTTTAAAAAGACATATAGATTTGCATCATGAGTCTTGAGTGTTTTTTTTGCACATATTTTCAATCGTTTTTTTCATTTTATCTCTATGTTCATCTAAAATACTATAAAATTCTTTAAAAAATATTTTGGCAGAAGTGTGTAACTGCGTATTTTTTTTAAGCACAGCTTCTCTCTCTGTCTTTGTTTCCTCAAATTTTTGCGTCGTCGCAGCCGCTTCTTCTGTCGTTTCCTTAATCATTTCGTTTATTTCCAGTATACTAGACTGTAACTTTTTTATTTCTTCGCGCTTTTTATTTTCCTCTTCTTTGAGATCTTGCTTTCGTTTTTCTTCCGCAGTTTTTTTCTTTTCAGCTTTCTCAGAAAGTGCATCTCTTTTAGTTTGCAATACTTCTATTTCTCTGCTCTGTGATTCGAATAAATTGTTTTTTTTTTCTAATTCCTGTGTACGCTCCTGAATAAATGTATTCATTAAATTTTTTTTTTCATCCAGTATATTCAAGAAGTTTGATTCACATATACCATTTTCTGGCAACAGGAAATCATCGGTATTAATGTTTGAATCTGAAAGTTGCATATAAAGCGTTTGATTATAGGCTAATATAGTTTTTAACAGATTTGTATTAGATGAAACTAATCGCATATCTAAAGAGTATGATTTCTTTTTTATTTCTTCTAAGTGTGCTTCAAAATTTTGTATATAAGTCTTTTGTTCACTACAGGCTTTAACTATTTCATCGCGTTCAGTAACAGACATCGGTTGTTGTTTTATAACTTCATTCATTTCCTCACACTTATTTTCCAGTTTTTTAATTTCATCTGTGAATCTTACTACGTCTTTTGCTAGCTGTTCCATTTCATAGTGTGTTTTTTCAATAAATTTTTCTTGTCCTACATTGTGAAATTGTTGTTTTGCTTTATCTTTTTTTAAATTATTTAAACTTTCCTGTAATTCATTTATTTCTAAATTAATTTTGACATTTTTAGCCTCTTCTTGTTCTAAATTTCCTTTAAGTTTTTCATAATCGATTCGAACTATTTCATACTTTTCGGATTCTTGCTTGAAAAATTCTTGTATAATACTTTCTTCATTTTCAGGTTTTTCTTCGTTCCAGGCTTTATAACATTGAATCATCATAAGAAATGTATTTCTATATTTTTTCTTTTCGTCATCGCTATTTCCAACAATTGGAAGTTTCTCAAGACTAAAAATTTCACTAGCTAAATCTTTAACTTCGCATAATTCAACCAGCCAACAAATCCAACCAATAGCATGGGGCCAAGAATGCATTGTGTTTGCAGTTTTTAACCAAGATTTATTCATCAAACCTGGATAATGAATCTTCTTTGCAATTTTCGGTATTTCTTCAACATAATCAGCTGCAGTTAATGACAGTTTCATATCAAGAAGTTTAACTAACAAATTGGTTGCTTCGACAAATATTTTTATGGTCAGGGGTTTGAGACTTCCATTGCCATTAAGAATTAAGCTTTGACCAATGGAATGAAAATAATTATCGATTTTGCTGAGCATTTCATTTTGATAATTTTTGTCATTGAGAGGTCGACTATCCTTCTTAGGTCCTTTTGGAGCAAGATTACTTGCTCTTTCTGCAGAAGATGCTCTGACATTTCTTCCATCGCTTGTTGGTACCACGTGTCGTGATCTACTAGACATTGGAGTAATATATCCGCCTTTGGAAGCAAGATTATATTGGTCCATGCAAGAGATTCTACCTCGGTTACCCTGATCAACGAGAGATGGTCTTGCAGACTTTTCAATTGCATGAGCATAGCGATTGTTGGGCATTGGGGATATAGCAGATGACGCAGTTGTATAATGACCAATGGATGTTTTTGCACCTAAAAGCAAGTATCAATACATTACAAATAATAATCTAACTAAAAACATCTTCGCATTAAAATACTTGATTTCCAGAGGTTTAAAGGGCTTTGGGTTGACTAATTCATAAAATACCTGTAGTAGGTCGCAAATTTGACTTTTTCATGCCGCTTAACCGGTCGGTCGAAGCGCTTCGAATCCGTCCTCTAGGAATCATTGAGTCTTGGCTACCGAAATTAGAATCCTTTGCTTTGGTATTCGGTGGCCTTCTAGAATCCATTCGCATCGAATTCCTCTCCGGGTCTTGTTGCGAAAATCTTCTTGGATTCGACGAAGATCTTCGTCTGTTTATCGTTGAGCTCTTTCTCATTTTGTATGCCTTGCAGTACCTTCGCAGTGTATCTTTTACGGATATTCGGACTTTTTCTATTTTTACTTATTTATGTAGCCGAGTAATTCTAAACTCTCCTCTCACGAATATCCTCGAATAGCTCTAACTTATCGAAACTTCGTACGACTTTATAACTGTCGTCTGCATACAGGATAGTCAAACCGGAGATTTCGCGTTTCCCGGTAACGCGCGAACTAACGTTCGCGATCATTGTTTCAATAAGTGCTACCAATCGCCGCTGCGTTTCTGAATTTTAAAACTAACTCGCATTTTATTTCAAAATTACATATTAATATTATATTTCGGTAATTATACCGAGAGATATATTTATGATTATGTTTTCTAAGTTTTTCTATGCCGTTCATTTTCTGATGTATTCAGAATTAAACAGCAATACACTATCAGTTTGATTTAAATCGCAATACCGCTCAACACTGCTGCACGTGCGTTGAAATCAAAGATGGCGTAATTGTGATACGAAAATACTGTGTGTTTTTCGGGCTTTCGACTGCAGCGCAGACCGGGCGATTTTTGTGGATTTGAGTTTTGTTTGTTGATCTTGTTGAAGAATCGAAATGTACTACTATGAACGATGTAGCTAATGTCCTAATGATGCTGTAAACTAAGACTTTTTTCAGTATTCGCAGTGGAGAACGTGCAACCAAAGGTAAAGTCTAACCTATAATTGTAAGATTTATTATTGTTTTGATGAATTATATTTGTGGATGATTTTTTACATGGATTTTATTTCATGATATTTTCTTTGCGATTATCTCGTGAATTTATAATTTATCTATGATTTTCCTTTCGTTTCGATAATTACATTTATTTTGTATTTCGTGAAAGTGAATGATATCCGAAGACTATTCTCATGCAAGTTCGACCTGTATCAATCATCGATAATTTAAATTTGTTAAAATGGATGAAATCGCAATGGATTCGGATTCCAAGCCAGAGGACGAAGCTGAGATATTTAATGTCATGTCGGGACAATCCTTCATCATGGATGATTCCACGGTGCTTGCACCGGTGGAAATTGAGGTGCTCGATGCAACATCCATATCTAATATTGATATGGGTGAATTTGTCGAGGCTCAAGCAATAACGATTCATCAGATACCGGAAGAATTGGCTAAAGATTCTGTCAAGATTATAGATTGTACACAGCCTGAGGAATCAGATGTGGAAGAAATGAGTGTGCTCACTGCTGAAGAAGAGAATTTATTGACAAAACAGTTTTTAAATGGTGAACTAACTTTCTCTGAATTCACAGAGAGAATTGACAGGGACACTGATATTGAGGGTGAAGAATCTGAAATTAGGTAAGTGAATGGATATTTTTGGATAATTTATAAATTATTGTTTTGAAAAATATGATCCATACTTTTTTTCAGAAATGTCAGTGAAAGCCAATCAGCTCCAGATAGTACAAATAACGTTGAGAAAAAAAAAGTTGAGAAAATTACTAAAAGTAGACCCAAACGAACAAGAAGAAATTTACCAGCAGCATTGCAAGGTCTCATGGGAGAAGCGAATTTGAGATATGCAAGAGGAGAAATTGAATTGGCCACTCAGATGTGCTATGAAATTATCAGGTGACAAAACATACATTTGTTGAATCCATGCTTTCTCGTAGAAATATTCAATGAATTTATAAATATTTCCGACAGACAAGTGCCAAATGCACCGGAACCATTTCACACACTAGCTATGATTTATGAAAATGATCAGCCAGATAAGTCCCTTCAATTCGCTCTTATAGCAGCTCATCTTAGTCCCAGAGACTCTGATCAGTGGGTTCGATTGGCGAATTCCTCCTTGGAATCAGGTAATTTGCGACAAGCACTAACTTGTTACTCTAAAGCCATCCAAGCCAGTCCCAAAGACATTGAGTTGTACGAAACAAGAGCAAAACTACAAGATGAGAATGGTGACCGGAAGGCTTACATCCGTGCTTACTCCAAGCTAGTACACAATCTAGGACCAGAAGATGGATTAAATATAATTAACTATGCTAAACTCTTGGCGAAGCGCTGCATGCAGGAAAACATGTACGAGACTGCTCTCGAGGGCATGGACAACATATTCAAAAAGTGTGCTCAACTAGTCACTCTCGAAGAGGTCAATATTATGACAGAGCTTTTGATAGTCTTGAAACAGTTCAATCGCTGCCTCGACATCCTTACTAAACACACCAATATCTGGATCGAGTATGTACCTCTCGATTCACAGGAAACAGACAAGACTAAAAGCAATGCTATAACTCTGTGCAATATTCCCGACGACTTAGCGGTAGACCTGAAAGCTAAATGCATTATTTGCCTGATTGAGCTCAACGAGATATCCATCGCCAATACTCTAGTCCCTAAATTTCAATTACAAGAGAATCCAGAAGTCTCGGGCGATCTGTATCTCGACGTAGCCGAAGCTTTCATGGGCAAAAAACATTACGAACACGCGATGAAACTTCTGGAACCGTTGGTCAATAGTGAGAACTTTAGCTTGGCAGCAGTGTGGCTGCGACACGCCGAGTGCTGGACGGGCTGCAACGAGATCAGCAAAGCTATTAAATCCTACGAGGTCGTAAGAAAATTGTCACCACAACATCTAGGCGCCCGTATGGAACTGGCTAAACTTTACCGGATGAAATCTCAATTCTCCAAAGCCATTCAGGTCCTAAAACAAGACCCAGAAACCGACGTTCTCGATCCAGGTGTTGTCTACGAGCGCACGAAGCTACTCATAAAAGTCAAACGATACGGCGAATACTTTCAGTCCGGAATGTTATTGTTGTCTAGACATTGCATTACACTGCGTTCGAAGCTTGAACTAACGGCACTTAGTCGAACCAGTGGCGTTCGCCAGAGAATGGAGATCTTACAAAGAGACAGATTATCGAGAGGCGAGCCATTGCAAGACGAGAACGCAGCCGACTTTTTCTTCGCACAACGAACCCACGGCGAAGCAAGAGTTCCTGATGGTTTTCCAGATGGCTAGATTGGCTTGTAAATTGAAGAAATATGGACTGATGCAACGCATATGTTTCACTGCGCTGACCTCGAAACGATTCGCTCAGGAAAATTCGCACATCATGTTCTTGTGTCTGATATCGTGTATACGCAACAATGATTCCTACGACGGCTTCAATGTGGTCAGAGAACTGGTACGGAGTAAAAAAAGATCTAAAACCTGGAATTTACTGAACGTGATTATCCAAAGAGCTGAAGACTCTAGACACAACCGTTTCATGATGCGTCAGCTTGGAAAAGAGGATGCTTTCTCGTATTTGCATATTCTTCACGCCAATAACTGTCTCGTATCGGGCACGTATAAGTATGCTCTCAATGACTACACGTCGTTATTCAAGGTCCAACCTAGTGCATTGCTAGCTATGCTCATAGCGATTACTTTACTTCAAATGGCGTGTCAGAAGTTCTCTGCGAAGAAGAACCAGTTGGTCACGCAGTGTGAGTGCATGTAGATATTTTGAAATGTTCAATTTGGCAAATATTAATGACTTCTCTTTACAGCCCTGGCTTTCCTCAAAACATACGTGAAACTTCGAGGCGAGCAAGGTGCTCAAGAAGCGCACTACAACACAGCGCGAGCTCTGCACCAGCTGGGACTGCTACCTGGAGCAATACATTTCTATAAACAAGTGCTAGAGACGCCGGCGCCTCAGCTTGTTCAAGAAAACTCGTCTCTGTTGGACTTAAAAAAGGAGGCAGCATTCAATCTGCATCTTATTTATGCTCAGGCTGAAAATCATCAGCTAGCTCGAATGTATCTCGAAGACTACATCACTGTTTGATAGTGACTAAATGCATATTAATAGGAATAAATTTTATTTAATTTTGTATCCGAGAGTTATTTCTTTACGAGTTACCTCTATACCTGATTGTAAATAAGTTATCGAGTTCTGGTCGTTGATCTAGTAGTTGAAAGATTTTATTGATTTCCGTAGAGAAATGGCTTCAACGCTAGAGTCGAAGATTGTATTCCAATGCATCTGCAGCCTGTTCGAGAAGATATCCAAAGCTAAGGGCTCACAGAAGGTTCTGGAGTTGCAGAAATTTACTCGAGAATGTCGGGTACTTGCCAGTAAACTGAAATGTCAGAATCCGGATGCGGTACGAAATTTCACGTCAATTGGTATTACAAGGATTTTTTAATTTATAATTTCATTTGAAAACTTGCACACAGGATGTCTCGTTATTTCCTGTATACCGACTGATACTTCCCTCACTGGAGCGCGAGAGAGGTCCCTACGGACTGCAAAACAAGACACTTACTGCTCTTTATAAAAAAGTACTTTACCTGGGCAATGCTCGCGCCGATAAGCTTACGAATTTCAGGTAGCGTGAAGTATTTGTAGCGATCATTTAAAACGATGCGATTTCTACCATATCACGTCAATGTCCACATATTTTTTAAAGAAAACTTGGAGCTAGTGCACCAAATAAAAGCAATGATCTCGCGGAAAGCGTCTACTGGTTGATGAAGAATTGCTTGCCAGTTGGTGGTACACTGAATCTTCAACATATCAATGAGTTCCTCGACAACGTAGCCGGTTGCAATGATGATAAACGAACGAAGGAAGAACACTTTAAGCATCTCGTTAACAAAGTTAACGCGATGGAGCTTAAGTGGCTCACGCGTTTGCTGCTGAAGGATCTGAAACTAGGATTAGCTCAGAAGAAAGTTTTCGAAGGTGTTGATTGCAAATTGTAATTCATACAGACAGTTCCTGTAACTTTTGCTATTTTACTAATACGTAATATTCCAGTGTTACATCCGGATGCAGAAGCTCAATTCAACGTGTCATCCAGTCTGCGCCAAGTTTGCGAGAAGTATTCCGAAGACTCTGATAAGGAAGATAGTAGAAGCAAAGGTGTTGCTATTCAATTGTTTTCGCATGTAAAACCGATGCTTTTAGAGCGCTTTAAGATCGAGCAGGCTGCATCGTTATTCTCCAGTGATCAACTGCTGCACTACGTGCAAACGAAATTTGACGGTGAACGATCACAGATACACTTCAAGGAAGGTCGTTTTAAATACTTCACGAGGAAAGGATATGACATTACCCGAAATGCCAGCTATGGCGAGACTCCCGAGTCCGGTAATGAGAATTGATTTGCGAATAACGATTAGGGATCAATTATCAGGGTTTAAGGAGATCTTGCGATGGATTGATTAATAATTATTACAGGAGGATTCCTATCCAGCAACATAGCTTCACAGTTGAACGAAGGCTGTCACTCGGTGATACTCGACGGCGAGATGATGGGTTGGCACAAAGAGCGGAAAACTTTCGGAACTAAGGCTCTAAACTACGACGTGAAGAAACTGTCGGACAAAAGTAAACACCAGCCTTGCTTTGTAGCTTATGATATTCTTTTATATAACGAAGAGTCTTTGCTTCACAAAACCTATACCGAGCGGCTTGACTACCTGCGTAGAGCCTTTACAGAGAAGGAGGGTGTTATCATGCTTTGCGAAACTCAAACCGTTACCGACTCGTAAGTATGAAAACTGAATATTTTGCTGACTATTGTCGTAGGGAATTTCTCATTCTACAAGATCCCATCGGGCTGATTGCGTCAAATGACTCTTCATTGCGATATTGTACTGAAAATAGAGATTGAACGCTTGAACAGTTTTTTAAAGATTCTATTCATGAATTTGCAGTTTCTCGGGAAATAATGTTTCATCAAAGATACAAGAATACTTTCGGAATTATAAAATTGTCTCAATTTTTAAAGAGCAATACTTTGAAGGACCTATATTCATGTGCTTTCAAACGTTCGACTTAATTTTGCATTTTTTCCATCCTTCCGTTAACTTTGAATCCCGCGGCAAGTGAATTTTCTATTCCTTGTATTGTATCGACAAACATTTTTAATTTAGTAATTTGTACTTTACAGGTGTCCTGTCCTCTTAAGTCATTTTACACCATATTGTTATATTAATATTTTAATTTTTGTATCAGCAATCAATTGGTTGACATATTCAACGTGGCCTTGAATAACGACGATGAGGGAATCGTCGTCAAGCGATCCGACGCTCTGTATAGGCCAAATGTACGTGAACGCAGTGGCTGTTACAAAATCAAAGCTGAAGTATGCATAACTTTTATTAACGTATAGACGAAAACGAACACACTTACATCAATACGTTTTCTAGTACTCAGACGCACTGGTGAATGATCTGGATCTCTTGATATTGGGCGGATATTATGGCCAAGGCCGGTGTAGCGGTATCGTAAGCAGTTTTCTAGTTGGCGTTGCAAAGCCGGCTACAAACAAAAATGGTTTGCCTTCGGAATTTTTCGCCGTAGTTAGCGTTAGATCCGGACTCAGCGATGATCAGTTACGAGATATACATAAGAAACTGAAGCCCCACTGGAAAGACACGAAGCCCGTTGGGATTTCCGGCCCTAAGGTAAAAAATACGAGCTTACGCCGAGGTACAGAGCTGTCGTCTTAAATATTTGTTAAAATTTCAGTCAGAACCACCCGATTTATGGATATCGCCAAAACACTCAATCGTACTACAGCTACGCGCCAGCGAAATGATCAGATCAAAATCATACCCGATTGGGTACAGTTTGCGATTCCCACGAGTCATGAAGATCAGATCGGATAAATCTTGGTACGAAACTTGTTCCACCATTGAGCTTCAATCTCTGGTGAAAAACAAAGGTTTCGTGCAAAAATTAACGAAGAGAAAGGCCGCGATCTCGGACGTGAACGAATTCGTAGCTGACGACGAGGAAGAACCAGAAGCTTCAAAAGTTCGAAGAGCAAAATCTGCTACTGTGAATTCGAGAGCGTCTGCGTCGGTTTACGAATCTTTTGTCATGAATATCGAAGCCGACGAGGTTCAGCGCGAGTCGCGACTTTTTGAAGGCAAAGAATTCTGCGTAATTAATGGCGATTCGGAGATGGATCGCAAAGATGTCGTTGAGTTACTGCAGCGGCACAGCGCCAAAGTTGTTCAAAATGCCAGCAAAGATACCTTTTGCTACCTCGTTGGCAATTCAGAAACGGTAAATTCAATAAATAACAATGCTTTACGCGTAAACCGTTTTGGTAATGATATCGTGGATTTGACAGTTAAAGGCACAGAACGCTATAGCCAGAGCGAAGTACGACGTAGCGAGCTTAGATTGGCTGCGAAGAGCGACGAAATTGGAAAATCTAGGTAAAATCCAAGACTTCCGACCCTGGGAACTACACGCCGTATCGGTAACAACGAAGCAGAAGCTGGACGATTTATACGATCGCTATTGGGATAGCTACGTTGAAAATTTAGACGAAGAAGATTTTCAACGTACCCTATCGAGGGTCGAACAATTGGTAAGTCTCTTACAATCATTCGTAAAAATATGTATCTGATTTGAACGTTTGCATAAAAAATAAAATTATTTATTTAGACAGAGAAAGACACTGACATATCGCTGGCAGAGACGCAAACACTAGACAAGTTGCTATTCGAAGCGGGAATATCAAGCTTTTCGGTATTTCGCGGAACCATCGGCTATTTTGGTAATAAAGACGACGTTCGGAAGTACCCGTTCGCCTTTATGAGTGGTAAGGTCGTGGAGGAACTGGACGAAACAGTGACTTACGCTTTCGAGCCGATGAACCTGGTAACGCGACAATTTTGCATCGAGAATTCGATACCGGTGCTCAATGGTCAATGGATCAACGATTGCTTTCAGAACCAAAGATTACTTTCTACGAACGATTACGTTTTGTAATTTCCATTATATCGTGTAATTCTTGAAAAAAGTTACGCGCGAGATCCGCTCCATTAATTGTAATGAAAATATTGCATTGTGAAACGAAACTGTCCACGTGACACTGCGTTGCAGATTTGTACTCCGACTATTGTGTAATAAAAAGAAGTATTTTTTTTTACCAAACGCGCCGCAACAGTAAAATCCGAAAGCAGAGCTACTCGCTTACTGCTCCATTCCACTTATTATTCAGTAAAACATTGAGAAGCGTCTTTACCCGAAGAAAAACACGGCTTCATTATATTTAAAGATATTGTCACAGTTTCCCTGGCTCGCACACGACTGTAATCGAAACGGGGGGAAAAATAATCAAGCCTGAGTGACATGTCCATGTCGCGCTCACGAGGGAGTAACAGTAACTTTAGAAATAGACCGGGTCACACTTTTGCCTCGCGTATTTTCGTTCAAGTTCCGAGCGAGAAATCCAATTACCTCGAGTACAAAGAGTCGGAATCAGATCCGCCGTTCGAGCGCAAGTGCGCATCCGAAAATCAGAGATCAATCGGACTCAACGCCGCGCGTCGATGTAGCTTTCTACCGTACGATTGAATTCTGCATCGCAGAGAGGAGCTACACGGAGCGCAAAGAAAAAAAAATCGTTAACAAATCTTCCCGAAAAGCTTACAAAACGAGCTCTATGTCTCGCCAAAATAACCGAGTGAAAACATCAGTTTGACATTATTACCTGTCGACGTTACAAAATACACACTCGGCGTAGCTACTAGAGAAAAGCAAAGCATCAAACCCTCCGAAAGACGGCGTCGCGCGGATACGGGAGAACTACAAGTTGGCACACGAGGGCACTCGCTATTATAAGTATCGGTGCGTCTCGTTAGCTGCGCATACATGACTAATGTCAGTTTCAACTCCGTTATAGTCTCTCCTCTCGCGGCGTCTACTTATAGAAGCGTCGGACTCGCGCGAGACGCGTATTAATTGACTTGCGAGATTTTTCGGACGCCGTGCACGCGAGGGCGTTGGTAATTTAACGACGACTCTCACCTCGTTAACGCCTTGGACGGATGCAAACTTGTAGAAAGGCATCTCGAGCTTGGATGTATCTTGCGCGCTGTAAAACACGGATGTACTGTGTCTTTGAGCGACTGGTTATAATTTTTTTTTTGTTTTTTTTTTTTGCTTTGTTTTTGGATCGCACTTTAGCGTCTTTTACGGCAATGCGTACGAGCGCGCGCTTGTGCAAGTCGATGCGTACCGACGCGTTTTGAGAAAGCTATTCGGCAACGACGAGTATTCGTCGCTGCATATGGCTTGGACATCGTGATTAATGATATTCGAGCGGTTGTGTGTATTTTTAAAAAGTCATTTATCAAAATTATGGATGTATTTATTTCGAAGAAGCTTCGCGAATGCCGGTCGTTCGGGAAAATATATCAAAAGATCTCGCGAGAACTGATGTTTGGGTTTAAATATTACTTTATAGTTAAATAATTTATCCTATCGTAGAGTCATCCGTACATTCTTTATCAATAGCTCGTTCCTTGGGTTTCTAGATATCCTCTGCTCGGAAATCTCGTCGGTATTTAACATTACCTACGATATGGAAAGAGAAATATTTGATTTATTTCAATGAATATCTTCTCGATCAGTTCGTAATGTTCCTCGGCAAAACTGAAAAAGTGAAATTTCTCGCTAGTGACCTTTCTTTTGATTTTAAAACCCGTGTTCTGACGGTGTATGTTCACTATTAATTGAATTTGATGACATTTTCAGGGTCACTTTAATATTCGCAGAATATTCACTAATCACGTGCACAGTTGATATTTATTATACAACTGTGAATTTAGCGACGATTCGCGGTTTCGAACATAATAACTTTTACGATTTAAATAACATACATTATAGTATGTAGTCCACGAAAAGCGAATAATCACCATTTAATTATTCCGTATGATTTTTAACACTGTACTTGCATATCCATATTTGCACAGAGTAAATTATTTTTATTTTACGAAGAAAGTTATTATCCGCTATTTCCCAATCGTACACTTGCAGTAGTTCAAAAGGAGAAATTGCACAGTTTCACTTTTACGTAATATACAAACATAAATAAAAAACCCATACTTGTTTTTTACATTTGCCCTTCGACATACTCAAGTCATTGCAGGCAAGATATTTAACGCGAGTATCCGGACGAATCGACGAATCCATATCCGGTTCCCGAAAGAAGCTTTCCGTTGAGGAGTCGTCCACGTTACAAGCAGTTACCCCAGTGTCTCTTTTCTGAAACGCGAAGAACCAAGCAAATTATCAGCATTGAAAATCTGACATTCTAATACTCGCTTTTCTCACCGACATCGCAAACGCTTGTTCCAGCCTTTCAAGTTCTAATAGCGTATTCTGAAAGTCTATCTCCATATCTCTGAAAGCGTCAATTTGCTCGACGTTCCGATGCAACGACCGTCCCGGAATATTATTACTGCAAGCAATGATAGTAGATGTCGACGAGTCGTCGTCGTATTTAACATCGACAGTCTCGGACGTCGAGGTAGTCGTTCCGGAAGGTCGACAGAATTTCCGCGATAATTTGCATCGTCTTGGTCGCCATCGATTGAGCTTGCGATGGGCGCATCGTCGGCAGGTATTCGGAGCTTTTCGAGATTCCGGTATAAGCAGCGAACGTGGAACCTTCGGCGTTGGCTCGATTTGTTTCCTTAGAGCCTGAGAAAATACGAATTTCTAAATAGGTCGCAAAGAAAATGACCGTCATACCTACGCATTCTACACGGTCGATTATCTTGGCGAGCTTGCGCTTGATAACGTCGCGCCAGTGATTAGTGCACTGCGCCTCGTCCTGTGCAGCAGCATTCGCCTGTACGGCTGTCGTGACATGCTTCACCTGCTGTTTGCTTCTCATTTTGCCTAAACGGAAATTCATTTCGATCGAAGCTTTCGAGTTTGTGGATTTGATAATTTACTATTTCGGGCGATGTTTAATTGCGAATATATACACTTCGCTATTTGTAATAGTTGGAATGGCGCAACGACGCAACGATAATTTACAAAATGCTTTAGTGTTTGCTAACTATGTAGAAGAGATGTAATACTAACTTTTTCCTCTTGACCTCAAATTCCTCGATATCGTCACAAGGAGACGAAGATAATAAATTCAATTTATTCTTGAATTCACAAATTGTTTTTAGAAAATAATAATTAATATCGTTATCCGCTTTTAATAAAAATCTATAGTAACCGATGCATTTGACACTAGTGAGATGTATCACTGACCATCAAGAGAGACTTTATTTGTTATTCATTCATTCAAGAAAAAATGTTACTCTGGTTAATAATGAATATCAATGAAAGTATGTTCTCAATAAACAATAGTGACCTTTTTTAATATTTAAAATTTATAAAATAAACAATCCGAGATAACTCACGGCGTTTGTTTAAGGCAGTCACACGCGTATCTCTTGGCGTTGCTCTTCCTGATGAGAAATACAAATATTTTATCATCTCAATCATAATCCAATGCGCTTAAAAAAAAAGTAATATCATTCAAACAGCCCTACCCTTTTGCACAGTAACAGCGGTCTTCACGTTTGCTGAATAAAACGTGCTTCTGATTATAAAGTTTCATCAAATAGATTAGTCGATTGTAAAGGTACAGTTGGCCATACGATATACAGGAGATGAATTTTCTCGAATTTTAAATAAATTAAACATGCGTATAAAGATTCAGAGTGTCCGTAAATTCTCGTACGGCCAACCAAGACTCACTTGCCCTTTCGTCGCGCCGATTCTCGATCTCTCATGGGGCAGATGCAATCGAAGTCTCTGATGGGGAACCAAAGGTGTATTCGGTTGTTACACACAGTTGTATAATAAATAAAGATCCGAAAAGAACGAAAGACGAGTAACCAAACTTTTCTCGTAAATATCCGAAATAAAGGATAAACATCCCAGTGAGGCCGACGATAAACTTGCCCAAGTACCAGCCGAAGTGCCTTGTGCAGTGCGGCATATCTCAAAAGCTCGAATTGGCCAAGTTTCTCTCTCTTCTCATGTCTACTACAGGTTTACTATGCGGGGAAATTTTGTACACTTGTACAGCGTGACATGATCCACACTTCCGAAGTAAGGGATTTCCAAATTTTTCACCGACTCTCGTTCGCCAAATGTTCACGATCGATCATCCTCGATGTAATAACGGATTTACGCGTAAAAAAAAAAGGTTACAAACGATAATGTAAATACAGATCGGCTAAACTGCGTACATGTGTGCGTGCGTGTAGAAAAAAAATGACTGAAACTGAAAATAACTACGGTAACAAAAGCGCCGCGTTTCGTCGCGGTGACAGTGCACTGACACCCGATCACTTTTCAGCTGTGAGTCAATTATCCGCCGTCGCGAGCGTGTCATTCTCAAATTTTTTTTTCCGGTTCCTTTCTTGGATCCGTATAAGTGTGTCTGCGTAAAGGACTCACGGCTATATTTAAGGTCTTTCGTCGCTCTATGCTTTTATATGTATATATATATATATATATATATAAATATATATATATATATATAATAATTTTTATATTTCAACAATTTCGCGCGTGTTCGTGTAGAGTATATATATTAGTAGCAAAATGTTCGCCATAAAGTATATCGTCAATAAACGCGTGAGCTTGGTTTTGCGTAAAATATAGAGTCGAGTGCGCGAGATGAAAGGGGAAGTTACGGGCTGTTAACCGCTGTTAACCGCTGTTAACGCGCGAACAAGGAGGAGCTGACGGGTTAGACTTGTCAAGTGCCAAGACACGTTGAAAAAATCTTTTTTCACGAGACTTGACAACCCCTTCGTTTTATCCTCGTTACGTCGCGGGACAAATTCCGAAGATCATTTTTTTGTTGTTGCTTCTTTCAGTTCGTCTTTATTACCTTCCGAAAGCACGGAATGGCTCTGTTTTCAAATCGTTTGATTTTAATGAGTAGACTCCTCCTTGAAGATCCAACAGTACGACTCTTACCGATCGTACACTCTTTCGACGATTTTCAACGGCAAACTCCTCCTTACAGCTCTAATAGCGTGTCCTAATTATATATATATATATATACATACATACATACCGCACTATCCTTCTCTCCTCTATCCAGAAGCGCGCGCTTAAACTTCGAGCAGAGTGTGTGAAACGATATCGTGTAAAGCCGAATAAAACATTTCCGAGAAAAGGCTTCTTTATATTGATACAGCTCTAAAATTCACTCGCGCACTTGAGTTGTGACACGATGCCAAAAAAAATAGATATATATATATATACGCATGTGTGTGTGTGTGTGTGTATACACGTATATACACGAAAGCTCCGAAGCGAGTCAGCCGAAAATAACGATGTCAAAAACCGAGTAGATCCATGTCCGAAGGAAACTCACTCGTACAAATGTATACGTATAGGTATACATGCGTTTCGCTCCGAGTCAACGGCGAACGTACAGTTCGTACGAGCGTGTGAATATACACGGGTGATTTATAAAAACAGGGTATAATGCACGGGCAAGCAAGCAAGAGAGTCCGGAAGTTTCGCGGTTACGAAAACACAAAGCTCTCGCTCTCGGTGGAGTTGGCGGCTGGCCGCAGACGCGAAAATACAATAACTGCGCTAGCATTAACGACTTTTTAACCCATTGATATGTTGTATATGCTCTCTTGAGCTGAAATCGCGAGAATTCGCCGTTTCGCAGTGTACATTCGCTATATTTTTAAAAGTGATTTTATTTCAATAAGATTATTGTAATTTGCTATAAAAGATAAAGTGCATATTCACTGTGTGGAATCGTTCAATTAATGTGTTCCAAATATTCATCCGATATCTCCCATGAATCGCTCAATATACCAAGAAGAACCGAATAAAAATGTCTTTCTAAGTCATGTCGATACTCTCGTTTGTATGAAGAGTTAATAAAATCTTATCGAAATAAACCAACTAATAATAATCGTTTTATGCTTAAGAACTGTAGCTAATTATGCGCTTCATATATTGTAATATCGAAAAAAAATTCAATTTTTCCACTTTACTGCGGATATAGCGAAAAGTTCTTTTATCTATAGAAATGAATTTTCGAATTCAGAGACTAGCTATTGTAATCCGAGGAGCGGCTATGCACACTCCGTTCTCGGTACATCGGTGTATTTGGCCTGAAAATGAGACTCGAATAAGGAGAGCTTTTTGAAAATACACAAGTATTTTCTTTGTCGCGTTTAAAGAGGGAATCGGCGATGTGTAGAGGTGTCACTTTTCCAGATGAAGAAAAGCAAACATCGTGGTATTCGTTCATCCGGCGATGGTTGAGTATTATATGTATACGTAGTGCGCGCACACGTGTGCGGGTGGTATCGCTTTCTCTTGATCTTCATCTTTCGAGCAGAGAGGACTAAAACTAGTTTAAAAGAGAGAAAAAAAAATTCTTTTTATGGTATACTTGTACACATATGCATACGAGTTCCTACGCGATGCGCAACATCCCGCTCGCAAGATTAACCGTCCTTCTCATTATTATTCTTGTATACGGCGTGACTCCGTATGAGCTTTTTGTATACCGACAGCTTTATTGCTATATTGAGACTAAAATTTTCAATCCGCGCATTTCATTGTTCCGCTCCTTCATGATTCAGTGAGTTTGTCTATTATACACATGACACACATATATATATATATTTTAATACTGTTACAGGAAAAACTATGTTAATTTTAATGAGCAATAAACTGTCCCGAAGACTAAACAATTTCGAGATAAAAATATACAGGAGGCGTAGGAATGCCTCAACTAAATCATTTACAAAAGCCAGTTCAATACTGATTGAATGTTGGAGATGAAGATTGGAAAAAAATCTTTAGAATTTTGCAAAGTTTCGCAATTCCGTCTTACTGCGCGCATACTTTGCAAGCTTTCAGCATACAAGAGACAAATGTTAAATTAAAATTTTAATTTTACATCGAACCAGGCCAATGCACAAAAATGCTTTTGGCTTACTTGCTTGTAATACGATTCAATTGTTATAACTCAATTGTTATAATTGTATATTTGTAATCGAAATATATAATTAATAAATAACGCGTTGAAAATCTGTTTGCACAGAAGCGTATACATTAAAACGAGTGGAATTGAACGTTAATTATTTTCTAAATCCGTATAAAAATACAGGATTTGTCATAATAACGTATATGCGCATTCTCCCAGGGTATACATAACGACAAGCGCGTTAATCTTAATAAAAATATCAACATCTATGTAAAGATGTCTCCTCGTTCACCGGTCAGTCGTACGATACTTTCCAATCGATCACGATGAAATACATTGGTTGCTCTTTCAGACTTACTTATATAAGTATTATTGCTATAGCGAGATTTGATTGTCAGCTGCAGAGGAGCCTAAGTAGGATTGGTCGTAGTCGGCGTGGCTTAGAAATTTCTTCGCGCCAATCGCGAGTTTCGTCGAGGCTAAATTCAGTCGAGGGCGTGTCACGACGACTCTAACGTCGACGACGAAAATTTCTTAAGTTCAAGAGATACGACGACTTCTATCTAGTCTATGTTCCCGTGACGGCCACTTCGCGACCAATGCCCGAAGCTTAAAACCCGCGAACATTTTTATGTACGATACGCGCAATACAGATGTAATATACCAATGATAATTATTTACCGCTATCGAGGTATAGTTTAATTAAGTTTAGTGCCATCAAGTGGAAATAAGGATTTCAACATGCAGAACGAGTGCGGTCAGTCTGGTAAATGAATTGAATTTCCTGACGATTCGGTAACACATCGGATCTATTCGCAGAATTTTTTATTTTCGACACCCGTCGTTTCGGCGACAGTCCGTTTTCCCATTTGTAATTTGAGAAACGCTCGAGTTGCATCCAATTTCGTGGAAACCCGTTGAAATTATTGCTGTATTAATAAAAAAGAATCTCGCGGTAGCTTACTCGCGTACAACGGGGCGACGAAGATCGGTTGACAAAGTTCTGCGCGTACGATCGAGAGAAAAATACTTCGCCTACGTAATCCTGAATTTCATTCTAACTTTAAACAAATTCGCCTACAAAATAATCGGATAAATTGAAAAAAAAAAAACCTCCTAAAAATAAAAACGCTCTTCTGAAATCGCAGTGAACGACAGGCTAATCCTGGACAAATCATCGGCCGATGCGGCAAGGACGAGCAGTAGCAGTTCAACGCCGATTCCCCGAACGCGAAGTCCAAAGTGCGCGCGTTGTCGCAATCACGGTATCGTCTCGGGTTTAAAAGGTCACAAACGGAGTTGCGCTTGGAAAGATTGTCGTTGCGCCTGTTGCCTCCTGGTGGTCGAGCGTCAACGAGTCATGGCAGCTCAGGTGGCGTTGCGTCGACAACAACAAGCTCAGGATCAACTTCTCCAGGTGGAGATAACCGATGCCGCAACCGCGGGAGAAACCGATTCGCTTCGAATGCAGAAAAGCGTCGAGTCGAGGGACGACGACGGACGCGGATTATTGCACAGACAAAGAGCCATGGCTGCTTATCAGAGGAGATTAAGAAATTTTCAAAGACACCGATTACATTTGACGCAGACCAGGATCAGTGTCACGCAGGATCTGCATATTCTCAATACAGCTCGTTTGCAAACTAGTGTGCCAGGTGTGTATTCAGTTTATATGTGTGTGTGTATGTGTGTGTTACAAATTCAATTCGGCCGTTTTCTCATCAATTTTCCCGTGAAATGCACCGTTCAATAATGTTTCAACAAAATCCAAACATTTTAAATATCGCTTTGAACATCGTGGTTTCAAATTTTAAACGAACAATTTTTTCCGGATGAAAATTGATAAAGTGAATTTTTATAATTGCTTTGCGATTCTCCCTGTGTTTTTTTTTGCGACTGTCCTGAATTGTGAATAACTGAATTTCTCTCGATTACTTTGCGTTAACTTTATAGTGTATCGGAAGTAACTGCTGTGCCTGATTAGCTTGTTTTATCAAATTTCATAAACTTTTAATCAACAAACAATTCGTCGTGTTCAATATATATACGCTTGCGTGAAAAGTATCTTTGTAACGATAACAGATTATTTAACGCAAATTTAATTTTTTTCACTTACACACACATCTCTCGTACAACAATTTCGAACCTAACGATAAAGCAACATTAGATCTCGCTGAGAAAAAAAATTAAAAGATGAACATTAAAAAAATGAACTACTCGCAGATGACGGACACATCGCAAGTTCGCTGGCTGCGATATCAAAATCTCAAGATCTTTCCAATAATACTCGGCCTCTTCAATGCAAGGACGACGTCTCGATGGATTTCCGCAATATATGTCCAACGTACTCTCCAATCCCTTGGTTTTCGTGTTTTTCGTCAGACGCAACAACGATAACAAACCCGCAGCATCACCCGAATAAATCTACGAGTGGTAACTTCGCTTCGAATGACTCTCGGATCGAGAACAACAAATCGAAAATCTCATTCAGCGTTGAGTCCATTATAGGAAGTAAACGATAACACTGAATTTTCGGATGCGTCTTTTTTTTATAGTTTTATTATACATATATGTTACTTTTAAGTGTCGAATTTATTGTACATTTTTCTATAACAACCGTTTCTTTGTAGCGAAATGAATGTGGACAAATAAATAAAAAGTATTTCATTTACTGTATTTACATATAGGTATTTTGATGAATTTCAATGCAATGTCCGAACGATCGCGCTATGGCGATTTGAAATTTTCAATTTCTCGCGCCAATTCGGCTATATTTCTAGCCACTGCCGCAGTGTGCAGGTCGTGCTGTGTGACACAGTGTGTGTCGTTTATCTTCGCTTTGTTTATAAATACTTAACCTCTATAAGAATCTCATACTTATATCTTTTCATATTATGTTGCAATGATCCCCATATGAGTAATGTATGAGTGATATATGAATAATACAATTTAACGGCCAAAATGTGCCCGGAATCGTGTCCAGAGTGAAGTATCACGAGAAGCTTTGGTTACGATAGGAATTGAGCTAAGAAGATTAGAGCTGAATTATAATTTGATAAATCACGTATTTTTTGTGATGTCAACTGATTGTCATTGTCTATTTTATTTTTTATTATAATTTAGTTGTAAATAACTTTGTTATTAAACAACTATCATGTGACGTAATAAACGTTCAGACTAGTGATATACAGTACATCTGTCGTAAGGTAAAAGATAATTGAAACAATATTGTAATATAATTATTGACATTCTACTGATGACGCAAATATTAGTTAGCAGTTGAAAAAATGGGTACATTGGAAAAGGAGTCATTCACAGATCGTTCGGAAATACAGGCTTTTTTGCAAGAAAGCAGGTTTGAATTAGATAGCGATTGGGATGACTACAATCAGTTGAACAGAGCACTGCGCTATGGCCGGAAGGAAATGGTAAAACATCTTTTAAACAATGGTGCTCGTGTTAAGAAAGAGCCTGCAGTGTTTAACATGTGCACACCTTTGCATTTAGCAGTGCGTTTAGGGGATCCAGATATCGTTAAGCTGCTCTTGGATAAGGGAGCAGCTATTAATATAAAAAATAACAATCGTGAAACTCCGTTAATCTTGGCAGCTAAGATGAAGAAGGATGTAATAATTGATTTGCTACTGTCTGCAGATGGTCAACAAAACTTTTCAAATAGAGAAAACCTATCGCATATGCATATTGCATGTATGAGAAACCGAGTGGATCTGGTAAAGAAGTTCATACAACAAGGAGCAAGAATTAATCACAGTGTCTTAGTTCAATCACTTGTTTGGCCTGGTTACACACCATTGCACTTTGCGGTGCAATTTCAGTGCCTAGAAACAGTAGAATTTCTCATCAACACTGGAGCCGACATTACATCAACAGTTGGCAACAACTTAACTCCGCTTCATTTAGCAGATATAATTCGCAATGAGGAGATTCTAGATCTCCTACTAGCAGCCCACAAATATGAAATCAGCAATCCTGTAAACACTGAAGGTTTGTCACACTTTCATATAGCTTGTACTAGGAACAATCCAGAAATCGTGGAGTATTTCATAAAACAGAATGTTGACATCAACATCAAAGTTCTGGAAAGCTCCTTGAACTGGTCAGGATACAGGCCTATAAATTTTGCCATAGATTACGAATGCACAAAAGTAGTGAAGTTACTCCTAATGCACGATGCCAATGTGAACCTCAGTGACATAGTTCGAAATCCTATTCAGTACGCTTACAAAACGGCAAACAAAAAGATAGTGGACTTGTTGCTGGCGAAAAACACTTTGGGAAAAGAAAACGTCAACGTAGTCAAGAGCTTAGACCTTAGAGACGACGTGAGTCGACTAGACTTCTGGGTTGGCTGCACTCCTCTACATCTGGCCATCAAACGCAAATGTGCTTTTACAACGGAAATAATCATGAGATGCAGAGACGACATTACGACTAAGGACGCCAGAGGTAAAACGCCGCTACATCTTGCCTTCGAAACCAAACAGATGGATATAGTCGACCTCATCCTTTCGGTTCACCTGGCCTTTAGCGAGAATCCAACCGATGACAACGGTTTGTCGCACTTCCACATCTCCTGTATGCGCAACAAGCTCAAGGTGATAAAGAACTTCCTGGACAACGGAGTCGACATAAACAGCAGCGTCAATTCAAACTCGGTATTCTGGCCCAGCTACACTGGGTTGCACTTTGCTACGGAGTTCGAGCTGAACAGAGTCGTTAATCTGCTCCTGAAAAGGGGTGCCGACGTCACCGCGAAGAACGGCATAGGACTCACACCACTGGACATCGCCATTACGTCCATTGATTCCAGCAAATGCTGGCGCGACGAGGTCGAACAGCCCTTTTCCATCATCGACGCGATCCTCGAACACGCAACTCGCTCGAACATAGCCAACTTCGAGGATAGAGGCTTCTCGCAGCTCCACGTCGCCTGCGCCAACAACAACACCCTCGCGGTCGAGCAATTCCTATACACCCATCCAGAATCGTCCATCAACCAAGTCGTCCACTGGGACAAATCCGACTGGCTCGGATATACACCTCTGCACTTCGCCATGCACTTTAGCAGCACCGAGGTTGCCGAGCTGTTGCTCTCGAAAAACGCCTGCATCTCCTTGAAAAACGCCGAGGGTAATACGCCGTTGCACACAGCCTTTGGTTTAAGGTTCCACCAACGAGAGATCGAGAACACGGCGCTCCTCTATATCCCCGAGAATCCAGTTGGCGACGAGGGCTACTCCCACTTTCATGTCGCTTGTCAAATAGGCGACGTCTCCGCCGTTAGGTACTTCCTGGAGCACGGGGTCGACGTGAACCAGCCCACCAAATTCACCGGTGTCTACGAGTACACCGGTCAAACTGCCCTTCACCTCGCCGTGAGCAATCGCAACGTAAAGGAGGAACTGCTTCAGTTATTGCTGAGCCACGGCGCCAATGTCAACGCCCGGGACGCCGAGTTGAACACACCGTTACACTTGACCAAGCACAACATCGGTACCAGGGCTGCTGAAATTTTGCTGGAACAAGGCGCCGAGATCAACGCCCGGAACCTGTACGACGAGACGCCGCTGTTTTCGATCTGCAACGACTGCGAGATACCCGATCTCGAGGAAACCCTCGACAAGATCCAGTGTCTCCTCGATCACGATGCAGATATCGACCTGGAGAACGACGATGGCGAACGCGCGCTCAGCGTAATCGAGTCCTGGCCCGACCACGTATCCGGCAAATCCAGATGTATGGCCATCATCATGCGTCACATAAGAAAACTTCAGATTATCGGCAGGAGAGTCTCGTTGAGGAACTTCCAGGACTACTATCGTCTGCTATCCATTGGTCGCGAGGACGGTTCCTACCGAGAGACCGAGTTCACCAAGCAATGTCGAGAGGAACTGCTCAGGATGGCTGAACTCAGAATCGACAGCTACACCACTTTAAAGGACGTACTAAACAAGCGATTGAACGATATGGCGTTACACAGCAGGAACAACGACTTCAGAGGCATTGTCGAGGCTCCGGACTTTAACAGGTGCTTTCCAAATTACGGCTTCCTTCTAAGGCTGCAATTCAAAAGAGGACTGGTGAGAAGCTCGTTACTGGAGGAGGCCAAAGGAGTCTTGAGACTGGTATGTCCACTACCAGATGCCTGTTTGGAGAGGATCTTCGAGAGCTTGAGCAACGAGGATCTGAGGAATGTGATCGGTATCACAGAGAGAAGACAGAACGTAGAGAATTAAAGGAATAAGAAAGATTTGAACTGAGCCTTAGCACTGGTCCAGTTTGTAAAATTACATTGTTAGTAGCTATTTATTTTTTAGAGTTTATTTTGATGATACATTTATAAAATGTAAGATAATTTAAAGTAATATTGTAAGAATTAAATATATCGTATCATGTGTCACATACGTAGATGTGCATGTGGTTTGGTGAAGCCAAAGGTAGAAATGTACAGAAAATATTTTTAAGAGGTCAAAAAATAAATTAAATCAATACTGATTTATTTTAGCAACAATAATTTTATTCTTTTTCTTACAATAACAAAAATAACATAACAATAAAAAATAAACTTTGATAAATTATTTACAAATCATTAAAAAATATAACTATTCTCTTACGTTGTAAATTAATTGCATACTTAGTTATATAGTTTATGCAATTATAAAAAAATGTACAATCAACTAGTTAAATAATTATATCTTTGGACTTCTAATAATTGACAAAATAGTACTTTTTATTTAAAAAACCATTTGAGCAATTATAATATTGTATGCATTTTTTTTGTACAACGTTATACCTATTTATTTATACTTTTTACAAGAATCTGGGAATCTATAGTTATAAATATAGTATTGGGAGGTACAAGCGTTTACAAAAATATATTGAAATGAAAAAATATATTTATCCTTATTGCGTGTAATACAGGAGATTGAGATCCATTAATGCCAGGCTATTCATTGTATCTGCTAACTGTTCAAACTATAAATTAACGACATGTTCTTTAAATCAGTTGTATTTAAGTAGCTCAGTATTTGCTCTATTACAAGAGATGGTAGATGCACGTCTATCCAAGACATATCCACATTCTGAACAATTCTAATTAGATTATCAGATGAAATTTTCAATAAATTTAATCTAACTGTAGCCATTAGAACATATTGTTCCAAGTTATCACAATAAATAGGAAATTTCTCTTTGTACTTGCTATCGTTAAAAGCATCAATAAAAGAATCATTTCGCATATACGACAGAAGCTTATTTTTGTTTTTCGTTAGAGCATCAAAAAAAGTTACACCTTCTATTATATTTATGTCTTTCATCTGAGACAATTCACTGACACAGTCCTCAAAAAAGTCCTTGAAATGAGAATTATTCATTATACGCAAACTTTGATCACTTATATAAAGACCTGAAAAAAGTAATTTAGCTGCATGTTTGGTCAATACTCTTTGTACAGACTCAGCTGGTCTTATTACATTCATGTCATCATCCGACCAATCAGAATTCATAGACTCAGCTATTTGATACAAAGATATGGTGAGTGCAGTGTTACCGTAGTCATCCAGTACATTGATATCTGAACCATGTTCAAGTAGAACATTAACTATATGTGCATGTTTCTGATCAACAGCAACATGAAGTACAATCTGATTATTAATTATTCTCTCATTAACATTAGCTTGCCAGTCAAGAAGTAATTTTACATTCTCATATCGATTACTCCAAACTGCATTAAAAAGGGGTGTAAAATTACCATCTTTGCCTTTGGCATTTACACTAAGCCCATGTCTTAGTAGAGATTCCAATACTTTATAATGCTTATTTGCAGCTGCAAAATGAATGACAGACTGGCCATTGTTTGTCAAAATATTCACATTAGCTCCATGACTTAGCAGCAATTCAATAAAACTTATAGACTGATTTTCAGCACAGAAATGAAGAGGTGTTTTACCGTCTACATTCCTAGCATTGACTTCTGCACCATGATCCAGAAATATTTTCATTGTTTGTACTGCATGATTTTGGCAAATCATATGTAGTATTCTATTTCCTCTCTTGTCCAGAACACTGTTTACTGAAACTCCATGTTTTAATAAAAATTGTACAGGCTTCAATGGTTCATTCAAACTACAGAATGAGCCAAACCCTGAATTCATTAAGTTTCTGACTGCATAAGAAAATACTGTACATTCATTATCATCTACTTTATGCAAGTCAAATTTGATATCGTATAGTAATTCTATCATTGCGATTCCTGCATTTTCTGAAAAAGCAGCATGGAATGCAGTTTCTGAGTATTTATTCACATAATACCTGTCACTTCCATTATTCAGCAAGAATTTAGTTAACTCTAAAAATTTACTCTTCACAGCTAAAATTAATGGAGTATCTTTATTGTTCTTCTCAACAGCATTGATATTTGCTCCATGTTTTAAAAGCAATTTTGCTATAGCGATCCTGGAAATTTCATCAGGAATTGAGGTACTAGCCTTATCGCAAATCAGATGCAATGGTTCTTTTTGATCCTGAAAACTGATATTCACTCTCGCTCCTTTGTTCAGTAACATTTCAACAATCTCTACATTGCCTGCTAAAGTTGCCAACTGCAGTGGAATATCTTTACTCGGATCTGGATTACCCATATTAGATTTGCAATAATGCCTTAATAGAGCCATTGCATTTCTGTTATCATTTCTTTTTATAGCTTCACATAGTAAAATGTAACTTGTGCTGTCATTGATACCGCTGCATCGTTGATTCATGTGCTTGATAAATCCATTCGAACTAAATATTTTTTTGAAATAAGGCTCAAAAACATACCTCAAACGTTTGGTCTCATGTGTTATTCTGTATTCTTGGCTATCTGTATCGCTTTCAGTATCCAAATCCATATTTCTATGTGAAAATATTGTCTAGAAAAAATTAACTTCTTATTCAATAATATTGTTTTTTGTATTTTTTTTTAGTTTTAAATTAGACAAATTTTTGCTTACTATATACTGTAATTTATATCTGCTCAAGATATGCAGTAGCAGTTTTTTCCCGTAAATCTAATGTGTACAAAAATAATATGAACTTTATTTATCTTTATTTTAATTACGCAGGTTTCATGGAATAAGAAATGTTTCTTTACCTTTTATTTACACAGTTGTAAATTACAGTAAAAGTTTTGACGAATCTGTTATTAGTAATGATTATTTCCAAAAATATTAAGTAATTGTAATAAGTATCGCAACCAATATAAACAACAAATTTAATTACTTTAAAACTAAAAACTTAAAAAAAGACTGTCGATGTTAATTTTCATCGCTGAGAAACACAGACGAGAAGAAAAATCAATTTCAACGCATTTTTGCTAGAGCAGTGCCAACTTAGTTTTAAAAAAATCACTATCAAATTGCCTTCTACCACGTATTGAAAGTTAAATTTCCCTATTTCTCAAATTACGAGCACAATAATAATATAGGAATAATTACTGAAAATCGAATAATTTAGGTTAATCATTGTTTTAATAAAGTTTATATAAACAAATTATTTCTGTACACAAAATTTTATTATACTCTTTACTATAAAATCTTTTGTAAACTATTTATTTATTTGAACAATTTCAATATACATCAGCAATAAATTTTTCACTATATTAATAAACAAGACAATTAGAGATTGGTCAGGAAAAAATAAAAAATAATCTAGTACTGTTAAGATAATTTTACTATTCTAAGCATTTGCATTTCAGGCCCTTTAAATTTACAAAAATATTTTGATTAAAAAATCACAAAACTTCTTGATATTTATTATTTTGCATTATTTACAATAATTAATTGATTAGTTATTATCTTATATGCTTAACAAATATTTGCCTCATAAAATATATAGTTGAGCATTTCCAAAATTCCTTCATTGGTACAGTATGATGAAGTAAAAAAAATTACTTACGAAAATGTACTAGCAAAATTAAAGTAATTTGTTTAATTTTTTTTAGTACATTTAACCAATAAATTACAAGCAATTTGTAAATCACATAGAGCAATTCACGATTTTCTGTTATAAACTTGTAGCAACAATTATGATAATGAAACCGTAACGTTAAAATTAACCATTTAAAATGATAAGTAGCTTAAGATATGGGCACACAGGTGTGGTTTTGTATTACGTGTAGTCTTATGTAGACCATTAAAATTCTCGTATTCATCATTTTCATATACGTATATATTATCGCTAGAAAAATACACTGCGCTCAGCGAAATATGTATTCTATATGTATATTTTATATATAGTATTGCCTCTCGGAACTGTATCGCAATGCCTAGCATCATATCGTAAATTTATATATTTCTCCTATTCTTCTCATTTTAAAGGCTTAGAATAATATTATGTACAAGTAGATGATTTATCTTATATATATCACAGTCACGATGTAACAGCGAAATTCCGTTTAATCGTAAAGTTTAGGGGAAAATGTGTGATATACATCGATAAGCATTACACGATGATTTCGATATTGCAGCTATAAGATGAAATAGTTCGATACAATAATTATTACACTATTATGAATCTTCAAATCTGAATCTTCAAATCTGCTTGGTAGGCACAATAAAATCTTTGAAAATAAATTAATCTTTATAAAAATAATTTATCACGCTCAATGAGCGCCGCAATAGTCTTTTGTGCAGAATCTCGATTATCTTCGGGAAGTAATCTTAAAGGATCTACCTCAATATTTCGTTTTATATTTGAACTCGTTATCCAGGAGACCACAGAGGAAGTAAAGATAGAGTACACAAGTCATGACGATTCGCTTGATGTAGATAATATTGCGCATAAGGACAATGCCAATGATCTGCTCGCATTGGCGCAGCAAGCAGTCTGTCGGCTGTCACGTTTCCATTGCGTCAACGGTACCACTTGACGAAGGCTTCTGAGGGACATTGATTTGCAAGGGCACTGAAAATAGTTCCTCCCACGGTGGTCGAATTGAGTTAATAATTGCCTCAACTGCACCTACTGATACCAAATCCAGACTCCAAGTAGCCTCAACGCTTGCTACTTCATCCAAGAAATTGAGACACAGAGAGTTTCCATCGGTATCCTAAAAATGAGTCAAATAAGTGGTAGATCCTTTACTATTATATACAGTTGATTAATCGAGATTAGGACAACCTACCACTTCGATTAAATTACTCATTCCTTGTTCAGAAATGATACTGGGAAGCTTGTTGTTTCCAGGTAAGAGCCAGTGACACTTGTCTTGGATTATAATCAAGCTCGATGATGTTACGATCAGACCAGATACTTTCAACTTTACAGTCTGATTCGGAGACGTGAGTGTCGCAGAAGAAAATAGTGCAAGTAGCCTAATCGAATCTTCTTCTTTGTAATCTTTGGAAGAATTTAAAATATTCTTGATGGAATCGTTGCAATACTGAGGGACCATAAACTCAACTTCACAGCTGGCAGGGAGAGGAGAATCTATAATAAAATAAATTGAGAATCATTTTTAAATCGTTGCATTAATGAGCGGAAACATATATTCTGAATAAATGTTCTTTTACCAGTGAGATAAAATAGAAAATTTGAAGTTCTCTGAAAATCTTGTAGCATGCACAGTACAACGTTGTTGGTGGGAGTTTCTCCATGTTTGTTGGGTTGCTGCAATTCAACCAGTACTCCTTGCTTAAAAGGCAATGGGGCAAACGATCTAAGCCTATCTATCGTCCAACTTGATTCTTTGTAAAGCCAGCGTTGAGGATCCTCACTATTCAAACAAATAATCATCGACACATCCAATTATTTTAATTACGTATAAATTAAAATAACAATGAAATTTATTACTAACCCCTCCGGTCCATTGATTCTTAAAATATAAACCTTCGCCGTGGACATTACCAAACAACCGGGAAACGTTTCCGCCGATGACTGAGTCAAAATGTCAGCCTAAAAAATAACGATACAAGAATCTTATAAGAATCTTAATGTACATATTTATAACGATAAATGGTGCGTTAACTATTCATACTCGCAACAAGAGGGCTAAGTCTTCGTTTTCATGCTCAAAAACATTCAGTATAATGTGAAGTTTTATTCGATGATCGACGTCGCTAAAATTCGTGTATGAATATTGAATGCTAGTGCCAACGAACTCCGAGCTTTCCTCGGACTTCAACGTCGAGTCTTTGGATGGCCCAATCTTCATACTCTGGAGTAATTCTAAAATACATAAGAGAAAACGATTCACTCATTAATTATTCATTGAAAGAAATGAGCGACAGTAATATGTCAACTGCGGTTGCACGAAAACTTACCGCCAAGCATCGAAGTAAGATTTGTTACGGGAGCGAAAGAGTTCTCCGAATCCAAGGTCTCCCCCTTGATGGTCTCGGCATCGCTGATGCTTCTGCTAGTGGACATTTCAGTCTTATCCAATAACTTTAGGGGTTTATTTTCGTAAGCGGTACACACACTGTCAGTCAATGAACCTGCGAATGACGTTAGTCGCACATGAAGGTTTCGATGATTTTCTCTAAGGTATTAGTAAAATGACATTTCTTCCATTGGTGTTTTTTCCAATCGAAGAGATAGCGGAACACGAAAAAAATTCAAACCTGATGAGCTACTTTCGGTTAGACCCGCCATAACGAGAGTTGTGTCTGGTATTGTTAATAACGAGGGGGCGACAGCCACGCGTCTTTCCTCGGATGACTTTTTTCTGTGCGGTGTCGTCGACCTGATAAGAATTCATTAATTTAGAAAGCTTTCAATCTAGTGAACTACGGGAAACGAGACAGAGAAGCTATTGATTTAATTTCGCAGCATCGGCCTGAAAAATCTACTGAGAGTCGATGAATAGAAAGCAAAATCAACATTTTTTTTCAGCTTCGCTTACTTCGATCCATCGTCAAGGACTTCAATACTGCTCTGACTGGGATTACTCAATATTTCGATGTCGCTTTCGTATTTCTTGGTGTTGTTGGTACTGGCTGAAGGTGTTGACTCCCGAGATTCATCTAGGCTCGTCGCTGAACCTGGTGATTTGGAAAGAAACAACAGAATTATAGTAAAGCAAAAGTTGTATCAATTGTTTAAATAAACAAGTGAAATGACGTTTCGAGAGTGTAAAATTAAAATTTCCGACTCGATAATTGTGCCAAGATTTCTGTACGAGCTGCATATTATTTAATAGTGCACATTTTTGGTCTACAATTTGAAGAGAAATAAGTCAGAACAATTGGTTCATTACAGAATATATACGATACAGTGCCATACAGTTGATTGATAATTATTATAGATTCGCGATTAGACAAGTTTACACTTATTTTTAGTGTATAATTATTTACACGACTGATATAATCAGTGCAAATTTAGTACGCTATTTGATTAGAAATACAAAATTTGAGTTAAAGTGCTGTTTAATTGCGTACCTACACGCGTCACACAACAAACAGTGCATATACAGTGCATACAGACTACAAAGAGCAGATCGACGAACGTACGAAATATGAACGACGTATAATGCATGATAAAAATAATTTGTGACTAAAGCTTACAGCAGATTTGAGCTTGAGGGTGAGTTTCGAAGTGCACCAGAGAAGTGGTGATGGAGATAGCTCCACCCTCTGTTCCATCTGTACCGGGGATTAGTTATTGTTATACGATTGTCCGAATCGAAAGCCAAAATAAGAATTTCATAACACTTTAGTTAGACGACAGTAGTTAATTTATAGTCAAATAATCATTATATTAGATCGAACGATTATTATTCATTTTTTGAGTTTTCATTAATTTTTTAAAAAGAACATCGCCAAACGCAGGGCAAATACAACATTTTTAAAACAGTTAATACACTACCTAGTGCGATTTTTTATTTAAACGCAATGTCGAAAATCAAATCTGACAATTACTGATGAAAAAACATCATGCTATTATTGATTATTTCATTATTAGGAATAAATATACGACTCTGTGTAAATGAATTAGATTAATAAACGATAAACTATTAGTCGTTAAAAATCAACTGGCTCTACGGGCTATGTCTACCGACTAGTCTATAAAATCGACTGACACTGAGCTTACCGATACTGGACTGCGAACTCGAGTGAGGCAACTGCGAGCTTGCAGATTCGACAGGCGATACTTTATGAGATTCGACGAGTTTGGCCGGTTTCTCCGGAATCCTCTCTAGGCGATCTAATGCGGGTGTCGGTAACTCGTCCGTTTGAATTACCAATGTGCTTTTGCACGTTGGACATTTGGGTGGTGCCCCAGCTAATTGTTTATATTTTTTATGAGTAGTATTCAAGAATTTGTTTGTAAAACAATTATTTGATCGTTCAATCTTACCTGACCAAGAAGAAACAATACTGTTATCACCATCTTGTGAAAAATGGGTCGAGCATTTCATGCACTTGAAAACTTTGAGTACCAACGGTTGGATATTTATCATTTCATTGAGAGTTTTGACGATTTTCTGAAGTCAAGCAAATAAAACATAATTTTGAATTTTCTTTTCGTTCTTCATTCGCGATAATTCAATGTTTGAAATATCTCAAATATTCACCTTAGCATCGTCGAGTTCGGTAATGTAAGTTCTGGCTTCGCGATCCTTTCGGGTAGTATCGAAAGTAATATCAACAGTCGTGGGAGTTCCTCTGCCCAAAACGCAGGATAGTACAGTGTTGGTTGCCCAACGATACTTTATCTTACCGGTCATAGAGTCTCTCTCCTTAATATCTCTAAATTAACAGATCAATTGTTATTATTTGGAATTTTAATCACTCGTTCAATGTAATACATACTCGGGGGTAACGATGAGTAGAATCTCGTCAGGCGTCTCATTACCCTTTTTCTTCATCACCAAGTACACATCTCCCTTTTCTGCAATAAAATAAATTAATATATACAATTTAACCATTGAAGCTAAAATCTCAATAGTACGTTATATACGTATAATACGAACCTTCATCAGGATCATAGGACGTCTCGAGTACTCCTTGCGCTTCATTTGTTGCGATCGCAAGCTCTTCGTTCTCCGCTTCTGCTTCAGTTTCCACGACTATACCCTCGTCAGTGCTTTCGTACTCACGTTCGGCTCTGCGCTGCTCCACTTTGTCATTATTCATTTTTGACGGTTCATCTTGTAGACACTGCGATTCCGAATTATTCGAAGCAGGTCGAATCGGTGACATAGAGGTAGTAGCCGTTAGTGTGTCCACCATCGCGAGGCTTTGCTGTGTCTCGGCAAAAGCCGAGAATAACGGGGTTGAGGCCAATTTCGATGGTACCTGCTGCTGTTGAAGAGGTGAAGTACCAAAGGGCGTAGGTTGCGACTGTTCTATACCCATAATACTCTGAACGTGAGCGGCTGCGTGACTGCTTAACCAATTATCTTCACCGTACTTAGCGCGAAGTGCCAAAATCTGACGTTTGGTTTCCAGATGATCCATCGAAGCTTTTTAAAGAATTAGTTTAGCTTTAGATTTCAATTCTTTATCTTTGTTTATAATGGTGTATGAAAATAAAATTAATACAAATAAATACCTATATACGAATTCGAAAGGGAATTTGGTTTGACCTTTTGTTCTCTCGCTAAATCATCTTCTGCAATAACAGCTTCTCGAACGTTTCTCTTCGTCTTACTGGAAGATTTGGTACCACCGACGGTAACCACGTCGATACTACGATTTAGTACATCTGAATTTTGGCTGGTTGTCATTCTATTACCAACTGGATACTCGGTTCTACCAGGATTCTCGGAATAGGATTGAGTAAAGCTCGATGCTAAAGAGGAGTCACCGCTGACTGGACGACGACTAGCTCGGTGCATCGACGATCGTAGACCAAACACTCGATTTTCTGATACAAAGAGTTTCTGAGATTTGTTCAGAGGCTCGTTGTCTAATATGAACTGCAAGTAATAATTAATGATTGATTAAATTGAATTTGCTCTATTTTTTATATTGAGTAACTGAAGTATAGTATACCTTGCTATCGCTCAAAGATGGGTGTAAGTGCTTGATGGTATGAAGTCTATGACGAGGATGATAAGAGAGCGGATTCCCTTCGAGGGATAACCATAGTAGCATTGACATCGTCTCCAATGGCCAAAGCATTGAGTGATCCGTTAAGCAGTTGTAAGAGAGATCAAGTTCTATCAAACATTCGAGGCCATGTAAACCATCGATGTTGTCGATATTATTATTCTTCAATATTAGTTTATGAAGATTGTGATATGCATTTTTGGCAAAAGAGGGAATAGACTCAAGATTATTGAAACTTAAATTCGCGTTTTTGAGACTAGGTAGAAATTCTAATTCCATTGCCGATGTTATAGCATTATGACTAAGATCTATTGTTTCTAACCAAGGAGCAAATTCCAATGATTTGTCTAGGCGTATAAGGGCATTGTAGGGCAGTGCTAGCCTGTGCAAAGAGCCCCAGATAAATCCAACTCCTGCATCTCCTCCACACGCAGCTGAAAAATATGAGACATAAGTCAGGGATTTTCTTTTAATACAAACATGTGCATAATATATCACGATATATACCTAACAGTTCATTAACGTTATTAACACCTCGTCCACCAGAACAAACAATGCATTCCAGCTGTCCACGAATACCTTGAATACCTTTTACCATGTCCAAAGGTACTTTTTGCAATTCCAAATACTTCAAATGTCTAAATTTTGAAATATCTACATTGACTTTCATGTCATTGTGATTGTGCTGAATCTTAAGGCCTACTGTCTTTTGCACAAAATCGTGCAAAAATTTGATATCTCGAAAGACCTGATGTAAGAAAAACAAGAAGTTAACACATACTGGCTCTCAACATATGTCTACTGATAGTTCACTATTCTTACCTCATTACGTGAACTATTACAAACTTGAAAGGAGCTCTCTAAATCATCAGTTTCATTGATGATCACGGAAAATGCTCCATTTAAATCAGCTAGCAGTTTTGTCGAAAGAGAGAGCTTACTGGAAGCACTTAAAACCTTATCACCAGTATCCCTTAACAAACCAGCAAGTTTGACAATCTCCTGTATTCCAGGTAGCCCCGAAGTACCGATGGTACTCATTGTTCTCAACGCAATGAGCTAGCAGTCTACGAAATAAAAAATGATGTCTATAAAGAATCGGATAACTTGAAAACAAACCCAATAGCAACGTATACATACCATACGTACTCACCGATGAAAAAAATACCTAATACCCTACACAAGCCTCATCGGGCAATCGTGTCATAGATAGGTTGAATGGCTCATTGCACTGGACCCACGCCTTCTTGCGTAGTTTTGCAAGCGCGCTGTCGTTAGCAAAAAGCTCACAACAGTCTGGCCATTATATAAGAACATTTGCTAATATACCCAGGGTAAGAAACATACAATGATGGAGCTAATCGTTTCTACAACGCGTCACTCAGGATGGCCTCGTTCCAATGGTTAACGTTATTTTTCTCTTCACAAAACAGTAGTTCTCCATCGTTACTCGATGACTTTTCTTCCTAATGCGCACGCACGTTATTCTATATATATATTACTTTTGCTTCATCGACGCACACTTTCACAATTGCTCTTTCTCTTTCTCTTTTCCTCTATCTCTCTTTCTCCCTCTCACGTACGTTGTATGTATATATTGTAGCTCTACACGATTGACAGAAGAAAAAATGTAAACTGCGTACATATAGACAAGAATCAGCTGATGATGGAATAGTACTTGTAGTTTGCAGTTCCTGTATCGTGACGGTCAGAACGTCATACGCGCTCGATGTGACGTTCTTTATTATTATGGAATAGATAGTAGATACAATTAGATGCAACTTTTTGCGATTTAATTGTAATTTCTTACTGTGTATAGTTATTTTTTACAGAATTTCGAATTGACGAGAAGATTTATTTATGTAAAAATCACGCTTGTTGACGCGTAATGTGACCTTTGCTTGGATTGTCTTAAATCCGTAAGGTAACTCGTACGAAACTCAACAAAACAAAAACAGTCTCAACTGTATGACTATACCGTCGACACTACTATATGTCAACAGCCCGTAAATTTGTACAGTTTATATACCTTTGTTATTCGCAATTCGCATAGCGTTTTCGCACCACTACGATATGTAAACATACTATCTATATATGTTGATGATTCTAAATTTAATTTTTACTTGTTAGGAAATATTCATATGATGATATTAATATTATAGACGAATAGAAAAGAAAAAATCTATCGGAGGATTATTTGTCTACTTTGTAAACATTTGTATAAAAAATTATCAGTTATAAGAAAGACTTCAAATTGGACATGATTTGGACAGTAAACTATAGAATATTTTGTTAAAAACTTCTTTTGTTGAACAGTATTAAGCTAAGATATTTTATTTTTTAAATAAAGCATAGAGCGATAAAAACAATAGGTATACTTTATTAATATATGTCTGGAAGCATTATTGCACATTACAATGTTTTACAATGACGATGTAAATTACATGTTACCGATGCAATAAATTAATACGTGTTTTATCAGAGCCCATGAATTCTCTGAAAATTAATTATTACACAATTAAATATAAAACTTTTTTTACAACTATAACTTCAAAGAGTATATAAAATTCACATGCGGCTATCACAAATGCAAATACACCTTTACTATTACACAAAAGTGCAAAGTATTGCTGAAACTTATCAAGTTTCTCATCAGTTTTTCCAAAGTGTCGTTTAAGTTACTTAAGGGCAATTGCAAACTTATGCCCATTCCTTCATTACTCTCTCATAGTCTTCTTCTTCTATGAATGGCTTGTCAATTGAACTGAAAGAAAATTGAAAATTCATAGAGTCTCTATGTTTTGTCGTTAATAAAAAATGAATAGATCATTACTACTCTATCATAAGTTCACCACAGTAAAGACATTCAGAAGCGACAAGGTCATCGAAATCTGCCTTGATTTGCTCCTTAGTTGACAAGGAGGCTGATGCACTTCCATCTATACTACCAGAATGTGTGCTTTGAGTTTGATTTTGCTTTGCCAATTCTTCTGATCGAGTGGAGGCAAGGGTCAATTGGTGCTGTAATTCTGCGAGTCGCGTTTGTCGTTCTAGTGGTAACATCGGAGTCAAAGCTGCTACAAGACAGTCGCTGTGGAAATGATGTCCGCACGGAAAGACATAGAACGGCCGGAGAAGCAATTGACCGTCGCATGTATTACATGTGTCTCTTGTTTGAACGAATGTACATCTGCAAATAAATTATGTACGACATGAAGAAATGTTGAAAAGAACGTTTCAATAGGTATTTAATAAGTATTGGGTAATCACCGTGTACGAAAGGCTTGAATATCTTTGCGAATAATTTCAGCTGCTTTCGTAGCCTCTTGCATCTCTTCTTTTAGATCTTGTACGTGACGATTATATTCCTAAGAAATTAACGAATAGATCTTTAATGCGTGTAAATGAAAATTAATGCGATCATAAAATTAATGAAGTACCTGCAAAGAGTTACAGATGGCTTCTTTGAAATGATCGATCGTTACAAAATCGGAGAAAAATGGTAAAATATCTTCGATTCGGACTAGGTCACACTGTTGTAGGAAGTTCATTGCCTGCTGTATGTCATCCTTCTCTCGTACAACGTGTTCAGCTGAAAGAAAAAATCAGCATATCGATTTACTTGAATTTTTACTCGAAGTGGTTTAAATATCGATAGCCTACCGATTTTTAACCAAAGCTTTTTCCGCAGCTCATCATTATCGTGATGCGAAGGCATAGCAGCTATTTGTTTGGCTAAATCGACACTGATGGTCAAAGCCAAATCAACTGCTGTGGTCCAAAGACCTAATAGTGCCGAAAGTTGTACGCAAGCTTCGGTTAACTTAGTTTCTTGACAAAGACGGAGAGCGTAGTGGACATCGTAATGAACCATACTTATATCTTGGCCTAATACATTTGTAAAAGTACATTAAAATTTTTGGATTTATAACGTTTGGATCAATCAATAATTATTATACAATGACTTTACCTTGAGAGCTGATATATCGCATGACTTCATCCTTTTTATATCGGGCATAAAGAGATAGTAAAAAATTATGTATTGCTTGCTCTTGACAACTTTGTTCATAAACGCAGTGCTCCAAGTACCTAATTATTTCTCTAGCATGTTTTTCATCCCCGTTACAAGAGACCAATGCTGGTAAAAGTTTTGAAGGTTTGAGATATGAACCTTGAGATATCAAAGCTGCCATAGTAGGTTTTGGCAGTTCTTGAAGTAGGATTCCAGCAAATTGGTAAAATAATTCTTTATTCGCCTGGCTCTTTAGTACCTCTAAAGCTTCTAAATGATTGTTCTTATATAAATGCTGTCGTATTACCTCCTCATAGTTTTTGTTCATTATCGTTAGTCGCAGCAGATTATCCTTGTCTCCGTGACTAGCCATAATGCTACATATAATGCTGCGATTTATCCGAACACATTCCTTTAAGAAGAAAAAACGACGATTAATAAACAGCAATGAAATGAAATTTACAAGTAGACTTACCTCTACTTTGTCTGTTGACAGAAAACTATCGAACTGCTTTTGTAGCTCCATGTAACGTGGATTTTGTAGGTACGAAGTCTCATTGCTACGTAAAGCGCCCATTTGATTCATGAAAAGCTCCACTACCCATATTACAATCATGGTAATCTGAGTTTTATCTTGTCGTTTTAACCCTTCCAGTTTCTAAAATGTAGCATTACGTTTGTTAAAATAACAAATTGAAATGTATTAATTACCAGCATTCATAAGTTATGTACCTTTTTAAGAAAAGTTTTCAAGGCTTCTGTTTGATTTTCTTGTAAAAATTTTAACGATATTTCTTCAAAGGAAGAATAGGTGTCTGCATATGTAAGTGCACTTCTTTCGTACCTATAGAAGAGAAATACATGTGTTATTCCTTAAAAAAAGCGCGAATCGAGGATTAAAAAATATTTGACTTACTCCTTATTTTCAAATAATTTCTCAGCTTGTTTTATCAATACTTGATCTATGTGAGCAGGATTATCTTTACAGTACTGCTTTGCAAGTTCAAATTCACCTTTCTCTATGTACACCTTAAATTTTGCAAAAGAATTCACTTTACTAATGCACGCTAATTTGGATTTTGTAAAATTTACGATAATTTACCTGCCAAACGTTACGATCTTCTCTAGTTACTTTGTATTTGAATACTGCACGTTCACTGAAAGCCCAAATTGAGCCTGTCGCTGGATCTTTTGTTATATTAACTAATTTGCCAAAAGCCTGCGAGAATAAACAGAAAAAATGAACAATTAAATAATGCCAAATTATATGAATTTTGAAAAAATAAAATAATCTTACATCATTGTAAATATCTTCAAAAATCAGTTCTTGATTTAACAGGGAAACACCTTTAACATGATCACTGTACAACAAGAGAACGTGAAATTCAGTTAAAATGAATGATATTGGAGGAGTATTTTTCTTCCTGAGTACACTGCTGTTTAGAAGACTAGTGTCTGGACATGGTAACATTTGTTGATTGACTAGTACATTTTCAGGATCGACTTTAGGATCCATCTTTGCAAATAAAATACCGGTCTCTGTAAGCCAACTGAAAGTTTTTGGAAATTCTTGGGTTGAGGAGCAATATAATTGCATTTTTGAGTAAGGTAAAGAACTTTCCAATTGATTAAAACGTTCTGTAATTAAAGAATACAATTGTTACAATTGTTTTTGGTTTAAATATCCGAATTATTTTAGAAATAAGGTTAAAATTGTTGTTTAGAAAATATTACCTTGTATATTCAGATACTTGCTGAATACTTGTTGTAAAAGTGGCTTTTCATCGTGGCTTGAAACAGCACCAATATATTGATAGATGCGAATCAAAGTAGTTAATATTATTACATATTTGTCAGTATTTGGTATTCTTCTAAATTCTAAACCAGTTATAGGAGGTTTGCTGTTTTTACCAATATCAAAAACCTATGAATGATTCAAATATTTAATAGTAAATCATGCAAACAACATTTCATACCAGTCTAGGAATAAACAAATGTTTCTAAAATAATTAAAATTAACAAAATTTAGATAACAAACTGAATCTTGTAATTAAACAATGCACAATTATAACACTAAGTTTACAGAAAAAAATGCTAATTTGTCATCATTAACTTACCAATCCCTCTAATTCTTTGTTACCATAAAGAGGCAAATAATTTGGAAGCTTGGAAAAAAATATTTATCACAAAATATTCATTACATATTTAAAAGATTTAAAAATTTGTATTTATCTTTTATTTATTAATATAAAATTTTGTTAATTTTAAGTAATTTCTTAGACAATATTCTATTCATACCTGTCTCCAATACTGCTCCAAACTTGAGGTAAATATCTTATCTCCCTCTAAACCAATTTCAGTCTCGAATATTAAACCTTTAGAAGTTCCAAGTAGAATTGGACCTGTAGTAGTTTCTGAAGTATTAGCATAATTCCAGCCAACTGCTGTAATTTCATGGCCTCGAAATTTCGAAGCCTAAAAGGTACAATGAAGTTAAAAATCTAAACATTCCATAGCAAACAAAGATTTAAGAGTTACGATCTTTAATTTCAATTACCTGTTTCAACTTTGTAGTTTTTCTGTGCAAATAGAAAATTTCTGCTGGTATATTACTATCTCCTGATTTTTGAACAGTGGTTATTATCAAATGCTGTCCCAATGGATCAAGAAATAAACCAGATAGCCTCAGATTTCCGATGTATTTTGATATTTCAATTTCTAAAACAAATTGATACCCAATTATTTAAATTTCAATAAATAATTTATTATTGCAAATACCAATTCTACCTTCTGGTTTATCGGGATGTTTCATGTCAATCCTAAGTAATATGTAATTAGCCATGGCAATAACAATAAAATTACTACTGACACACATATGTAATATTTTCTCCGATGGCATGAAATTAACCTTCTGCTTGATAAATATTGGAGTTTCGTCTATAAGATTCATCTGTATAAAGCCTGTGGTGCTCTACGAGTTTAAGAAAGTTATTAAAAAATGAAAATTGTAAAAAAATTATAAATGAACGCTAAAAATTTCCTACAATGTCATGTCTAATTGGTGGTACCACCGATTGTTTTGACCTTTGGGAGGCCTGCTCGTACTGGTCAAATACAGAAGTCATGATTGGATAGAGACTGGAAAAGAAAACAACAACATGTCCAAGTAGTTTTTATCATTTAAACAATCGATTTACGTTTAAGAAACATAACCTACTGTAAGAACACGTATAGTTATGGAAATATTCTTTAAACTCGAAAAAAATGAACACCGTCAACCACTAAATACAGAAAATCCTCAAACGTATTCATGGTCATAGTACAACTAATGCAAAATATTGAAAATTGGTTTTAAAGTAGACAGAAACATGCAAGTCGGGGCGTTAATTGCATTACGGTTGCACTTGTAGCAGTAGCCAAGAAAATGACACAATTGACACTAGCAAGCGCATGCTCCTTGTCAAAGATGATGCCATTTTATCTGAAAAAAAGATAACATTATTTTTCTTAACGTTTACATTTCTATTTTGCTAAAATTTCCTTTACAAGTATTATTACACTCCCTCCGTGAACTTATTTATTTCAGAATAAAAATCAACTAATTGTGACGACATTATTGTAAAACATTTTGTATTTCAAATACATCTGAACAAAGATTCAGTAATAGATAATTATCTGAACTTTGAACTTTTCCTTCACTGTGGAGGTGCAGTCGGACACCACCTTTACCGACAGCGACAGCAGGCTCGGTCGTCCGTGTGTGGGAGACGAGGCTTTATGCGATTTCAAATTTTTCTAAAAGTTAAGGATTGACTTGCTCGTTGATACTGATAGTCGCTTCTCGACTATAATATATAATAAGCCCTAGCTACTTAATAAACACCTTATTAACAGTCAATAGACCTTCCCCAGTGTCTTGTGGTGTTTGAGACACCATCCTAGCATTTTAATATCAGAGATTCTAAAGTGGCGACCTCGACATCTCAAGATAACTGGCGCCACTTACAACAATAGCCAAGTGAAAATTTATAATAAGTTCGAAAAATTAACCAAGTGCCGGGTTACCCGGTGATGGCAGATTAGCAATACGTATACGAATAAAAAACCTCGTAGTTTCGAAACCAGAAGAAGATATTTTCAAGGCAATCTTTGAGTCGATAATTCAGTAATAGAGGTTATATGGTTTGCAGCCGATAATCTTAAAAAAAGAGGTTCTGTACTGGCACAACACGCATCCCATGTGGCATTAGCAAGAGGTTGAATTTGAGTGCATGGTTTGGTTTTGCAAGAATAAATAACGATAAAAGAGTCTGAATTCTTTATCTTAAACATTGGAAGATGTCGAATTCCGAAGCAATGGAAGATGACAGTGATCCAGTAGTGAAGGAGGTAAGTTATCGCAGCTCTTTGTCATTTCCATTCGAACAAATGATATGGCTTTTTAAGGTGACTTTATCATTTTCTACTCAGTGCTTTGTTTTTAATTATTTCTTAACTATACATGATCCAATTGAAGATTGTGTTGTTGTGAAAGTAATCACAAAATAAGATAAAATACTGTTCATGAAGATGACGGTTACATTTTATTTCTTACTCTTAGTGTCATTCATATATATGTTTATCCAAATAGAATGATTCGACAAGGTGAATTATTATTATGGCAATTGCGACACTGAATTTCATGTATTTAATAATTGTATTTACTTATTTATTTATTAATCATTGGTCATCTAATAAATGTTTTAGAGGTTAGAAAAAATACAGCATTTAAATTAATCCTCAAAATGTTCTTGCTTTCAAATTCATTATTATTTAAATAATAAAAAAATATTTTTTCTTTACAATTTTTAGATTCCAGTATATTTGTCACAAAAATTAGCTGATAAACTCTTTATTTTTCAATACCCAATGAAACCAGCACACGATGGCTATGATAATGCCACATTTATTAAAAGTAATATTAAGCCAGATAATCAAGAAGTTTTAATCGAAGTTGGAATTAACACCAGTGACCCTCATTATAATGCTAACAGAGGTCAAGCTATTGCAGCAAATGCTGAAATACCTTCAAAGCGAGACGAAGAGGATGAAAGAATTTTTGATAGGTTTGTCTATAATTAATTTTCATCTACATATTAATAAATAATGTATACACATTTTAAATTAATTGCAATAATATTGTCATTAGTCATATGATGGACAAAATAGTCCTGCAATCATCAAGAGCCTTACCAAGCTGTGATAATTATGCAATTGGAATTTATCAGGATGGTGAATTCCATCTGACTCCATTGAAGGGTATAATTCAAATGCGCCCTCAGTTCAATTACCTTGACAGAATAGATAAAAAAGGAAAAGATGACGGAAAAAATGATGGCGATGGTAAAAAATATTTTCCTAAATATATTTTTTAATTATAAAAATAGTACTTAACTATATATAAATATGAATAAATATTTATACAGATGCTGAAGAGGAAGATGAACCAGCAAAACAAGTTAATGTAACATTTGCAAGACAAGTACCAGATTTCATTAAGAAAATGAGAGAACAATCTTTTCAAACTCATGCTAAAAAAAGTATGGAGGAACAATGGATCGAATGTGATTACAAGTCAGCAAATAGTAATTTGGCTGAGGTATGTCAAAATCTTATTACAAGATATACCTATTCTGTTGAATTAAATACACTTATCAATATCTAACTTATTTTTAGTTAACAAGGATGGAAATGATTTGTAATACAAATGATGAATCAGTAAACAATTTAAATTTGAACACAAAACAATATTTGGACTTATTAGCACCTCCGTTAAAGGAAGAACAATTTTCAAAAGCTAATATTCCAAGTCATACAACGTCGCTCAGTTACATTCGAACATTGCCTTTACTTGATCAGGTTCGAATATTAATGAAAGATGGTAAGTTATTAAAATAAATTAAATAAATCAAAAAGTAAATATAACATTTTTATTCATTTTTTATTTATTTATTCACTAATGGATTTTTTTTTACTTTAAGCAAAAGTCATGTCTTTTGTTCAATTAAGAACAATTTTAGCTTCAGAACATGATACAAATGCAATTCTAAAATATTTGCAACAAGTTGCTGTTCTTGTCCAGGGCAACTGGGTTGTAAATAGCGAACTCATTTATCCAAAAGACACTATGTCTGCTCATAGCGGAATTCCTGCTGAACTTATGTGTAGGGCTAGAGACTATATTGTACGTATTTATCAAAATTTCTTCTATATTCTGCAAAATATATTCATTAATGAATTAATGTATACTTTGACAGCTCTTATCCTTCACTGAGCATGAATACGTTGATAGACGAGCAGTTTCCTCCGTGGTGAAATTGCCAGCGGAAGAGATTCGAGAAATCTTTACCAACATAGCTAAACATCAGCCAAAGAAAGGCTGGCGACTAATTGTTAATCCCAGTAAGGACTTTTCTGAGAGATATCCAGACATATCTCAACGCCAAGAGATGTTCTGGGAGGCTAAACGTAAGCACTTGCGCGAGGCTATGGAATCGCACAACCATGCACCACAGCGTCAAAGACGAAAATCGAATCGCGAATCTATTGGATCGGAAAACGAAGAACGCAATGCAGGACGAGGCATCGTTGGAGGTCGAAAGTCTTTGCGGGACTCTTCCGTCTCGGACAACGATAGCGCAACTGAAAGTATAAAACAGAAAAAAGCTAACAGGGCCAGGAAAGTCTCAGAGACATCGGCTATGACGTGACCCAAAACTTCCGGTATAACACAGTTATTAACGTCCGTCAAGAGAAAAAAGACAATGGACTAGTAATTACTGTGGATTACTGCGTGGATCGCGTGTTGTATTTGTAAAGCAACATAGAAGAAATTTTTCTGTCAGCATACGCCGACAATACTTAGCTTAAAAAAACTTAACAAAAAAATTTCGAATTTACAATATGTTCACTAAGAAAGTTTGCTGAATAATGTTTCGTAAGAATTTATGCGAGAATTGCATACCGTAACGTTAAACCTTCACATAACTTTAATGTGTGTATCTAACGGTATGAGCGTTATTGTGCAGATAACTATATTTCTTTATAATTGTTCAATGCATTGTCATATATATGCAGAATGTTATTTAACTATTGGAGCAGCACGCAAGTGTATGCAATCCTCGCACGAGTTTCTCAATTTTTATTGAACGGCTCAATGACTGATGTAACTATTCTACCGCTGGCGATAGAAATATCTAGCAAAGTATTTGCTCACCGTTGCACAAATGGTTTACGATTATTAGACAACCATTTATCGCGATATTGATTACCAGTGAACCAATATGTCTCGCCGAGTTATTTTATTGTATTCTTTTTCTTTTTAGTGAAGTGATGTTTGAAAATATTCCGGCGATCTTGGAGACTCTGCATTTAAGGAAGTCTGTAAATATTTTTAAATACAAATTTTTGTAAATACGTTATAAGTCACACACTATTTAATAAGTTAATTATACGATTAAGACGATCCAGTCGATCGAAAAGTTGATCATTTTTAAATACACCTAAATAGCTTTTTGACAAACTAACCATCTTTATTGTTTAATTTCCAGCTCAATCTCTCTCTACATTTTTTCCATCGTCGTGAAAAATTTTAATATCCTTAACAAGAAAGTTTCTCAGTCGTTTTAATCCCTCACCGCTCAATGGCCTATCCAACGGAAATGCCAAATCCCTTCCATCCAGAACCAGTCCACCGAACAACGTATTTTCATCGAGTTTCTCCACTTTACTTCCATCAAGTCCATGAAGACAAATGAGAAGTTTTACGCCGAAACCAGATTGAGTACCACGAGGTAGCATGAAACGCTGTGGCAAACCGGGATGACGTTGGCGCAATCGCAGGATGTCGCGGGTCAAATTTTCGTCGGATGTACGAAGAGCTCGAATGAGGTCACGATTATAAGCTTCACTGGACTGAAGTTCTGAAGCGTAGTAAGGTGAATTAGCGCTACTACGCACGAACTTGTTGCTTCCTTGTTTTACTGATGATTAAAATAATACGTTATGTACAGAATGAAATGTATATTCAACATCCGGAAGACATTTTTCAAACTTACAATCGACGATCCATCGATCCAGCTCGTAAAATTGCTCGATGGTATCTTCCAAGTCTAATTCACGTCCATGAATATCCGTTTTGGGTCCTAGGAAAATCCTTAAGATAGCCTTGGTCTGACGTTCGCTGGTAACGCCGATCTCATAGGTAAACGCCTTGTGATTCAATCCAAGTTGTCTGACTATTACAGTTGTCTTCGCGCCGCAAGACTCCTTGTGAGAATCATCTTCGTAGTAACGAGTACGTGGGTGGTTCAATGTTGATTCTATTTTATCGAAATAGGTGATAAGTTTGTCTAAATGCACGTAGTCTATCCTGACCCCATCGAATCCAAGCTCAACAGGAGTGTAGATTGGTAAGTTGCGTTTGAACCTTTGACGTGTCGTAAAACAGATGATAATAACCCTTCCAAAGCGTGCACGTTCATCAGCTCACCTTATTCCAAAATCCAAAATTCTCTTACTCATCCTGAAGAATCCTGGGTCTCTCAAGCTGGTCCAGGCCATTTCTAAAGCTGCGACCGGTAGCCGACTGGTCTTTTTCTCGAGCGCTTCCGGAGCGAAGCCGAGTAGTCTTCGATATAACCGATCCACTGAACCGTAAAACTTCAGATGTGGTGAGTCAACATTGCCTTCAAGGGCGTTGCATAAATCGTTGAAGCTGGATGGTTCGTTCAAGCTTTTCGAGCTTCTCGAAGCTGTGCTTAGCTCAGCTAAATCGATCGCCTTCGACAGCCTCAGTTCGTATCGCTTGACTTCCTGAGTAATCGTTAAACAAAAACAAACAAAAAACAATGCATACGGATAAAATAAAATTAAGCTTGGGAAGATTTTGTTGTATTCTTTTGTAAAAATCGCGTCACACTTAGCTGACTTCGAGAAACTTGTATTTTGTAAGCGGGACGCGAGCAGCGGGTTCTCTATCCGGTATTGGCCATCCATTCAGATGTGTCATCCTTGAGCGATATCCAGTTGTAATTCCTTGTTCCCAGTCGATATCCTCGACTCGAGGCAAACCCACTGACAGCCTCTCCAGTTCATATTTGGCGAGAAGTGTCCTGTGTAGATGGTAATATAACTCACCACGAAGCTGTCTAGGAATTCCGTTACAGTACTTTTCCTCGCAGCTCATCCAGAAAGCGAGATAATTCTGTGATTCGAAATAGAACTGGTTCAACCCGACATCGTCTGTGAAGTACTTTAGATGAGAATTTCTCGACTCTGTTGGGTGACTAGGATCGATGGTGTGGTTTGCTTCTATCGTATACTCGCTGTATCTACCATCAATACCTATGGTCGTATTGAGTTAATTTATCAATGTATTGCGTATCTTTTCTCACTTCTATGATTAATATTGCAGATAACATTCAAAGTTTCTATTACTCGAAAATATTTCATTTACAAGAGGCATTTATATTTATAAATCATACAAGTGTACCCGTAATATTGAAGTACCCAGCAAAGTAATTTATTCTTATGCGAAATTCTGTATAAATATATTCGGAGCGACATTATACAGTTAAAATAATACATATATAGTACGTATATACTATTTTGTTTTATTTTTGTGAAAAAGCTACTCTTTTTGTCGGAAAATCGGAGCAACTTTGAAGACTCTTCAATACGTCATGTCGTAGGTATGCACGTGCAATTTTTATTACTGGAAATTAAAATAGCTGACCAATAAAAAACAAATTAAAAATAAATCAGTAATATATTTTTAAACAAAGTTATTAAAAAAAACTCGAAAAATTCAGCAATATTCCGTAACTAATTCCACGATATTTTTGTTTTTTTTTTTTGGAAACTTTTATAACACCGTATAAGTAAAAATTTTGCAAATCAATTGACTAATTGCAAGAGTTGAATATAAAATGAAATATAAAGGCAGCAAAAAATCGTTTAAAAAATATTATTAAATAATCTGATTTCTCTTTTTATAAGTCAGCCATCATGGTTTCTTGTTAATTAACCCACAATAATTATAACAACACGCTCACACCTACAAAATTTCGAATTAAAAATCGAGTCTTCTAGGTTGTCGAAAATTTTTCGACAGAGGGGGTGGCTTTTTTCATAAAGAATACGCCATATATATGACTATACGGAATCTTACCGTCTATCTCTCCAGTTTTGGCACGATAAGCCTCCAGCAGTACCCGCGTCTCGAAGAAATAATGAGGAAAAATTTCGTATAAATTGGGTACTTTCAATCCTCGAGTGTCCTTTCTGTGATTTATCGCCATAATCGAGGCGTGAATCCACGCGATCTGAGGTATTTTTCCTCGAAACCACGCTATCAGAGTCACGAATTCATCGAAGCTCTTAGCGCAAAGCAATACGCCGAACGGCAATCTCACATCGTCCACCTGCTCATCTCGAAAAGCTGCAAAAGGCTCGTCTTTAGATTCAGTTCGTATTCGATCTAAATGCTTCTCGAGCAGCTTTGCATGGGTCTGCGCAGAGAAATTCAATTACGTGCAATAATCTTTATTGGTGCGTACTATATATACACATTCAATTAATGCGTCTTCAGTCACTTATCGGTGGAACAAAAAATAAAAACAAATTCGAGAAACGAAGAGCAACATTTTCATCATCTCTAGCTTCAAAGTTTATTCGATCGCGTGATACGAAGAATTAACTGGAAGAAAGAAGAAAAATTAAAGAACACGAGTTAACGTTCATGACTCACATGGTTCTCGCAAGCTACTTCGACGTCCTCGAGCTTGTAGTTCCTCAATCGCTCGAATATCTCGGGATGATTCTTGGGCGTTTCTTTGCTATCCCACAGAAGCTGAAAAATCAGCTCCTGTTTTCGCAAAAAATCTGCATCGGTCGCTGAGAATTCTGTAGCTCGAGCAAGGCTCGTTAACATTGATACCGTGATTATTGGCAGAATGAGCATTGTAAAAGTGTAACCCCGACGAGACGACATTGTTTGCGGAGAAAGCCACACTTGTGTAGTTTGAAAAATAATTCGCAGACCAATGCTTTTATGTCTCGTGAACTCTGCGGACCGGCTTATATCGAATGATTTATCGACGAACTTTCGTGACCTCGCGAAAAAAGAGACTCTCGAAAGTTTATCTCTACAAAAAAAAAAAAAAAAAAATTATATCGCTACTCGCAATTAAAGCGAGAGTGTGTATACGTAGTTTTTTTTTTCCCCGAAAATTTCACCATGAATTTTCATTGTACACTCATAGTTGGGAAGTCGCCGAGGCATAAAAAAGGAAGTGCTGGATTGTGGTTTCCGTCGATGATTGTCGAACGTGCGCGCGTTTAATCTTCGCTCTCGCTCTCTGGGCTTCGATAGTGCGAAAACCAGTGATAGTAAGGACTATTAAGATAAAAGAACGTTCTAGCGACAACGTCTCCGAGAACAATGCTAACAAGCTGATAAGAGTCTCGTATCGTTTTTTATTATTATTGTTATTATTTATTTGATTCTTTTTTTTTTCTTGGTACACTTGACTGGTATATGCTTGTGTGTATATATCGTGCCGCTATATCGAGTAAGTCAGCGTGTAATTAATTTTTCATGCCAAACTTGCGAAAGAGATACGAAATATCAAGGAGTGTCGATTAAGGGCGATAAGACGATACGACGTATATCGTATATCTATACTTTTTTGATAATTAATTTTTTATGCGCAAGATTCATCTTCATCTACATATATATATATATATATATATATATATATATATATATAAAAGAAGACACACTGCTGTACTTGCGTGATATAGATAAGCTTAGCTACGTTACAGGCGTTTATCTATAACCATGTAATTATTCGAAAAAGTTTGCAAAAGTCTATATATGCATAGATCGGTATGCAGATTGCGCAATCATCCGGTTAAATTCCAGTCGCGTGAAATTCATCGAATCGAGCCGAAGTTCAGCCGCAATATGTATACATGCGCTCGTGCACGTATATCAACGCAATTTATCATCGTCATTCTCATTTGCATATAGATGTACATCGAAATTACAGTCGCGTTTGATAATTGCAGCAGCTGTCATGGATAGTCCCTTATGTTTATATATATACATATACATATGCACACTTATACACATTCTGTCACATTTTTTTATCGATTTGCGATGAAGACGAAAATTATATATTGCTTCGCGCGTATCTGTATACTTTGAAGTTGTATACGTACTCTGTATATAATATATATATATATAAAACATACGCCTCTTTCTTCCGATGATTGCTGTAGTATGCTCATGTATAGATATATGTATAACAATATAATATAGACATCGGTGGGTTCAAGATTAAAGATATATGCTTAAGAATGAAATAAAACGCTGCACAGAAACTTAGAAAATAGAAATTCCGCAAGAGAAACTAATCGCAATGCGCTATTTCCAATAAGTGTGTGTACTGTGAAACTGACAAACAGATATAAAGTTTGCAAAGACGGTGATGAATTTCGACAGAAAGACAAACCACTGAATCTCAAATGTTCAAAGTGACGAACTTTTGATTTAAAAGTGCATTTCTACCAGTGACATATTCTACGGAAAAGTCGACTTAAAGATCTCCAATTGAAGATAAAAAGTTCAGCAACGAAGACGCAGATGGAGACGACATTGCCGAAGAGAACGAAGAAGAAGTCACCCTTGTACGAAGTGTCCTTAAGCTCGTCAACGATGTTATCCTGATCGCCTTCGGCCGCTAAAGAATCCGAGGTATTTCTCTTTTCGCCGGAGTATTCGAGCCACCACCTGGTGGCAATACCGGACTCGACGATGTGCATTATGACGTCGTTGAAGCGCCACGTGTACGGCGAAGCTTTGCGCAGGATATAGGCCCGAGTAGCCGACCAAAAGCACGGCTTGCCGAATTTCATCTTCATCTCGCCGGACGAGCTTTGGCTTTGCGAAATGAGAAAACGTGCGCAGAGATCCTCGATGACGCAGACTACGTCACCGGTAGTCAGTAATCGATTGGGACAGTATTCTGCGTAGTCCGGTCTTGACTCGGCTCGTTTACCTAATCTGTGTGCATTGGAATTTAATTCTCGATTTCGATGAGTTCGTGTGAATCTTCGCGTGTACTTCGCATTTTATATTTAGCTCGAATGAGAAAATTATGAATTAAAATTATGTATACCGAGAGCAATGCCTTGAATCAAATGAAAATAATCTTGATTAGTATAGTGAAGAGGAAACATCGCGTAGAAGTGTTATTCTAAAACAAAACTTCTAAAACATAGAGTCTCCATGAAATCTTTACATTGATTTATTGCCGTTTTTAAACTTTATACAAAAAAATAAATGAACATTTCTCGATTAAACGTTATCTATTTAAACGTTAACTAATTTCCATTTGAAATTTTGTTTCCATTAAAAAGATCATTTCTTTCAGTGGACGTTGTTGACTATGTAAATTTTGCGCACATCTTTGTAAATTTTCAAATTAATTACGAATTATGCAACAATTCCGTATGCAATGTTTACTTAAAAACGCATTTGCGCAGTACGAGCATTATTTGATAAAATATTTTACTATTGTATTATGCATTTTATAGAATTTGTTTTTTCTTCTTAAAAACCGTCAAATCATGACACGAAATATTAATATTTCTAGTGTACATTAATCGTCCGTATCTATATCAACATAAATTCAATTCAGAATTTTTCCCTGCGAAATGTTGAATAATTATTCATGTGAATAATTATTATATAATTCAAGTAGCGTACAACTTACTTCTGCAGCATCTCATCGCCAAATCCAAAGGTCATACTGTACATGTTGGGATGAACTATAGGAATGAGACCAGATTCTTCAAGATCTTCGTAACTCTCGAAGTCCTTGAAGGAATTGGTGTTCAGACTGACGCTCGTTAGTTGAGGCAAAAACATTAGACGAGTAGAAGAGCGAGACTACGAGGATACAGCCAAAAACGAGTCTTTCGCGTAGATTAGTGGGTTGGCCAGGAACTGTTACACCTAGGATAAGGAATCCAATACTCAAGGGATTCCAGATGAAGTTATTTTCCTGGTCAGGTTTCAAAAGGAATGTGAACAACCAAATTGCTGTGACCAGGATAATAATCGTAACACAGGACACTACGAAACTCGTATCCAAAAGTATACTTGTCGTGGGAATCATGGGGACCACAGGACAGGCCTCTTCAAGGCTGAGGTACGATGTTCGGTCGAGCTGTTCAACAATGATGAGTTCATCATTTAGAGTTCATTTGACTTGCTATGTTTTGTAATTCTAGTTTTCAATTTTGTGATACTGGATTTTATCGGATTAAATTAGTTTACATCTAAAGCAAAAAAAAAAAACACTTATCGAACTTTTCAGAATAGAAACTAAAAAGTCATGCCCATGTGATGAAAGTACAGAAGGAGAAGTGAGATTAAAAAAAAATTGTCACCATTAATCATGCGATAGAAAGTATAATGTAAATACGATTTGAAAAGAGACTACGATTTTTTGTTATCTTAACGATTATTATAAAGACTGTCTACCTTGACGATTAATTAGAAAGACATTTGTTCAATTCTCTATCAATCGATCGCTTCATGTGCATATGTATGCTTATCACTCAAGGATATAATTATGCGCACATAGATTATGCTAATCAATAGGAAATGTTTTATGATGATTTCGAGAAACAAATGCATAGTTAATTACGTAAAGCACTAATTAAGATCGTTTGGAAGAAATTTAAATAAAAGTAGTTTTTATTGGTAATCAAGTTTTCATAAACAATGACTCGGATTAATAGTTCTTTTTTTATGTTATCATCGTGCATAGATAACTTACAACCGGAATATCCAATCTGAACAAATTTATTTCTAATCGAAGATCTTTTCCTAGTCTTTAATCTCATTCGTACGTGTACATCTTCACACAAAGCTCTTATCTCGCTGTAGTATACATGTCATATCAGGTTCAACACGCCAAAAACTCGCGTATACAAGTTTTATGACGAAAATTCGCTTTTTCCCCAATCGCTATAAAAGTAGCGAATCAAAACAAATCTCGCGCAGAAACTACAAAGTAAATGTACAAACCATAACGGTAAACGGCGAGTAAAAGTAAAAAGCTCCGAAAGCAATTGCATCGATTTTGCCATCCTTCACATCTGCCAGAAGTCCAGTGGCCGATCCATTTGGCAGAAGCACGCCATACTCCGCTAAAGAACGTATAACTGGTATCATTGTGAAATTCAAAGCTTTTCTGATAGTCGTGACCAGACTTCCAAAAACAGCCTTGTACTCGACGGTTCTTTTCTCCTCGTTCACCACGATATCCGAGTACGGAGGATAGTGAACAAGGCCTATTCTCAATTGGTACCCATTCAAATCGTTGACCATGTTGGGATAGAGTGTCGAATTGGAATGGAACACCTCTCGTGTGTAGTTATCGGTGAACGGGTTGTATCGATGAATTGTTCCAGGAATAGACAAGGGATTGTGCAATCCATTCTTCTGGCTTGTATTCGGCGGGTCGACGTTTATTTCGTACAAGATCACGTTGATCAGCTGCGTCTGCCAGGCAAATTTCAGCAGGTAATCCAATGGTCGGTCCTTGCTCCCTGAACTGAGGACGAATATGAGGAATCTCGAGTCGAAGGTATCCCAAGCCATCTGTCTGAGTGTCTTCGTGAATTCAAGCTCGGTTTCGTAAGGGGGTTCGGTAGTCACCATTGTGCTCACGAATAAAATGCTCGATCGGTTCAATTGAAGTGGTCTAGCTTCGTCGAAACTCAACGTTCGAGTTGGATATCGGCTGGATATTCTCTGGTAAATCGCGCTTTCGAGACCTGCGTATCGAGCTTCTTTGATCACAGCGATTACTTGATGAATGTTGATCTGCTCGATTAATAATTCGATCATGGAATCGATTGCTGCGGATATCGGCTGATTCCAGTGGAGGAGAATTAAAAGCAAAGTTAACGAGAGAGCGCTGCTTTTTATGCTCGATGGTCGATGCATGATTTTTGTGTAAACGTTGCAAGCTCGCGTGCCAACTGGAGGAAACAATGACGATGGATACTGGAAGGCTTTAAAAGGTGTTACTCTTACTTCGATTTTCGATTTTCTCATAAATTCTAAATGCGCTGTCATTTTAGTTCTGCACTCGTTCTTCTCATTATTTATTTCTTGGTGTTCAACTGAACAGCAGTTATCGGGTATGCGGTATCGGTATTTTTGATACGAGCAAATAGATCTTTGCGTATGTATGATTATATACGTTAAGAATGAAGCACTGACAAGAAATATGAATATAATTAACGCACTAAAATTAAAAACTATACATCACAACTTTTCGACTCGTTGAAACGAGTAAATTGTTCGCTGCTAAAGCTCTGGGTTTGACGTCAAGATGGTTTATATATATATATATATCCGATTATTCCAGGAATCAATACATTGCGCAATATATATTTCGTACAAGTTAACTTCTAGCTAAGTCGAAGTTAATTTATAGCTTCTCTTGATGAAGGTAAAACTCGAGCGACGGGAATAAACTTAAAATTTTGTGGTGCTGACGTACGGCATCTGTTATATTTAAAAATAATTTTTTTTTTATCTTTTTTAGTGTTATTCAGAATTCATACGCTATTGCTAAATCGGCCCAATGAAAAAAAAATTAAAAAATTGCGCTGTTAACGCTGTGCACTTGGCATACTATCTCACGGATACTACAATTCGAATACGTTTATATAATTAAAGCGATAATAATAACTAAAATAAAAATTGTAATATCAACGCGCTATTACATGAGTTATTTACATGTATGTCAGATTAATAAATGAGGAGAATTAAACTGTATTCAAATGGTAAAGATATAAATCGCCGATGGGCGCCGACAGGGAATAAAACATTGCATCGTAGAAATAACTCGTTTGAACAACTGGTTATGCTAAATAATGTGTATGGTTACACTTCAGCCCCCTATACTTAAGTTCATCATTTCTCGACCGATGCAGCATAAATTACTTTTCTCATAACTCTTCGGTAATAATTATCTTACAAAAGCTCACTTTACACCGAGATTTCCCGATTACGGAGCTTTGATCTGCAATTACGAATCTCATCGATCGATATTTAACAGATCCAAGGTTTATCCCGTCATTATCGAATCGAAGAAGCGCAGACTGTAGAACAGTACCGTTAACCTTTCCATCTTGTAAATTAAAAAAAAAAAGTCGCACCTTCTCGCGACTATCCACTCATATTCTGTAGCAGAATGAGGCGATACACCCGATTTCCCTTTCCGACTCCGGAGCGACTGTATTTATAATAAGAATAACAAATGTCACTGTTTGCCAAAATCTCAATGTCTTTCCTTGTATTTTTTTTTTCTTTCGTGCATTTAAGTACGAATATATACGTAGATGTCTATTTACATTTATCTGATAATATCAATCCGATAACTGATAGCAGCGCTTAATTCACTGTTTTGGCTTTTCAATTTGAGTACTCGCTTACTCGCTTCTCTGCACGTTGCAATGCGGCTATATTATACGGTCGTAAAAAAAATCACGCCAATAGATGATAGGAGTAGATATTGACTTTGACCTACTTGCGGATGTTTTCAATTCTATCACTCTCGTAAATCGAGTGCAACTACGTTATAGTAAAAATATACGGATACATGCGCGAGTGCACGTATGCATTTGCACGTATAGATACATGTACATTGTCTGCATCGGCTACATCGACATTGTCGTAAGAACCCTATAAAATAAAAAGCCTTTTCATTCGTTACATATATATACGTTTCTGTGAACTATATCTAAAGTCTCTTCGATTTTTCGTACTATACGCGTGTTGCATACACGCGTGTATTATGTACGCGCATTCGTATACGTATATATACGTAAATAAAACACGAGATAGAGTAGACGACTGGTTCTCAAGATAAATCTTTATCGGCATTTCTTTCGAAGAGTCCATATTTTCGCCCGTCATGTATGTGCGTCAATTTATATATATATATATATGGCGTATAGAAGTGAATCTAAGTGTACTTAAAGAGCGAGTCTCGCATAACGGTGAAAAATTTCGGTATCGTGTACAGCTGCGATTATAGAAAGAGAGGATAAGTTTAAATGGAGTTATCTCTCTTGCGGCAAATTTTTCATCGGCTGTCGAAATCGAAGCAATTACTCATCGACGCGGTGCAATCGGGTTCATTGAGTTATAGAAAGAGATGCGTGCATATAATTGACGTAATACAGAGGCAGCTTGCAACGATAAGATAAGCTCGGCTCTTTATATTCTTAATATATATCTATACACTTTGTGAATATATATATATATATTTTTATATATTTATATTTATATATAAGATTCGATAATCAGTCCTCTATATATGTATACTTATATATAAGGATATTTTTTAGAAAAAAATAGTACGAAGTTCCTTCGTAGGGCTAAGCATTGTTATCTTTCCATTTTGTTGCATCAACTCCCAATGACGATATATATATATGTGTAAAGTTTCTAAAATTTCGAAAGCCATGTATATTAATGACTTAATATCCACTCCGGCGAAAAACGTGCTTTAAAAGTCATGTCTATTATAATGAAACTACCTATTTGTATGGATGTACAATCGCTATTCATAAGTTGAATTATCAGAAATCATTAGCATACCCGATCCAAGAATTAATCAGTAGCGGTGTAATCTCGTCCAAAAAAACTGACGCAATAATTAACGAATCGGAAGTAGTGTCCTCTATCCAGTTCCGTCCGGTCGATGAAGAAAAAAGCGTAATAAAATAAATGAAGCTCGCGCATTGCACGTGCATACGTATATGCGATATAGTATCTACGCAATATTTAAACACGTAAATATTACAAATTAGTGTATATAAAAGTATAATACATAATATTTAAGAGTATATAACAGGCGCAAGTTGCGTGCACACGCTTGCTTATATATATATATATATATATATATACGAACGAACGTGTGAAAAGCGAATAGCAGAGCTCTCGAGAGTAGTGGAGAGTGAGAGAAGCGGCGCGCGCGCTGAGAGAACGATAAAAATTATAGATATAAAATAGCGCGTCCTTCCCGATGATGATCCAGTATAGCCGTGGCGACTATCGAGATCTGAAAAGCGCGCGCGCTTACGGCGCGCTCTCTTTGCTCGCCGTACAAGAGTAAATATATATAAGAAAAATAATGAAACCGAGACACTATAATCACGCCGTCTTGTCTCGGCACTTTTTTCTGTGAGTTTTAATACATTTTCAGATATGCCGATTTTCATTTCTTTTCATTCTGTATATATATATATATATATCTTCGACTTCGGCGCGAGAAGAGGATAGTCGTTAGTCGCGTAATGGTCAAAATTGAATTAACTTTCGTCGAAACTCTCGAGGAGTATACGATTATCGAAGGTGTTAATTATTGAAATGAGGAGTTTTTCTAAAATGACTGTCATTTACTGATTACCTGTGAGTGTGTCCATGTGTGAGTGCGCGTGTATATACGCACCAAGCTTCGTTATGGAAATTAAAATAATTCCAAAGGAATTGATTTTTTCTTGCATTATTTTTTAAACGATAGGATTGAGATCTCGGGTACTCGGACATTAAGTAGTTTCAAAACCACGAAAACGTATGTATTTCGAAGAGAGAAATGTTATCTTATTCATTGTACCTTTACTTTTTACAGAAACTTACGTGCATTTTTAAGATTTTCAATTTCGAAACAAAGCGATTAACGATTGCTCTCGGCAAAATCATCACGATATGCAACGAGCACGTCGCTACATCCTCTGTAATTTTAATGCATTTTATTAGCTCTAGCTAGTATAGAAATTGAGTTTTTTGACCGACTAATATTCCAATGAAATGTTTTTAGCTCATTTGAAATTTCGAGAAAAGCTCGATTTTAGCTTTTGAAACCGATTGAGAACATTCTTAACTTTTTAACATAAATGCAATCCTTCTTACTTGCTTTCATTTCATTTCATAAGAATTTTAAAACACTCGCAGCGTATACAGGGTAAGCTAATTTTGAACTAAGGTTGACTGATGCAGTGCTTTCAATAATTAAAAATTCAATTCAATAAAGTCGGTGTGACTTTGTATTTTTGCTCCTCCTTCTGCTGGATCGAGAGACTTTTCGCTTCATTGATAATCCGCTGTACGAGAGAAATTCGTTATCCATTTTACGTGCGTACGTAAATACTAGGGCGTATAAGTCATAAACGAACATATTTTTCAATCGCGATCGAGTATATAAACTTTTAAAAATAAATCGGTATCGGCCGTGTGTTTTTCTCCTGATTTCGGATACGCGAGTGAAAAAAATCGAAGTACGTATTACGTATGCTGCATCGTGCGAACGCACCCTTCTGATTTCCGCGATAATACTTTTTTCGCATTTCGACCCGTTGAACAAATGTTTTTAAAATAAACGACACTCCGATTCATGTATTATAATACATTTGTAGAGATTTACGTATAATACATATACTATATATATATATAGATTTGTGAGTGCAAGTGTACCGAATTACGCAGCGTCTATAAAGAAAAAAAAACTTTAACTTTCCAGTCTATTAGTCGCAGTTAATTGCGCAAGCGCTATCCCTACGAAGACATGGAGAATCAACGATGACGATAGGAGGCTGATTTTCGCGCAAGCATCTTCGCCTCCTTATCATAGGCATCGGCAACGAGCGATACAGTCGCCGTATTTCGTGTCCTACGACCTCTATGAGAACGTTTGCTCGAACGAGCGATGCAACGATGTCGGTACGTCTCGACTTTTCCTCGTACTTTTTTTCCTTTCTTCGACTTTTTTTTTCGGTTGTCGATAATTTCTGTTGGATTCGTACGATAACGTACATCGATGGCGTTTTTTTTTTTCTTCGCAGCTGATCTATTTCTCAAGAGCGTGAAGAAGTCCACGAACCCCTGCGATGATTTCTATGGCTACTCTTGCGGTAGAAAGCAGAGCAAAATGCGTTCTATTACCAAGGAGATTCAAGGTATGTATGTTTTGCGTTTTTTTTTTCTCTTCAAATCGTTGTAATAATACGAACGATGCGTTATAATGTCTGCGCTTTTATTTTATCCAATGAAGCTCGTTAAGCGCGCACATTTTTTTCCCGTCTCGATAAACCTCATCGGAATCGATGTAATAGATTGCGACGTTGAATTGATTTTTCAAGAGGAAAAAGTGCGATTGATATTCAAGTATACATACGAATGTCAATCCCCCGTATTAATACGATTATATATATATGTAAACTTTAATACAATCGCAAACTATATAGGATCGTGCGTACGTCATAAACGTGCATAAATACATTTGTATTGAATTTTGGCAGATATCTTGGAGGAAGAGTCATTGGAAAAGGAGGAAACAAAGTCTCTGACATTGGAGAAGAAATTTTATCGGAGCTGCATGGAACAACGTGAGTAAGATCATGCATATGCACACGTACAAACAATACTTTAGAATCCCAATCGCTCCCACCCCCTCGACTTCGTATATAAACATATATATATGTATAGATATATATATACTCATCCTATCCCTATATCTTTATATGCTACATCAACAAACTCGTTTACGTTTCTCAGAAAGAAAACAAACATACGAAAGATACAACGTGTGCGCGTGCGTTTGTCTTTGATTTCATCAGGCCGATCTAATATGAGATAACTTTTTTTCCATAGTACGTGCGCATATAGTTCGGCCGATTGCCTTCTGGGTATATACACATCGATGTGTAATATTGCTGACGTTGTTTGAAATCGGGACGCTCTTTTCCCTCCCGTTCGAAAGCTCTATAGAGATTAGTTCATTGATAATAGACACTTTTTTCCTCGTTCTTTTCCATACCCCGAAATTTCAACTCGATAAGATCCAGGAGATCGGTGTTACATACATACTCAAATATATATATACATGTGTGTGTGTGTGTATACATATCGGAAAAATTTTGAAAGAAACGTTGTCGAAACCAACAGAAAATAGCGAGCTGAAAACAAAGCGCGAGTTTACTCGCCTCCTCGAACTGTCCGGTGGTCTGAGTCTCTTCCGTCAAGAGAAAAGCAGTGGCAGTGGTAAAGATGGACTAGATTGGAAATCAATCGACAACTTGTACGCATCTTTGGGCTTCGAACACGCCTTCTTCAATGTCCACGTCACTCGCGACCCCAGAGCTGAAGAAGACGATGCCGACGACTCCGACGACGTCAATCTTATCTCGGTATACTTAATTTTTTTTTCATTCGCGTGTATGAACTTAATGCGCGTTTCCATAAAGACACTTATGCATGTGTATCAATATATTGCGTTCTATCATTGCGACCGAGTAAAAATTGGCTTTTTTTTCGACTCTTTAGCTGATGCCACCATCGCCCTTATACTTCTATTCGGTACACAGTTTACTGAAGTATAAGAACTTCACGGGTATCGTATCGAATCTTTTGCAGCCTATCGATGGAGACTCGTATGTCACAGATTACGAAGACGTGATCAGCTTCAATAATGCGCTACACGAGGTGAGCTCATCCTGCTCATGGACTACTTTTTAATCATCGCGGCAAACGAATTATTCGAAAAGCCGAATTTTTAAATTGAGAGTATACTTAATTTCGTACGTCTTGAAGTGCATAAAAAGACTACGAAACAAGAGATAAGAGCTTTGTGACTTTGAGACATATTTAGGTTTGAGGAATTATCCGTGGAAGACACAATATAGGAAAGAGGTTCGATCGAAAACTTAATTTAGGTTGTTTGGACGAGCTGTCAAAAAGCTATGTTCAGTTGATTTTTCTGAAATGAAAGGATTTAATTATCCTTTTAATTACTCTCAAATTTTCATCCAATTAGTAGTATTTTTTGTTGGTATAATTTGTTTGCTTTTTTCCATCACAACTAACGTCATTTATTATCTTCTCGAAATTGTTATAAAACGATTGGAATAAATAAGTACATAATTAATAATCAATCGCGTGACAAATACAAATAGAAGATAAAAAGAAAGAAAGAGCTTTTAAAGTACCTCTCGGGTGGAAATTGCACAATCTATTGAAACAATTTATTATTTTTCAACTAAGTATATAAAATTAACGAACGAAAAAAACTGATTCGTCGCTTACTCGTATGAAACACTTGAACGACGAGCTTATCAACGGTCAATGCAATATTCTTATAACGCACACATACGGCATAGAAATAGTATAAGACAAACGGTATAATTCACAGATTTTACCACCACTGGGAATGTTCGAGGAGAACGTGACCACCTTGATCGGTAATAAAATGACGGTCGATCAGTGGCAGAACGTTTACGATTCAGTTATTGATGATCAAGGGCTCGAGAGACTTATCGAGAAGAATCACGTAAGTTCAATTCAATACATCGTGACAATAGAGAGCTGGAAATATAATCGGAGCGACGATAAAACTCAAGTTATTCATACGTGTTTAGATCAATTGGCTGAAACTGTTGAATTCCCTCCTGAAGATCGCGAATGTCCATATCGAGAAGCATGACTTCATCGTACTGAAGAAGATCGATTACTTCAGGAAGTTGGCACAACTATTGGATAGAACGTCACCGGTAACCGTACAGAAGTACATCCACTTCAAATTTCTCACGCAGATAAGCAAGTACCTGAGCCCGAGTCTGGCGCGATTTTTCGAAAATATACCTGACAGGTGCGCGACGAGGCTTTCTATTTTACGTTAACAACTATATATACTAATGTATATCGAATGAATCACACGTCAAACCTATAAATCATATAATCTATAAATCAATATTCCAACAGATCGACCTTCTGTATCAAGCAATCGGACAATCAGTTGATCGGCGCGACCTACGAGTACATCAAGAGACATGTACCTCACGAGCAAAAACTATACGTGAGTATTGCGTGCCTTTGTATATGGATGTACCTCAATGTAGAAATATATACTTCATCGTAAACATACAGGCCGAGGAGGTAATCGAGAATATCCGGGAGGCCCTCTCCAGTCTATTATCGAACGCTGAGTGGATGGACAAAGAGACGAGAACGTACGCTATCAACAAGCTCAAGCACCTGAAGATCGTGGTCGGGTATCCCGATTGGCAGAGAGATAAGAAATTCGTTAATAATTATTACGGCAATGTAAGTGATTTTCTTAAGAAATTATCCGAGGATACTGGAATTCATTTTCCCTTTATAATTAATAATTTCTTCGATCTTTTCTTATAGCTACACCTGCATGCGAACTTTTTCGAGAATGTCATTAAGTACAGGAGAAGGTCTCTGATACACGAGCTACGGGGACTCAAGCATCCTCACTTCTACGAGTGAGTTTTTCATCTATTTTTCATTATAATTATTTTAAGCCAATCGTATTCTGATTGAAATTGTTCTTTGTTCTTCTTATAGCCCTAATACTATGTCGAAGAAAACTGTGCCGTTGATATACCACTTTGAAGTGAACAGTCACATGAATCGTATAAGTAAGTCGAATTTGGTTTGTAAATCTATGTACCATTTACTGCAATCAATCTATATACGATATATTTATATACGATTCTAAAATATTCCTATTTTTCTCACAGTTTTTCCAACGGAATATTTACACGAGAAAAAGTACAAATTATTCAGTCCCAAATTACCGAGGTAATTTTTTACGATTATCATTATATCATAAGAATAATAAATGCAACTTTAAATATTTGATAAACATAATTAAGATACTTTTTATTTTATCAGCGCAATCAGTTATGGAAGCTTCGGTTCCATGTTGGGCTCGATACTTTACGATTACGTGAGTCTCACAGGTAATTAAATTCAATTGTATTATTTGCAACAATTTTTCGCATTTAAACATGGCAAATTCTTATTGGTCGTTACTTTTTCTAACACAGATAATCTAAAGTATGATGAGTTTTACATTCGAACGATAGAAGGTTTATCGAAAGACACCATCGACGCTTATAAGGTGAAAGAAAAGTGTTTATCCAATCAGCTGATCAATTATAAGGTACGTTCTATATATCACGTGTAGCATATAAACATTTGCTGCAACCATTTGTTTCATTTCACACATATATATAAATAATAGTTAGCTAAGTACAGTGCATTGAAAAAATATTACGATAATATTTTACATACGTTTTTCTTACGTAAAATTGTCTCATCTGTAATTTGAAACGTCTGATCTTTTGGCTTGACCTCAAAATAAATATCTCAAATCTCAACTGCAGCAATTAATATTTAAATATCAATAAATTTCCATAAAGCAAACTTGTTCAATAGTAACATTAACAATGAACGTTCATAGAAGTCAGCATCGAAGTTCGATCAACCCTTAGCATCGGTAATAGACCGCGATACCATCCAAGTGGACAAAATCTACGAGAAAATGACGGGTGTAAGGGCAGCTTTCGAAGCGTATCGTCAGGTTGAAGAAGACCGAACCTCTGAAAGTCTCCCCGGCTTTGAAGACATGACTCAACAGCAGCTCTTCTTCTTATCCTACTCCGAGGTCAGTAGTGTCATACTTCGCACTTGTAATCCCGCTTTCCGTACATTTGAGAGATAAAAGAACGAAAACTCGCCCGTCGATAGCGGCACGACGGCTCTCTTATAAATGATGTCACAATTTTATCCCTCGCTGATTTATTTCGCAGAGAATTTGCGCAATTGGCGACATCTACGATAACTACGACGCTTACGAAACGTCCCTCAAAGTCAACGGCGTCCTGGCGAATATCGAGGCGTTCTCTCAAGTCTACCACTGTCCGATCGACAGTCCGATGAATCTACAAGCCAAATGCGAGCTTTTCTCTTGACCGCGTAGAAAGAAAATTATCAGCGGTCTCTTCGCTGAATGAGATTCTTCCGAATTCTCTTTTCGAAGTATTCTATCACAGTAGGTTATTATTATTCTATACATGTATCGTTTATTTTTCACACTTTTCTTTTAGAGGACGAAAGAGCCAGGATTTATAGCTTTAGAAAGCGTAAACGCATAATAATTGTACTACTATATTGCAATAAACGTTTACGAGCACAGACGATACGAATTTCCACGTATGTGTATGATGTACGAAATATATATATATATATATATATATATATACATATACATATATATACACATATATAAGTGTCCTCTTACGAAACGCGTCGAGGAATTATTGTATACGCGCGTTTTTCATTTTGTACGTGCAGTCGTTTATAAGTTTCCGTGATGCATATATATTTATACATATATGTGTGTGTGTAAGTAATTTAAAGCAACTGACGAAGTTACGTGTCGGATTTAGATGTACGTATACGTATGCATATTTATAGACAATAAACTCTTCGTCTTAGATGTACTTAATATTTGTATGATCATATATGTAAATAAATATGTAACAGAAATTTTTATAATAATTTTGAGGTCGGGCGCACTTTCTCCATTTTATCTCAAGTCTTATTTTTATACATACCTCTATTTAATATCTTACTTTATTTTTATTTTTTTCCATTTTCAATCCTTACCTCGATTTACAAATTTTGTAAATAACGTAATAATTATTTACATTTTTTTATACTTCGATCGTGAACTTTATGTTTTTTTTGTAACGTATTATCGTTGGGGTAAAGGGTCAGAAGCATTTTTTATTCTGTTAACAACTATTTATTTATTTACATATATCTAAATAATTGGACATGTATTTTATAGATTTTCACACGTTATTTATATCCATATACGAATGTAACATTATAATGTTTAGAAAGTATATTTTAATCATGAAAAGTGTTAATAAAATATTGTTATTATATATTCACAATAGACTTAGTGCACAATTCAAATGTGTAAATATTCTTTTTATATAGTTGAATAAAATATATTATTCTTAATAATAAAATTTAAAATATACATACAATTTTTATTTATTTTTTACCCAATATTTATATTAAGAAATGATTAGAGTTTATATTTATGCAAACAGTGCATGAATAAAATTATTTTCTCACAAGGCACTAATGGTAGCGAAGGAAAATATTTAAAAAATCTATGTACCGGTAACAATTTTAATATGATTTCCACTTACTTTAAATAGGGTAACTATACACATTCGCACAGACACGCATATTTTCATTTCCTATACTTCTCCAAACATGAAGTTGTTCAAAAGTCGAATAATTACCTATTAAGTCTCAAATATGTTAACCAATATTTTTCAACGCGTCCAGCATCTTCGAGGCACGTTTTTTTGCAAAATCTCGCGCTGACCTAACGCGATGATCATCAATTTTGATCCATCCAAATAATCATCAATCGCTAGTTTAAAAGGAAGTAGAAATGTCATGGAGAACATACGAATCGAAAAGCTCCTATTCTCGGAGTACAAGGAACTGGCAAGGGAAAAGATCCTCGTGGAATCGGCCTTTGCTGAAACCTCTAGGGACGGTCGAGGTATACGAGAAGTCGCTCTAGGATTGACCAGAACAAAGCTCCTGGTAGCTACAGACGTCTTCAAAGCTGAGGAATTTTTTTGGTGCTTACCTGGAATAGATCCCAGCATTGAGACCCTACAGCTGATCTCAGTGTATCCTCTTGAATTTATCAATCTCAGTATTTTTCGTCGAAGATGTAGTAAAGTGTTGAAGGCTAGGTTACGTAATGAACAGTTAAAGTCGGCAAAGAGCGTATCAGTACCGTTACTCAGTTGGTAAAAAAAAACATTTTCTTCGATTATCTTCAGCACAGGTTCTGCGATGGACGGGCCAAATACTACGAGCTCGGTGGTTTAGGAAACAGAACAAAGTGTTGGAGACGTTGGCAAGATCAAATACGTCGTCTCTTGGAACGCAGAAGTCTTGGTAGTTCTTTGTCTGAAACGACAGTGGCAGGAAGTTCAACCTGTATCAGCAGTACTTACTGCCTTCAGATGTCCTCAGAATTTCCTTACGACAGTGGAGCCAGTGGACGATGCGTGCGAAGGAAAAACAGATTATCCGGAGGTGGTGATGACCGTACTTTACCAAACCCCACGTGGACACAAAGAAATTTGTATTTGGGTCCTGGATATCAAGAGCTCATCGATGGAACTTATGTACCTCATCCTCTGAGATATACGGAAGCCAGTTTGAAAGAGATCCAGTGAGATATTAAAATGAGCTACAATTAATGCAATTTAACTTCGGTTTTACCAGTGACATTTGTAAAGGGTATTTCTGTTATTTTCTCACAGAGATGAGTTAACAGACTGTTCGCCAAATAAGAAGAATAAGAATCACTTGGCACATAAGTCTGATGCACGCTATCCGAGGATCGATCAACAACAATCCGATGACATATGTGATGTAATTTATGATCGTAAGCAGGATTGTGAAACTGTGGATGAAAGATTATTAGCTACAGATACAAGAATCAAAGTAGACCGAAAATATCACGATGAGGATGATCTTCAAGATATGTTTGAGTTGAAACCGACTCGGAATGAAATTATGTACCGCAAGGGACAATACCCAAGTATAGTACTAGATATCGAAGAGCCAGATTCGGATAGTTTTAAGAACTATCCGAGTTATAATTATAGATCGCTTAGAACATCTCGAACGACTAAAAAAAATAAATTTGCCGGCCCGAAGTCTCAAGCCGAAGCTCGAACCGGAAAATTCGCGCGAAAGCTGTCACGATTTGGTTTCGGGGTTGAAGAGAAATGTAAATCTGGCCTTTGGCTTGAACCATACAAGAAAATGAACCTTTCAGCAAACCGACCTATAGATTTTCACAAATTGGTGGAAAGAGGAGTTACCATATGGGAAAATGCGTGTAAAGGCAAGGAACAACGTAGAAAGGTAGGAGAATACCTTGTCTTTGAAATAACTACACCATAAATACAAAACAGCTTACGTAGCTAGATACATAGATAAAAGTAACATTGGGTTCTGAGCTTGACATTCCGAAAACAGAAACAGCTACGAAGGTACGGCCTATCTACAGCTACGTACTTCCTTCATGCTTTGGGTCCCTGGTCCGTACAACCAGGTGATCGCGAGTCCTGCCAATGTCGATTACGCTCCAAAAGTTGCGTTACGATTCGCCGACAATCTGCAGATCCAGAGCTTCGATTACCAGTTTCGCGACGCCAACTAACCGCCGGAATCTCCTTAACTGATTTAACAGACATGGACGATTGTGCAGGGCTAACTGGATCAACTAGAGGTCGAGTCGTACTATTCTGGACTCCTGACTATTGGTACAGACCTCGCGCAGCTAGTGATGCCTACAAAGAGATCAGGGGACATCTTACTAGACTTGATCAGTTCAGAGCTGAGAGAGAAAATGACCAGTTAAAACTTCGCAAGAGAATAGCACAGGTCTTTAGCAAAAGAAGTGTCAAACGCTGGTCGAGGAACAACGTAAAACCATCGGTCCCTGAATGTCAGGTACTGTGATTTCATAAATTACATTCCGCGTTACCAACCGGATCACAATTGATCTATCATTTTTATTTAGAGTACAGACAGCGGCTCTGGCTGCATGCTCAATAAAGTGTTTTCGACTAGTCAGAGGAAAGAGCAAGTCCAAGATAGTGTCGCATGTAATGGAACGTCGCATCTGCGACGTCTGTTGCGATTGGATTTCAGGGTAACCCTCTGGGATCTAGACAGTACCACATTTTTTCGTCAATTGACTCTAATCGATCGCGAGCTTTTTCTACGAATACCTTGGAGACACGAGCTTGCAATTGTAGCAAAGCAAAGATCTACCCGAGACGCTCCCAACCTTGGTGCCTGGATCGCCTTTGCTCATAGGATCTCCTGCCTTACGGCCAGCGAGGTTCTGTCTTCGAGAAAACTTGACATGAGGGCTAGACTAGTTGCCAGGTTAATTAACGCAGCGGAAAGCTGCTTTCTCGTCGGGAACTTTCACTCGGCCAGATCGATCGTCGCGGGGCTTCAGTCGCCGGCTATCTACAGGTGCTCTCCAATATTCATATCTACATAGACTTAATCATCCGAATGGTTTTGAGAATATCTGCTGGTAAAGAACAGAGAATCATTAATATGATCCACGGCAACAGTTGAGAACTGTTTGACTCTGGAAAAAAGAAACAAACAATCGTTAAAACCAAACGATGAACATAAACAGTGTGTGCAACGAATTCACGATGAACAATTAACAAAACTTAATTATCCAGACTACAGGGTACTTGGACACACTTAAGGACTCGACACGCGATGAGATACGAAACGATGGAAAAGCTTTGCAGGATCTTCAGAAGCACAAGAACGAGGCGGTATAGAAGAGCTTGGTCAAAGGCCGAAGCAAACCCTCCGTTTCTGCCATTTGTCGGCGACGTTTTAGCGCAGCTTCTAGCAGCTTTTAAATCTGAAATGGCAGTCAGAAAAAATGCTACAAAAAAGACTGCCCCGAAAGGACACGAGCATCAAGAACGAAGGATCAGGTTAGCTTTTAGTAAACGACTATCCACTACCTTCTTAATACAATCCGTTTGTCGCGAAAAAGGTTCCACTCTCCGGTGACAGAACCGAAAGATGAAGAAATCATTTGGACTAATCGTGAACGAGATTTAGCCAGACAGTACAGCGTTCAATGGAGAACTCGAGTCAAGAGTCGATGTTACAAAAGTAGTCTCATCGATGAACTTGCGAATTGGTTAGAACGTTGTCAAAGACAAGTGAAGCTGGGTTACGACTATCCTGGCCACTCCCTCGCTTGGGAGTTTCTTCTTAAAGCCAGATACCGCGAGGACCGGGACAACTTCTTCGCGAGCTTTGAACTTGAATCATCGAGTCTGAGTCGCTGCCAATAATGTACAAGGACTGTAGTAAATAGACAAAACCACTGTCAGCTAGTTTAATAAAAATTTTATTTTTGTTGTAATCTTTATTTTAGAATACGAGAACATGCTTGCTTTACAAATGGTCTGTTTAGTTTGAAATTTTATTAGCTTTCTAGTATAATACAACGAGAGAGTTGAAAATGAACGATATATGTATATGTATGTATAGGCAATATATGATACTGTCAAATAATATAAATTTAAAGATGATGAAAAATCGCTTTCCCAAATAAGAATGACGCGTTGCAACATATTTGAAGTATATAGACTATACAACATAACCGTAAATTAACAGCATATAACATAAAATCACATTTTACAAATCACTTTATATTCACGAAAAAGTCCGGTGAAATTTGTACAGATAATAATATAAGCATATTTTTGTCGCTCTATATAATCGTACATTCTAAGTGCCACAATCTTTCTGTTTCTTTTTTTCCCCTCTTTTTCCCCCTCCCCTTTTTTAGCAATAAACGTTATTGTTTCGTACTCAAACTAAGACACGTCTATGATATAACTTCCATCATTGTTAATACAATGTTACGCATCAGTAGTAAAAAATAAAAACCGACGAAAAAGCTGTTGTCGTTCATCGCTATATATCTTGCACACGCACACGCAATGCTCGCATCATCAAGAACGTACAATAAAATAAAAACAGTTTAGATACAGAAAGAGCAGGAATTATCATCGCGGTGGGAAAACAAATTACACGTCTCAATCATTCTTTGACTAGACGAGAGCGTTAGCAGCATACTATACGTCTTTCCACGGTTTTATCTCTTCGTTATACACATAACAAGTGAGGCATAGCTAGTAATGAATTGTCGAGTTACAGCTCTGTTAAGATTAGCGTATTTTTTTGACATATTCTATTCGAGTACCTCCCGAGACGGAAAACCTTAGAGACAATTCTATGTACAAATTGATTTCGTTAACAGTTAAAAACAAAAGTGTAATAAACTTAACGATATAAAACGTCACACGCAGACTTCGCTTTCGAAATTAAAATCCGAAAGAAAACACTATGGTTATAAATGCATTAAAAAAAGATCCTCCTCTGTCTCGAGAAAGATCTCGAATAGTTTACGAGCGATCGCACAAGAGCTGCGTTACCGCGTACCTTTCTTAAAATTTATCAAACTTCTTGCTCCACTACGGAACTGCGCGCAACGCTCGTTAAATGTACGTACATTGTAATTAAAAATTTTGTACGCGATAATATATATATATATGTAATATACCGCCCAGCGGTCTCTCAACATTCTCGCACAAACATGTATATGTGGATCAGTATTTGTAACATTATGTATTTGTGTGACTATTAATGTATGTGTGTGTATGTGTGCCTGCGCGTGAAATCATCTATACCAGCTATCATGTAATAATTACACGTTTAGACGAATTCGGAAGCTCTTCGACATAGACAGTTTTACTCTGAAAGTTTTCTTGGTTCGCTTCTGTTCAAGACTTGCTTTTATATATTCATTTTTATTTTTTTAAATATTAAACCATTGATTTGTGAGTAATATATAATAGAATAAGGTACCGTCCTCGCGTATGGGCAGAAAACAGTTTCACAATAACATTTAGCTTGAATTGTTTAAATCAAACAAATATTAATTCAAAGTAAATGCTTATCCAATTACTTTTCGTTAGATATCTATACATCGCGGTTAGATACATAATTCCTGAGCAACGTTTTTCAAATTTGTCGTTATTTATCAATTTAGATTTCAAAAATCGAAGAATATTATGACAGTTTTTAGAAAAGAAAAACGGTATATTATTAATAGATTGTTAAAATCTAGTTGTACAACTAGGAATAATTTAATTTGAATTAAATGAAGCTCACTCGTCACGCGCCACTCGTTATACGTAAAACAGATAAAGTATTGAGATAAAAAAGAAAATAAAAACTTTTCAATCAACATTAATATTTTTTTATGCATATCGTATTAGGCGACTTTCAGAGAAAACTTATGTCTGTTAATATAAGAGTAACGTAAACTACGTGTACACCTTAGCAAATATTTACAATATATCGTCTGATCTGCCAGACAGAAGAGACCTTACTTTCAAAGAGTTTTCATCTCCGCAACTTCGACGATGAGATGTTCAATTTAGTATCTCAATAAAAAACGCATTCGTCGCGTCGTTCAATGCAGCTCCAACGACCGAGACAAAGTATATCGACTCGTGCTGGAACTCACGTCCGAACAATTTCCGTTTTCCTTCTTTTTATCGCAAGCTATTTATACAGAGACATTTTTGCTTTGAAATTTATGTCAAAGATATCGAAAGAACACAATTATTTATTCCCTGCCGAAATCGGTCACAATGTAAACAGCACATACAATTCTTTGTCACTTTCACATGTATACGATGAATATATATATAGTACAATAGCTACTTTTTCTTGGGCATGTATTCGGTAAAATATATATATTTATATATAGCAATACTCGTTTACGTGAGTATCGAATATTTTGTCGCGCTTCTTTTTTTCGTAATTTTTTTTTTTCTTTTGGTAAACCGTCACTTCGATACTTCTACTTTAAAAATTCATTAAAGCGACACGCAAAAGAGATAGTATTTATCTCTATAACAATATAAGTATTATACATCGCATGAAACATAGTAGGTACTTTTAATGTGTATAAACCACTGGTCTCGAATTCGCGTATCGTTATGAATGTAAATTATCAGTTACACGGGGCATGCATTTTAATCCACGGATTACGTATCAGACTGAGATTTTTTACGTAAATAGCAAATTATACGAGAGTGATATAGAGAAAGAGCGAGAGTCGCCGATTGAAAGAAACGAGGCAATGACATATAAATATAATTACATTAAAAGCATATTTACATACACAACGTGGAGTCATTTGAAATGGACTTTGTTCAACGATATTACCTACTTATACCCGGCCTGCATACATATACATATACATATATTGTAAATATATACATTATAAATATATATATATATATATATATAAACGAATTAGAATTTGCAACGAAGTTGTTGTTTTGTAAATAACGAAAAAAAGAGTTAGTAGCGTCATTCGAATTCTTCATTGTACGCAACAATGAAATATATATAGCCTCGATCACAAATTGTCAGTAGAAAAAACATGTCAAAGCCTCTGAGAGTTTCGTCACGAGCTAGAATCTAGTCGGAGGTGCCATGGTCAATCAGCAAATGATTTTAATAGCTTTAATCGGCCACCTGGGTGCTGATCGTAGTAGTTGACGATAATCCAATGGTGCTGAGCTTGCTTCGACACCAATCGATCGCCCTGACGCTCACATGCCACCGGGCTTCGGCAAGTTCGTGTTGTAAGCTCGGATCACGTCGGTCTGCGAAACTGTACCTCCCTCCTCTTGCGAAAAGGCGAAACCGTCTGTCGTTTTAATAACACATAGAATTCGATTAATTTTCTTTTTCTCCTTGTACTATGTAAGTGTGTTTATAGAGAAAAAGCGTCGGCCAAGTATTCGGTCTGTTTCCAACGCTGTTTAGGCTCAGGTTCTTTTTATTTTCTTTTTTTTTCTTTTTTTTTTTCTTTTTCATGCATGATGTATTACATTACACAGTGTGTTACATTACAAGTACACCTTATTTGCTATTTTCCTCTAGATTTTAATTTATTTACAAGTATCTACATTCGTTACCAAATTAGTTGATTTGCCTTTCTAATTTTGTGTAAGTACTTCTTTTGCAATTCATCAATAATGTTAATATACATTCTAAATGGTATGATCTAGAATCTATTCGTAAAATAGTAATCTACTTATAGTATAATAAACTAAGTTTATTAGTCACATATGTAACAGGCGTTAATTTAAAAAAGCGAGTGTAAAAGCTTGTTTTGTGTGTAAATCGTGTGCTTTTGCGAAAGGTGCGTCTCAAAAAATCGCACAATCAACGATTTTATACCATCGGTCGTATCAAGACCGTATCTATTTACAAGAGTCAATCGATAATTGAAAAAACTCTTTTTCTGCGGCTTAAAAACACGCATTTGACAAAGTAATGTGTAGCCAGGTGTAAGAGACGAAAACAAAATGTACAACACGTGACTAGCCGAATTGGGTCAGGATTAGTGGTATCGGCATTTAAAAAACCCACACACACACATACACTGTTTCAATACTGGAGCTTGAGAAAAATTCACCGAGATATTCAAGGGATCTCAATGTTTCGAATCTCCTCCGTCGCGTCCTCTTTTCCTTTCCTATGAAAATGTTCGCGGACGTTTGAACAAAAATGTTGCAAAGTAAATTTGTAATAACAATTGTAAAAAAAAACGATTTTTTGTATACATATTACGTATATGAATATTTATTTAAACGAGCAATTATTTGCGATGAAAAGAGGACGCGAAACGAAGAATTTATACAAAAACCCCTTGGATCGATCGTTCTGTGATAGAGGACTTACGTGACAGTTCCACCTCGACATTAACCCTGGTGGCGGCGTTCGAACGCCTGGTGAATACGCTTTTAACGTTTTTCAGTAGCCTGGCCGTCTCCGTCAATCTGCAAGTGATATCGTTGACATATCGATTTTTTTATTTTGTCCACGTTCGGAGCTTTCCTTTTTTATTCGACTTTATTCACTTCGACGATCAACTTCGTTATTCGAACTTCTTTTCAAGTCAAATCGTGCACGAATTTTTTATTCTTTTTAAAAACCGTCTTTCAAATTTCAAATCGTGCATGATTTTTAAGCTTGAAAATAAGAAATTACTGCGTCATACCAGCGCATTCTATCATTTTGCGTCAGCGACTATTTCGTTGCGAATCTCCTAACAGCGCCTTTTCTTTTCCATTTATTTAACGACCCAATGTAAATTTCAGCGGTACATGCAGCTTCGAATATACCTCGATGTATATGTTTCACGAACTGCGAAAGATTTTGCGGGTTGGATGCTGAGGCTTAAAAAATAATGCCACAGCGAAGAATAGATATTACGTGGGAGTGATTACACGAGGCTTAAAAAAAATACAGCTGGAAAATGGAGAGACTACTACGGATGTATATAATTCAATCTATACAAAAAATACACTCGTCATGCCAAACAAGAAATTACCAAATCGTCGAGTTGGTAAAAAAAAAGTGTAACATCCTTTGAAAAAAAAAACATTTTGTTCGCAATGTGTGTAAAGTATGTAACAGATTTGCATTAAAAAAAAAAACAAAGAAAATAGAGAATAATCATGGACACAAGTGTAGAACAAGGTGCAACATTCTCAAGAGTCGTAAACATCGTGCGCGTGTACGGAAGCTTTTGTAATTTTACATAAACGCTCTAAATTACATCGGCATGCGTGTAGGTAATGCAATGTCATAAAGTGTCGTAGCAATTGTGGCTGTAGTCGTGGAGCATCGCTTGGTGTAATTTAAAAGGAAGTGTTATGTAAAAAAAGTCTACTAGGGAGGGGGTACTTACACCTCGCGATATCGGCGATGGCATGCACGGATCTGCATGAAAGAGTCCAAAAACAAAGAGAAACAGATAACGTGAGAGGTAGCTCGAAATGTTGTTTCGATATACTTTATTGCTTAGATGACGAATGAAACAGTCGAATGAATAGTTGAAATGAATGAATGGTGATGAAAACTTGTTGTAAGTGAAATTTCAATCTTGCGCAACTCTTTCGCTTCTGAGGTGTCTATTTGATGCTTGACTAGTTGAATGAAGATTAAAGTATCGAATCAGTGTCAAATACAATGGCGATCAGTATACAAGAAGAAGAGCTACGATAAGATTGCAAGACTACGTCAAACACGAGGGGTGAGCAATTAATACGTGTCGTGTTATAATTGTATACCACCACGAGGTGTATCGATTGTACGAGTAAATATTTATAGGAGTAGAAGTACAAATATATAACACGAGGTATATAAAGTACATCCAAATCAAAAGCTCGATATTGAAGCGCTAATGGGATAGCGATAAATTGTTTAAAAAAAAAACAAATCAATTCGTAAAAATACAAATAAAAACAGAATACATAACAAGTACTTTTGGAGAACGGAATCTTCCGAGGAAACATGCGAGTACATCTCTTGAGTCTTCGACGTGCGATTTTCTAGTATAATTGCCGTAGTTCGTAAGGATGGGATATATCGACTTAGAGGCTCAGGATCTTGGGATTTGTGGATGATGTTCGTCGCATGATCACCACCAATAGTCGACGAATGTAGTAGTGCGGCAAACGCAGTCGAAGGCAACGTCGGCTTCTGCGTCTCTTCGTCTTGATCGTCGTAACTGCTTTCCTTTAGTATTGTATAGGGAACGAATGGATCTAAGTTTTTGATTCGAATAATTTCGTTTTGAAGGAGAAAGGCAATTCACACACTTTACGGCTTTTGTACTTTTCTTTTAAAACTGTTTTTAATTGCATGCTAAAAGGAACTTTTAGATAGAATAATTATACTTTTCTGTCACCTTTTACAATATTGTATACATTGTAAATAAGTAAAATAATAAAAAAAAGCTACAAATACAACAAAGTTAGTCATTCTACTTCGCGATAAGAAGCCATGCATAGTTAGATCACGAGAAGGTAAAAATAACGAAGGAAAAAGTTATTTGATAATCACTAGGTTGCAGTTGGAGGAAAAGCTGCATTAAACATAAGTAATATACCTCATGCAGTTGTACAACGCCTCAATGAGATAAATATAAGAAAAACACCGAAAGGAAAAGGGCGGATTTTTCCGCATAGGGATAGTTTTGTCGCATACAGAAAATAGAGATTGCGATGGAAAAAGGAGAAAGAAAAAAGGTATTCTAAACGGATGATACGCTTGGAGTTCCGCAACCAACGAAAACACGTACTTTTCGTATTATACTTTTTCCTTTGGATCAGCGTTTGCGATAAATCGAAGCCCCTAAACCGTCTGTATGATATTGAATGGAGTCAAATGGAAAAAGCAATTTCTATAGAAATTCGGTCGACTTACGAGCTCCTGTAGTCTTGTGTGTGGAAAATGTCTCCAGGATCGGATTTGCGAATTTCTTGCTCTCTGGCTGCTTCTGTCAGTGACTTCCATACCGTGTTTTTTACACTAACAATTGTATTACATATTGATTTAATAATACGAATGAATAACAATGTACGAGTAATTTTGCGATACGCACGTTTTTACTGTAACGTCGAGCAATAAAACTGCGAGTGGAATCAAAACAAGTCCTAACCAAAAGACAGGCGAGGAGAACAGCATTCGGTCGTTACCAAGCATAACTGCTCCAACATTTATGACAGGCCAAAAGTTGCTAAAAATAAAAATAATAATTTACATTATTATTTTTAAACAATGTTTAATAAGAATATTTCAAAGATATTGTTACCTGTAAATAAGGATGAAGAGAAACCATAGTATGATGGATCCCCATGTTGCTAAGTGGGTTACCCAAGTCCATGAGTTTGTAATTAGTCCCGCTTTTCCGCACACAGTCACTACTACGTACTGCAACGTGATGGTTATCGTTAAAAATGTACGATATCAAAGCACTGTTAACATATCTGAAAATCTAACTTACAGTATAAACTACATTTCCTAGAACAAGGTAGCCGCCATCGCGACCATTGCTCCAAATGACATCCTGTTTAAGGGCTAACAATGATAGCCAGTATAGAAGAGCAGAATGAAGTAGAGCGTTGAAAATCCAAACCCAAAATACCTGAAAAAGTTGATGTATGCAAAATGATCATCTAACTAGTGGAGCAAAAGTGGTGTTTATCAAAAAAATAAAGTAACTTACCTTAATGTTAAACGTAGATTCGGTGGCATTTTTCGCAGCGTACAAACTGGGATGGGCTAAATGCGTTTCTGCTGAGCACACCTTATCAAAAAGACCTATAGCTAAAGGCGGAGCTGCCGTAAATACGACGTTGTACAGACCGATGGACCATCTCTCGAAGAGAATCTGACCGGACCAGCCGGAGTAAATAGCGAACCAAAGTTCGATGACATATAGACAAATGTTCTTATAAAACGAATACAAAATTAGTTTGCACATTCTGCTATAGTTCCAGGAGCCGTGAACAAAAAGCAAACGCTTGAGAAAGCGGAACTGTGCTATCGAGTAGTCCGAGGCGCAAGCTGCTTGTAGACCTTCAACGCCGGAAATACCTGTCGATTCGAACAATGGTATCAGAAAACAGATAGTTGTTTAGGTATATTCATTATAAAACGAGATATATACTTACCAACACCAATATGTGCTTTTTGAATCATGGCCACATCGTTCGCGCCATCTCCAATAGCCAAAGTCACAGCTTTGGTATTGCTCGTCACAAGATCTACTACTTCTGCTTTTTGCATCGGCGAGACTCTACAGCAAATAACGACCTTGCAGGAAGTGCATAAATCTAAAAAGTCTCTTCTGAGATCACAAGACAAAGCGTATTTTAAACTGTTCCCGTCAATGACAAGTCCAACATCATTTTGGCACTTCAAATCTTGTCCAAAGTCTAGACAGTGCTGTATGATAACTTCTCTCGTTTTCTGAAGAAATACGTAGTTTGAATAAGTAAAGATAATAACGTAAAGCATTATAATTTACAAATTAGATTAATTTATCTTACATCCAAAGAACCTTCATTGATAATAATCAAAGGCATGGGTTGTGTAATCAGTCTACAGGAATAACCAATATTGATAGCCGTTTCCTGCTTATCGCCAGTCAATACCCAAACGCGGATGTCGGCTTGTATGAGAGATTCTATCGTCTCGGGAACCTGATCCTGAAGCTGGTCCTCAATAGCCGTAGCGCCCAGTAGCGTCAACTTAGTTTCAATCAGATCCGCTGCTTCAGCCATCTTTTCTTCTTTGCACGACAAATTCGTCATGGCGGTATCGTAAATATCTTTCCACCACTGTCGAGCAAAAAACGAATTTACTCGGCCATTGCAAATCCGTTAAATTATTTATTTTAAAAAATCAAGAACAGTCGAAATTACGTTGTATCGGTTGTCCGGTATATCGGCAGCAGCAAAGCAAAGCGTCCTCAATCCCTCAGAAGCAAAGGCCTCGAGATGTTGTAGAGTCGTGTCTCGAAAGTCATCAAGAGTCGATTGTTGTTGTTGCATCGGAACTGTACTGTCGTCGTAAGGAGTTTTCGGTGCGAGCCGTTCGTAGATCACAGAATCCGCACCCTTACAAAATATCTTGATCTGACCACTTGGAGTGCGTACGATAACCGACATGCGTTTGCGCGCGGACGTAAACTCAATGACGTTCAGGATTTCGTATCGTTGCCGTTCACCCAACGCCAAGATCTCGACAAAGTGTGGTGTACGAGCATCGAAAACGTAGCCGAACTTGCTTGCGCCATCCACTAAAGCTCGCTCGTCTACGAAAAATCCATAGTATAATGAACACCTTACCATTTGAAATTTTTCAATCCAAAAGAAGATATTCATACCTGGTGAAGCTGCGTGATAGATGATACTGCCGTCTTCGAACTTTTCAGGTATGACGGTGTGACAGACCGACAGCATCACCATAAACTCGTGAAGGATGGCGGAATTCTTAACCTTTCTACCGTTCGAGCTCTGCGATCCATCTTTCGATCGACCTTGCAGTATGTCCTGAATGAGCTCGCTGTCTATTTCGCCAGCTTCATCGTTGGAAATCGATGGCGTTGGCAAACTGTTGATTCATATTGTGGTTATTATAAATCCCGTTTGAAAACAATATATGCAAAAAGTAAGCAAATACAAGTTGACGAAACTTACTCGTACATCTTTCCAGCGATGGAGCAACGTTTGTACTCCATAACATTGCGCGTCAAGGTACCAGTTTTATCGGTAAAAACGTATCGCACCATACCAAGTTCTTCATTGAGATTACTCGTACGAGCCATCGCTGGTGTATCGGTCTCTGGATGATACATCTCAATGTCCATATTGATGAAAGTAGCCTGTACGAAACGAACCACTTCCAACGTCACCTGTAGAGATATCGGGATCAGATTGTTGAAGAGGATTATGAAGGTCAGCAAGTTGAAAGCAAAGTTCTTTGTTTTGGCATCTGGAATATAAGAAATTCAACGAATGACGATGTTTAATTTTACACCGTAAAATGATTACGTTTACACCGTAGGCGTGTAATTACCATTTAGACCTAAGTACCAAAGTCCCGATTGGTTGGCGTTAGTCCAAAGAATATTGAAAATCGCCGACAGAAGGCACAGCAACAAAAGGATGAAGAAAAGCATGAGTATCTGAGTGTTGATAAGACGGTCAAGCGTCGAACGTTTGAGAGGAGCTGTACTTGTGTTGTTCTGCATGAGCTTGGTATCGTGGCCAGTGTAGATTACCACACCAAATACCCAACGCGTGTTACGAAGCATCGCACCTCGAAGTAGCAACTGATCAGGTCCCAGAGGCACGCTCCTGTGTGAATTTTTTTAAATTTTAGATTGCACAAATAAACATTGGAACAGGAAGTTAACTAAGCAGTAAAAAAAATTTTTTTTTAATAAAATACAACTCACTGTTTATTGGTCTCGCGAAGGATCCCATTGAACTCGTAGAGATGTCTATTCGGTGGTTCACACTGGATATTTGCCCGGAAATTCATGAGTTCAGCGGTATCGAGAAGATTGGCGGTGTCGGGATGAGCTTGACGGATCTTGAGATTAGTTTCACCGTCGAGATTGGCTGTCTCGATAAACGACATCGACTGCGGCTCCGAAGACGAAAGGAGAATCAAATCAGCTGGGAAAAAATTATTATTGTGCACCTTGACAACATCGCCCACCGCCACGGTCTTCCACTGAATCCATTGCCAGCGTCCGTCTCTTAAAACTTCGACCTCACGCTTATTAATCTCGTCGTCGGCTCTGTGCCTTTTCTGTTGAAATATCGCAATGCATTAATATACATGAAAGTAGTATCTGCCGCTAATTTGTTTATCAACGGGTAGACGTGACAACACTCACAATATCCTCGATGATTTCTTTCAGCGCTGATACGCTCAAAATGAAAATGAGAGGGACGAGTGTCGTGTACCGCCCCGTTGGTGAAACATCTGGAATTTGCTAGAAAACGTAACGGAATCAAAGAGTTTAAACAGTTAAGTAATTATCTAAATAATAATAATATAAAAATATCAACAAACCAACCTGCATGAGAGCGATGAAGAGGAAGAAGCAGTTGCTATACCGCCTGAACTGTTCAAAGAGAAAGGACGGTATGAAGGAAAGCAATGAGTACTTGGCCGTGGATATGTGGTTGTTGCGATAAGTAGCCGGTTGGTGGGGTGCATTGACGAAAACAACTCTTTCGTCCTGATTATCACCTGTTCCGTGACCACCACCTCCGGATGTAGACTGATCGAGTGATGAACCGCCATTTTCAGCTCTTCCGGTTCCTAACAAAAAAGTATATACACATTATTCACACAAATCAACTAAGTTAAATGTAGTTATTTTTTAAATATTAGTGAAACATAACAATGCAAATGAACGTGCTATGTTTATAAATGATTTCATTAGAAACTTAAAATTCTATCGAACGAAAGATTAAAAACAATATCCCTTTATCTGACAACACACAATGAAGCTCTCATTCGGTACCAAAAAAAAAATCAGCGTAATCCCATCCGTTTGTGCATTCAACGATACAACCACATTCGCACAAGTGCATGTATAGCATATACAAATATGTACATTACAGTCAGGCATTGATCTCTTACGATTGCGCGAGTAGATATAGACATCGGCCCTTGACCTCAGCGCCTGCATCCAGCTGGCGAATTTGCTCTCCGAGAAATCCATGATGACTCTCTTAAAATTCTTCTTCTATAATACTTCAATATGTCTATATCGCCACTGTTGCTTTACTTCCACCCGACCGGTTACACATCTCTTTTATATTTTGTTTTATAAGTCTCTGTTGCAGTTGCAGCTTTTCAGTTCTGATCTCATGATTCGCGACTGCTAACGTTGCACTGGTGGAAATAATCGATTGGTGTGATTTTTGGTAGCTACACGTAAAGCTATTTTTATGCAGCTACGTTGAAATTTTACGTATACATATATCTTGGTATTATATATAGATGTAAAAAAATCGATTGTAGTTAAATAGAAGTTGTATTTTCTTCGAATCGATACCCATTCAATTGTTATGATATATAGAATTCGATGCTATATAGTCGCCTTTCCAGTATTATTAATAGAAGAAGTTATATACGGTATGCCGCGAGTTGCGCGAGCTTTCAGTGCACCAGTTTCAAGGTTGTGACTCAAGGGTTGATCGACGGTTTATTAACTATAAAGTCCCTGAATTCGTATTTTCCGAATGATTTACTTTATAGCGTAGAATAATCATATTGTTATTAAGCGCCGTCAATCAAAGAATCCAATGTTTTACAATCCTTTTAATGCTACTTTACTCCCGATTAAAGTACTAATTTTTACAAAAGTATTTTTAATAATATTTGTACACGTTTTTTTTATCGAACTACTACGAATTTACAACTATTTAACAAAATCGACTATGACCGCTGAAGCGTAAAAGAAGACAGGATTTAAAAAGATTATGGCTTCTTCGATACTTAACACAACGTGGGATATTATCTGAAGTGGAAACGCGATGACTAATTGAATATTCATTTAAGCATCTCTTGTCTACAATGTATAGGAGACCACGATAATATAACATATTGATATGTCGATGTAGAAATTAGATTCCAGTAGAGCGAATAATTTATAAACGTATTGTATGATATATAATGCGAGATAAAAGCTTTTTTTGCGTCGAAAACGCAAGAAAAGGAGAAAAATGGAAGCCCTATAAAGAGAGAAGCGTCGCTTGGCCAGAGGTGATCTCTTGAACAGGTGTGTAATTACACAAGGGTTGGAGAACACCCGCGCACCAGTCGATTGACTCAAGGTCTTCCCTTAATCTCTTCCGTTCTTTTGTGTTTCTGTACACTGCATTTTCTGCTATACTGTACATATACCATCATGTATGTTATCAAATGTATGTTGCATAATTTGGATTAAATGTAAATTCGATATAAATAATAGTAAAAACAATTTTCTATTTCCATTATCCGAGTACACGAGACGATAAAAAATCAGATTTACTACAATGGTATTTCCACGTTTCTACGCAGCGATTGTTTCGCAGCTATATATATGCATCCCCCTTGACGTTCGTGCTCTTCCATACACGTATAGGAAGCCAATTTACTATTATTACGTGTGCGAGAACCTTGTTTTTTTTCTTATCGCGGTATTTGAATTTTATAAAGAATTGGTACGGAAATTACGAGAGCCGGTACTCCATATATATACATATAAATATATACACATACATATACATGTATATTGTATACATATATTCACATACACACCCTAAGCGCGTTATAATTGAATCTTATTTAATAATTTTCCGAACCTTTTCTTTTATTTCCATCGCGAGAGAAAGCGTGTCAAGGAGTATACTTCAGAAAAAGGTGAGTTCGACTTTTTATTCGTCCTTTTTTTGCTATTCGAGGCACGTACCGTGTAGCATTATAATGCGATAAAAAATTTGGTTACATGCATAACGATTCGATTACACGAAGCTGCCAAAATATATTTACGCACGTCGTTCTGACCTATATCTCAATGCGTGTATTACGACTTTTGTATATTGTAAATACGTACCGAGATGAACCTTTGGAACGAAATATTATTTCAAGAAATGTTCACCGCTAAGCTCCGATTGAAGCAGCATTGGTGAGATTCGCGAACAAAAAAATGTTATATATATATAAATTTTGCAACCATCCGTGATCAATAACTCTCGGCTTCGCGTAAGCTCTGTAAGTGCGAATACGCGGCATCGACATAAACGGCTTTTTTCGCACACGCGATATCAACGGTATCTCAATTGTATCGAGTTGCGTAATCCATTGTTTTGACACTTCCACATATGTATAATATATAAGTCACGTAAACGTATACTGATTGTATCGAACGGTAAAAGCGAAACTGAACGACGATTGTGTCTTCTGCTATCCTAACCTCACTTTCGCGTTGGACGGCACAGCATCAACTGTTGAACGCGACGGTACTGGTGCGGCAAGACTATTTTCAATGTGTGCATATATATGTATTCGTCTATTATACTCGTGTGTACGTGTGTACCGAGTAGTAGTTGTGGATTGGCGTAGCGACGCCCTGAGTCGCTAATCGATAAGACCCCCGGATCTGGAGGGGCTAACCCGCTAACCGAGTGGTTGCGCTAACAGATGAGTGTGTGCGTGTGTACCCGTCCGTTTGATATTATAATAAATACGGCAAAAAATTTGCGAATATTTATCGACTGCCTGTATCGTCGAAGGTCGCGTACATAATAATTTATATGAATTTCCGACAAGTAGCTTTAGCCTGTAGCAATTTAGATCCAATACTTTGAAATACAACAAATATTAAAGTATCTAATCCAACGTAATTAATGCAAAATATTTTTATGAACGATCCAGCGTAAATCATACATCATATTTTTAAGAATTACGATGGATTTTATGATTATAAAAAATAACAATAAAAATGGACGAAGAATGGTGGTTGCAAAAAGGCGAAGTAACGCAGCAACGAAACGCAATTGTATTATACTCGCGCGCTCACTTTGCGTCGTAGCACTCGTAGCTGCAAATTTCGTTAGCCGCCACACCCACAGATGTGTATGCAACTCACGAATGCGTGAAGTATCTAGTGTACTTGCTTTACCTGTAGCATAGCATTTATGTTATTTTTGAGAATTGTTGCGTAAAAATTTTTTTTTTTTATTTCAAATATGTGAAACTAAGCTTAAATTGAGACGGTGTAATCAACTGCATTCTCAACTTACAAATTGTAAAGACGCGATTTTTCGTTACTGTTTTACCGACTAGTTATTCGTTTTAGTTCGAGAGACTTTACTACTTATATATTATTGGTCTAGTCCGAACTTCCGAACCGTTATAAGAATGACAATAATATGTCATTTAAAAACGTACGTCACATATTTTATAAATGTTCACTTCCTGAGCGATTTTTTTTTCATTGCTTCAAAGTGTCGACAAGTAAAGATATTCTAAATTCGACACGACAAAAAGTAATTATGTACGCATATTCACTGCATCTAAATATATCACAACGTCGACTAAATGACTTTGTCCTTGTAATTATCATCAAAAAGCTTTTACGTGTGTACGGCGGCGTTTGTTTATTTTGTTTTGTGAGCGAAATTATTCAGTAACAATGAACGAACGCGATCAACTCGATGACAAAATATCTAATTAATATAGTCGATATGGAAAAAAAGAATTACAATTCAAATGCAAACAATTGCCAGCCAAGTAAACTTAGCGGTACATAACCTCAAAATTCGTCTCCATCGAAATATATATTTTACAATAACGAAACCTTCTAACCTAATAATAAAACTTCGAGAGACATTGCAAGAAACACCTCGGTGCTATTCATTGACTGTCAATGAAATATCTCTGCAAAAACTACACTCCGTTGCATTTTGATAATAAACTCAACTTGTTTACACTCACAAACGCGAATACTTGGAAGCAATCATCACTCAAAGAATCTGCCGTTTGACCGTGTATAATGTAATATTGTCAATAAGTTTAAGAATCAACACGGCAAACGCGAATGTGCAACGTGTCGCCGTCGCCGGTCGATAATTTCAGAGCTCGCGCAAGTTGTGGCTCTGATGTACTGGTTTTAGATACGACTGTCGCGCAGTTGCGATATATTTCAGCTGTGCGCAAGTTGTTCAACAAAAGTAGTGGGGACATCCGGTACAGGGTAGAGGCTAAATAGGGGGTAAACTGCTAAATTTAAAGAGAAATATTGACATATTTAATTAGTCGATTACTTAATTGTGTATCTATGTTTGTTTATTTATTTAGTTAAAGGATGAAATTTCGAATAATATATTCGAGCGAGAATAATGTGATGGTTATTTTTAATAATAGTATTTATTATTTAAATATTGCATTAATGATCTAATCTTAAATGCAAATGGTAAGGGAAAACTAATGTCCACGTAAGGTATATAACAAAGTATAATACTACTAACTTCCATTAGTTGACAAATATTATGAAGAAAATAATAACAATTTTAATGTTTTAAAAATTATAGCATCCCTTGCAAGATGAAAGAACGTAAAGAAAAAAAAACAAAAGTGAAGAGAAAAAAAAAATTGTCAGGAGTGGGATTCGAACCCACGCCCTCAGAGAGGACCAGAATGCCCGGAAACTCAGTGTTGAACTGAGAAGGTTATACCTTGAGTCTGGCGCCTTAGACCGCTCGGCCACCCTGACGTATATCTCATATAAGCTAAAAATTACTATTTCTACGAGGAGTATGTAATTATTTGTATATTTTTATAAAATGTTATTATCAATAATGTATATAGTCGTTCATCGTACAATCACCAGTATACAAATATGAAAAATTGCTTTGAAAATTCGAATGCAAACGTATGCATAATTTTACGCGTTATGTAAAAGCACTATTATTTTTTAAATATAATAATCCAGATAAACAATGAGGTATGGGATAGACAATTTATTTGTTTGCAGTAGTTGGTAAGTTTAAACACGTGACCGACAGAGTAGCAAAACGTTCCAACTTGTTGCCTATGATGAACGTTTTTAAAGCGAGTAAAGCTTTTCCCGCCATTTCTATTCAAATGAAAACACGATCGCACAGTGAACACTATAATTTACGTAACTTCGCGTGCTTTATCATTATTTTTAATGTATAACGGTCCCCTATGCTGTTACTTCGATAATCATCGTGCAACGATCACAATAGCTTCTATATAAATGACAATAGCTAATTATTAGAGCACGATCACGTATGATATTATAATGGGGGCAATTGTATACAAAACGTAAACATATAGCTTACACGTAAATTACTAACATACATTTTTTATTGTTTTATAATTCGAAGTCTACTTTATAGACAACTAAACAAGTCTATTACTGCAAAACGAATATTTAAAAATGTGCGAAGGAACTTAATAAAGTTCGATAATAAAGTTTTTTTCGCAGCCGATGCATCATTCGCAGTCGGTGCTGCCACTCAATTCTAACTAAGTCGGCACAGTAGAAGTGCTCATATTTATCTAGACACAAGTCGTTCTTCTCTGTAGCAGTCGATAAGTCGCATATATATATAATAATACACGTGAAAAGCTCACGACGACGGAGGCAGGAAATTCGCGCGAGGGGCCAAGGACACACGCTTATAATGAGAAAAAAAAACGTATGCCACACACACATATGTATGCATATATATTATATGCATATCAGTATTTGTGAACTACTTCCGAGCTTTCATTCGAGCGTTGCACCGTGTCTGTTTTACGACTAGTCTAATATATCGATCTGCATTTTTCTTCTGTTCTTTGACTTTTGAAGAATTTGCTTTGTACGTTTCTCGTACCTAGAGCCGTCTAAGAAATTTTTTTATTTCTTCGTATACATATATAAATTACGTATCCGTTTACAAAAGCCATCGAGAAGTCACTCGTAGCCTTAACTATGAGCAAGGTTTGTATAAAAGAATTTTTCGTATAAAAGTATTTTTGGATACATTGAGAAACCTTGACATTTTTACCTGTAAGAATTATCGAGAAAAGAGATGCGAAGCTCAATGGAAATTGTAATTTTACAGGTGGTTTCCTATATGAAATAAATGTATTTAATGTAAATAAATGTATTAAATTTCAATAATGGATGAGTAATTACAATGTAATTAATTAATTGAAATTTCATTGTAAAGTGCTTCCGCAGTTGACTTATATACAATTGAATATGATCGCGATCTAGGTATTGACGTAAATAATAGCATATCGATAGCAATTTGCCATAGCATGTGTCTAAAACCTCTTCAAATACATCACGTCACTACACTCACGTCAGTATGTATATTACAGCAAACGATCGTTTATGCAGCTCACAAGTACACTGTACTACTCGTACATCGATGTTGCTTCATTGACTTTCGTTACGTAGTTTCAAAATTTACACTATCCATTATTAGAGCCTATTATTTGCTATACTATCCTTGAGCACGATAAATATCGTTTGAATTTTACATTCGATAAGTGGATTGCTATCGGAATTGCGTTTATTCCTAGACATACATTTATCGATGACGTTAACCAGTCTCTTCGTTTTTACATTTTGTACATAAATTAATTTACTTGAAGTGCAAAATGTAGCCATAAATAAATTTTCTTCCACTTCTGGGTACGTCGGTAAATCCATGAGATACTGCAAAGAATCGATTCCAGGAAATCGAAAAAATTTCCCGTCAACGCACACTCACCAGATACTGGATTTCTAGTTTCTGGTTGTATCTTGAGTAAGAGAAATGCAGAGCTCAAACTTTTTAGTTTGACACTTGGTTTTTATCGTCAAAAATGCAAAATGTTTGAAAAGATTTTTTAAGCATTTTGCATCAGCAGATTTTGAACAACGTCATAGAGTTTAGTATTTACTTGTGTATTTCATCAATGTATGAAGCTATGAAGTATGTTAAAAGAGCTTTAATTTAAAAAATGTCTAAACCGTACTAGTATCTGATAAATTATTGTTAATGAAGCGCGAAAAATATAGATAAGTCCCGGTTTAAAATCGCTAGTTTTTCTTGTTTCCATTTAAACGCTTATCACTTTTCACCCCCAAACGGTCGATTTTGTTGATTTCTTTTTTGTAGATTGAAGCTTGTAACTACTGCTTCTTAAATCATAGATTTATAGTCATATTTTATCTATTAATTAACTATACGTATACTTATCAAATATCAATAAAAATTAATTAACTATAAAAGTCCACGAATAAATGTTACTAAAAAGAATCGTGAGCAACTAGCTTTTGGTTGGGCAGTAATGAGCATTTGAATAAGAAGACTTTTTTCAAGCGCTTATAACTTTTTTACTCGCGAAATGTTTTTGAACATACCGTTTTAAAATGAAAGTTATATTTCTACCTTATTTTTCTGTATAACGTATTACATTTCGTTATTTGTTTGCTAACAAACATGCTTATCAAGAAAAATCATTTTGGTGAATAGTATTCGTTAGGTACCAATTAACTAACGAAACGTAACATGTTATATTTATATACAAGATAAGTTTTCGTAAAAAAAAATTCTCGAGATAAAGGTGTTAATAATTTATTAAATGCACTTCTGCGAAATAGCTTCATATTTCAACAAACCATGTGAACTATAACTCTATTAAAAAAAATAATAATGCGAAAAGAAAATAACTGAAAAGATCTTTGTCATTTTCAAAAGACAGTTCTTCGAAGTATCGCTCAGAAGGAAAATCGTAAGTACTTCAAGACAAACTGTATATTTTTGTAAATCTAGATCTTTTCTCAAAGATAGTATTATATATTTTCGAAGACAAATAACTTTTTCATCCGCGCATTTGATCTGAATAATTTATGTCCACCGAATACACTTTACTTTATTCAAACTTTAATTTAAAAAAAAAAGTACTTATGCGTCGCTCTGAAAGATACATTTGAAAAATAAAATATTTTATCCATCGTATTTTTCCATTTTTGACATAAAAGCCAAGTAACAATCTATAATCTGTGAGTTCTGCGTTTTTCATACTTACGAGATATCCACGTACCGAGTGACATATAAGCGCAGTTCTGAACTGTCGCGCGTAAAAATTTTTCTCATCATTTTCATATCGCTGATACTAATCTCGAAGATAAACCTTGCAATGTTTCCAACGCAGAGGCACATTTGCAGTTCTTGAGCGGCACTTATTATTGTTCGACACTCGAGTCGATGATTATGTGCGCTCTTAAAAGCCGACAAGGGAATTTTTCCTCCTGCGACTTTACTGCGTGTCGTATGTACGCCGTCTAGACGAATGAAAAAAGGTAATACCGTACGCTGTAGGTAAATAGCAAAGCGAGCTTATTTTGAACCTTTGCACAGCGCGTAACTTAACCAACGAGCTTATAACGACGCAACGATGCATATTTTTTCTCGAGAGCTTGCAATTTTTTAATAGACGTTAATAACTTCAAGTGCATATGAAGTGAGATCCATAAAAAAAATCTAAACGGTACATTCAACAGTGCACTCTTGAGTGTCGAGATAAAGCACATGCGCTGCATTAAGTCACTAATCATAGTTGAAGAGACAGCGGAAGGTCAGCCCCCCCCCCCCCCGAGAAACCGAGGACAGGTTGCTAAAATATCGCCGAAGCTACTCTTGGAGGGGAAAGAGATAAGATATGCACTGCACTGCACATTGGTCTTATATAGACCTGAACATTTTCGCGGTTTGACATGGGCTGTTAATTTCCGATGCTAATGAAACTCGAGGCGCATTCTCAAAAGAGGAGGTCGATTTTATCGGTCGTTCGTGTATACAAGCTTGTGAATCAACGACGTTGTATTGAATTTCGTCCTTTTTTTTATAACGTAGCTGCATGCAATCGCACTTTAAATTAATTAAAACACTGCACTTGATGAATGAACACCTTTTACTCCCTCGTTATTGTTGTATGAATTTTTATCAAAAACAAATCTATACGTATATAAAAAATTAGAATACCAAGAGGTATCTATTTCACATATACGCATAAGTGTGTATATGTGTATATGACGTGCAATATAATAAAGTAAAAGTGATTGAGAACAAGCAGTGCTGATTTATTACAGTTATATAGCTATAGTGCGTTTACGTTGTGCGTGTGGTATAAAACAGAACTACAAATTGCAGCAAGCACTAGTGCTCTACATTATTTGTGAGTTAAGCGTAGACGGTATAATGCCAAAGAGAAAGAAAAACCAGAATAAAGTGACTATTACGTGAAAAGCTATGCAAAAGTTTTTGCTAAATACAATACATCACAGGGGCCTTGTGTGCTAACGTTTCGCTATTTGAACCGTTAATTTTTTCAGATACAAAAAATTAAACTACGGTTCATTAAGAAATTCTCAATTTGCACATTATTTAACAATTAAATGAAAAAAGATGCGAAAGCAATCCTCGCCTCGTTCTTACAATCGAAAGTGCATTTCGCATTGAAAAAATCAGCTTCCAGACAATTAAAACAATATGTGCCGTAGGAGCTCGTAAATTTCGTTATCACAATCAGCACGTTACCGACACAAGGCCACCTTATCACAGTTTTGAACAAATGATCACCTGGCAGAGCAATGCTCGTTGGCGACTGATCGTTGATCGACTCCTGTAGTTCGATGTGCTGCTGTTCGCCTGCTCTATTATTTCTCTTGGTCGATCGTCTCTGTAACGGTCCTAGTTTCAGCTTAATACTGTCGACGTTATCGATAGCCCCGAGATCGATAGGGCTACCGACGATATAAGGCCCGGAAGTTGGCAGTTCGACGTCCGTCGTCGGTTCGCCGTTATGGGACCTGTCGCCCAACTGCTGGAACGCCTCGTCCATGTGCGGAATGGAGGAGAGATCCGGCGGCGTAAAAGGCCGCAACGGTCCAGGACTCTGCGACTGTTGCCCAGGCCGTGAGGCCTGACGATCGGCCGCAGAACCCCGCGACGACGACTGCATCTCTGGAGCCGGGGCCTATAATTCATTCGATTGTTCGAATTTCCTTCTGTTCTTTTCAGTGCTTGGCTTAAGTTTAATCATTCATTCAAGTACTCTTATATATTCTCGAAAAGGTCATTTTTAACGAATGTTTATTCATGACTACATGCAGAAGAAAAATACTTCATTTACTACGGGTTGTGTCGTTGTGTCATCGGATTATACCTAGGCTAAATATCATATAGTTTATGCATAAGGCGTGTCACTTGTAGCAGCCAACTCAACACGCCAATTTTCGTAATTCATCATCCTTTATTATCGTACGGTCAATTGTAATCGGCCGAAGTATTTATCTTCCAGACACCTATACCTCCAGATACAACGACTATTAGAGGACTAATCTCTTAATTTTCTATGACTCCATTAAGTTTATACCGGATTTGATGAGGCTCGATGTTATTAATTCGCCCCACACGATACATAAAATGCCGCACATGTCCCACTTTCGTAATTAAACGTCGTACCATCTACACCCTATAGTCGATCATTATACGTGACACTGAATATGTTATATATACATGTGCGGCGCCAATAACGAAATATCGACTATCGATCGTTGATTGTCGCCACTTATTCGAGCTTTTAACTCCAATTATTTCTATACAACGACAATTCATCGAGGTTTTTAAATTTTAATAAGCGATTTAGATAACGATTCGGAGAATTTATCGTATTGTATCGAATTATTGTTCTTTGACGTCTTTACTATACACAACAAGTCTGTATAAATATAGTTCTCTCTTTTAGTCATTCTTACCATAAATGTTCCGTAGTTCTCTAGACCATTGGGGTTAGGCATTCTGTCGTGTGCTTGCAGGTCAGATCATAGAAAAAGATCACGGTCATAAAATCGACGCGCTATTATATGACGCAAACACGGAAGATTACCAACCCAACGTTTATCTGATTGCGTGAATCATGGAAGTTCATTTTTAAAGCGATGATTCACCGTATTTTCACTAACTAATCGGAAATTCTTTTTACGTTGAAAAGTCCATAGTGAAAAAGAGCGGGAAATGAAATTCCGATATGTTTTACCGCTGTGAGACTATATTTTTTGAATTATTGTTATTTTTTTAAATACTGCCTACGACAAAATTCCAATCAACTGTCGTAAATATTTAATCTTAAGCGTTGTAAAACACGGTATCTTCGAACGTAAAATAAGCCAAGCTTTACTGCTCGAGTAATAAAAGACTATTCTTAAACCGCAGAAAACTAACTTTGATATACTTTGTTCGCACTATTTCAACCGTCTCACGTAGGACAGAATCAGAAATCCGACTAGTACGTGCGTATATAAAACATCAAAATTTTTCTCGCATTCGGAACTCGACTTATCAGTTACAAGACGATCGAACAATCAGTCTCGACGATAAGAATGAGATAAGCCTAACCGGCACAGAGAACCATACGGAAATTCATGTGCAACACTGAATACGCGCATTGTGCGTCCCCGAATATATACGGGGCTTTGCAATAGATCCCACATCGACGATAAATTCGTATAGATTAGTATTACCTTATATTTAGGTAAGAAAGCCTTCTTTGTCGTACTTACGGTATATTATTGACTCTGCGAGCAAAATGCATTTAGAAAACAGATTGCCGGTTATTATTAGCAATGCGTCCGAAACGAATTATTATGCGTCGAGTCGATAACGGATGACACATTTCATCGTTTCATAACTTATCGCGAGTTTAAAGTCGCTTCTATGCATATTTACTAATAAATGTGTAACTACTTATACACAGAGGCATTTAAGATAATACAACCAATGACCCGGCGCCCAAGCGCGGCAGGTCAAAATCGATGCAGCAGTTGAATTGCATGAAAAAAAAGGTGAAAATTGATCGTATAGTGCAGCAAGGCAAACCCGAGGCTGCAACTTGCGGCAGAATCCGTTATCGGCGCTCATTTATTCACAACAGTGTGCGTGATTTCGATTGTTCGCGAAAAGATGCTCCCGGTGTAGGAACCGAATGAATGAAATATTGACGGTCACAATTGCTATTTATACTTTTTTTCCAAACAAACAGCTACGTCATTATAAATAAGCACGTAATAACGCTATAATGATATACAGAACACTTATTATTATTTCAAGTACCGATAATCATAAAGACACCAAATCAGTCAATACAACTGTTTGCACGCATATAAAAAAGCTTGAGTCGCCCGTCAGTCCGATAATTGCGGAAAGCTCCAAATATAGTTTCGCCGGGCAGCTGACCGAATTTTCTGATTGTTCTGCCCCTCTCCATACCTCTCATTCTCTGTCTCACTCTCTCTCTCTCTCTGTTATGTCGGCGGAGAAAACCGGGTGTAGGAGCATACGGATGAGTCAACGCGATTGTACGCCACGCGCACGCACCGGTGGACGAATTAGTCTTATTATACGTACCACCATTGTGGTACACATTATTTGTAAAAAAAAATCTGAGCTGCACGGAAGCATGTGTAATAAAACTCACTACATCGATGCGTATCAGTCGTATCCTCGTGGTCCTCTTATTATTTCTCTCGAATACACCGCAAGATTCTCTGGCATGACTCGTCGTCAATAGATCTACCGAATCTTCCCGAGCTACGGTCAGACTCTTAGTTCTACACGAGGCCGTCGTTACTTCACTACTGCTATGTTGTTTCTACCCCTTCGTTGTAGACTCTCTTGCGCGAGGGATGACGCCGACGATACGATGTGTGATGCGCGCCACGTCGACGCGCAGTCATCGGTATTTTTTCGCGCGAGTACTATCTATACTTATTCTACACATAGTTCTGTGTGCACTAGTACGGCGAGAGTGTATTATAATGTACTTGAAAACCATTTTCCGAAGTCATTCGTTCTATGATATTTTATTTTAGTTATTTTACATTTATGAATTTTTATTTTCGCACTAGCCAACTGATTCAAGAAATTCGATGTACTAGAAAAAATTCCAATTAAAATAGATATTTATAGGTATATATATTGATAAATCGATATTTTGCAATTAATGCCAATTTTATTTTCTTGCAAATATCGTATATTTTCTAAGCTATAATTTCAATAAATATTACAAAATGAAAAGCTTTGTAAAACTGTATCCCCTCGACGTTTTCGACAAATATGTTTAAGACAGAATAATATATTGAACCGATGCTTATCGCAAATGCAATTTCGCTATTGAAGTTTTTAAAAGGATTATGAATTATAAATAATTCAGTAATATTTCAAGTTCACGTGCACCTGAACGTATATAAATACATCCATGTACATATTGATAAATGTAACATCCATTAACTGTACATTTTTCACCTTATAGTGAATATTGTACGCTATATAGATATATATATATCATACACATTTTATTGTTTATATATATGGTTTGTATAAATACCGGAAAGGATGAAATTTTGAAATCAAATTAAAAAATAACAAGTATAAATTAATTTTTTTCATATTGGCATTCGATCGAACACCGATAATGATTAATAGAGTGATAGGACCTCCAACATATGATAGGTTACTCTAATTTGCAGTAGAGGAAAATCGATTTTGCTTTCCGGGAACGGGCAGCGCGAAAAAAAATACCTACGCGGAATATACAGGACACTGAAATTGTACGAAATTCAATCAACTCACCGTGATTCGCACTAGATTCCTCGAACGTTCATAAAACATTTAAAAGTGTTAGTTTCGACTACAATTTCATGTACATTATGAGTATAAATATATCGATCAACTCTCAACGTAATTTATGAAAAATATTTTTTGAATTATTATTAAATAATAAAATTCGAAATATATCGAACCAATTCAATCAACGATTTCTCAATTTTAAAATTAGCTTCTCGTGAAATTCCATCGGAAATATACACGCGCTTTGCCAAGTGAAAGAGAGAGTGAGAGAGACAGAGGTGTCTCAAAAAGCCGGAACATTAGACTCCCCGCAGACGTTACAGAGAGAAAGAGAGAGAGAGAGTCGCGGTTGACTCCCCCGCGTTCTCGTTTCGCACAGAATAATACACACAGAGACATGAAGGTATGCGGTATGTAGAATGTATATACGTGCCAAAAGATAAGGGGTATACGGATATAAAAGAGATATTAAAGACAAAAATAATGGAATTTTCACAGTCTGGTCAACCTGATGGTAATAAAACAAGTCAGATTGAATTTCTGGACAACAGGTGATAAGGAATGATTGCTTGGTATGTTTGTCTATAAAGAAATGATTTGTATTAAATGTAAAATTTTTATATTCCTTGTTTACCATACTGATTTAAGTTTGGGTTGATCTTGTTATTATTTTTAAGTATCTACTGAAAATAACATCACAGACTATAGAATTTGTTATTTTTTTCTAAAAGAAATACCGGAGTATATATCTTTCTATAAAAAATAGGACGAATAAATGTTTTCGAGATAACGGTTATTTAATTCTATGTTTACATATTATAAATCGATGTATTGTAATTATTGCTTATCAACAGTTTCGATTGTACAGTACAATTATCGCACTTTATATCTCTACAAATTCACGTTACCAGTGTACTGAGAATAAAAAATAAAAAATAAAAAATAAAACATAATATGATAACCGCAGTGAAGTTGATTGACGAAATGTTTCCCGAATCAACTTAATGGAAATCAGCATATTTTGCATACCGATTTCCAATTGAGTTAACAGTTCTTTCGATAATTGTGCAAAAATTACTCGTGATTTGAAAAATCATAAAAATTTTTTGGTTAATTTAGGGAAACTTATTCGGAGCGTTTTATTGTTGACAATGAAAGAGAATCGATTAAAATAAAAATGAATTAAAATAAAAACCATCGATTCACAAGTCGACTCAATCTGCTAGGGATAACTATTACATGGGATATTACTGCGAACTTTTCTCTATATTATTTAATCCAAGACATTGATTTAATCCAAGATTTTAAAGGACACATTCATTTTTTAAATTTTTCATTCAATACTAACTCTGAAATTACATTTTTATTCCACAGAGACGCAAAAAAGGACATGAGCGCGGGCGATAGATATGCTGTCAAACAATAAAACAGTGAACTACCCAACAACCCGTATCGTCAATACGACTCGTCGAGATGGCTCTCTGGAGATTAAAAGCCCTAAGCTATACTATTAATGCGATTCCAGCTCTCTTTACCTCCGGATGATTATATGCTCGCGAGACACGACGTGTTTGCATGCATACGCTTTTAAAAACGTAGACATGCAGTCAACAGGCCTATGAACAAGTTCATTTGTAATAATGCGCCTTCTTAGACTGTATATCTACGTATTTTCCCTTTATTTCAAAGATTTTAATTACGATATTTGTTCCGTTCCTTTTGTACCCGTCTAATTTGCATCATCTGTCGCGAGACAAAAGCAATTTTTTAATTATTAATGACCGCGAGGCTTGCGTGCGAGTGACTTAATTATAACATCGCCATAGAAGTTTTCATACATCCACAAAACCTGCCACGACCCGTCGGTTATTAATTTTCTTTTGGTGGCGAGATTGTTCTGAAATTCTGTCATGCGCTTGTTATTTGTTTTACATGACATCATATCGTCGTTCCCTATATATACGAATAGTAGCACGGCTCGGATTACCAACGTGGACTAACATCATTCTCGTCGCGAAGAATAGCACACAGTTCAGATTTTTGCGCGACGAGGACCAAAGCATCATCAGCCTTCAACAGTTGCCGCCAAGACTAGCACCGTTCATTAATTAAACCACCAGAGCCGACAATTATTTCCCGTAATTGCATAATATATATCGCGTCGATATATATACATATATATATTATTAAAAACGCGCTGAATCTGTATCGTACATATAGGTCAAATCTCACCTTGAAAATTCGTTTACTTCTCATTCCAACAGTAATTGCCACGAGCTGCATTGTTTTTCGTTGTGAATCCGAGCCGTGTAATTGACTCTTATAAGTATACGGAACAAGTGTTCAAATCAACGTGTTATTTCACTGCTAGACTTTTACGGAGTGAAGTAACCGTTATTCCCATTTGCCGCATTTATATGGGTATTACACACGTATATACTTTAGCCATCGTATACCAAGTTTAATATAGAGAGACCCTTACAATCGAAAGATAGCCCTTCTTTATCAATCATCGCTGCACCCTCGCATGCGACAGCTGCAATTTGTCGGAGAGGCTTTTATACACGCAGGACACGAAAGGATGTGTGCCACACCCTTTATGTACACACAATAATAGTCGCGAAAGGTGATGGACTCTGATTGTTTTGGGTGTGTGTTTGGGTATCTATATATATGAAAGTAGGGGGCGGGTTAACGTATAGGGTGGGTAAATAAATTTCAATCGTCTTCTTGAAGAATGAAAGAAAGCCAGAAACGTAGTGTTCGGAGTTATGGTGAAAGAGATTGCAAAGGTGCAGTCCTCTGATAATGCCATCGGATTAATTGTGTCGAGCTGAAGGCGCATTGCATCGCAAGTCTAGAAGGTGACAACTGAGATTAACTTGGAAATTACTCCGACAGAAGCCTTCATTCTACGAATGTATATAATAAATCTATTAATCATTCGTATCATTAAGGTTTATTAAATTTTTAATGTCTTATGCAAATGTATCTCGTATTGTAGAATCATAATATTATAATAATACATAATATTATATGATTGTACAGAAACGCAATTATCTCAGTAATTCGTTTATTCGTAATCCCTATAACGCTTCGATCATTGCGAATACATCAAGATTTTTTCATTAATTGATCATAGTAATATAATGTATGGAACTTGAATAATGCACAAAGCATTATGTCCATACAAAGCACGACGTAATATCTGAGTGTTGCTGGCGAGAGAATAAATGTCAGAACTAACAAAATCAATCGCTGATATTAAGAGTCCCCTCGTCCGCACCTATTTCAATCAGTATTAAATGAATTGAAAAAAAACACTCGGACATCCGCTCTATATTACTTCTTGTCCTTTCCCAATATCTCTCTGGGTAAAAATTAGGGGATAAAATTCAGCATCAACAGCTGAAAATATCGAACCAATTGAGTAACGAACTGAAACTAATTTCCAGAACAATATAATCTATTCTGCGTATTTTCTTTTCCTCGAGTTTCTATTCTTTTTATTTCGATGTAACGTATACTTATATGCGACGCCTATACGGATTTCCCGCGAGACAGTTTTGTGTCAGCTAGTAGCCCATGCCCCGCCCTCATTTTTACAAAAATAACTTGATAGTGCCACCCGCGCGCACGCAAGATATTTGTTCATCGAGTTTGTGTATTATACCTATACTCTATCGCTTTCCATTTGTCAGTGTGAATTTCTTGATAGTTGAAATTGGATCTACCCGTGCACACGTGTAATGTTCACTCATACCAGTACGCGCATTGTGACGGCTATCGATAGCCTCATAAAACATTGACCTCGAGGACGATGATTGATAACTCAAAGCTTTCTTTCGTACCCTTTTACGTCCGTAAAGGATAGATACATTATTTGAATGAAAACTTTGACGCACAGAAATGCGACGAGAATCGCAAAACAATCGTGATATACGAGGAGTATTATATTGAAAAAGGGTTCTTGATAATAATTAATAAGAAGAAAAGTCGAGTCTGCAGAATCTCGCGCAGATAAGAATACGCAAAAACAAATAAAAACTTGCTTTTCTCTATTATTCTCTTCGTTGAAGATTTTGCCGAGAATACTCATTAAGTCGATACTGTAGTAATTGGTATACGAAAGCTAATTGATCCGTAAAAGGTTCGTGGCAACATTACAAATTCATTTGCTCTAGGGTAGAGAGAAAGCTATAATTAAGGTTTTCCGCTTCTCTTTCTTTCTCTGATTTATACAGACCCTTATGGCTGTTGTTTACGAGTAGTTACCAAAAACGAATAAGATTGACACGTGGCTGAGCAGTAAGAAATTAAACGTGTTAACTTGTATACAGAAGTAATTACACTGCTCACAAAAAGCATCTATACAATGCAACAAGTAGTCGAGCTTAACGGAAACAAGAATCAATAACACTTAAATAATAGCAATGTGTCACATTACTAGTTTCTTTTTTACCTTCTGTATCGCAATTCGAGATTTCGTTTTACGAGCGATATTTAACGAGCTGATTAAATTCGCTTTATGTATCTGATTACCCCCACGAATACAATAGAGTCGAGGTTTAGCCATGGCTAACACGTCGCCAGTGCATCGGACGTTCACGCGCAGAAATTCAATAAACAGCTGTGAGGTCACGTCGAAAAGAGATACTTTGGTTGCGCACGTTGTGTATAAGTACAGGTACGAAACCCTCGTATATATTCAAGAAATACGCAGACACACACGCACACACATATATATATACAAGCTACAAACGCTGAAGAAAAGTTCCTAACTGAGTAGGAGAAAGTTCGCAAGAGCGTATTTTTAAAATATGTATAGTTCTACGGCGCGTGTAATTGCTTCTCTCACGTTTATATTCGGAGTTGGCTAACATTTTTCCGTTTAATCGAGGCGCCAGAAAATTAAACTTTTAATTGATTTTTAAATCTTTCGCGTAAATCGATGAAATATTTACGTTACAAAAGTCGAAGGTTTTGATATTCGTTGAAACAAATGTACAGTGCGCATAGAGTGCACATACCGGTCATTTCAAAATAACGCGCGGACGTTTCGCTCGATAATATATTAAACATTTATGCTAGATATCATACTGCATGTAAGACTGCGTATATCGACTGTCCAGTATATACGTAACGTTAACATAAATACGCCCAGCTAAACACAAGTTTATGGAGAAAATGTATAAGTACAACGCGAAGATTATGAAAATTCATTTGCACCTTCGCGCTCTGCTAGAGATAATTGACGTTTAATTGAGTCAACGTATTAACGAGAAAATGGAAATTTCGTACGAGAAATGAGAGAAAATTGAAAAAGTATAGCTCCGTTCATTCAAGCCTATAGCATTTATGCACAAGAAATCCAGGTTATCGACTCGCACAGGGTAGAAAGTATGTTTCCCAGAATCCGATCGTCGTACTACCTAAACGTTCTCTCTGTCTCTATCTCTCTCGTGCAGACTAGCTCACAAATGCATGTAAACAAAATGAAAATGACTGAACCATTAAAGCAACAGTAAGAGAGAGAGAGACAGAGGTTGCAGAATGAGATTAAGGCACCGAGTAAGGCATAACGGTGCGTGCGTAGACTCTCACGCGTGTCTTTGTATTTATTATTGTTTACAAATAATAAACGCGTGTATACACAAACTAAAGACTACAACCCTAACCTCAAAGCTGAGGCTCTAAGAGACACATATGTATAGGTTTATAGATATAGATTATCTAGAGCTATGGGAGCACAGCATCCGAGGCTCGAGATGAAATCGATGTAAACTAATGGCTGTCACTGTCACTTACCGACTAATCGGAAGACTGTGTTCGCTACGCTAAGGCACGCATTTCGCGGGTCGCTTCTCGGCATTTCCTCGATGCATCCGATGCACAGCTTCCCGACTCCTCCCCCAGAGCAGCTGCACTGCACGACGTTCGATTGTACGCTGGCATACGCGCAAACAACTATTACCACTTGTCTTGGGCTCCCTCTTTCTCTCTCTCTCTCTTCTATATGTAGGCTCACTCTCGCGGATTTTCTCTATTCAAAAATGTTCCAACTATAATGTCGCGCGAATACCCGTTAATATGCAGAGACTGAGAAACGCTACGGCTCCGTAAACGTAGAAACGTTAACTTTTCCGCTCAGGATCGTAGTACACTAGGTGAAAACTTAAAGCGTCCAAAGTGTACAATATCGTTTACTTCAAGGGATACACAACAGAGTAAAAGGAGAAGAAAGAACAGCTGCCGCCGTCGCCGCGAGACCACTAACTGCGCGTGCGGTATTATGCAGGCGCACGACCCGACTGCCGTACTACGATCGTGGACGAGCTCTACTATCCCAGAAAGAGAGAGTGAGAAGGATATATGTATATATATATGTGTGTGTATGTGTGTGCATGTATCTATATAAGTAGGTACGTTCTGCGAGCATGTAGAATCTAATCTATTCTATGTATAGATATATAGTCTCCTGTCATGTGCGAGCAAGAAAGAAAGGGAGAAAGAGAGATAAGTATAATAATACCAATACTACTATATAGGCTTAGGTACCGTCTTTTCCTTTGCGCACGACCGATGCCAAACTGCGCATCAGGAGAGGGGAGACCGAACTAGAACCGCGTGGCCCAATTTTTCCGACGCGGGAAATTTGAATTTCGAATATTTGCCGCGCGCTTACAAGCACTCGATCGATAACGCGTACAATACATGTGTGTATACGTATATAATACATGGAAGGAGGAGCGGTACTATAGCAGGATTTTATAGGGATGCTATTTTGCGCTTGGTTGGATTGCGTTTTGCTTTGCGGCTTCGATATACCCTACTGACCCGAATACTCTTGGCTTATATATATATACATATGCGAGAGTATAGAAAGACGACCCTTTTTTGTAAAGTAAAAGGATATACGTCGTTCCTTGCGAATTGAATGGCTGCTCTGTACAGATTGCGAATAAAGACAATTTTTTAGTACGTAGATATTTTAAAATCGGTTGTTGGTTTAACGTTGTGGTAAGAATGAATAACTTATTGACGTTGTTGTGTTTGAAGAGGAAGTAGCGAAAAATCGAACGCGTGCCGCGTAACATATACTTAACGAGTGAATCGATTGATCTGTATGTGCAATGCACTCACACACGCAATTGACGTAGTACAGATAGGAAGTTACTCTATAGACTCTTGCCTGCAAGTGCTGGTTTATACACTTGCCGGTCTCTGGGAACCGCGATTGAGCTATTATATTATTAATCAAAGAGCGCGTTGAAAGTAGTCTAAAGACTATCCCGGGTACTGAACTATACTATTGGTCTAATATATATAAATTGAAGATATCCGACCCAGAATTTATCCCTGATTTGTTACACTCGATATATGTGTCATTCGTATGAGTTGAATGTTGCTTTTTAATGATTGCAACAAGTGAGAATTATTTCTTGGAAGAATCGAAGAATTCACATCGTTGATTTGAACATTTAACAGTTACATGGAACGTCTACTGTATAACTGAACAAAGTATTAGAAATGGTATTTAACTGTGCCGAAAGACTGGCCAATCGCCAGTTGGGTACTTTACAATATTTAAGTACTAACGTAATGGCATAAGCTACGTCTTTCAGGGAATGAATATCGCACGTGTAATTTCCTTCTTCCATTGCCTTCATTATCTTGTCACAGTTTTCCAGAGCTCGGGTTGTAGCTTTGAGCTCGTTTTCCGTCACTGGTTTAAATAACTATGAGAGAATAAAAATAGCGTCACATTCGAAGTTCCCATTGCATAAGGAAGTTTGAATAATAACAATAATGTACTGACGATTCCATTGTGTATCATATTCATGAAAAGCGGCCACTCTTCCTCGCATGCTATACACTCGCAATTAAAGTAAAAACGCTGAAATAGCTCTTGTCTCGCGTTCTTCGTCATTTCGTAGTAATGTGGTCCGTAACATACAAATATCTATACCCCCAGAACCTTATTTTATTACGATAGTTTATATATGCAACATACCGCTTGAAAAATCTTATGGGCGTGGGTCATTTACCTGCTCATCTTTTGCGATGGGCCGTGTTGACAGCAAAACAGTTTTACGATCTTCTGTCTCGCACTTAATTACGTTTGGATAACAGCTGTGGTTTACGAGACTCAGAAACGGTGTGAGATATAGACCAGTACCGTTTCCCTCCCTCGGTGGTTTCCAGCTCCAATCCGTTGTCGTTTTCGTGTACAAATCTTTGATCTGCGCGGATTTTAAATCAATAACATATAAACTCATTGTGCAAGTATTATACAGTTTATTTAGAATATTTCAAAATTATACATTACCATTACTGCATTAGTGATAACAACGTGCTGATAGTGCGATAAAAGCCTACCAACAAATAGCGCATTATCGTTTCTGGCCAGTGCCTTCTCATCATAATCGAAATATCGTTTAAATATCAATGTATATCTGGCTAGAAAATAAAGCAGTACAGCTGAATCTCTTGATATTGCGTTTTGTTCCTCTTCGGATCTCTTCCTTGCATTACTAAGTAAACTATACGTAGCTCTGAAATTATTAACAAATACGAACGTATTCTGAACATTCGAAAACCCACGATTTCTCACATCTGGAACAATAGAATAACAATATAACGTTTCAAAATTTAATGCGTTAATCAACAAATCTGTACAGATTATCCACGTATAATTAGACATATTTATATATATCTCCATTTCATTTACATTAATAATAATAGACAACATAATTTATAATTCAGTGATGCATCTATTGAACAACAGAGAATTATTCCATTTTCCGTTTCATAATAACAGCAAATAATGTATGTATTGCACGTACGAATACATCAATATTCCAATCAGGTAACAATATATTAATACATGCCATTTATATTTTAAAATTCAATCCACAGAAATGCTTTTGTTTACTTCACCTCTGCAACTATCGATCTCCTTCACGTTTTTCTTCAATTCTAAGAGCCCTCCTGCTTCCCTGATTGCCATAACGAGTAATCTTACGCTCAATAACCTGCCGACATTCATAGTTTCGTAAACCTTCCACGACCTACCGATGACCTTACACTCGACGTCGTGATACAATTTCATAGCTTCATTTTTACAATGTGTCGAGCAATACATCGCGTAAACACATCCATTGCATGGAAGAGCTGTCCAAGCGAAAGTCAAACAATGTGAACAGTTATTGTAAATACACGCTTCGACGGGACAGACAACATATGGACTCGATGAGTAGAGAAGCTCTCCTGGACCGATATGGCGAGTAGCTCTAAGATGACGACCCTGGCTCTGGCGTTTTGGATTGTAGCTTACGCTAAGCAAATTCGAGTGCGGCGAGCTAATATTTCCCGCTAAAAAATGATGCATCGTTCGGTAAATATAAATATACATGTATATATATAAAAGACTACACGACACGCGATTTCGTCGAGAGAGTTTCACCTAGTGGTTGGAGTTCGTTCGATTGCTCCGGAGAATTAGGGCATTTCTTCTTCTCTAACTTGACAATGGCGTTGACAAGTTTAACCACCATATCTTTTTTTAATTGAACTTTGACGTCGAGCTCATGCAGTAAGACTTTTGCCTCCTCGCAGGTACCTCTGGCACTTTCGAGGCCAAGTTCCGCTTCGCATTCCACCTAATTAAGTGTAAGACTTAAGCGTGTACTCTATACATATTTAGTAGAAAACTATTGTTTCTCGCACCTTACGAACTAAGTACTTGACAATATGCAAGTCACTGACGGGCAGTTGAATAGCCCTGTCCAAGTCCTCAACAGCCTCTCGATACTTCCTGAGGTGCATCAGCGCTGCCGACCTGTTGCCGTAAGCCAAGCCCAGTTCGTTCGAGCCGATAGGAGCATACGCGACACTACGAGAGTACAACCGAAGGATCTCGACGTGTCTCGTAGAATCGTGACTGTTGCGATCGGTAAAGATTTCGTTACCTTCTTCTCGAAATTTGCAAGAATCAGCTGCGTTTTTCGAGGTAGTGACGCGCCATATTTCCGACTTGAGGATTACTTCCAATTCCGAAAAAGCTTTCATCAAACGACCGTTTTCTCTTGTCGCCATTTTTTTTATTCGAAGGCAGGTTCGGTTACAAACTGATAGTCAGATACGATATACGTGTGTGGAAGAATTATGAATTTATAAAAATAGTATTAATATGGATTTAAAAGGGACGTTTTTCTCTCACCTTGTATTCTTTTGAGTATTAATTTCAATTACATGGAATTTTATTGTAGGAATGTATTGCATTCGACTGATGCAGCTTATGCGGAATATAATACGCGGTATAATACGTAAATTGTGGGAAAGTATTAAACGAACATATAATATATAATAATAGTCAACCTGTAGTTGTAAACCTAACGTCTCAGAGGTAATATACATTACATTCGATCTAAAGTACGTTGTTAAGATTTAAAAAAAAAGAATCTTTAATATTATTTAAAATAATGTTAACGGTTTTCCTACATTCACGTGACGAATAATACAAATAGAACAATTTATTTTTACATCAGTTGACAATGTTTAATCATTGTATGTTTAATGATTCTAAAATTTATTTTACTATTCCAAAGAAAAAATGCGCATCTGATACTGGAAAGTTGTTATATTAAGAAAATAAACAATTGAGTGTAAAGTCGAACTGCCTTTTGTTATGAAATATATAATTTATCAAAACTTGTGTTTTTTATTACAATAAATTGCTTTATACATCTAAAAGTATATTATTATCTAAAAATTGAATTGCAAAAGTCCATAAAGTGTCTTAATTTACAATTCTTAACATATAATAAAAATATCATATAGCACCATCATTTCAGCTTGTTTCTTTATATTGCTTATATTATATAGTTGCACACATGTACACTTGAAAAATTGATTTAAGTTAACATGAATATACGGTGATTATTATGATGGACGTAACCATCATAATATTATTAAAATCTTGTAAAGATGATGATATTGATGACTACTCAAAATAATAATATGTTTTATAAAAAATCGTTTTGATATTTTATCTTATCAAAACAAATAATCAAGCATTCATTTAGTCAAATTAACTTTAACTCTATGGTAGGCATTGCAAAGAAATCCTCTTAAATTCCATATGTTCTTAAAACTTTCTGGTTGAGTATTGTAAGATGAGTCTACAGCTTTTACCCAAATTTCCACAGAATTTTTTCTTTTATTAACAGGTAAGTCAAGGCTCCAAAGAGTCCAAGCATAGTTTCTAGCTTCCTTTGCGTTAGGATCTTGAGCTGTAAGTTTAGCAATGTGCCATGTTTCTCCTTGATCTGCTGTAACATCCACTCTGATGATTTTCTTACCACCTCCAGACCATGCATACCCTTAAATAATATTATGTACTCGATTAACTTTTCATGTGTTAGATCAGTTATAGAATATAATGGTAATGACTTACCTTTAACGGGTATTGTACCATTTTTGCTAACAGTAACATTTTCACCGTTCTGAGGAATGCAGATGGCTGAAGTAACAGGTAATTCTTGAATTGCAGGAGCTGTTTTGAAATCTACATTATCCCAATCAATAGAAGGTGAAAAACCTTTATAATCATTTTGCTGGAATTGTGAAGGACTCTCATCCTTGGAGAAAATAATTTTATTACACCACTTGACATTCCTAGCACCTACTACGCCTGGAACTATAACTCTTATAGGGTAACCATGATCAAGAGAAATTTCCTCTTCGTTCATTTCATACGCTAGAAGTACATCAGCTCTAGGATCAAAAGCTTTATGAATTGGAACACTTGCTCCATATGGTACTCCAGATGGATCCAAGTCCATTCCTTCGAATTGAATGTGATTATAATCTTCTTCCTTGATACCTAAAAACAAAGAATATTGCTGAAAATATTACAATGACTATTTTAAAAAATTAATAAAGAAATCAATGTTGTAACAAAATACCTAATTTTTCTAGTACATCGCATAATCGGGCACCAGACCAACTGGCATTGCCAATAGCTCCAACACTCCAAGATAATCCTCTTAAGGGTTTAGCTTCAGCCATTTCAGACCTTCTATTCCCTCCACACATGATAGCACTTGTAACCGTGTATTTAGGAAACTTTTTAATATCATCCAATGTTAAATTTTTAAGTGTTTTATTCTCCACTGCTAATTCAAGTTCATAATTCTCAATATCAATTATGGGTACTGGGAGATGATTCCTTACATAGAAAACATCTTTTGGAGTTTTAAAGTTTTCTACCAACAACGGAGATGGAGGTTCAGCACAAAAAGGTTTCTTACCGTTAACTTGAAGTATCTAGAAAAGAATTAATTTGCTTATTACGTTGCTACTTATAAAAAAAGGAGTAAGTCACCTTGCTTCTAACTGGTTCTAAAGCATACGGATCAAATGTATCTGTAGTTATTTTATAGACATCTTCAGTTCTTAAATTACCAATTCTCATCGACTCTAGAAGTTCCAAAATTTCAGGTTTATTATGATTAGCAAACACCATCCAAAATGGATCGATGGATCCACCAGCTGCCATCATAATTTTACTTTGTCCACCAGGATGTTTATTAATGAAATCTGTGATATTGTAAACTCCTTCTTTATATGAAACCCAAATTCCTTTATTAATGCTATCATGTTCATTGACTTGTTCTGATGTATACGTTGGAAGATCTTTTCGCCTAACTCCATATGAAATTTCTTTCCTTTGAAAAGAAAAATTAGAGCTACAATTATAATAGTAGTTAATTCAATGGTTATAAAATATTGGGAAATTTAATAATATTTACTGTGCTGCTGCTTCCTTTTTCAATGCATGAACTTCATTATTATCGATCAAGTAATTCTTTATATTATCTTTGTATAAATAATAAGAAATCGCTCCAACAAAAGATAAAGACAAAGCAGAATATAAAGAGTATTTTCGATTTTCTGAGTTATTATACTGATATGATGAGCCACATCTTATAAAATAACTACAACCAACTTTAATACAATTATTTTGTTGATATTTCCAACAAAAATTTAGTGTATTACTAGAAATCCTAAACATTTTGTACAGTTACTGTCTGATACTTTTCATTCAAATTGCATTTAATTAGACAGTATGTTTAGTTTTCTACGTGTTCTTATGGCATAAGCTTGCGTATTCATAATCTTCGACACTTTGCTCAACATTCTAAACAAAATTTCAACTGATTACCAAGTCTTACACGTGTAGAGTTTGTTATTTGTTTCTCTCGTATTGTAAGATATTTTCTTGGTTATAATATATATATATATATATAATAATTATATAAGGAGAACGTACAGATGACGTCTGGATCGTTTTGTGATGTCCCGATACTTGTTTAACTGGCGTCAATAAAAATTCATGTAAATTATATTATGTTTATAAAATTATTAATCGCGGGTCATTTGAATAAAATTAGATATATTTTTATCCATTTAATTGAAATAGGCTAAGTAAAGTATTAAGAATATTTCACTCGTTTTGAACAATACTTTAAATTTTTTATTTCAATCTCTACATTCTCATCAGACATCTTATTTTTTTAAAATCAGGAGTTACCAGAAATAAACATACTTATTATTAGTTTTTAAACTTAAAATTAATAATCATGCATAGTTGTTGGGTTATTGACAAAAAAGTCTGCACTATTACTTATTAAAATTATAATATTTTTGTAATAGAAACATTTGTCATATAATGTTTTTAATACTACAATTGTAATTACAATATCAACATAATTAACACATTCATTCGCTCATAAAAAATCAGACTTCTCTCTAGAATATGATTTAATATTAAACACTTTCACTTTATCAATTATTTTAAACTTCATTTTATTCACTATCTTCGCTTCTTTCCTCCAACCTTTTGTCGGAAGTCACGATTTCCTTTTCCTGATTTGGGCTTCTTGCTCGTCTTGGGAGCTGATTCCTTCATTTGACCAGGCTTCTTCTTCTTACTGACCTTTCCTTTTTTCACTTTCCTCAAATTTTCTTTCTTTGGATTTTCATTGAAACGACCCAATGATGCCGTGGATACCTCTGCCACCTGAAATTTAAAATACTCGTTAAGATTTTATCAACTACAGAAAATTTCTCAAGTAGAATTCAAACACATTACCTTAGCTCCAACAGACAACTGTTTAGAATCATTGAAGTGTTGCGCACTGGGTAATCCAACTTTGGGAATTTTAATTTTCTTGGCCTTAGCCAAATTCCTGAGCCTTTGCAATTCATTCTTAGCTTTCTTTTCAACTTTCGAAGTTTTGATAGCTGCAAATGGATCTTCTACTGGCTTGCCATCCTCCTTGCACTCAACCAACCACTCCTTTTGTTTCTCAGCATCGGCACGTTTAAATCCGTACATAGGAACCCATTTCTGTAGCAAATCGTCCCACTTGAGCTTAGACTTTGCTTTCTTGTTCTTCTTAATGCCCTTGTCCTTGGCGAACTGTTCCCATTTGGTAAGTGCCTTGGGCTTGGGTAGTTTCCTCGACCTGGGCAAAATGTACTTTTGTTTGGGAAGAGTGGCTACGATTACCTCTTCCACAGTTTTTGTCGGTAAAGCCCAAATTTTATTCACCAGGAGTTGAGTATTATCTCGGGTCAAAGACTGTAGGTCTGACTCGAGATTTTTCGAACCAAGTTTAATAGCGAGTGTGTTGTAATCCGAAACCAAAAGTGTACCTTCATCGATCTCAACGTCGATTTCCTTCTCAACGTTTATTAACTTCTGTAGCTCTGCATTTTTTTCGTTTTCGCTATTCAATATCTGATTCACTACATCCATGTTGGAGGTTAGGATAATGACAACACGTGCATGTATGCGTATACCACAGGAACGACGGTCTCGTCTTACCGTCTCACCAGCAGAATTGATTCAGAGACAACGCGCTGCGCAATGGCTACACTGCGTGTTGTCTATCATCTTATGCGTTGGCAACAGTGACGAAAATTGGTGCGACTGTGCAAGCACTGGAATTAAGAATGGCGGGACATTTAAATTAACACAGTAGCAATAATGGCTAATAAATTTGGTTTATTTAAAAAACATTCCTTCAATAACAAATACTTGTTTCTTGCCTCTCCATAATACACAGCAAACGACAAAAATTTCAACAAACCATAAGATCGTATCACAAAACTTCAAGTTTACACTGTAACGATAATTGAATAAGAATTTTTGCACGAAACGTATAGGAATTGGATATATTTCAATTTATCACAATAAATTGTTCCCAACTTTGCAGTGCAGCACATTTTCAACAATGAATCCTCCGCAAATAAAATTCGCAAGTTGAAAAAGCATCAAAAGAGTCATTAAAGGATTTTCTACAGTATTACATTTTACACGGTCAGTTAATATTAGCTTTAAGAAGAAAGTGGGAATCGAGGACTGACCGAGTGCGGGTGAGAGGGTGAGAAGTCATTAAGTCATTGTAGTGAAAAACTTCTTGCTTCTGCGCGTGCCAGTTGGCGAATCGAGTCGTAGCTGATTGGCTGTATATGTACCCTTCCATTTGGCTGTAGCTACAGGCGGCAGGATATTATCAGCAACGGTACAGCTACGTACTTATATACTTACCGTTTTATACGTATATAGACATAACGTAACGCGATATTGTACATGTATATACATATGTACACATAGGTACATTAACTCGGCTTAGTGATCTCTTTGTACCACTACTGCTTTGCATATCCACTTCATATCTGTATTATTATTATACTTATGTAGATACGTAGAGTACACGTACATATATCTAGTCATCTACTGCAAGACGGGAAAGGAAGCTTATGTACTCTTCAACCCTTCGTATCCGGAAAGGAAAAAAGTATACATATACATAAGTATAGCTATATTACGGAAGGAATCTCATCTCGTGCTCTCGAGTATCGAGTTTTTGAGTTTGATGTAAACTTAAGTATCCTAATTCCAACGAATTCAGCTCGGTTCATTTAACATACATAAGTGGGTATATGTGATACATAGAAGATACTGATTTTCATCTCGTCATGCGAATCTACCAATCGGAAGCTGGGGAGGAATAGATTATTAATTATTGTAAGCAATACACCTTCGCCCGTCGTGCAATCGACGAGACTGTGAGTTTGTGTAAATCCGAATGCGATACGATCGAAAAAAGGCTGCATACGGATTTGTCAGTTTTGAAGGAGACTATGAAATGAGATAAGTATAAATAAGATAGCGATATAAGAGGTTTCCGAGAAGAAAAGAAGGAACCGCTTTGTTTACTTTTTGTATATATAGCTGGCGGCGAGCGTACATATATACATACAATATGTATACAATATATACGGATATACCATATATATATGCCGTATGTATACATATAAGTGCATAAAGTGTCTCCAGCCGCGCGCCGCCGCCACTGCCGCCACTGAAATATCGATTTCCCTGCATCCCTCTCGCCAACGCGCTGCAGCAGCAGCAGCAGCAGCAGTAGCAGCGGCCGAAAATTAAATCGCGCGAGCTTTTCGCTCGATCGAGTGCTGCCTCCTTGAGATTCTGAGATAAATACTAAAGAAAAGGGAGAGCAAAATGTTTTTTGGAAATCTCATAACAGCGGTTTCGCTGAGAAAATGTTTCTACCTGTCGGCAATAGTGCTCGTGCTATCCACGTTGATGGCTGCCGTGATTATCGCCAAGTTGTCACCTCTTGAATCTGTTAAATGCCAGCCACAGGCTGTCACTGCTGCTATTGAATGGAGTACCCTGTCGAGTCAGTCTACGGAGGCATCTACCACACAGCTAGCTACACAGTGAGTAGATTCTTCTGGAATAATGTTTGTTTAATTTATTTTATTTTATTGAGTAATGTGCATTTTCTTAATTATTCAGTGAGAAGAAGGAGTCTAACGATAGGAGGTACAAAGAGATGAGAGAGAAGATGGTGCAGAATAAAATAGCTAGAATGTCCAGAAAGATGAGGAACAAAGTGTTACCTCTATTGAACAGCAGTGTAGTGGTAGAGCCCAATTACAACGTACATATCTTCTACTATGCCTGGTATCGCTCAATGGAATATGATGGTGTTTGGAAGCATTGGAACCATGATATACTTCCAAACTGGAAAAAGAACGATAAGAGAGTTTTTCCAGAGGGTACTCATTCGCCGCCTGCTGATATTGGTGCTAATTACTATCCTAATCTGGGATGCTATAGTTCATTGGATCCTCAAGTAATTGACCTGCATATGAGACAACTGAAGGAGGCTGGTATTGGTTAGTATGATTAAATACTGGTATTGATTTTTTATTATCATCATTAATTAGACTGGTATATATACATTATACGTGTATAATTTTACAACAGGAGTGGCTGTAGTTTCATGGACACCTCCAAGCAGTACTGACAACACTGATTCTATTATGCCTGATCTACTAGATGCTGCCCACAGGTATCAACTGAAGATTTCACCTCACATTGAACCATACCCTGGTAGAAATCCAATCAACTTAATGGAACACATTAGGTATATTCTGAATCAATATGGTTCACATCCAGCTCTGTATAGAATGAGAAGAGAAAATGAGTGAGTTTTTCATTAATATAATTATAACTCCTAAATCAATTTAGCACATGACAATGCATTTATGTAACTTAATTTCAGTGGAGCTATTTTACCAGTAATTTACATATACGACTCCTATGTCTTTCCATCAACCGCTTGGTGGGAATTGCTATCCGAACGTGGAAATCTTACTCTTAGAGGGACTGAAATGGATGCCATTTACATTGGACTTCTGGTTGACTCTCAGCACAAGAACCATATTAAAAAATCCCACTTCGATGGCTTCTACACATACTTTGGGATCAATGGTTTCAGTTTTGGCAGCTCTTGGAAAAACTGGAAGGACCTGAACAAATTTGCTAATCAGAACGGGCTACTTTTCATACCTAGCTTGGGCCCTGGATATATTGACACACAGGTGAGTTATATGTCTAATAATAGACCGTATCGACCCGCGCATACGAAATTTAAATACACGTCTTGTCTGACTGAGCATTTGCCTCCTTCACTTACAGGTCCGTCCGTGGAATGCCGAGAACACGAGGCATCGCCGTCACGGTCAGTACTATGAGGTAGCGTGGCGTAGCGCTCTAAACAGTGGTGCCAGTACCATATCCATTACATCATTTAACGAATGGCACGAGGGTACACAAATCGAGCCCGCCAAACCTGTCAGTAACAAAGACTTCACATACCTCGATTATGAACCCGAGGGACCTGACTTTTATCTGAGTCTGACAAAGTGGTGGGTTCAGCAGTTTGCTGACAGGATCAACGCTGCTTCTTCCGCCCTCAGTTAATTTTCCTCACCCGGAGGATTATCTTCCGTTACCTTTCTGTGATTCTTTACGTTTATCCGTTGTTGCTGTTATTATTGTTATTTTTCACATTGCCAATTTAAGAGATTTTTGTACAGGGTTAACGATCGCATGTTCATCACAGGATAAGCGTCATTCGTATACCAATTTTTTATATATATTTTTATATATTTGTGAGTGACTTTAGTAGTCGTTTGTGTGGTTATTATTATTTTTCTAAATAATTTGCGCTAACGATGCGTATACTCTTCGACTTTTACGCTTTAAGTACTATGTACGTTTTTAATGTAGTTTCTAATTTTTAAACCAGAATACTCTTAATGTACACTGAAAAAGAAAGTTACTTGATCGGAATGCTTGAAATAGCGACGAAAATAGAAATTTACTATAATGACTTGAATTCGGACGGAAATTCAAATTGTTTCGACTGAGTAATTAAGCATTTTTAAATGTTATAGAATTTAAAAATTTAATATATTATAAAATAATAACTTGCCTGCACCGCGAACGATTCCGGAGTTTCTAAACGGAAATTTAAACAAGTTTAAAATTTAAGATTTTGATCAAATGTAAAACTTTACTAAACCTTATCGATTTTAACGGATCTTCCGTTTTCTTGAACGAAGATTGATTCAACGTTATATTATAATCAACCAAGCCAAATACATTTTTGACAAAACTTTTAAGCGCACATTTGAAAAAATAAGTATTATCAAATTTCTTTGCACAATGGTTCACTGTTACTATATCACAAAGTTTTAAATTTATATAATATTCTTATAAAGAATAGAACACGATTAATCCACTTTTACCATTATATTAACACGAGTGCAGACTTTTCGGTGGTGCGCAAGAAATGTCAAACGGATTTATATCATTTACCATTGACTGAACCAATTATTTACTCAATCGTCACACATCATTTATATCATGATCACTCGTCGCACTTCATGATCATATTAAGTAATCAAGTAATTTTCACCGTTGTTAACGAGTTTGATGATTTTTTAATGCGACTAGACTTCGATAGATGCGAAGCTTTTCTTTATTGCAGTAACAAAGCAAATCTCGCGATATTGTACTAAGTTTTTAATTTGCGATTTGCAAGAGCAGCGATGTTCTTGCTCGTTTAAGCGATTTTGGATAATATCGCATTGGTCACAGAGCGAATTTCGTATTCGTGAAACAATATAATGTCACTTGTTGCCACTGGGCGATAGCTTTTCGAAAGAAGTCTATGTTCGACCAATGCGACGGAACGACACGAAGTAAAAATAAAAATGGATGAGAATATTTCTTTCGACCAAAGCTGAAACAATAATAGCGATATATGATGTGTCAGAGTCATAATGAAATACTAAAAAGTTAAAAAAAAAAATGAAGTGGCATACCATTTTAGGTAATCATACGTTTTATATAGCGAGTTACACCAAAATATTGCATCGACAATTTGTATTATATTGTTATAAATATTTGACAAAATATTCAGTTATATCCAATGCTTTGTTCAAATATAAACGGTGCTAAGTAGTTTAAAACTAATATCTGTACTCGTTATATGATTTAAGATTAACCGAGTATTTTTTCCGTTGATAATATTCCGTTATAAAATGTCTTCTTTATCTTTGGTGTGACTTGCACGAACAAAACGTGTATTATACATAGACAATAACCAGCCCCTGTATCAACTGTCACAGGGTAACCTTCCTGTAAAATTGTGGGCTATGATGCTGTTAACAAAAGATTTTGTCAAATCGAATTGATAATAAATTCATTCGCGCGAGAAATTATAAGAAGTACACGTTTTAAAGGGATACATAATCCCGAAATCGTTTTGTTCATTCGATTCGACATAAAGTCTTGACTACCGGTACGTCACGCAGCAGTAGAACTAATGAAAAGATAAGGATTAAAAATTATCGATAATTGTTGCAATTTTTCATGATACAAACGATGGATTAATCAAAAGTACGAAAGATTATTGACACTTAATTATCTGAATTAACAAGCAGATGAATATGTGGAAAATTATTTTTACTAGTAGGTATGTAAATGTACACGATATAGAAGCTAAATTCTGTGAGAAGAAAATTGAAAGATTGCAAAAATGATCGTCAAAGTAATGGCGTTGTGTTAAACGAAATGGTACTGCTTTAAAAGGGCTTTATAAATCAACGGACTGAAATACCGGAAGTTTAGAAACTCATTTTTTCGTATCTGAGTGTTTAGGATGTAAACAAAAATAATGCATTGAATAAGGGGATTACCAGAAATCGTGAAAGTTCGTCTAAAACTGAGCAGCCACAGATTAACGACTTGACTTCACTTTTTTCAAACGCATGATACTGTAGATAAGATGTAAGAGTAAACCATTTTAAGGTAGGCCTATACCACGATTATGAAAGTTTACATTTTTCTATACTGTATTTCATAACTCATAGGTTTTACCTGGAAACTTAGAAATTCTATTTATTTTTGTTTCTAGTTGTTTTTCTACTTCTTCGACAAAAGTTGTTTAATAAGAAAGCGGTGAGAATCACGCGAATAAAAGAATAAATGAAAGTATCGATAAGAGACTTTTGCGACTCAATGGTATAGCTCTATCTTACGGAACAAAAAGAGATTGTTTAGTCTAAAAACCGAACAGATACGCGCAAACGATACACTCGGCAAAATAATTCCAAGCCAACTTATTGTAAACATATCGACGCAGTTAAACGTTTTTTCAATGTACACTTCCACACAGTCGTACGCCGTACGATCGAGTCTGCAGTAGAACTTCTTATTCAAACTCAATCTTGCATTCTCAACTGGAGTAGATTTCGCTTATCAATATTACAGAAAATAATAATTATTATTATCATAATTATAAAAACAAGATTCAAATAGATTAAGCAACGGATCAGAAGTTTTACCAGATGCCCGATTCTCAACTGGCCATTTTTACACGAGAAAAAAAGTTAAATAATCTCGATCACATGATAGAACGCACTTGCATGAACTTGCTATTAATTGTAAGCGAATTTGCGCATTTGTACAATAATACACTGTTCGTTGAATTCTCCGATCTGCGCTAAAAATATCATTCGCTATCTATATTATACATATCGTTCTTTATTAATAATTCCGAGAACAAAGTTATGCATTGGATGAAAATATATATAATAAGCAGATAACGGGTGCACGATTCAAACGGGAAGATGTGTTTTTTTTTTCGTATGCATGACCAAATGCCAAATGCATTGGCGCGTGTGTCTGCGCGCGATCGAGTACGAATTTAAAAGCGAAATACACTTACATATAAATATATTAGGTATCGTTTTTTTGCTCTTCCCAAAAGGACTCAGTGTATCACGAAGGCGGCGGATAAGTCGATCTCTTCGAAGCGGCTCATGAATAATAGACGGACTACGTACGCGTACACTACATGTTTACGGATACACACATATATACATACATGTACGAAGATTTATTCTCGACACGAACTGCGAGTACTGAATGCTAAAATGCGCTTGAGCGATATGGTGTTGCGTTACAGATGAGAATGTGACAGGATAATTATTAAAGGAAAAAATAAAAATATAGATCTATACGAGGAAGTGTAATAATAACAATGTCACTCTACGTTATGTAAAACAGAATGAAAATGAAACGGTACATTAAATAAAATGATAATAAAACTAATAATATTATCAGTGTGTCTCATTCGATCCTGACTTATACTACTTATCGAATATATATACATTACCAATGCGCAAGTGGGTCTAAAAGAAGAATTCGTATATATTTTATAATCATTTATTATTAAACTTTGCATTTGTACAATTCATTAAATCCTTTAGCACTAAAATATCGCTCGTTATCTATTATACATATCATTCGTCTTTAGGAATAATTATGAGAGAAAGACAAATATAGCAAGAGAGAGAGAGAAAAAGGACAAGTGTATGTGTGTATGTATTAAAACAAGAATATAATTTTGCGCTACACACTATTTTATTGGGTGTAGCACACAATTACATTTACATACTTCGCGCGACAAGTATAGTTTTAATGCTCACTTGTAAACGTAAGCTTTAGTTAAAATAACACTTATCGCACGGAGTGTTAAAAAATACGTACACATAGGTATAAATATATCAAATCTGAATAAACACACGGAGTGGTGAGGTTCACCGGAAAAAATGTCTCTAATCGTTATTTTCAATAAGTAGAATGACAAATGAAAAATACATTAAGTTAAAATAATATTTTACTAAAAACTATCCACACGCGATCTTTACGATTTCTTCTCGTTTTAGAAAATATTCGCAACGATTCAAGCGTAGAACAATAAAAGCCTAAAAACATGAAAATGCAAAAAAACACGATCCATGCAAACAACATTGGATATCATTGCTATCCAAAAAAAAAAAAATCAAATATCAGATATAATATCAGATTTGAGGCTGCGCAAATATTACTTGTTGAGATGGGCAACTTAAAGATATTTCATAAATCTGTCGACTTTTGAAACTAATGATAGAATCTTTTACATTAAAAAAAAAATTGTCGTGGATACCGTGAATAATAGGAAATTAAAGATACGCAGTCTCGATAAGTATACAATAATACAATATTTCCTTCCTCTTTTGCAATATATCTTACAAAGATGCGCGTACACACATATATCGTTATCATACACTATAATGCATTGCGCTTATCATCTCTTTTCTTACAAAAAGAAAACAAACAAACAAACACCAGAAGAGATCTGAAATTCACATGTATACATGTACACACTAGGGAACAAAAATAACTTTCAAAAATTCAAAATATCAGATAGTTTAGAAATGTTAGACGTACATGTTTTCTCCGTGTCAAATTTTGTATACATAAATCTAACGTTTCTAAGCATACCTAACATCGTTACGACGGAAGTTCGTAATATAACAGTCAGAACATTTTTATAAAGCAAACACTATCAAGTTATCGCTATGTCACTCGAATAGAAGTTATTGTTTTCATTGAAATATTTCTCAAAAATTTATATATTTTTAAGTTGTTTTGTTTTTTTAATTTACGCAGTCTAATATATTTTCAGGTTTTGTAGCAACCTTTATTTGTTAATATGGAAATATATAGTTTTGATATTCAAATAGGGGAAATAAAATCTATTAGTAATACAAATATATCAAGATCAATGCTGTTCGATAGAAGTGAACAATATTTTTCTGTTTGTTTTTTTTTTCATTTATACTATGAAAAAATCATTCTCGCAACATAGCTGCAGGCTCTCTGGCTTGTTTCATAATCATTGTTATCGAAATTAATATTTTCAATGATTCGCACGTGATTCATTAAACTTACGACATACAATATTTTTAAGAAAATAGTTGTAAGCTTTTCATATCTCTTCAAAACTGCTCAGAGTTCTTCTTTATTTACAAACGGACAGAGCTTCTTCGTCGTTTTCTATTTTGTTTTACATTTATACTTTTGTTGCTCGCGGACGCGCAAAAGTCGCGACCACTTTAACGCTGAGCACCTACTCGTCATTTATCATTATAATTATTATTTAAATTATTAAGAACGATCGAAGTAGAAATAGGGGAGAGCGTTGTATTGTGCAAATATCGACGCGGGAAAAGTCGTGCTTGAGTTTTAAATTGAACGTTCTATTGAGTTATCTTGTCGAGCATATAAAATATTTTCATGTGAATCGATAGGCGTAGAACAGCCTTACTATCACGATAACACGAGGCAAAAAGTTTATCATTTTATTCCATCAGCTGTGAAATCTAATCTGAGCGTATAATGCCAATCCAATGAATATAAACTATTTACTTTTGCCAAATATATTTAACCTTGGACGCAAATGTTTATTCGGAATTATAAGGTGATAAAAATATTTTTTATTCCGAAATAAGATATCCATTTCGAATCTCAAGCTCGATTTTCTCGCGCATATCTCCGAAGATCACAGGTTTGACTAGTCAGTATACACAAGTATATTCTCGTATAAGTGTTTATGTAGTGTGTGTACTATGTCACCACGCTTCTCCGGCAGGCGAGAATAAATAAACTCTATTTGGCTCGCATTTTTACTCTTATTTTACATGTAAACGATTTACGTTTAATATCGAGAACGAAATGTGTTGTTTCGTTGTCGATCGATCGATCGATGAACAAATACACAGATCGAGTGAGGAGTGAACTTGCGAAAAAATGACGAACGAAAGTAACGTATCTTTGTTAAATTATTACAACAAAGATATCAGCAATTCCTAGCTATATTTATATGTCTCTCGATATCGATTAATTCAAATAACTTTTTTAATTACTTTTAAATCTTAATAAACTTACAATGACATTTAGAAGATTTGAATTCATTACTTAGTCATGAATTGATGACTAAAAATAGCCAGTCCGTCGGAATCGTTGTTCGAACTTTTAAATATCTATTAGTTTTTTTAATAAAAAAGTGCATCGTGCAAAATAGAAAATTTTATTTAAATTCAAGTCCTAAATTTAAAGTCTTGTAATACTTTCAATTGAGTTTGTATGAAATACTTTAAATAACAACGAAATACAGTCATTCGTTGTTTGGTCAATTTTAAATCAATTTTCAAAGAACGCAATGCTCTCATTCAATATTCAGTTACTGTATTTTAGTAGTAAAATACTTTGTATGTTCAGAGTATGTGACGGTATTTATAACGTACACTATAAATATTACGTAATAATGTTACACTTTGAATGATCTTACTGTCAATGCTCAGGTATACCTAATAATGATCTTAATGTTGGATTTGTTTATATTTTTAAATGTATTATTTTTAGATGCGTAAATAAGTAACCGATTGTTTTAAAACTAATCCCCTATAATGTTAGTATAGCCTTAACTATAATTACAATTGCAGTGAAACGTAATCAGTAAAAATTATGCATGAATGTGGAACAATATTTTAACTCAGTCATTATTTACTGTTACGGACATTTGCAAATATCTTCAAAATTAAATTTCTTTAAGTTTGCAAAAACAACAACAGCTAATAAAGTATACGAAACAGAAAAAGCAGTAAACTTTAGTAAAACTATTTTTAAATAATTAAAAAATCCGATGTTGAAATTACGCAATCTTGTTGATCAATGATTTTATCAAATAAATTTTAAATAATCGCATACGCTATTAAAGTAACTATTTTGGAGCATTTTGTCATTGTTGCCAGTGGGCAGTGTAGAGTTTCTAACGTTCGTTAAAAGTGGGGGAAATGTTCTGCCAGTATTGCAAATTCACTCCCAGTTCTTCGACGAGTATAAAACAAAGGGGTAAGCCACTTCACGGGAAAATGCAAAATAAGCTCCAAAAATGAATCAATCAACTTTTCCATAAACGCGTTTAGCTGTTCGACTATAACATCGTGAAATAATAATCAAACAGTTTACTGTAAAGTCTCATCCCGATTTTCAAGTCGATTAATGACCGTTTGTGTTATTTTCCCGTGAACCCTTAGGGTTGATTAATATCTTACTTTACCATGAGGAAGCCTTGAACATTGACGATAAATTTGTCGAAATTGTCACGGAATCGAATCCTACTAACGCGCTCGGTGTAAAGCTCAACGTTGTCCGTGAGTTCGGTGAAAGCTGCAGCTAGCCTTTGAGCGGTCGTCGGATCTGCCTGTTCACTTATGAGAGTTTCCACCAGCTGCAAGTACTGTTCTTGATAGCAGCAGATTAGATAGTACAGAGGTACGCAAGTTTTCGAAATAAGATCTGAGTTGATTTGATGTGTTATGATGAGATTCATTAGTATCTAAAAAATACGCGGACGATTAGTTAACGTTTTGATAATAACTATTAGAACTCCAATGAAAAGAAGAACTTACATTCATAAATGGAGCCAAGATTTGATTTCTTGGCTGTCCTTTTTCAACTTCTCTGTAAATGTGTTTGGCTAACACTTGGATTGTATCACAGCAATGAATAGTTACTTCATGCCCGAATGAAAATAATCCCAATTCTACAGATAACAATAGCTGCTGTAGCTTATCAGCCGGTAAAGCAAGAACTTTATCAGGATAAAATTCGCAAATATAAGTTATCATCTTGAAATACCTAAAAATAAATATTTTTAAATACATCAATTGTAAGCGATATAATCCATAAAAGTATAACTTACTGTAGACATAACGATGGGAATTTTAGAAGGTCTATAGTCATCATGGGCATAACAATATTGATGCCAAATAAACATACTTGGATAAGGTCTTGTGGACTTTGGGGATCGTTTGACACTGTAGGGAACAAACTACTGTTCATCAGATTTGTGAGCATCTGCATTAGCATCAAGATATCTTGAAAAGCGTCTTCCTCGGCCGTCGTGTCGGATGTCAATCGGTTTCGATTGCAGTCGGCGTACGCCTACAATTTACATTAATTGTATATCAACGATATTCTGTTAATTTTTTAATATTTTCATTACAATTCTTACCTGCAATACATGCATGTAAATCTCTATGAGGCCTTCAGGCTTCTCCATGAAGTACAAAACACTCTTAGCGCATTCAGAAAACAGCTCTAGTATCAAATGAACGATCTGCTGGTAGTTGTGATAGAGCGTCAGCAGGCGGGGTAGCTCGGCTAGAATGCTTCCAAAATAATTATATATTGGCATAACAGTCTGTATTGTCACACATTGCGCAACGCCAACGCAGGACTCGAGAACATCCATAATTTGAGCGCGAACTTCTTCTTGATGATATTTGCGTGGAAATTCGGCGTTAAAAATAATTTCTTTGAAGCGATTTTGCAAAGGTTGAAGTATCTGATGAAAGTATTGTTGAGTCCGATCGCTTTCAGTAAAAACATTTCCAACTCGGACAATAGAACCCATTAGGCCACGCTTTGCTTCTTGTGGTAGATCAGGTTTGGTCGCGAGCTCAACAAGATTGCCGAAACGCTCCGATTTCACCAAACACGTAGCTCTGAAAACAATTATTATTATAATACCTTGTCAGAATTTAACTTTGCAAAGTGCAAATATAAAAATATTGTATACATACTTGTCGTCAGACTTTACAAGCACAAGCAAAAGCCTCATAGTTTCTTTGATAAGCAGAGGTTCACCTTTGAATGCATTTAGATTGCACTCAATCTTTTCGACGAGGAAATTAAGTGTCCACTGAGAACCCGGTGTATCATCACCAAAGGCTTGTAACAAAGTCGTGCTAAGTACAGCATAATGTTTTTCATCAGGCATAAGGTAACTAAGAGACCAACGATGTAAGAACCAGATGATTGTACTGCAAAGCTCAGGAGAAAGATGTTGGGCTGCATTGTAACTTATGGCAACTTTAGCAACCTCACTTAGCCGAAAGGCTGCAGAAATGAGACGAATCACATGGTCGGCTGATTGCTCAGCTCCGTTAATATCTGCAATGTTACTCTGTGGAGATGCTAGTAGTTGTAATGTTACATTCAGGTCCACCTGGCCTTGCTGTGCCTATAAAAATATAATTTCTTTCGTGACCTATTTATCTACAAAAGCATGTGCATTTTTAAATGTGAAGCATAGACATTACCTGCTCCAAACTGTAGCGTATAATATCAGCAGGCACAAGTGGGGTTTCTCCATCTGCCTCCATACAAAGTACGTGTCCAGCAATAAGAACGAGCCAATGCAGATCTTCATAGAGATTTTCCACCGATGTGAGTCCAGAAATATTGAGGGAATCTGGTTGGCCCACGAGTCGATTGAGCTGCTCCTTGAGTTTGTTAGTGCGTTCTTCGAGTAACCGTGAGAGTAATGGTAGTGAATGACTGAGAACTTCTCGACCAAAGTGGCCGATGGTCTGGAGTTGTTCCTGAAATTTGGAGCGATCGTCTTCCTCGGTGGAATCAATTTCCTCGTTGTTGAGTTCTTTCCCTCCAGCACCGCGTGTTCCCTCCGGAGGTGAGAGATGGCACTGCAGATACGTATTGAAGATCTGCACCGAGCTTTGCTTATAAAACTCGATGGGAAAAACGGACTTATCGACCGTACCCGAAATCCAAGTTTCCAGCATACACTCAAATGCTTCCATGTACATGCAATCGTCGGCGCACATCTGTAAAAAGATCAAATTTCTTAGATTTTTTGCGACAACTCTTTTCATAAAATTGGCTGTGCCATAGATGAACCAGGTTGTTAAGAATTGATCGATTAGTCGTTACGAGTTAAAAGCTATGTCTACTGGTACATCTATCGCAGTCGTATTAAAATTCATTTGAATCTATTTAAGCACTGCTTTGGAAATCCATATGTACATCAATCACAAAGTGAGTAGTAATTCGTAACATACAGAAGATACTTTGTCGCACATCGGGCGATAAAACAAAATTTTTAAGCTGTGAACACAAACACAAGCACTCGTGATTAAAAAATTTTACTCAAATATACTTAGTTCTTTTACTTAACTATTATTCTTTAACAGGTTCAGGGTGTCATTTCAATAATACAAAATGTTTAATTTCGCACAATGCTGAAAATTCATCACAGCAAATTATTTCTGATCCCACTCTTTGCCACTGCCCCTCACACTCTCCGCAATCAGGATTTATAAATAATTTTTTATCCTAACTGGAGATATACTTCAGACTACAAATAAAAACTATTGTTCAACGAATTCTAAAAAGCTTAATGCCAAATTTACTTACAGATTCTTCTTGGGAAGCTCCTTCAGCAAACAGACAGGTTAACCGAGTCATCTGTTCCATCAATTGCCGCAGCATATCCTCTGCAGTTTCCTGTAGTGTCTGTATTTCTGATCCAAAAAAGAGAATAAGTTTTTTGAAGACATTTGCAATACCAATAGCCTCTTGATCGATTATCTCGATGTTTGAAAGGAGCTTCAAAAAGTTTTGCATGTATGTTTTTAAGTACTGCATCTTGACTTCATTTGATTGCATTATGACGCCATTAAGACTGGCTAACTGAACCAAACAGTTTCTTGAGTGATGTGCCAATTGTGGATTCGACCGGACTTTCCAGTACAGCGTGAAGAATAGTTCTATAACAGATGATTCCAGGATGACATCTCTCCACGCAGTAGTCAAACGAAGTGTTGGACTGTTGTCTGATTCATAAACTGATTCAAAGACTCCAATTAATCTTTTGGGCAGTGCAATGGAGTTAAGGATCATATCAGTTTATGCAAATGATAATTTTATCACAATCAAAGATAATCTATATTAATTTTGTAATAATTCATTATTTAAATTAATATACAAATATTTTTTTAAAAAGGATATAATTTATGTAAATGAATCCCCACATTAGTACACTTTCACAGATAGAGAGCAAATGTTTTATAAGCGGTAAAATCGATTCAGGTATATCAGCCTTTGTCAATTCTCCAAGTGCTTGAACACAAAATTTAAATATTCTCTTAAGAGATGTGACCTCAAATTGTTTTTTCGCTTTGAAATGTATTTCCCATGCCAGTCCTACATCCGAAGACTTGATGGTTGTTGCATACTCTTGCATCATAGCCGAAATTATGCTACAACCCAATAATTGCTGCAAAAACAATAGAATAAATTAAGCCACGTATGGTTACTAATATATATATAAATTAAAACTTCTAGTTTCCTTACTCTTGGCAAATCTCCGTTCATAATTAATCCTTCAACTTCAGTTAAGATTTCCTTTCTTTGTGCACCCAGATCTTCAACACTACCTCTTTTTATTATAATGGCAATCACTTGCAATATCCTTTCTCTGACAAATGGTGCTAAAGTTGGCTTACTTATTATGTAGTGCAACAAGTACTGCCTAAGTGATACAATATCCGAGGGCTGAAGCGTGGACCACTCTCTGATCAAAGCAGTCTTGATGACACCAGCAGACTCGAATAGGACATAGTCCAATGTGCTTGTCTCCAAGATTTCTCTGCATAATTGATAGGGTGATTTTGTCTTACGAAAGTTTAAAAAGACTGCCTCTGCTGATTGGCGTTGCTCGGTATTGACAAGATTTGGCGGTGCCTGGAAATATTGTTTTTAACATTATACAAGTCAACCTTGATTGTAAAAAGAATTTTTTATCTCTTATTATAACATACTCTTATTCAATTATTTAAAATATATGCGTACTTAAAATTACAAATATAATCAAATATACTTATTGCACTTATACTACAAAAAACTAAATATAATACTAAAGTACACTTATAATGCTAAGCCTTTTTAGAAGCCCTAGTAAAGTAAAATCACGTTATAGGATAGTCATTGCACAGACTAATAATAAAAATTCTGAACCTTTCTTTAAAAAAATCAACCAACAAAATAAACTTCATTAATTCATTATTATTCAGCTTGAAAAGAACCTTTTCAAGTATATTAATGAACATTGAGCAAAAAAACTATGGTACATTCTATAAATGAAAACTACCAAAAATCAAGTCTCCCTATTAAAAAAAATTGCCCTCCACAAAATCTTGTTTTAAATTTCAAATCTTCTCGATTAATTCGAAGACCCAAGGATGGAAACGAAAATTTTCGCAAATACGGACTCCAAAACAAACAGTCTTAGGCGAATATAACATAACCTTTGAAGAAATTCTTGATACCTAAACGAATCTCGCGTAGGTTCCACTGTGATTCTCAAGGTATGAACGAAAGCTTCAAAGCTCGGGGTTTTTAAAATCGACTACGTAATTGGTAATTGAATTTATCTAAGAAAAAAACTTACTAAAATAACTTGTGCAGCAGCCTCCAATTCCCTCAGCACTTGGTCCGCCATTTTTATAAATAAATGGCACCCTCCCTCAACACGATTTCCTCTCTCGCCATTCAACTACAAGATGACGGTCAAAAACCGAGTATAAATACTATACGCAGTCGCAGGTCGGCAGGTCGCAGGGTGTGTGTATGTATATGGTATTTGGTATATATGCGTAATATTAAATATATAAAATATGTATATATATATATATTATACGTAAGAATTAGAGGTTATGGGCGAGAGCTTTCTTTGGCGATTGGCGCAGTGTTTTGGAGCTACAGCTCTCAGACATACAAGTATACCATGAAACTCATTAGTCAATTATTCTTTTTGTCGGTATAGTTCGCTTTTTTTGAAAAATTTGATTTTCCTAAGAAACTTTATTTGAGTAGAGGATAAGTATATTCCGAGCTTCGAGAATTGCGGAACTATAGTTCTGTCTTAGAGTACTGAAGTCGATGGTACACCGATTGCTAATCGGAGGAGGTCAGTGAATATAAGAGAACAAAGGGTGAAAAGAAAAAATAAGTACTAAGGGTGTGTAAGCTCTTGTGCAAATACAGGAGTTGAGGTTAAGAGCTAAGACCCGCGGAGTTCCTGATCTGGATGGTACGGACTTGGCATGAATTAAAGAACAATTAGAGCACTAAACGAGTTATGCGTAGGAATAGAACGAGTTTCGGAAGAAAATGAAGCGACGACAGAGAAAACCTGTGCTTAATATCAACGGAGAATCCGACTCGCCTAGAAGACGCTGGCCGAACGAACGTAAGAAGCGTTTAAGTGTTTTTTTTCTTTTTAATGTTACTTAAAGAAATGCATTGTTAATAGAGATGTTGGATAATTTTGCAGGTCAATCTCAGAACGGATCCCCCAGTAATCCACTAGCTAATTTATTGGGACAGTATAATTCTGATAGCGAAGCTGAAGATGAATCAAAGCCTAGAGCACATGCTTTGAACGATCAAGTGAATGATTTTTTGAAGGTACGTTTATTGAGGTAATAGCATTGAATATGTTTTTATTATTAAAATTATTTTAATTGCATTGAATTTTGTAGGAAATTCAATCAATAGCTCCTGAAGACTCAGAAAAGAATAATCATAGTCCTTCCATGTCGCATCCAGGCTCTTGTAAGTTTTCTTTTTCTATTTATGGGTTGAAGAATGTGTATAGATTAATTCAATGACTCTAATTGTATTTATAGACTGGCAAGAATGCTTTGATGAACAGACTGGTTACCCTTATTACTGGCATACAGAAACTAATCAGGTAACATGGGAAATGCCATTGGAGTTAAAAGTCTTGGTGGAGAAAAACCAACAAAATGTCGGTGCTCCTCATGGTTCTCACATTCCCCAATGGTCAAGCATGCCTCCAAACAAATGTAAGTTTTTAACTATACCTTTCATTTTGATAATTTTAGATTTCTTTCATACTAAGACATACTTTTTTATTTTCAGATGCCCAATCTCAAAGTAATATTCCAGAAGGTATGATTCCCAAAGAAGTTGTGGCCAGAAATCGAAACAGACAAGCTGGGATTCCGAATAAACCTGCTAAGCCACCGTCTAAATCAAACATTTCAAAATCTCCTGGAGCTAAACTTGACGATAGTTACGATGAAGGTAAAATCGAAATGATAACGTCGTTTGGTAACGACGAGAGTGAATCCGAAGAGAGTGAACGCGAAGAATCTCCAAAAAAGATCCCCCCTTCATGTTTGAAAAAACCACCAAGACCGTCTCATTCGAGGCCTACTACCTTCACACAAGACTGTAACAAGCATTCTGATCTCAATGAGTCTAAAGTTCAAGTTGGACCAACTCTACCCCCTGCACACTATGGGCCTCAGAATAAGGAGAGATTAATTGGAACATTAACTCAAGTAAGAAAATAATCTAAAGTATTAGACAAGATGATTTTTATTTTATTAACAAATCTGAAATTTTAGACTACACAATCGACGAAACAAGAAAAGAAGAGCAATGTTAACAGTATTAGTCATAACGAGGATGATATCCTTTCAAGGTTAAAGAACCAGGCGAAATTAATGCAGCAAACCAAACAATCTGAACCCGAACAGAAGTCTGTTAAGGACCTGAAACTCTCGCTCGTTCCTGGCTATGAGGATGATTCAGAGGGTGAGGAAGAAGCCAATAGTGTTACCAACACACGAAAGTCCAGCAAGCCATTATTCCCGATTTCCGAGTCTGCGGCATCAGGCGAGGACTCTAATTCTAGAGATAAATTTTCTAAGAAAATAGATACTGGCACTAGCAAATTAAGAATTTATGAGTACAAAAATTCAGAAAATACTTCAGAAATTAAACAGGAGGATGAGAGCGTCAATATCAATAGCAACGATAATACTAGCGAAGAGAAACAGGAAGAAGTTAAGCCAGAACAGGAGGCCAAAACTAATAAATTTTTAGAAAACATTGATACACCTGCTAAGGCCTTTCAACGGAAGAGGCGCATTGCTTTTGATGGTAAGATTTTTTTACTTTACAAACAATTTATGATATTGTTTATCACATGCCACTTCCATTTTATTGTTGTAGTTGCCCCAAACAAGAGCAAATGCCCAGAAGCCAAAGAAGACAACCAAAGTGTCCCACCGTTAACCGATGGGGTAGAGCGTCGAGGGCTGGGTTTCGCAAAAGACGAAACCAGAGATGGTAGTGGCTCTCCTGAACAGGAGAATAACAAGCCAGAAGCCGAAGCAACAAATAAAAAACCAACTGGTATAACTTTCGTCAAGAGTTCTACGATAGAAGAGGAAGACAGCAACGGCACTGGCAGCAGCAGTACGAATAAAACTAAAGAGCTCACTGAAGCCGAAAAGGCCGAGGTCAAGGCACTCACAGAGCCAATAATGGAGAAACTCAGATTTTTGTCCGAAGGCAGTCCGGCCACTTCAGCTGTTCAGGTTATGTCAATACAAATTCAGGTGAAAATCAAACTTGCTTTCAAAATAATAATGGATTTATAGATAAGAAATATTTATGCAAAACGTAACATTTTCTATTACAGACGTTGCTGAGTGCCTGGGAGTCCGGAGATCTGAAAGAGTCGTATTTACGCAACTGGTTGGTGGGGACCGGCTGCGAGCTGACGCGACTCGAACAAACGGCTGCCCCCCCAGGATGGGAGTGTCAGTGGGATAGGTACGGTATCCTACAGAAATGCTCTATAAACAATACCAAACTATTTAGGACTCGTAATGAATATTTTTATAGTATACCGATATTTACATAGACCGACTTATCAACGTACTTCTTTACTATACCTATTGTTGCACTTTCAACCGTCTACGTTTTATGTATCTCAATCCGTACCAATTTGTAGCTGTATAGATGATTTTTCTGATTCCCCTTTTTCTTGTTTTATTATTTTTCCGTTTATATTATCTCTTATTTTTTTTCTCAATTTCTTCCTCTCTTTCTCTCTCTTTCTCTCTTTTTAATTACTTGCATTTTATCTCATCAAAGCTGAAAAGAAATTGTGATAATTTGTTTTTGAAAATGACGATCGCATGTGCCAAATGCGTGATTTATTATACCTTTATTCATAATGGCTGTGATTAGCGTAGCAAAGTTTCAATCAATATCTAATACTTTTGATCTTCGTTAACTAACTTTTCAAAGGTATATACAATGCGCTCACGTGTTCGACACTCATCTTTTGCAAACAAGTTATGGCATTACCTTCTATTTTTTTATATAGGGGTTAATAGAGACTTGAGTTCTCACCTTTCTCCCTTTAATGCATTAAATAACAAAAAAAAACAAATCGCTCTCTGATATGAAAAAGTGTATGTAAACGAGAGACTGTTTCTTCTATTGTATATAGAGAGATGCGAGAGTTTGCGAGCGAGTGTATGTGATTTTATAAATTTGATAAAGCAGGAGCGCAGGATAAATAAAACGAGAAGCGCATGTAATGCATAAGATAACGAGACTGAACAGAAACCGTAAGTGATTTTTCGTGATTTATAATTTATCTTGGCTGTTATAGGTACCTCGACACGCGCAAAGGTGACGACACGTCCGGTAACAAAATATTTTGCACGCAACATGATTAATTTCTATTTTTTTTTTCTTTTTTTTTATTTTAATCCTAGCTAAGAATACTAGAATATTTCTCTATACTTAATGTTGCAAAATATTCTGTTTGTCGAGTTTGAAGAGGAGTGTTGTTTTAACGATGATATTATCGCCTAAGACTGATTAACCATAGCGAGTTTTTTTTTATAGCATTATGAGCTTTTTCCTTTTGTATTTTTTTTCTGTAGATACAAGGAGATTCATAAGTACGTTATATACTATAATTTAAATAAAATAGTTATTTTCATACGCACTAGTTTTTGTGAAAAAAAATGCACATTTTAATCCATTGCACAACAATAATAATCTTAGAATCTTATATTTTTCTGCATCCTCAATAAGTTGATAGTTTGCATATTTTTCTACACAACAGTCGAAAAATAATTAATCAATCTTCAAAGTAAGTTACATCGTGAACATATGAACTGACTAATGCTTTATGAACTTTCACTCTTAACATTACCACTTATATATATATATAAAGAAAAAATCATCCATTTCTTGTGTACTGATAACGATCAATAAAGCAATCAACCACATGCAGTCTTCGCAATATATACTTATACATATGCAATAATCCTATATACCAGCTTTGAAATGTGTAACGATCCGACGTGCAATTGAAGACAGAATCAAATGTATATAAATACATTTAATTACGCACACGCAAACGTAAAAAGCCGTTGCTTTGTAATGGAAAGCTCGAGAGTGGAAAACCCTGTATGTCCTCGCGAAATTCTCTCTGCAGCAAAGTTAGTCAGAGGGAAAATCCTTCCAATTGTTGGCAAGAGACTGTTCTTCTTTTCTTGAATCGCAAAAAAAAAAAAAGAAAAAAACAACAAATTACTCTCTTTACAGGAGGATTCAAATTCATGAAACGCAGGTAGGGGTACAATATCATGAAGCTTATGATTTAAGAAATCTTGTGCCAAAATTGTTATATACATACATATATATTCATATGTACATATATTGTGATAAATATAATTTAATTGAGTTTTATAACAAAAAATGACGAGTAAAAATCAAAGACATCTAATGATCGATATACTGCCATCAATAGTATTATCTACAGGACGATGTTGAAAAAAGAAATTATTATTTTTTATTAAGCATAAAGAAAAGATAAACGAAATAAAAAGAGAATGAAAATGTTATAATTGTCTGTAATCGAGGAGTCGTGCTCTCATGTGGCTTTGTTTTGTTTGTTGGGTCGTCGGGCGGATTGTAGATCGCATAAGCGCTACTATTACCGGAACTCGTCAACGGGTGATGCCCAATGGACTTACCCGGACACGGATATCGTCGGTGGTACCGAGGAAATGGAGCTCTGCACGACACCGCCACCTCCCGAACACGAGGAAGCACCTATCATTGGTGAGACTTCAATTTAATTACATTTTCGCGTAACTGTACTTTTTTCTAATTAATATTATAATACTAACAATATTGGTATTGATCGAGTTTTAAAGTACCAAATACTTTCTGGAAATAAAAATACAATATCATAAACGTTTACACAATTTAATTAGAATTGTTAAAAGTTATTCAATTAATATTATACAATGCTTGATACAATATGAGAAAAATGTTGGTAATGATTAATGCTAATCGGACAGTAAACCTGTTTCTCCTTTTTATTTACAAAGGCGATAACATCAGTTCGGAGAACAAATGTTTAATGCGATACAAATTTTTAATTTAATGAGCGGACACTGACTGGACTACAACAAAACAAAAAATAGATTTATTTGTATAGATTGTAATAAAGTTATTTTCAAGTATTTCGTTTTAAATAATTGGTATATTTTTGTAATAACTAAAAATAATTATCAATCTTTTTTCAGAGATGAGCGCTCAAGCAGCGACAATGGGTTCGATAAGCAAAGCCGAACCGAATACAACTAGTAGCACAGAAGTCAACCCTCCACAGCCGGAAAATCCACCACCACCACCTCCGCCAAGTATTTCTAGTCCGGAACCACCGCCACCACCTCGAATCTTCGCCGAAGACTTAAAGCGGAATAACGAGAACCGAAAACGCAAAGCCAGCCCGGATGTTTCTGATAGGAAAGGTGGTGCGCTATATTGTACGGATTGCTGTGGTTTTATTTTTAATTTTATCAGTTTAATTATTATCGTTTTTATTAGTTGGAGTTCATTATAGTTTTGTTGATTAATCATTAATTGACTTATCCGTTTTTGGATTTGATTTTGAATCTGTTACTTTTCAAAGGCTTCATTTTTTTTATTTTTATGTCATTGACGTTGCAAGAATCTGCGTTAGATGTAGATACGATTAATCATTTGGAATACCTGTATCGTAATTTATTGCAATTATTACTAATGGAATTTCTCGTCTGTTGCATTTAGATGAAGCGCCTAAAGACGCAAGTGTAAAGCCGATAACGGAGCCGTTACCTCCTGGAGTAGATCCACCTGAGATCGCGTACACACTTCCGGCATCGGCTTTGGAGGCCGGTGTACTTTATGGAGCTCAGCAAACAAACCCTATTTACGCTGCTACTCTCGCTGGTGCAGGTATACCTATACTCCCGCATCATCACACTGCTCTGATGCAGGGCCAGCTTATGCACTATAATCCGGCCTACCACCAACACCTGCATAACGTAAGTTATTTTAATAATTTCAAATCGAATTCCTTGCGTGATTTAAAGTTCAACTTTATTTTTTATGCATATTCAACTTTAGCAAGCCTTAGTTGCGGCAAGACTCCAGGGCCAGGAAGCTGTGCAGTTTATGGTAGCAGAATATGCTCGAGTTTATGAAAATAACCAGGTGATTGCTAAGCCACCTATGAAGATGCCTCACGAGACGAGTCTCGGTTCTGCCATCAATTCCTTCTACAGTGATATCGCTTCAATAGAGAAAAGCGCAGCTGATATAGAGAAGGAAAAGGCCGAGGCGATGAGAGTAGCAGCAGCAGCAGCATCTACTGCAGTAGCTATAGAGAGTACGACACCTTCACCTGTGCCCACGCAAGTTTCTTCTCAGGAAACGGCAGAATTCCAGGACGCTGGAAAAGAAAAGAAGAAAAAGAAGGTATGAATCTTTCTTTAATTTGTTTATTTCAAATTTTCAAACTTTATCTATTGATGTATTTTGATTTTGTAGTTGAAGACTGGACTGGGGAAAAAGCAGAAGGAAATGTCAAGCATGGTCGCCAAGTGGCAAAGAGCTCAGAAAAATTACAAAGAGGGTCACTAAACTTGGCGCTACACAGTAATACTTAATTATTAACTATAAATATCTAAGCTTTAAGACATCTTTTTAAGTACATTTTGTATATAAAGGTACAAAGTAATGTAATTCGTCGATTTTATAATTATGAATTTAACGATGTATTATAAGCACATAAATAGATAATTCAACTTGTACAGTACACTTTAGTGTCATAATGAGGATATTGTAAAAATACTTATACATATAAGAGAAGTAATAAATTTTTGTGTATAAAATTAAATTGACTCTACTTCTTTTTTTTAGTCTGTTAATAAAATTTAGAAAAGACTAGGTCGAAAAATAAAGTAGACAGGATATTCGATTTTTTTTTAAATGTTTATTGAATATTACAATAGGATATAAAATCAGGCTACAAGAGCACTGGCGGTCGAGCTTTCGTATTTCCAGTTGGGTGGCAGGGAACCTTTGGTCTTGTAGTACCGGGCTAGCCGGTGGATTCTGGACTCAACCAGAATAAGACGGAATTTGCTGTCTTTGTCCTTACGGTTACGTTCCAAGTGCTTGCGGATGGCAACAGCCTTCTTGATGAGGTAGTACAAATCCTCAGGTAGGTCAGGGGCCAATCCCATGGATTTGACAATCCTCAGGATTTTGTTTCCGGTACGGAAACGTACCTGTGCAACTCCATGAGAGTCACGAAGGATGACACCTGTAATCAAAATTGAAAAAAGGTTGTTACATTTGATCATTGCTTTATCATTATTACTAAAGTTATTGTCGATAAAAAAAATATGTTTTTTGACTACCTATACTGATTTTGAAATAAAGATACAAAACCACCTCAAACATCAAAAATTTTTATTCTAGCAAGCATTTAGGAAGAATGTAAACTGCATTAAATCAACATTCAGCTGGTAGCTTGCAAGTTGCAAAAGTCATTAACGTAATGTTTAACTTACCAATTTGTGATGGGGTGTGACCCTTCTTTGCTAGTTTGAAGATAAGCTCTTTGCAGTCCTCTGGCGTGAGCTTCAGCCACGTAGGAACGCTTCTTCTGTATGGAAGAGCGGACTGGGAAATACCCTTACTGAAATGATAAGAATAACAGGTTAATTATCAATCCTCTAAAATGAAATGTAAATAAAGAAACTGCTATCAGCTCCCAAATGAAATGCACAATTTCCACTTGTCACAATGATACCAAGTGTACAAAAAGATTTAAAACTTAGATTATTGAAGTCGTTTATAACCTTAAAATTACAATAGCTTAGTAAACAAATTCTCATCGGTAAGGAAGGGCTCAGATACTGTCAAAAATAAATAACTATTCATATAATATAAAAAAATTGGCCGTTTCATTAAAAACATCGATGAAATGAACAACATAAGCAGCTAATAATAGCTAACGTAAATGCCGAACACATGGTCGCGACATCCCGTCTCATTTTGTAGGTTAAATGAAGTGCCATAATTGCGAATTTTGCCAACGTATCAGTAATCATTGTAAAGCTCGCAAAAAAGTGCAACTGATTTTGAAACGATTGTTTAGAAAATTCGAAGGAAAATAGGAAAAAATACGACTTTTCTTACCCAGGAGCGTGCATACGACCCATGATGGCAGATTTTCTAGTCCAAAAGAACACACGGAAGGCGGCTGTAAGCTGGAATGCACGCGATCTCTCGAACGCCCTCTTCTGGACACTTTGTACCAGTAACGATTGATCATTTCAGCGATTCGGTTCATAGTTCAGACCGATGATTTTGGCGCTATAGTATCGTTAACTTCCCATCTTTTAAAATCGAACACGCAAGTTTGTTGTAAGCGAAAAATTCTCTTTATTTCACGTAATATAAACAGTACACGGGAATGTAACTAAAATAATTGTATTTTTTTAAAGTTATTTACTGCACAGTAATTGATACGCGACAAATGTATAAGCTTTTGATATGGTAATTAATTTGGTCAATCAAACTTTCAATATTGTAATACCGGTCTGGATGAAGTATGTATGGTAAATATAGTTGATTAAAGTATAATTTAAAAAGAATATACAACCCGCATCACTGCAAGATATATCTGTGATACATAGCATTATTGATAATTCGTACAAAAAATTTCATACAAATAATATATGCAGTATTTAATATACAATGTATCTCGAGTAGATAATAGTATTATATAGGTGTAACAGTAAAAACGAACAAATCGTGCAACACCGCATCACCGCTCCTTTTTGTACTTCCTAATGCCTGTGTAGTATAACTCATAAATATAGAGCGCTCCGCTGACTCGCCCCGCTAGTGTCTGTAAACATGCAAATTAGACAAAATAGACGCGTCCATAGCGACGTTCTCTCAACCACTTCTTCCTTCCCCCAATGTTCGCGCGAACCTTCCAAAGAAATCTAGGTTTCTATTACCAAAAGTGTTTCTATCCGTTCGCGCGAAGCGTGCACAGTCGCACACCTGAGCCCGGAAGCCAGCTCCAAGCGAAAAGGCATAATACATATGGGATAGAATACAGACAGTCAATTGTCGAGATGCACAATAAGTATATACGTTATAACCTTCGTGCGATATAAAACAATAATTCACACACACGCAAGTACAGGCGCGCGGGTGCGTGCGTAGATACGTGAGATCTAGTATTTTCGTAAGCCAAAATTTCAAGTCGAACATTCTCTCTGCGTGGAAAGAAACGCTAGGCGCGCGTGCAGAGCTAAAAAGAAAAAAAAAAGAGAAACATCGCGTCATAATAAAACACAGCTGCTATCGAGAAATCGAAAACGCTGAAATTCCCACCCGTAAGACCAAGGGCGGCGGTTGTAAACCCTCGTAACTGGCTACCAGGACTCCTTGCGGCGTCTCGAAAATCTACTCGCACCGTTGCGCAGAAGAGCATTGCACGCAGCGCACGTATATCTCTCCGTGTCCAACCGCAGCTTTGCCCCAAACAAGCTCCAATGAGGAACGCCGCATGAAAAGCCACCTTGAGTCTCGTTCGGAGCGTTTAGCTGGGGGGAGTGGTGAGACGGAGCGGTGGAGGGAGAGAAGCAGAGCGGCGGCATCGGCAGCTCGCAGCTATAGTGTGTGTGTGTACACTGTACAGTAGTTAGCTCAGTCCGTGAAATAGCGCAACGTCGCAAACGACATCTCTCCGTGCACTTTGTGGCTGGTTTGCCCCAAGATGTCCGCGAGGCCGCGATAGGGCCGCACAGGACTCTATGCGAGATTGTAGTAAATCCAGCATTGGTTGGAAGTTTTTTTCACGTAAAGTATACTTTTACTTGGCGCTGAGCCGTTTGAGATATTAGGTAAGTCCGAGGTTTTCTTCGCAAATCAGATGCTTGTCGATATAACGGATGCGGGTGTATATGCGAGAGATATGTGTAGCGACAGTGAAAGAGAGAGAGATATATAGCAGGAACGAACGTATTAGCGCGCACATATATCTATATGCATATGCATTTATAGCTGTGTGGGTGAGTACGTGCGTAAGTTTCGCCTGTTCGCGTCCCGAAGTGAACATCGTAGGATCAAAACTACGACGAGAGAAACGCGTTGGGAAAGACGCTGCTTTGTAGTCGTGTAGTCGGGTGTGTATTCGGTAGGTTTTGGAACCGAGGATGACGCGGCTTGTAATGTCGTGAGGCTGTTGACGTTGAAATTAATGAGAATACCTCAGGGTTTTCGATAAGATTTTGTGTAAAGTTTCGCGCTTGCTCTTTATTCTATATACATTGTTTGTAGTAATTAGAAAAAGGAGGGATAGTCACAATACAGTTTCCAATGTATGCATTGCAACATGAGATGTCTTAGGTATACTTGGTGGTGATTGGAGAATGTCTTGTATGTTTCTAGGTGAGCTTTGAAGAGATGAAGCTTTGGATATGAGATTATAGCAGTTTCAGTATGTCGAGTGATAGTGAGAAAGAACCCAAACCCACCAGGAGGCGGAGACCACTCCTCTCCGACAGTGAAAGTACCGATGATTCGTTGATACACAGAAACCGTGGCAAGAAGAGAGTTGCTGTAAGTTATGCCAGTTATTGTCTGATCCAAAAATTAAAGCATAAAGCTGGAATTATTTCTAATGGTGTATTGATTTTTTAAATCTTTATTAATGATGTAGAGAGTAGTCAGCGATGGAGACACTAGTGATGAAGATAGTGATATTCCTCTAAGTACTGTAAAGAAGAGGAAAAACCATGTAAGTTTGAAGAAGATCCCTATGATTAATTTATTATTAAAATAATTTGTAACTACATTAATTTTCAATTTACAGAAAATAATTATTGAAGATGAGTCAAGCTATGATAGCAGTTTGTGCAATGAAGGTGTCGCAAATAATTTTGGTTCGTTGATATGATTCATAAAATGATTTTAAGATTATTTGATTTTTTCTCCTAGTCATATAACGCATAACCTATGAATTTTTAGAAGGTGGTAGCACAAGCTCAGAGTGGCAGTCAGATTGGGAGAGCTCCGATGAAGAATCGAAAGTAGAAACTTCTAATAACGGCTTGCAACACAAACATAATGATTCTTCAAAAAAGATGTCATGTGATGAACATAGCAGCAGTGACAATGAATCAGAAAAGTGTCCTATTTGTTTGTTATCCTTTCGAAAGCAGGAGGTGGCCAATCCAGCAACCTGCGATCACTGTTTCTGCCTGGATTGCCTTATAGAGTGGAGCAAAAACATCAATACTTGCCCCGTTGATCGGCAAACGTTCACCGTTATTAACGTTAGATCTAAAATCAACGGAACGGTATGCATGTAGATTTAATTTGATTACACAAAATATAATGATCTTATGAGACTTCGCCGGTGACAAGGTTTAATTTGGAAATAATTTTATAGATCATAAGACATGTGCCAATTGATTCTAAACCCCCGACTGAAGAACCGGTGCAGGATCCAACCTTCTGTGAGATATGCCAGCGTAGTGACCGCGAGGACAGAATGCTGCTTTGCGACGGCTGTGACTCTGGCTATCACCTTGAGTGTTTAGATCCTCCCATGGAAGAAGTTCCTCTAGAAGAGCATTGGTACTGCCCCGAATGCTCTCGAAACACCCAAAACGACGCTGAAGTTGTGAGTTTCAATACATGCGAAAACATACTTAAAATTGAATTTGAATACTAACAAGTCCTTGCCTTTCCCTTCTTTATTTCATTGTAGATTGACATCGACCTTGATGAAATACCGGATCTTATGGCAGAAGCTCGAGAACTCGGTGTTCTATATGGGCGCTCGCGCGCGGCCGTGATCGCGAGTCAAGCCAGCCGAACCCTTCTGCCTCGCACTCGTCAGACCGAACGTGTGCGCGCGAACGTTCGCGCAGGCCGCAGGCGCCGCGCGGCGGCCATCGTTGCTGGGAGTTTACTTCGCCGTGACGAAGCCCAACCGTCGACCTCCTCGGGCTTCGATTCGATAAGTGACAACAGCGCACCTGGTCCCTCGTCTTCGCGCCGCGTGACGAGTAGTCGGTCTCATGTATCCGGTTCCGCGTCATCCGCGTCGCGCCTCCGGAAGATCAAATCTAGCTCCAATAAACGCAAAAAGAAAGTTAAGCGACGCAAGACGAGTTCGAGACGACACCAGACCACTGAATATCGAGAAGTTAAGATATCTGAAGTGAACGAAAATGGCGAACTGCAGGAGACTATTACGTACGTGAGGGCAACCGTCGATGGACCTTTGCCCTCGGGACGAAGAAGGAAGAAGCGCAAGGTACTAAGTGATTATGAGGACTGACTCGCTTTCCCCTGGCGGCGTTTGTTCCTCTTTATTACGATACTTGCATTTTACGATAATGATCGTAATACTCCTATCCTTTAATTTATTTATTTTTCTAATTGTGATATTCAAACACATTACTTTTTTTATTCGATTTCTTTAGTAGAAATAATTTTAATCTTACTAAAAGATGTACAAAATCCATTAAAAATAAGACTTTTTAATTTTATTCTTTGAATCGATTTCAATAACAAATGAAATGTTTCTTATTCCAAAGAACATAGTTTTATTTAGATGTTACTTACACGCAGACATACCGAAGATTTGATAAACTTTTTTATTGTGCCAAATCCCGAGTGATGAATAGAAGTTTAACGCGTTCACAATGCATCGCTTTTACAATATTGGCTATGTGCTTTGTTCGTAACTAACAAATAATTCAAGTTTATTACTTTCCTCATTCGTCATTCGTTCTTCTTGTTTTTCTTTCAAAATTTTGTAACACTTCAATTACATTAAATGTAAATAAAATATTTTCTCAGCAGATGCATTTGGCTTTTTTTTTTAAAGAAATCTTTGTGAGCGAGAACTAATTCTAAATAATATTTCTGACAAAAACACGATTCGATCAAATGTTTCTTTACATTTGAAAGAGCATTAAATTAATAAAGCTGTTTTCAAACGCATTATTATCATTAATCGCAGTAAGAATTTGTTTCTTTAATTTGTATTCAATTAAATTAAGCATACTAACGTATCGGAATTGGAATTTCAGAAGCCGAAAAAGCAACGTCGTGCGCGCACTGTCGCTAGCGTCGCCGCGTCCTTGCGGACAGCAAAGCGTCGTCTAGCAGCACAGCTTAAGATGCTGAAACCCTCGGCGACGGTTGGCAGCGGAGCCGTGCAGCTGATACCAACTATGAAGAGTGAGTCAAGGCCGATGCCTTCGAATTCGGCTATCAGGGTTGCTAGGCATAGTGCAGGCATATCCCAAGTCAGCCTTTTCGGCAGCGGCCTTGGTCTCGACTACAGTCCACCGGGGTGAGTTTTTTATTAATCAACTATTGTGTAACTTTCTTGTCTTATTCTTGATGGCTGCTCGTTCTTGCGAGAAAGGTCGTTTCGATTCTGTTTGGAATACTTGAATAACGAATGTATATGCACATTTATGAGATGATTTGTTCTTTTTTTTACATTGTTTGGACGAAATTCGAGAATACTACTTATGTTTAAACGAATTTATAAAATTTAGTCACAATGAATTAAATTTTTTAACTGATGTCAATTTTCACGCATTCAATATCTTTTTCAGAGCAAAGGTTCTATTTACACCGTAAGAAACTTGAAGTTACAAAATTTATTCGAAAACAGACAAATGACGAAATAAAATGTTTAAGATCACTACGTATGTTTGATACGAAAGAAATACTAATCGAAGCGGCCTCTCCATCGCTTTTATTTTTCATTGTGTGTCTTGGAATTTTCTAGTGAAAATTCCATTTATTTTATATCATAACAAATTTGCATTCATCCGCATGCCATATGACGACACATATTGAAATTCCTCAAATCGAGAATTTCTCGTCAGTTTAAAATATTATCAGCAAGATTACAAAAAATATCTTGCGTACACTTAGGTAGGATCACCATAGGTTTAGTTTTTATTTTTGAGGAACAAAGTACATTATTAATAGAGTAAAAGCAGTAAAATAATCGCGGCAACAAATCGTTAGATAAAAACTTTCTTGGACACAGAAAAACGTTTAGGTAATATTTAAAATAGGAAAAAACTGCGCACAATACACATTGTTCAGAATGGTAGTATTCCATAAGATTCACGAACTTGTAATTCATTTATTGAATTATATCGTATAAATCAAATTAATATATTTTTATTATTATTATTTACTGTAAATATTAACAATATCGGCTCAAAAAGAAGTATGCACTACTGTACTAAAAACAAATGTATTTCTTTTAGTCAGTACCTTTTGAGATGTAACGAGCAAAGAAACACGTAACCATACTTCTCTTTGGGCCAACATTCATGTATATATACATATCACTGCCAACATATATCCAGGTTGCATCGATCGATCAGCTCGTAGAAATATCTTTGTTGTTTCCCCGTATCTAGGTCCGATGACGAGTACGAAGACAGTGGCCCAGCCTCGAGGGGTCCGGGTTTGCTCACTCGGCCAAGAATTTCGACAATGTCGTCGGCTAGACGTCGTATGGCCTTAAAAGGTGGCCTCAGCGAATCAGCACGTACCCAAAGCAGCAGCTCTCAGTCCATCGATATACTAAGCAGTATCCTCGACAGTCAAGAGATATGGCATTCGAAGAAAACGAAAGTCACGTTGAAAGCTGATGGTAGCCTTCTCGTTGATAAACCCAAGAAACCCGATTCCGAAGTGAACAATAACAATAACAGCAATAGTCCAATCAAGATTAAACCTGACGGTGAGCCGAAGAGCGGAGACAGTCCTCTGGATTTGAGGAACGTCGATCCGAATAATATGGTGCAACAAGCGCCGATGTATAATAATCCTCGAGGAGGTAATCGCGGTGGAAACTACCGGGGAGGTGGTGGTAACTACAGAGAAAATAGTCGTCACAGTCATGGAGGATACAATTCTGGTGGTGGAGGAGGAGGAGATTCTTACGGAGGTGGCGGTAGACATAGCTTTGGAGGCTCTAGTAATCTACCTCAGGATTATTCCAGCACCGGAGCCAACTATCATCGGCAACAGCCTGCACCACTTATGAGTATGCAGTCGCCCTTTCGCAACCGCAATCAACAGAATTTTCGCCAGCACTTTCCACCGCCACCTAATCAAATGAACAATCAAGATAATAGACAGTATGGTTTTCCTCATCCTCAAGATCCATTCGCTAGACCGAGGATACCTGGACAGCAGGGTAATCTACCACCTCCGCCACCACCTTTATCTATGAGGATGCCTCCACCTCACAGGGGCAACCATTTCGATCCACATAGGCAGAATGATGGCAGATTTCCCTCCGAAGGAGGACCTAGAGACGACGGTGGCGAGGTCGGCATGTACGATGATTTAGAAATGCCTCGAAAGATAGGTAATGCTCAGGAAGAGGATTCCCTACTGCCACCACCTGAGCCGCCGACGGACCTGTTAGATTTTGACGAGAGCGAACGCGGTCAAGATAGCGATAGAGAAGAGGAGCTAGTTATCGATGATAATCCTAAAACCGATGACGGACACAAGGCCAAGACCTCTAGAGCATCTGGTAAACCCGCTGATAAGTACGACCCGTTTGCAGGGTCGGAGAGCGACAGCGACGGCGAAGAGTCGTCTCGGAAGGTGAAGTCATCGGGTCAGCCACCACCACTGAAACCACCTCCGGGTCTATCTGATTTTCCTGGACTTAAGAATGATGATAACGAATCGATTATGGGAGATGGTATGTCAGTTATGGGCGATAATGCTTCGATCATGGGCGACAACGTTTCAGTCATGGATGACGATGACTATCAAGCTTCTGCTAGCTCAAAATCAAAGCCGACTAGTGGATCCTCCAAACCTCTAGAACCACCACCGTCGATATTTGGATTTCCTGGTTTGAATATGGAAACGGACATGATGTCGGAGGACGGTCGAAAAGCCGACGAGTCGGCTACGAAGCAGTCCGACGATCAGGATGCTGAAGAAGAGGATGAAGCTGGAACGAATAAGAAACAAAAAAAGGATAAGACGAATAAAAATTCGTCTTCGCCAAGGATTAAACTTACCGCCTATGACGACGATGAAGAGGAAGATTCTGATTCGGACTGCCCGAATTTCTCTATTTACTCATCGGACACGATGGCCGTAGCACGTAGCACTGAGAAAGAGATGGCGTCGCAGATCGGTCCTCTCGAACCACCTCCTATGCCTCCGGGAATGATCGACGACGAGGAGCAAACCGACAAGAACAAAGTCAAGCCTCTAGAACCACCACCCATGCCTCCTTTCGAAGATGATGACTTGAGAAGCAAAGCTGGTAGTCCCGCATCTATCGCACCTCTGGAGCCACCGCCTATGCCTCCTTTCGGTGACGACGACTTGAGAAGCAAAGCTGGCAGTCCTGAGTCCATAGCTCCGTTGGAACCGCCTCCCATGCCTCCCTTGGATGATCTAGATGAATCTGCCAGAGCCATTAGACCTTTGGAACCCCCACCTTTGCCACCGATGGAGAACTTCGCTAGCTGTCCGCCTACGCCTGTGATAGGGTCGGGGGCTTTAGACTCAACGCTGCTAGATCCTCTTAGACTCCGAAGCGCCATGTCGAGTCTCGAGACAGCACCTCTGGAGCCACCACCTATGCCCCCGATAGATGTTCTGCGGCCTGAAACTCCCTCGTCGATTTGTCAAGATATGTCAGTTCCACCGCCGAATATGCTCCTTGCACCGCCACCACCATTGGAACCTCCACCGATGCCTCCAATGGATGATTTAAATCTTGATGACGATGCGTTAGTGGCAGTGAGACCGTTGGAGCCTCCACCGATGCCACCCAGCATTTTGGGCGATGATGATAGAGACTCGCTTAGTTCGCACAGTGATGACGGGGACTTCTGTGACGAAACAGGTACCGAGGAAGACGAGCCTGTCATTGGGCCAAAGAACAAAACCGGTAAAAGAAGGAAAAGGACAACAGAAGATGCTAACAAAGATTCGACTACTAAGAAAGCTGGAAATTCTGCTAAAGCATTGAACGAAGGCGCCGGTGAACAGGACGATGATATGATCGTCGGCGACCTCACCGAGTCCGAGAAGATCGAGTATGCCGATGCTGTGCAAAAGGAACGCCAAGCCTTGAGCAAGGCACCGGGCAAAATTCAGCTCGACAGCAGAGGTAAAATTACCTTCAAAATCGGCAACTTGAGTAGACTAAACAAGGTGAATCTGTACGACGAGATGGATGAGACCGAGATTTCGCGCATGTCAGTGGACGAGATACAGAAAGAGACAGAGCGAGAAAAGGAGAAGGAAAAAGAGAAAGATAAGCACAAAAATAAGGATAAGGAAAGGGAAAAGGAGAGGGAGAAGGAAAAGGAAAGGGAGAAGGACAAATATAAGGATAGAGACAAGAGAAAGGACTACGACAAGGACAAGAGGAAGGATTACGATAAGGACAAATATGATAAGGAGAAATCATCCAGAAGCAAGTACGATGACAAACGTAGCTCCAAATCTAATAAGTACGATGACGATGGCAAGTACAAGTCGAAGGATAGACATCGAAGTAGCAAGGACTCGTCTAAAAAGGACACGGATCGTATGAAACCTCCGACGTCTGGTTGGGATATCAAACCCGCTAATGTAAATTCTTCCTCTGCTTCCCAGTCTTCTGGTTCGTCCGTTGAAAGTGTACCCAACAGTCGCACTAACAGTCCCATAGTGCTCTCAAGTCCTGAACCAGAAGAGGTAAGAAAGGCTGAAACGACCCTTGAAACGCACAAGTCCAAGCCGATCAACATTGACCTAGACGAGCTGCAGCAAACACTCGATAAAAAACTCGTGGAACTCGAAGATTTGAACAAGCAGCATCCGGATGATCCGGATGATGACGCTATGTCCGGAGAAGATGCGCACGACCAGAACAAAGAAGACGACGATGCTATTCTGTCGGACGATGAGTTTGCCAAACGCATTATCGAGGCGACTACGGAAGCAGCTGCAGAGAAGGAACCTACCGTTTCTGCTGCTTCTGAACTCGCTGGTGATACTAGTGCGTCCTTGTCGTCGATGATGATGATCGATGGAGAAAATATCGAAAGCCTCTTCGAGCAAATAGAAAAAACGTGCGAGAAGGACATCGATGAAGAACTTGCAGCTTCGGATAAGGCAATGAAGTCAACAATCGATGATGACATCGAGAACGAGCTAGAGGATTTGAAGAACAAATCGCTAGAAAAAGAAAGAAAGAAAGGCTCGGATTTCGAGGCCGAGGATAACGAGGGTTTCAACGATGAGCAAGTCGAGAAGGAGCTGAAGGAAATGGAGATCAAGGCCAAACTGAATCTGAAGAAAAAATCCTTGTTTGAAGACGACGAGACATCGGCAGACGAGCGCGACGATGACGGAACAATCGGTACCAGCGCTGCAGGTGAGCCGTGCGACAAATCTGTAATCATTGATCTCGACGCCGCCGACTTCGGAGATAAGCCTGCCGATTTCTCGGGTGATCTAGAAGCCGATGGTTTCACGATCGTCTCGGTGGATCCTGCACCCTCCGTGTCGCACACTCCTAAACGCAAGAGTCGTCGGTCAAGCGAAGAACGAGCCAACGACTGGGAAGCCGAAGGTGCTTTTACTCCCTGCAAAGATGAGCGTCCAATCAGAAGAAGCAAGAGCCGAGATCGTCGTGGTGTGTCGTTGGTACACGGTGACTTGGAGCCCATTACACCAGCCAGGGACAAAATTAGCGACGGTCTCGACGGCTGTCGCACGCCAGCGGGTTACGCGGGCTTAGGTACAGAAGCCATCTCCGAAACCGACGAGGCTATGAACTTCGAAGACGAGCTGGCTTTGCTGAATATGCGTAGCCGCGACCGAGACTTCGAGGAAGGTGAGATCCCGGACTCTGAAAATCGCCCGAGAAAACTCCAACTCGAAGCGGCACAGCTCGCCAAAGCGAAGCAACTGCTGTTGCTCGAGGAGGAAGCTAAACGCAAACGCAAGAAGGACAAGAAAGAGAAGGGCAAGGACAACGAAAAGAACAAGGAAAATATTGGCACGGTGGAGAACGATATAAGCACTGTATGGAAAAAGTCAGCGAAAAGTAGCGCAGCGATGAAGGAAAGACAGTATAGAGAAAAGAGATCCAAGAGTAAAGATCCCAAGGCGAAAAAGAAGAAGGAAGCGCAGAAGAAGAAAGAGAAGCGAAAAGAATTGCCCCGGTATGACGTTCGTCGGTTAGTAGCCGAAAAGCCAAGGCCGAGGAAAGACGAGTACGGCAGGGATATTCGAGATAGTTCTCGAAGCAGGTCGCTCAGCCTCTCGAGAGAAAGGTCGCTGTCGATACCGAGACGTAGTAGGAGTTACAGTCCCGGAACACGGGTCGGTCGTCGAGTATCTCGCAGCAGGTCTAGGTCCTGGTCGAGAGGCCGACGTTCTCGCAGTTATCAACGCTCGCCGTCTCCGGCGACGCGTAGACGTTCACTGTCACCGCGCAGGTCTCGAGTGGACAAATTGAGAAAACGCTCTCTGTCTCGAGGTCGCGGAAGGAGTCACTCCCGCAGCAGAAGCAGATCAAGAAGACGCTCGCTCAGCCCTGCCAGACAGCACAAATCGCGCAGACGTTCGCTCTCAAGGCGTAGACGTGCATCGAAATCGAGATCTAGATCGAGGTCTAGGTCCAGATCCAGGTCTAGGTCTCGCTCGCGTAGGAAAGAGAAGAAGAAGCAGGCTCGTGCTTCGAGGTCCAGGTCTCGTGCTGCCCGCAAACGCTCGCGATCCAAGAGCCAGAAGAAGCGCGAAAAGAAACACTCAAAACGCAAAGTTGCGAACTCCAGGTCACGGTCAAGATCGGTGTCGCTCGAGAGGCGAGATTGGGAGCATCGCCAGCTCGCTGTGGCCGAAAAGCTCGTTGAGAGAAACTTCACGAGAGGCGATCCCGCATGGCAGAGCGGACAATGGACACCCTCTTGGTCGCGCTCGAGGTCCAAGAGTCCGGCACTGGTTCGACCGGAGAACATCGCTCGTAACTGGTCACCACCGACAACAAGTCTATCCATGCTGAACTCCGTCAACGTACCTCCCAAAAATCTCAAGGTCATCTTGACGAACAAGGAGGCGATCAAAAAGAAGAAGAAGGAGAAACGCGAAAAGGCGCGCAAGCTGAAAGAGGCCGAGAAGAAGCGCAAGGGCAAGAAGACAAGGAGCCCTCCGCCTTCCAAAGAAGTTTTCGCCAGTGGAGATAACATCCTGGTTAGCGTCTGTTTCAATAAGGACAACGAGAGCCAACAGCAGGCCAGTCTACCTGAGCTGCCGGAGACGATTCCGCTGCTTCCACCAGTGAAACGTCGACGAAGGGAACCGTTGCAATTAGAACCACCGACACTGGCTGGACCACCGGCCAAGAAGTCTAAAAAGGATAAGAACAAGGACAAGAATTCGCTTATCAGGGCTAGGTCGAAGTCACCGCAAAAGCTCGTCGGGCAGAAAAAGAAGGAGAAGAAAAAGTCGAAAGCCGCTGAAATCGCCGCTACCAAGAAACCCATGGCTGTAATCGATCTGGACCAGTCACCGTTCCGCGAACAGACACCATCGCCGCGTGACGTCATTGTCCTAGATAGTGACGAAGAGGATAAACAGGCTCAACAGAATGAGGAAGAAGAGATGGGCACACCCGAGCAAGCCCAGGAGTCGCACACTCCAGCAAGACCTGACGCGCAGTTCCTTCAGGGGCCAAAAACGCCACCCGAACCGCAAGTCAAGTTCTCCATAGCCAACAAGCAGAATAATTTGCGACCTTCTCTCATTAATCCGCTGCTGGAAGAGGAAGAGGAGCTGGACGAGATGGATGACAACGAATTAGCCGAGATGCAGGAGCTCATGGACGAGCAGGTTGAGGAAGAACTGGAACTTCGCGCTCAGGAAGAATTGGAATCGCGGATGAAAGTGGGCCCAAACACACCACCGGAACCACCGAGTTCACCTCCCACATCGCCCGATGCTTACGATCCGTTCGATCCGACGAAGTCCAGGTCACCAACACCGGAGCCCAATAGCCAGGAGGATAACCAAGCGGATGAAACGGCTCAAAACGTAACAGGCGAATCACCGATCGAGACTCAAGATGACGAAGCCGACGAAGAAGATGGCAAACAGCCAGAGCCGCAACAACAAACGCAAGAGCAAACAAATAAACCATCAGGCTCGGATAAGCCCAAGATCATCTCGGTGGTGACGATCAAAAGACCCTCGCCTGCCTCTAACACTCCCCCCCTTGAGCAGAGCGAAGCCAAAAGCGATAGCCCAGTTACAACTAGTGTCCAGAACAATATGGCTAATAGTCAGCAGCAACAGCAACAACAACAACAACAGCAGCAGCAAACCAACAGCCTACCTCCAATCATCAATCCTGTTTTGGCAACCGTAGCTGCAGCTGTACAAAGAAGCAGCATATTCAGTGCCAGTGTTGGCTCTAGGAATCTTCTCCAAGTGAGTATATATATAATTACTTATAGTTTCATTATATACAGGTCGGAGAATTTTTTATTTACCGTCATTTGAGCGCACGACATTATTTATTCCTTTATTAAAATCCTACCGTTTGTCGTATTTGAGATATTAAAGATCCATATAGACAAGTAGTAGTACAGTTGTGCAATCAAATAACGCGGATAAAGGTGAAAAAAAAATCTCTGCTCTCGACTACCCTAGGCGAATACGCTCATACAAAACGTCCAACTAAAACTTCAGCAACAACAGCAACAACAGGGCCAGACCAACCAGACGAGACCAACGCTCCCCAACATCTTTGCGAACTCGATGCCAAAGCCGATGCCTATGAGGACGATCACGATGCAGACGAAGTCACAGACGAAGAACGCGTCGACGATCGGACAAAACGGCAGCGATGCCAACATCGATCTGGGCGAAAGCAATGTCGACAACTCGTCACCCTACTCGCCAGGATCAAGTCTCAGCGATGGTCTCTTCGATCCCCCAAGTCCAGGTTTTAATAACTCGCCTAATGTGGCGCTGTCAACGAAGATAAAGAAGAATCAGGAAAAGAAGGATGCGTTTGATGCGTTATTCGATGCCTCTCCCATCGTACATAAGGGCTCTGCTAAGGCTCGCGCGAAGAAGCCCGATAAAGACAAGAGGAAAAAGGGTAATTACTTTTATCTTTTTCACTTCCTTTCACTGTATTTGCTTCTGCTGTACTTCAATTTTTAATATTTAATTTTTAATATTTAATACGTTCAATTGTACATCCTGCATGAAGTATGGCATATTATGCATAAAGTTGAGATAAGTTTAGTTAATGAGCATTGCCTAATTGGTAAGTTCAAATTATATTTGATCAATTTTCATGTTGCAGGCACTCATTCCAAAATTGGCGTCCGTATGGATGAAAATCAATTGCAGATACTGGACGATCTCCCAAGTTCTGCTGTAGAGATGCAAGTCAAGGATAAAGTAAATGTCTATAGAATTTTATTTTATTCTTGAATTCCTAGAACTCGAGGGGAAATCTAAATTGCCTTTTCACATTTGTTTTAGTTCTTGAAGAAACTTAATCGACAGGAGAGAGTCGTCGAAGAGGTTAAACTAGTATTAAAGCCGCATTATACTAAGAAACACGTAACAAAAGAAGAGTACAAGGATATTATGCGAAAGGCTGTTCCAAAGGTATATACTCTAATCCTATCTTTTATTTTTTTCTCTATTTATATAAACGAGAATGCGTTCGATAACATCGTTATTCATACACAGTAAATTACTTATAAGAACGATTAGTTACTACGAAGTTTTATTACGAGTAAATACAAATATTTGTTTACAAGCGTCATTACTCGGTTTAATAATTTCGAATTCTGCTAACGCAACGCGTAACCTATCATTGCAGATATGTCACAACAAGTCAGGTGAAATCAATCCGAAGAAGATAGCTGCCCTCATCGAAGCCTACGTGAAGAAAGTGCGAGGAAAAAAGAAGGCCCACGGAGGAGCAGCGCCAGCAGCGAATTCAACGATCAAGAAACCAGCGTAAGTTCATTTTTATAATAAATCATTGAACAATCAATATTTATTATAATAATAGAATATTAATTCGTTATAATAATAAATAATTAGTTATTGAGACGTTCGTGATTATTGGAAATTCCACATAATATGCATAACTCTTTTATTTTGTCCAGGAAAACTCTGTGGAGTTGATTACACGAGGATTAAGTTCACACAGCGTATCACCGAATATTCTCGGTAGGGCAATTGTAGATGTTGAATCACACCTAAATCAAATTATGCACATAAACTATGTGCATGGTAAGTGATCGTCGTTTTCTAAATGTTCTTGCAAGAGAGAAAGAATGTAAGCATAAAGTAGAAAAAAGAAACAAATGTGTACGACCGAGCGTATTACAAGTAAAACATCGGTCGAACAATGTGTATTGTATGTACATACTTAAACTGAATATAAGCGCAATATTTTTATTTATCCAAGTGCTAGCTTACTTGTGACCATTGGGCGAATTAAGATTTAACTTGTTAATTTTATTATTTCGTCTAGATGATATTGACTAAGGTTAGGAGAGATAACATGTATTAAAATAATAAGGTTTAAGAGAAATGATAAACTAAAAAATTGAAAAAATACATAAGTAATGAACTAAGAACATTTATTGGGTTGCAATCGACTTGTTTTTTTTTTTGCGAGTGTCCCGTAAATGAATACATTGAGGATAAGAAATGAGATCTTTTTTGTAGTGAATTTAACTTAAATGTGAGATCGAAAAAAAGAGAGAAAAGGAGGAGAAAAAAAGAATATGTAAGACATTGTTAAGTAAATGTCGGCGTTCGAAGTATAAACACAGACAAAAATACAGAATGATAAAAAACTGATAACTCTTCAATCGAGGTTTTTTCCAATGATACAAAACTGTAGTATAGTTAGGTGATACGATCTACATCGATAAGTCGGTGGCAGAGATCACAATTTTTTCTGTTTTTATACCGCAAAAGCGACAAATCTATCGATAAACGGCGTTTATCTGTGTAAAAGAAATACCTTAAATAAATTAATTCACAAATACATCTGACTTTGTGTTTGTGTACTTTGTTCCTCAAAAAAAAATAGTTTTAGATTTTATTTTTGCATGTCATTGATTTATCATATTTATTTTTTAATCAGAATGCATTTTATAATTTATTTTTAGGTACAACTGCCAATAATTAATAACATGAAAGATTAAAAAAGATTTTTTAAAAGAAGTAAAATCTTTATTTCGTTTTATACAATATTCACTTATCGTTTGATCACAGATATTTATAGCGTATATTCACTATTTCTATCATATTAATAATAACAATTGCAAAAAAATCTGCAAAAATGTTTATCTGTTTCACGTTGAATATAAAAAATCAGCAAACCATTCGAGTAGATTGAAATTAAATTCATTAATCAAAAGTTTTTATTTAACATCTGCAAATCCGACGCGGTCTTGATCCATATCGAATTCGGTGTAGAAACGACCAATGAATACATCACCCAAAATCCATAGTGGACCAGTTTGGTGGAGGAATGTCAATACCCATGAATCCACTCAAGCATATGGTCTTGCCAAATTGAGAAACCTAAAAAACAAGAAATAATTCATGTTATGTAACATTATTTATACATATCGGTATTATCTAATTATATTCCTATTACCTTCAATACGTAATCTTCTCCCTTTAAAGAGAATGATTTGCCACCAATTACGAAGTCAATTGTGGGCAAATTAGGAACAGCGTCACAGCTGATCTATAGCAACATAAAAAAAATATATTGTTACTCTTGAACGACGAGATGCAATATTAATAACTTTAATGTTTAAGCAATACCATTGCTTCACCAGCTACAATTGGAGTCGCGCCAATTTTTTTATTTATTCCTTCAATTTCTCCAACAGGTCCAGCGATGAGAGAAGTTCCAGTATCAGCAATAGCTTGGCAACCACTTTGACAGAATAACTTGTCTCCAATGGTGATTCTGAAAGTGAATGCAAAGATATAGAAAAGAAATACTTTTCCGTAAGTTTTTTAATCTTAAATACGCACTTGTCCATTCCAAATTGCCAGTAAGCTTTACGGCTTACCGGAACATAAGTGAAATCACCAGTGTAATATTTAGGATCTGATCCACCTAGAATCATTTCTCCGCCAACTTTTGCATTTGGATCTCTAAAAGTAAAAAAAATATATTAAATATATATAGGCCCGAAAAAAGTTTTTAAAATAGAACTATAAAGTTTCAAATTATTTGCCTGTTTAAATAGAAACTAAAGATGGCTTTAGAAACCAGGTTTTGTTTAATCATGTTGTAAAACACAGGTGAAACACCATCTACCGCAATTCTATCATAAGCCATTCCTAATATACCGTCAAATTTAGCTGCTACAAAAGCTATACCAGGTTCACTTAGAGCTTCAGCAAAGGTGGTATCTTTGATATCTACACCAGCAAGCTGCAAAATATTAATAATAATAGCATTAGTTTAATATCTAGAATTTGTCGATTTTAATATTGATAAAATATTTACATTAACAACATCAGTTGATAAAAACCCAGAAAGACTTCCAGATCCATATCGAATGGCGAATTTAGTTCCATTAACCTTGTAAGAGCTTGATTTCCCACTGTCATACTTGTTGTGAAGTACTGAAAACATAAGTATAACAATGAAACATTTGGTGAATTAAGTAATATTATTAAAAAATGATCAATACTAACAACAAGCAATGTTGGTTATGTAGCATTTCTTGGAGGGTACCCAAAGATTAGATGACCCTGTATCGAATACAACAGTGAACTTTTGAGCTGGTGAGCCAATACCAATAACTCCATAATATTGAGCATCCATGTAGTTTGACAGTGGCTCAGGTACTGGATCAGCTCCATAGCGAAGTTTGATTTGTTGAAGTTCCGTTCCTACCTCTTGCAATGACCTTCTAGCACTTTTGGTTCGGTATAATGGGACTCTAAAACCATATTTTAATTATTCATGTGATTGTCTCATTTATACATACCACAAACAATGCAGTCTCATTGTATATTAATTTATGAAAGAATGGCTCGATATACTAACACATAATTTAGATATGATATGGACAAGAAATGTGATAATACAGTTTATATCTCATTGGCAAGTAGGGAATTAAAAATGAATCATGCATAGCTTTATTAGAGAGCGAAGATCAGAGGTCAAAAAAATACACCACTATCAAATCATGTGATGCTTAAAGAGAAATTGTTTCTTGTATAAAAGACTGAATATAAAAGAAGAGCAATTCTTTCTATAACATACTTAAAGCGTCATTACTAAATTTAAAAATCATTTTGAAATTTAAGCAACCGTTAAGTAATAAATTCTGCTTCGTTAAAAAGTCGCATTCAAATCATGAGAAAGTAAAAACTTAACAAACAACAGACATCGTTTCATCGATTTGTTTTCCTTATTTCTCTACTCTACTGATTAACAACAAGACATGCTGAATCAAAATTTGACAATCAGCAACAGCAGAAACATTTTTCAACGGCTCTTTTCTTATCTTTTTACTTCTCAGATTAAAAACAGGAATATATTATAAGATTATATTCACTAGAAAAAGCACTATCCGCCATATTTATGTACAGAGCTAAAAATCCAATTTACACATCAATTAACTAGAATCGAAAAATAAGTATTTAATACTAGTTATTATCCTTTACAACTTGACATGAAATACTAAAATTCCCGATTATGACAATGCGTATTTTGAAGTTCGTCCATCAAAATGGAGCCAAACCAGAGACAAAAGAACGAGCGTTAATTTAGTTTCTCTCACCTTAATACGTCGGCAGAGACGAGGGCAAGACTGCAGAGACTCGCCAGAAGGACGAATCGCAACATTTCGTCAAATTATTCTTTCTACTCCGTTATTATTTCAGTCTACGATGTCACTTTGTAAGATGCCCAAGAAGGAGTAAACGAAGTCCCTGCGCAACAACGACGGCTGTCGGTATTCTGTGTTGTTGTCCCCGATGCTTTGTAGAAGGGGAACAACGTGTATACAGATATATACACAAAGCTTCTTCTCGTTGCTACTCTCGTGACTCGAGACCCGACGCTCGACGCTTTGTGTTACATTCATTTTTATATGAACGTCGCCACCTTCTTCTTCCGTTCAAAAAGTTTAGCGCGGAAAAAATTTGAATTTAGTCCTTTGGATAACATTTTTTTTTTATTAGAGAAAAGTGTATAAAATATATGTAGTATAAAAAATATGGCGCAGTGTCTTACTTACAAAGTACTTAATTATACGTGTAAGAAAATTATCTTTAATGTACATTTACATGTAAAATCAAAATATAGTCTTGCCAATGTTGATAACATTATTGTTCAAGTCGAATTCGGTATAAAACTCCATCATAAAAGCGCCTCCCAATTGCCAGGTCAAATCGTCAGGAATTAAGTTTGGCACGAATGGACTGAAACAGGCCTCGACGTTATCGAGGGTAAGCTGAAACCAAAAGCAAACATATTATACCTATATATATATATATAGATTATACGAGATATAAATAGAAGTGCATAATGCGCGCGTTATTTGAATACTTATTCGTTTTGTATTCTGACATCTGATAGCGTGCAATTTTTCGATATTTGAATACTTACGCGTTGCACGTAATACTTGGATTCTATAACGAAATCCTCGTCGTTTAACGTGAAGTGAATTCTCGGAAGCTTCGCGTAGTTCCTGCAGTTTACCTGTTTATTTGGAAAAACGATCGTTTAAAATAATGTGTCATCGAGATAACATTTACATTTTGTTTTAAGACTTACTGTATACCGGTTGATTTTAGGGAGGTAAATAGCGTTTAGCATGTAATTGAGTTTGCGAATTTTGTCGGAAGGGCCGACTATGGTGTTGGCACTAGAGTCAAAGTTTGCTTTAAATTTTTGAACGATTGGATAATTGGTTTTGTTCCGTTCGACAAATAAGCCATCCATTTCGATTGTCCAAAATTTCTTCTCTACCACTTTTACAGTCGTCAAAGTTCCGCTTATTACGTGACTTCGCTGTGTGCCGCCAAATATTACTTTGCCAGCCTTTGACGTGGACTCATCTCTGTAATGAAACGATGCATTTATTTAAGCGAAGAAAAATGTACGATGATGATGTCGATGATTATGATGACAACAATGATGATGACAAATGTTCTTCATGCATTTCAGCTATCCGTTACAATGATTTCCGCACCTGTTCATGTAGAACGTAAAGATGTTTTTCTCGATGAGATTCTGAAAAATCATATTGTAAAAGAACGGCATTGCGTTGCTTAAGGATTCTTCCTGATAAGCAAGACCGATGACGCCGTCAGCCTTGTATTGCAAAAAAGGATTCGCCGACAAATGTGTTGCTTCTATAAACGTCTGGTTTGCAACTTTGAGGTGGGCCAACTGTATACGTAACAAAAGCAAATTCTATTAAAAAAAAAAATGTACATTGACATTCATAAAAAACGCTGTGCTTACATTTTCGGTCGTAGCGTACATTACTAATTCAAAAGGGTGTATTTTTTAATTTAAAAACTGTCATTGTCAAATCCTCATTTAATATACGTAGGAAGAAAGAAAAAAAAAATCATTCGAATGATCGTTTAAAATATTTATCTCGATTATCGGATATGTACTCACGTGAAAAGTATCAGTGGACAAGAAACCGTTCAATGAAAATTCGGCGTCGGATATATTAACAAATTTATCATTTGATATGTAAGTCGATGACTTCGAGCTGTCGTACTGGTTGTGAATTTCTGTGCAAAGGTTAACGATAAGAAAAAAAAAGATCGTCGATTAACGTACAAATATACAACTCCATTAATTTCGATAACGACTATACTAACTACAAGCTATTTCGGTCCACGCGCAATGCGATGACGGTAGCCAGGAATCAGCCCAGGTTGTGTCGAATATGACCTTGAACGTCTTCGCGGGTGAACCTACACCGATCAGTCCATAATACTCGCCCTATAAATTGCAAATATTTATTTAGCTCGAAAGAAACGATACTTTCACACTTTACCGTACACGATTACTTACATTCATATATTTGTAGACTGTAACTGAGTCATTTCTCCAATGATCTTTATGTTCGTGTAACTGACGTTTAGTTCTGGATATGCTTTCCATCGTCGGTATTTCTTTGTAAATATCAAGCCTGCAACGACAAGTGATCGAATTATTATTTTCGTTCGTTTCGAAAGCGCCGGTTCTCGATTGTTTTTTACGCACTCGATTCCGCCAGCGACTACTATTTCAGAAAGAACAGCTGATGATAATATTAGTAATAAAAGTCTAATAACGTTTATGTTCTTCATGATTATAATAATAATAATTCAGAGCAAATAATCGAACTATTCGTGGCGAACTGACGACTGCGAGTGTGGGTAATCAACTACACGATTGAATTTCCGCAGGATTCCCTCGACTTCGTGAAGTTTTTTTCTATCACCGCGAACCATCGCTTCGACCAATCAAACGTCTAGATGTTGAAACTTGTCCAGAAACGACCAATCACAGCTTCTCTTGTAAAGGAAATCTGAAATCAGTACTGACTAGTGTAGTCAATGCGGTGGATCGTTGATTTCCTGGGCTTTTTTGGTGTACGATACCATTTGATGAAATATGAATAAGATAACGGAGTTAATTTTGCCATCTTTCATCGCGATGCGAATGAACAACACTTTGTATATTATATATATATATATATATTTATTTATTTATATTACTCAGTACACGAACATTCTTGGTTAGTTTCAACATTTATAAGTTTGTTAAATGTTACACGACCTTTAGTAGATGTTCCGGCAAAATTAGTGTTTTTGTCCGAAGTTTTCTGTTGCTGATCTTGATTAAAGATGTTCTGTTAATCGGTAAATATTTTTTCTTCGAGTTTTCAGTGGCAGTACAAGTTTGTTCGGTGGAAATCGGTTTTTGCTATACAAATAATCAATTTGTCACTCCAACCGGTTGATAAATGTTTCAGATAGTCTAATTAAAGCTAAAATAGCTTTTTCTTTTTTGCATTAATTATCGCATTATTTCGTTAAAATTTTTACAATTTTAAAATTCACCATTATAGTTAATAATGCATTAACACAAACTCTCAGTTACAATGATTTGTCGATCTATCACTTAAATGCAAATATTTCAGCATACAAATGGTAAAGAAAAACGATTTCAATATAAACTTATATTTCCATTTAAGTTTAATACTTATTTTTGTTCTCATTTCTAGTTGAAGTATCGTTTTTGTTATTGTCTTCTACTAGGTAATTCTTACTTGTTATAAGCGAAAAAAATCACAAAAGAACATATAATAAAGACAGGGCAAATCCTTCACCATTTGACTACAGAGAAAGAATAAAAGTGAATATACGTAAGTAAAATAATCACAAACATTTCAGTACTGTCCTTTTGTTTTGTTTGACAATCTTTTATTATCATCATTCATTTCATTAATCGCCGCTGTACATGTTTTTTATTTTTTTTTCCACGGAACAAGAGACTTCGCACTTGCATGTTTTTTTTTTATTACATTTTACATCGTAACATGCAAAGATTTTCACCTTAACACAAAAATTGCATAGAATACTATGCAATAAGCTTAATCGAAAACATGAAAGAGCTCGCTCAAATTTTTTACAAAGTCTCTCGCACACAATTTCAGTTATAGATTTACAATATCGGGTGGAATGTATTTTACTAATAAAGCGACTTACTGAAAATAAAAACTCTTGCTCACACTCCGATTGACATGTCGAGCGACGATTGCACGTCACTTATGCAGGAAAATGAGAAAAAAATGTAAAGAGAAAAAAAAAATAAAAGTAGGAAAAACATCATTATGTATAGTCGTTCGAGGGCCATCTTTAGTCGATTCGACTTGCTCTCGAGTCCCTTTTGAAATTTCACAATATATGCACATCTAAAGAGTCCTTATGATTTGAAAATGAATAAAAATAAAACATTACAAATAACATTAAAGTTTTTAAAGTTATGTCAGTATTGAATAATTGCTTTTAAATCTATGTTATCCATCCGGAGGGGGGAGGGGTAAACCGTTGGGGCCAACAAAATTGCAAGCGCTCCAAGTTGTTCGCAACATCAATGCTGCTGCTATCTTTCTCACGCGGCTTAATAACATACATTATCCTTCGCATTATTTGTTTAAAAATATAATATATATCTTTGAAAAGAAAAAATGAATCTTGTACATGTTTTCCAAGACGTGTGTTTGTGAAAATCGGTGTCTAAGGAGGTTAGGTCTAAAAATGGGTCGCGCTATAATTTTCCTCGCAGAAATTATGCGTCGCCGTTGGTCTCCGCCTCGACCGCTACGGATTTCTCCTCGAGTTTCGCCTTCTTCGGCGACACGACGTCCTTCGCCGCGTCGTCGGTCACATCACCACCCGTCGACTTCCTCTTTATACAGCAGACATTATCGCTGGGGGCATCTGAAACGTGAAAAAAAAAAAGTCATATTTAGAACATTGCTATTGACGAAGTAGAAGGAGTAGCAGTGGCGGCGACGGCAGCGGCAGTCAGCGGCGATATAGCGGGCTCAATATCTAGAACGTGACGGGTAGAGAGACACCAACCTGTGGAGTCGCCGTTGGTGGACTCGACTTCCTTCTCATCGATCTCCTTCTCGTCGTTATCCTTCTCTTCGCTAGCGCCGTTTTCTTTGGCCTCCTTGCCGTTACCGTTCTCGGCGGCAGCCTTGTCATTGTCGACAACTTCGTCTTCCTTCGACTCCTTCACAGCCTCCTTCGTCGGCGTGTCCTTGGTTACCTCCTTGACATTTTCCTCCTCGACGACCTTCTTCTCGGGCGTGCTGACGACTTTGGTTTCCCTGCGAACACGTGGAAAAGCAAACGTTAGTCAAACCTTAGCAATCATTCGAAATTAGCGCGCTAGAAAGCTCCAATTTCTCGTAGCAAGTATCAAAGACCGCTACGGCCACGGCGACGTCGACGGGTCGTTCTATATTTGCAGTTGACGCGATAAACATTGATCGCAAGCGCGAGAGAGTCGCTGGCTTAGGGGGGAAGCTGGACTAATTTTCGAACTTCTCCTTCTCCTCCCTCTCTTTCTCTCTCAGCTGCGCTTTGTAAGTTTGACGAAGCCACTCGTGCCACGAAGGAGGGCAAGTATGCAGAAAAATTCAGTCTTTCATTAAGAGAGACTTGAAAAGTTGCACGTAACAGTAGCCGGAAGAGGTTCGAGTTCTCTTTCTCTATCAATATATTGTATTTCGCTGACTGTCTTTTTCAACTACAAGGTGATTCATTGCTCGTCGACTGTGTTTGTTCCTCGGATACGAGAACTAACCGATAAATACTTTGTGTTACCCGATGTCACTCGATTACGTTTGACGCGACGAGTTTATTCTATTACTCCCATAATACGTTTATACGAAAAGCAACATATGCGCTCGCGCCCGCGCGCGTGTGTGTGTGTTTGCATGTGCACACGTAAAACGAGGTCGAGTGCACGGTACATGGAGAAATTTCGCGAGTCCTGCGATTATCGCACTAAAGATAAAACTATTTTAATGTTCTTTTCTTATCTCTTGAGGCTTCGGTTCTCTTTCTCTCGCCCCCCCCCCCCACACACACACTTCTCCTCACATTTTTTTACATAAGCGCAGATAAATAGAAACGAAGAATATCAAAGTTTCAATTGGCGCGAGTTTCCTCTGCCGCGCGGCACACATGCAAATTTAGTACGTGTGCGCATTTTCAAGGTATTGGCACACATTCGAGAGAGAAGAGTTGAACTATTTAAAAATTTATCTACCTCTCCCATTTTATTTCTCTACGATAAAGCCGATGATTTTATCTAGTTTAGCAGAAACAACATCTGTATATCTATGTTGTACATGTGTATATGGCATACGGTCTGTGTATACACATACGCGTGTATATATATACACACACATATATGTGCATCATGATGTTAGCGTCGTAAAAAATTCATCGCGTTCCGGCCGGCGTTGGAGCGAACAAAATAGGACGCGGCGTCGGTGGCTCCGTCCAACGGCGGCTTCTCTCACTATATACCCGTACCGCCACCCCCTCCCGCGATTGTTGCCTGGCGCGCGTCTCCGTGTATATACATACATATAACTTGCACATGTGTATTCGTATGTACATTTATACGCATATGCGAGGAAAAAAATTCTTGTATATCATCCGGCGGCGTCGCTTTTTCCGAGGCGACATGTGCTTTTGTGTATTTATTGCGTGTAATGCAATCTTTTTTCTTTTCTTTCAAAGGGATAGAGAGAGATAGAAAGATTGAGAGAGCGCGAGAGCGACGCGCCTTTCGCGTTTGACCCTGGAAAGGAGAGGGGGTTGAAGAGTGCGTGTGTATACACACGCACGCACACGTATACACATCAATGAACCTGAATATTTGTGTATGCATACATTACAGGACGATCGAAGGGTGATTGGAAATGTTTACTCGGGTTTGTTTTGGGACAATCTTTTATTGCCGCGCAATGATCGCTGCTAAATTTTCTGCGAATTTTCTACCCGACGAGCAAGCCGTATGTGCACAAGTGTGCAGTACACCTGCGATATTGAATTTCTTTTCATTCGACCGATCGGTACGATCGTTCCGAATATTACTTTCCGAACTAATTAACGAACAGAACACAGAGTTCGAATGGTGTACTACACGCGTAGTATGGCAAAGGAATAATAAAAAAAAGCGCGAAAAAGAAAAATTCGAACTAACAGCCGAGGGAAACTCGAGAGAATCGCGTTTATATACCCACAAGAGATCCATCATGTATACATACCCACAGGCTACTATATAGCACCGCCGGCGCGTGAAAAGGGGAAGAGAAGCGCGAAGAGAGACTAGGGGAGACGGAGATAGCGGCAGATCGATATGTCGACTGTTCTCCAGCATAGGTACAATCTCTGGCAAAAATCGTCCAAGTATCTTTCTCTGGTCAGAGATAAAAGCGACGCACACGTGAACGTCTTTTTGTGCAAATATAGCACCGGGAGAATGAGAAAGAGTAAGCGAATGGGAAGTGGGGGGGGGGCAGAACCATAAAGTATGAATATGATTGGACAAGGGCCAGAAGTAGTTTTTCGTTATTTTCCACGCGTCAGAAGATTTCCCGCGTATTTTCAACAACATCGAATATTCTCGAGAATCCAAAGGAGAAGAAACCGAAGAGAGAAACGTGGAGACGCGAACGCGCGAGAGGAAGCGGCGACGGCGGCAGTGGTGACCGGAAAAAAGCCGCGCGCGGCGTGCATCCCCCCACCACTATCTACCCCCGCCGCTTCCAAAACTATATATACATCTATATCTATATACATATATGTACGTATGTTGTATGTATGTAAATGTGTGTGTGTGTGTGTGTGTGTGTGTGTGTGAGTGTGTGTATATACATGTATATATAGATATATAGAGGATATACGCGTTTTCGCGCCGTTTTTTTCCGTCGAAAGGACACGCTTGTGTAAAATGAAGATAGGAACACAGTATATATAAGACATATACCGAAATGAAAATAAACGGCGTCGGTTACAACGAAAAGCCGAACTGGTCTTTTGTCTTCTCGCGAGGAACGACGCGCACCGTTCACTTTTCCGCGGAGAAACGCGTCGCGTTTTTATGCATTTTTCTCAAGATTTATGGTCTTGCTCGTATATACTCCGGTTGTTAGAAGAATGAAAAAGGGTACTCACTTCGTTTCTGTGTCTGCCATTTTGAGGTATGTGTTTTTGTGTATGTCTTATGGATGAGAAGCACTGAAAATTTAATCACACGCGCCAACTGCCGGGAACTGCGTGACTTTGTGTGTTGACGAACTCGAAGCGGCGGCAAGACTAGCGAATGCCGGGCCGGGCGGCGGGCCGCCAAGCAAGCAAGAAGCCGCCGCGGCCGCTGCTCTGGAATCGTGGTGGGGATACCTATAGCCTATAGGAAACAAAAGAAACACGGACGGACACGCACACGCCGGCGCACGCGCTGAGGATGGATGCCCGTGCGCGCGGACCGCGAACTGGAAACATGCATATATACATGTATATCTATATACGTGTGTACATGTAAGCTATATATACGGACGCTATACCAACGTATTGCACGTTTACGAGGCAAGTTCGTGTGTAACTGGTTGTATGTAATAGATTTTTGGGGTAGCGCGCTTTTCTGTATTCTGTCCCCGCCTGTGCTCTCGCTCCCTGTATACCATTCGATACACGCAGTTTTGAGGTTATATTTATAGGAGATCGCTCGAGGTTACGCGCGTGTTTATACATAAATCGGGGGTTGGAGTTTGTTTTCATGCGTTATGTACTGGAAATGTCTCGTAGATTTATGCGAGAAAAAGAGTCGTCTCGAGCATGCGATTGATCGTACGTGCTGCGAGCGGCTATCGGAATCGCAATCTTAGTCATTCAAAAATATACGCGTCGGTGAAGTCATTATACGCAAATAGCTTCGACTATGCACGCACTTATAAAGCGCGAATCAAACGATGCCCGTATAGCCTCACGAGACTAGTCAATTCCTGCTTTTTTCTAATTCCAACCTGTAAAGATAAGCATACGCGTATTCCAAGTGTATATACACGTATACCATACATACAGGTACCAACAAGCACACACCAACACAACGAGAGGCGCCGGTTCGTACTTTTCCTCTGGCAGCAGCGGCAGCGGCGGCGGCGGCGGCTCTTCCCCCTGTAATACTACACTACAACACACACCTACACGCACACAGAAGTGCGCGCGCGGGGGGAACGCCGGTTCTTTTTTCCCTCTTACTTTCTCCGTTAGAGGCGTATATATACATAAGGGGAGAGAAAGAGAGAGGAAGATAGAACGCCGCCGCCGCCGCTGCCGCTGCTTTCAAGAGAGTCGACGCCACTATTTTAGGAGAGCAGAGAGAGATAGAGTTATATGCTACATTATAGTACAGAGCGAGCGAGAAAGACATCGCGTGAGAGAGAGAGATAGGAATGCGAAAGGTAGAGGGAAGATTTATATAGTTGCGATAAAAGTGTAATGAGAAGAAGAAAAACGTAGGATTGAAAAAGCTTTTTTTTTTCTTTTTCTCTTTTCGGAAATTAAAGCGCACGTTTGATTAGAACGGTCATTTCGAATTGTAGACGGAGAGACGAACGGTAAAGGTTGCGACGACGAGCAGTTGTAAGTACGCGAGTATATATACATAGTGAAGGTAAAAGAACGAGAGAGTAGAAAGATGTATATAGATATATATGAACCGCGTAAAGCCGCCGGCCGGTGCGCAACCTTCAAACTAAGTCGCGCGCAGCCGCTTCTCGCTGATAAGTAGAGGGCGCTATTTTTAACAGTGAGCGAGCGAGCGAATCTTGTCTTTTTTCCTCTTCTTCTTTTTTTTTTTTTTTTTTTTAACTTTTTAGTACGCTATATACTCGTAGAATAACGTTGTTATCTTTTATTATCTTTGAATTGGTCTATGGTGAGATCAAATGCGATTATCGAAGCTTTGGCATTACACCGGTCATCGATACGGAAATTTCGCACACGAAACATGATCGAAAGAGCTGGTTTATATAGTTTTTGTACAGTTAGTGCACCTATCCTACATACCGAACTGCAATTCTGAATAGGAACGAAAAATCATGTAACGCGAAGGCCTTTCTTTACATTCAGCCTCATTCACATTGCCGTACCGGTGTCTGCCGCGACTCAACGATGGAAAACCTTGTTTATCAACAGATTCCTCGATATGCAACGCATACAAGCGTGATATCACTGCTCATTTGATTATTGAACTAACGGACACTTTCAAAACAAACGTTTGAATCTCAATAAATCGATGAAAATTTATTGGAACGCCTACGTAACCTCAATCCCACCCTTGAGTCTGAGCCGGGCCTGGTGCCTGTAAACAAAATCATTCGGGTATACCTTTTAGGAGAGAAAATCTCGCCTTACATTCGCTAAGAAAAATACGACGCGCAGCAGACGGTTCGTTACTTGCACAGGCAATACGAATTTCCGAGATGGCGATGTTCTGGAAGTTTCGTTCGGCGCCGCGAGTTTCCGGTGCCTGCGCGCGTCGCCTGACTCTTTCGCGCTCTCTCTCTCTCTCTCTCTCTCTCTCTCTCTCTCTCTCTCTCTCTCTTGCTCTCTCTCGAAGCATCTACATGTATAGTGTAGAGGTATATATAGGTATATAATAAAAGTGTACGACGAGTCCATGTTGCAGGATGAGCGCAGGCGCTGTAACGGTGTTGTTGCTGCTCTCTTTGTCGACTCGCTGACCCTTATCTTTTTCTCTCTGTCGGCTTCTTTTTTGGAGGGCTTTGACGCCCTTATACGTTTTGTTTTTGTACTCTTGAGTGCGCACCCGCGCTTTCTCTCTCTCTCTCTCTCTCTCTTTGACTTTCTTGCTCTGTCACACGACGGAGAGAATCATGTTGATGGAGTTGAACGTATAAAGCTCTGGGACGTTGACTCGACGCTTTTTTTATCCGTAGCGGTACATATAGTGTAAAGAGAGAGAGAGAGAGAGAGAGAGAGAGAGAGAGAGAGAGAGAGAGCGCGCGCGGTTACTTGGATTTTGTTTCAGAAAATTTCTAAGCAAGTACATACAAATCGCGCACGCGTTCTGAGAGCAATAAACGTAATTGCACGTCCTACTTAATTAAAATACTTATCGCATTTAAATTTTCCCTCGCAAGGTATATTATACGACTTTCTTGGCTCGTAAAACAGCCCACACGATACATCCTCCTTCTCTCGTCTTCTAAAAGCGATAAATAGTCTACTCCTCCGTATAAATTTCTAATAATTTTATCTAATCTTAAAAGACCGGGAGCCTAAAGCTTTCTGATAAACCCGAGCGTCTTTCAACACGTGCCGCCTTTTTTCCCGTACCGATTCCCTACTATTTTTGCGCTGATTTTTTCTCCACTTTTTTCGCGATTAGAACCAACAGCTCACCGAACTAGTCTGCTCGCTAATAATCGCGATATAAAAACTTTTTTTTTTTTATCTCTAAATATATATTTGCTTTTTGGTACGCGATTTCGCGGCAACTAATTACACAAGTGCGAAAGAGAAAGCTATAGGTGAGAGATATATATAGTATTCACTCCCTCCTCCTCCTCCTCTCTCTCTCTCTCTCTCTCTCGCTCTGTCTCTCTCTTACTATTCGTAACATTCGCCGTAGTGATATTGTGAAAATTGGCTACGCCGAAAACGAACCCTTGCCTTCGCAGAAGATCATCGCGACGAAAGATAAGGAATAACCGACGAACTGATACAGATGCGAATATTAAGTGTTTATAGGTATTATACTGAAGTGCGCGTGCGAAGAGCAACGCACACTAAGCGTGCTTTCCCGTAAAAGAGACGAGGCCATCTTCGCAAAAACTTCATTAGGCGCGACGAAAATAAATGCGCTCGCGCGAGTCGCATATATAGGACCTTCATAAATTAGATAATTTTACGAGACAAACGTTTATTTTCAAGGACTGCGAACATTGTCAACAATTCACTGTATATATGACTGCCGATAACAATATTTCTATTATATCATTCCGCGAAGCGATCGAAATTCATAAACCTATAGGTACATGTGTATATGTGTGTGTGTGTGTGTGTGTGATTCTGTTGAGTACACCTGTATCTGTTTGTTATGTATAAAATACACACACACACATCGATATCTCGAGAGATTTTCGTGCGTACGGTTGTCCCGTATTTCAAAGTACTCTTACAGCTTTGTTTTCTCGTATAATTTTAGGAAGAAGAGCTAGGAGGGGGGGGGGTTTATATTACTTCCATTTACGTATGTATTATACATAATGTATAACAACAGAACGTACACACAGACATATATGTACATATATGTAACACACACAGGCTTCGGTTACGTACAGTTTGTATTAGAATACCGGGAGGTATTGTCGCGCACTTTCTCCGGAGTCTTGCGCAATGTTCGTCCTGTGGGAAAAGAAAAGTCGCTTCCGCAAAAGCGAAAACTCGCTATATAACGACAGTTCAATCAAAACCTCAAATCTGAAAAAGGCGCGCGCACGCTCTCGCGCCTCCCGGAAGCTATACTCGATACACCACGGCGCGTGCCGGTGCACGAATAATTTTTTTTTCCATTTTTCACTATCCCCCCCCCCCTTAACCCCCACCCCCAGCCCCCCTCCTATGCCATAAAACGCAGCTGCATCGACGACGACCCTCGGTGAGCAGGTGAACCGACCACCGCTGGGCAGATGGTATACATATTTTTGTTCGCGTGCCGCCTTCTGTTTTCCAAATTCTCTTCCCCTTAGCTCCGCGCGTACATTTTATCGTACGAATCGATGAAGAGATTTTTCCGCAACTGATTTAGAAAAATGTCCTATTGCGCTACGTGGAAATTTCCCCTCATTTCTGCCATTTCCCCGTGATTGCGATCGATGATGTCACAGATGTTGGCAATACTAAGGCTATCGATACTTTTATAATTGTACGGATGAATATTTTGTGTTCGTATATCGAGTCCATAATATAACTATATGGTCTAAATCCAAAAATCAATGAATATCGCTTTACGAGAAGAGCATATATAGTTAATGCAATGAACGTATAGCTCAATAGACACGAACCCGATTCAAATCGAATTTGAACAACTGTTGTGCCCAATAACACACGTTGTATAACGTTATTGGCGCCGTCAATCTCTCGTTTCAATGTGCCGTAAAGGTATAATACAGGGAGGGTACAATATATATGCTACGCTAAAACGAAGTTAAAATTAAAATCTAATGCCTCGAAGCGCTTTTTAATTAATTAATAGCACTGTGCGGCTACTACTTCTGTACTCAACACACCGACGACTAATTGGAATAGAACGATTATACTCAGCTCCCGTATATAAGTATATAACGCATTTATCTTCGCTGCAAACACACACACACACACACAGACACAGACACACGTATATGTATAGAACATGCACACAGTTTTCTTTCAGCTATAAGTTTGTACAGTCTACCGACGCATTCACCGCAGATTCAAGTTCAAGAAACTCCCAGAGATTATCATCGGCGCTCGTCTTATCTGTCCGTCAATCATCCACGTGTATATTGCACCGTTTTGTATAAAAGAATTTTTTCTTCTTCAAAATACTTGAGATGCAATTTTTTTCACGTACACACGTACCTAATTTATACAGCATTTAAGTCGAAATACACAACCACTAAGAACACGTGCGTACACAGAATTGTTCTTTTCAAAGAAGCTTTTTGTTTGAAGAACAGCCCGGGAACATTTATTTACCGTACATATACCTAATAAAGGCGTTGGAAAAGGGGAAGAAGGAGCGGAAGCCTCTGAGTCGCTTCGTCGAACTCGGACTATTCGAGTTCCTTGGCCCTTGGCGTCTTTCATGCATTCAGACGATTTTTACGGGAAAAAAGCGCGGACTCGCTTTATCACGAATCGTGCATGCAACCGATTCCGTTCTCTCACAGATTTTTTTTTATTCACTTCTCTACTGCCACAGAAGATCTGAAAAACTTTTGGAAAAAAACGAGATGATGCTTTCGCAAAAAATCTATAACATTACGATATATATACATATATATGTACTTTTTACTTTGGTTACAATTTTTGATGAAAGCGAATGATCGTTTGAAATACGCACAAATGATGTTTAGTTATGTAAGAGTTGAAAATCTGCGCAATAAATCACACATTCGTATACCATTTATTTTATCCAAAAAGGTTCATCACTACGCGATATATCTATCCCTATTGAATAAATCAAGTTAATAACGAGCGCTAATAAGCAATTTAAATATTTTATAAAAAAAATACAATTTTTACGATACTTTTATAGTTACAATTTTCGAACAATACAAATTTCTCACTATATCATTCAATCATTCGCGCGCAGAATATATTGCATTCATAAATATACTTAGCGCATTCGTAACAACGCGCATAAATTCTGCACAGCGAATTACCCATTGATTCGCCGTACAAGAAAAACTTTCTTCGCCGACTTTTGTTAAAATTAAAATCGAATCACTCGTCGAATGTTACACGATACCGGTAAATACGTCGCGTTTCCCACTGAAAAACACATACATTTTTCCGTATCCAAGCTGCTTACATAACGCCTGGAGACTGCTTATTTCGAATGCATTCAATAATACGATTTGTAAAACAATGAAAGTATCACGCCGATAATAATACCGCAAACTTCGAATGAAAACCAAGAGATTTTAACTATAGCTGTACTCATAGCAGTCTGAAATATCAGCGTTCTTGAACGATCACTCGATGGATATAGTATGCGTAAGATGTGCAATGCCGAAAAAAATCAATGACGTAGAAAAGTTGTGTATTCGTTACCGACGAAGTCAAACCGATCGCGGTGATTTCCTGGTGCCGATTCACATATTTATGCTGTGTTTTATTATACATATTTATAGGAATTTATTATTTATTATTATTTGTAGGAATTCAACGGAATAAACACAATCTACGATCGAAATCGTGATAATAATGACACGCGTTGCGTACTTCACACTCGACACAAGGATGTGCATTTAAATATTCCCTCTGCCTCGCGACCCAACAGGTAGAAGTGAAACGGGAGCAGAGATAGGTATACCTATAGTACGCGAGTCGCGGCGACGCGTGATGACGATTTCCGGTGCGACCTCGTGTGTCTTACTCGCAGAAGTCACAATACACCTGGATTTTTTTTTTCATTTCTCCGTTACCCGCAGGATTGCTGAATACTCGCGAGAACAACGAGCTTGAGAATTGCCGATCTGCAAATGTATATTTATTAGCATTGATGACGTTTCGGCGATTCGGAATAATTTCAATCGAATACCGATGGCGTAAATATTTTCCGGTCCGATCGTCTTGATTTGTGCTTATTTTAAGTGTTCCGGAATATTAAAAGTTTAGATTGAAAGCTATAGGGTTTCGAGAAAAAAATCGATCGGAGGCTCTTGAACCCATGAGTTTGTACGGAAATAAGGGCATAGATGGCGCCACAAGCTAGCGTCGCCATATGAATACAACACTCCGTGTCGGCGTGCGATCGCGTGTAGTATGTCTACAGGGGCTTATACCTCGCGATCTCTCGTATGCCGAGGTCAGGCGCGGCTGTTTGAAGAAGTAACTTAATTTGCCTTTTATTATTACTAAAGCGATATGAGCCAATGGCAATTACCTTATAATTACTCAACTAATAAATTGAATTACGCTAGAATTTTATTTTCTGTTTGATCGATTACGACTTGATGACATTTTCTTGAACTTCGCTTCAACTGTTTCATTTTCGGCGCGTCTCTTGGATTTATTTTTAAACTTTCATAAATGTTATGAATGAGATGGCAACTTTTTTAATCTTTGGCATAATATTCGCATTTCGAAGAGCTTGTATACAATTTTCTGCTCGTGCAACTTCTTCGCGAACTCGACAAGTTTTTATTGTAATCGAGAAGAAAGAAATTGTTACATACACGTATATATCTTATACAAGTAATAATATCACGTGGTTCATCGCATCTTATTCATACTTAAGCTTTTTAATTTTCTATTTCTCCACTATGCAGTGTCTAAATTTAAATTAGATTTTAAAAAGTTGATCAAAATCTTGAAACTTCAACTTAATATTTTATTTTTCCATTACACGGTATCTGATGCAAAATGCATTTTGGATAATATTCCGAAATTTGGATAACAAATTTTTTATTATATGTACGCGGCAGAAATTGAAAAAAATCCTATTAAAGCCTGTGCAAGCGCAATAATTTATACAAATTTAAAAATCAGGGATAACACGTTCAAACTATGGGAAAATAATTGAAGAACGAAAAGAAAAATATTCGATTCCTCGCAAATCCGACTTTCATTGTTCATTCGCAGTCAGTCAATAAGAGACTTAAGCAATCGGTATAACGCTCTTACATAGCTTTAGGTCGTCATATTTGCGAATCACAGCATCTGCGCGTCCTTCTCTTTGGCGCGACCTTAAAATCTTACCGACCGGCAGAAAGAAATGCTACGTTAAACTTATTCATATTATATTATATTATATTATATCGGTATCAATTGTAGGGATAACTTTCCCTTGCCACATTACACGCAGAGGAAATTGCACGTTATTTATCGTACGAAGCGATTTTTCGAATGTACATATCAAAAGAGTTGTATCGCCAACTTATCGCAACGTCGTTGACGTATAGTGGGAATGTGTACGTATAAATGCGTATATAGTGTTGTATATATATACGCACATACACTATGAAATATATATATATATATATATATATATATATATAGAATTACGTGTACTCACTCACACATATGAGCCGGAACATGCGCGCGCGGACTATCCCCTCTATACGTCGCTAATCGATAGATTGCGCGCATCTGTGATCTGTATATAAGCTTTGATGAAATGAAAAGAATGCGATCTATGTATACAACCGCACGTGTGCAGTTATATATATATATATATATATATATATATATATATTAAATTATTTGTTTAATAAATATTTAATTGAAATGTGTGTGTGTGTATACAGGAGATAAAATAAAGCGCTAGAGATAGAGCGAAAGAATTGTTGCGCTTCAAAAATATAGAATTAACGACTTAAGTAATTTGATCGCCACTGTGACTGTAGAATCCTATTAGCTGGAATAGCAATTGAGCCTCTGCAATTTAGTGAAACATTTTAGTTAGAAATCCGATGAACTGCTAATAATTTTATACTCGAATGTAACCATCTAGTTTATAATGAATGTACCTAATACGAATACATATATATATTTATATATCATTTGTTTTTGTTATACACTCTGTTCTTAATATATCGATTGAGGCCCTTTTATTAGGTCGTCAGTACGCGAGGTCAATGCAATACATCGACGTCGAAAAATAGATGGAAGATGTATTAGAAAGAACTCGTCCCGAAGAATATTTCTTAGTGTGATGTGTTTCTATAGCTGACTCATTATAAATACAAACATTGAATTCATATTGTCATGATAAGAACAAAAAAATTATATATACATGTATATATATATATATATATATATATAGAGAGAGAGAGAGAAGTGAAAGAGGGCAATAATTGATTGGCAGTTCTTTTTCGCGCGCGAATATTTCGGCCTTTCAATTCTACCTTATTTTACCTTTTATTTCTGGACTCCATCTGTCTGACCCAAGTCTATATATGTCTGTATGTATGTGTATATGTATAGGTAATGTGCATACCGAGGATGTAAAGGATGACGAGTGAAAGGGCGTTCGGTTCGCAATCGATGTGTTTCGCATCGATTGGATGGAAGTGAGCGAATTGATATCGGAAAAAGAGGCAGAAGCGTTGACGTTTTCAGTAGAAACCACCCTCTGGGCAAAGTTATACGACGTGTACGTATTGTGTACGTATATAATGGACAGGTTGAAGAAAAGAATTTCCCGACTTTCGTTGACATATACGATCTATCGAGCGCTTACAGACATATATATCTGTATATACCTATTGTACAAGTAGATAGATCAAATATTTATTTGGTAACCTGAAATGTTTACAATTTCAATTACGCGTGCACGACTAATCGTTATAGGTACTGTGTGATAAGAGCGCGTGAACTACCGATAATACCTGTAAATATAGAAATTAATAAAAATTAATTATAAACAGTGTTGGGCGATTCTGGCGCGGAGAGCCACTAATGATACAAGTGTGAGATAATAAAATGTAATAAGACGCGAGGAAAACATAGAAATAACACAATCGTTCAGAAGATAGTAATAGAACGCGATAATAAAAGATGCCTGCGTATAACGACACGAGTTAACCATATGCGTTACTTATATACAGCGTAACATAAAGCAATAATACACGTCCATATTTTCCATGATACATTTTAATATGCCACGCGCTCCGTGTCCGTAGAATTCGCGACGACTAATCCAAATTCTTAGCACTGGCGCGCGAAAATCAAGCTCTCGAGTGCATTGCGAGTAAAAATGAGCAGTTTTATCAAAATTCGAGGTGTTTTTGAAATCCTCCACTTTGTCTATAGTTAATGCCGAAAGAAAATGCAAATTCCCAACTAAGCCTTGGAAGCCGTGAACGTAACGTTTTCTTAATACGACGAAGAAAGCCCATATTACCGAAAGTTTATTCATTCAAATATTACGATATAACAAAGTTCCGAGACACCAGCACTAGAACGGAATACCTATTTACTGCGATGGAAGTTGCGGAATTTCGGAGTCGCGCGCGAGGTCCTTTGCTTGCTGATTAAGTCTTGCACGTGGCTTACCGTAGCCGCAAGTGCAGTTCGCTTTAATAATTGTACATTCGAACGAGTCTCGGTAAGCTTCGAGCCTCGGGAGTGCTCAAACTCTGATCCTCTTATTTTTCGCTTATATATGTACGTATGTTATACAAGCTACTTGTTCTCTTTTGTATACACATCGCTTTGATGGGGTCGGGCTGATTTCTCGCGGATACTTATGCGCGATGACGCGACACTTTTCGTAATCTAATCCCGACGCTTTTGTCCACGCGCATAGCGGTTTGAGAAAATTGCCGTAATGCACCGGGATAAATTGGGACATTGTGCAAACACTATTTCGTTTCGTACAGGGGTGCCTTTCACCGCGAGTTGTCAAGGATTTCGGTTGTCCACTTTGATTCCGCACTTCTGCACCGGTTATATACGTATACGCATTTTCAAGCATAACATTCGAGTATACGACCTTAAAGCGTTTTATGTAGAGGATTTTACGGTTCTTTCAATAATATCTGAATACATTTTATACGTGTACATATACAGAGGGAGATCGTTGGAGATGTCGCCAAGTTACGGCTTAAATAACGTTTATGACTATATTTACTTTAAAGTCCTTCGTATTAGCTTCGTATCTTGGGTCGTAATGTAACTGATACTATAAACTTTCGCTGCATCGGAGAACCTCTAAGAAGAATGTTTGTCACCGAACCTTGGATTCTTCTCTTTCAGATAAATCGATCGAAGTCATTTTCAATTGTTCTTCCGTTACTTGTTGCAGGAGACTCTCAGCTCAATCTATTTAAAACTTTATACTTCAATTACTTGCACGTTGGTCGATTCTGAATGCAATCTATATATATATATATAAATATAGTTCGATGTCTGTAATTATCGATTTATTACATTTGCGACTTACTGGATATTCTTCTTGTCAATCTACAGTGTTTCTATACTTAGGGCTTATGTCTCGGTATATCGATTCGCGTAAGTGATAAAATACGTCTACACCTCATTATTTTATTATACGATAATAACTGGACTTGATGAAAAGCTCTAAAAGGCAAGGCAATCGAATTTTTGCAGATTCCTGTATCTACTGTAGACATGCGTGCGTTGTCTCCAATGGTGAATCCCAACGAAAGAAAACCGGTTTCTCGCCGTTGTAAAGTCCTTCGTTTCTCTCCTCTCTCATTCTCTCAAAATTTGCCGGACGATTTCTTCTTTATACATACGTACATACGTTTTTGTACACGCGTGTCGTCCTTCGGAATTAGTATGTGTCCTGATTATAGATTAGCTTCATTAGCGCGCGAATCATATTAATTTTTGAATTTGAATTTTCGAACGTGTCGTTCTACTACTGCTCGATCGTACATTACGGTGTCGCGGAATTATGTGAAGCGATAAAATGTAGATTTTCTTTCAGGATTTTTGCATCTGCAGAGTTATATGCATCGAGAAGAGAGAGAGAGAGAGAGATGCACCTCGTGATCTGTACCAATTTCGTAATTAACTTTCAAGTGGCGCCATCTGCCAGTCGACTCGATAAGTTTCAATCTAGATCCACTGACTGCTCGGGTAACAATTTCACATTCTTCATTCGAAGTAATCGTTTCGTTACATCGAATCGACTGATAATTTGCTGATCGTGATAATGTCGAATTAATTTCTTTCTTCGACCTACCAGTACTCGTTACTTCAATTACTCAATTAGGGGCAAACTTTGAATGCCAAAGTTTTCCCAATTTCATTGCCCCACGAATTCTCGAAATAGCGTATTTCAAGCTGACGGGAATTTAAAACTTTAAGAGATTTGTGTACATACGCGTATACGTATGCATACAGTGTAAAAATAGAATGTATACTGATCTATAATACACGCATTATATCGTAAACTACGTGACAATTAAGATCGGCTTCGAAGTAATCGTGTCTAAACTTTCGTGTGTATGTATATATACAGGTGTAAGATAAATTCGCATCAAGCTTTGCAAGTAGATACGTTCAAGGAACGCTCAGACATGCGCGCATTCCGTTATAGTTATGTATGTGTCTTCTCATAGTTGGTTGTTAGCAAATGTTCCAAAAATAAACATATTATCGTAATTTATTACGAATGCTAACTTACACACTTACGTATGTATATACGACAATAACGTGCTTCTTTCTTATGCAATTGGCACAATATATATATATACATATATATATATATATATATATATATATATATATATAATATGTAAGTATAGGTGAACGCAGTCAAAAAGAGACAGCAAGCATCAGAAAATAGTTCCATCGACAGAGCGTGTTCACGTATAACCCGCATATATTTATTCCAGCATCGTTAGCGCGATAAGGAAAGTTCGTCGTTCACAATCGCATCGGACAGTGTGTAAGGTGTATTTTATGCACATATACAGTGCAGTCGACGCGCGCAGCGAATTCCCTTGCGCCCGCGAGACGCGACAACGACTGTATTCGCTGCTCGTAGACTCGTACTCGCACACACACACACACACACACACACACACACACACACGCATACGCGCGCATATACTCGTTCAGGCTTCGGGCGAATCGCTCCGCCATCTTTGCCAGGGAATTAAAAGCACAAGTGTAATGCGCACCTGCCATATAGACAGTCATGTAGGAAAGGCAGACAGAGAGGAGAGAGAGAGAGAGAGAGAGAGAGAGAGTGAGTGAGAGAGAAGACATCGTCGTGCGCCTGCGTGCGCGGGTATAACGATTCCATCGGCGCCGCACACTCGCGCGCATTTTGTCAAGTGACCGAGCGAGCGAGCGAGAAAGAGAGAGAGAGAGAGAGAGAGCGAGCGAGCGTACGAGAGAGAAAGAGAGCACACCGTCAGTGTCGCAAGTAGAAACGGGCTGCGCGGCACAGACTCAGCTCTCTCGCGGAGATAGGCTGGCTCAGCTCGCGCGCGCGGTGAGCCTGAGAGAGTCTCTTCTCTCGCTCTATATACATATATAGATAGACACGGAGAGCAGGCACGGAGAGGAATATATCCGCAAAGAGAGTCTCGTTATAAACTCGAACTGTTTCTCGCGAAGAAATACACAGGGAAGAGAGCGAGAACTACTGTACTGCGGTGATAGAAACCGAGAGAGAGAGAGAGAGAGAGAGAGAGAGAGAGAGACAGAGCGAATAGACGAATATACAAGAAATCTACGAAAACGTTAGACAGAGTGAGATAGTGTATAGAAGAGAAAGAGAGGTCAGACCGTCAAGAGAGGAGCAGCTGTGCGCGCGCACACATATACGGACGTCATCGACCAGCGTGCGTGTGCTCGACTCTTTTCCGTCGACGTCGTCCTCCTCGTCATCGTCGGCTACTCGCCGCACCAGCTTACAACACTGCATACATAACGTATACACTCGGATCTTTCTCGAGGATTATACATATATATACATACGTAGAATATAGACGCAAGCCGATACAGTGTGTAAGCACGTACAGAGAGCCTTTTGCCGAGTGGTGTGTGCGAGTGTGTGCAGCTGTGTGCGCGAATGCTTTTTCACATCGAGGAGTAGGCAGTAGTGTGTTGGCACGCCAGAAGTCTCGAGGCAGCAGTGCGTATATATACGGATCAATTTTCCTTTGAGAAAAGACCGAGCGAAGAGAGAGAGAGGGGAAGCGATACAGAGGAGAACTTCTTCGACGAGTAGTAGCAGCAGCACCAGCAGCAGCAGCAGCACCAGCAGCAGCAGCAGCAGCAGCAGTAGCAGCCGCCCGAGAGAGCGTGCAGAAGAGAGAGGAGGAGGAGGAGGCGCGCACGACCCGCCGAGAGGGAATCGATCGAGGAGCTGTTTTTTTCCGTCTAGCTGACATCGCCCTTGGATAAACGGACCGCGGAGAGAAGTAGTGGAAGCGAACGAACGAGCGACAGTGTTGTAAGCTCTCTCAGCTCGGCTCTGTGCGTGTGCGCGTCGTGCATGTGTCTGTGTATCTCGCGGGCGCGCGCGTGCAGCCATTGTGCCAGGGGACGAGCCGACCTGGCCGCTGACTGATGAGATGGCGGCGGGGCCGAAGCACCAGCAGCACCAACAACAGCAACAGCAGCAGCAGCAGCAGCGTTGACCCAGTTACACCTAGACGTGGAAGGCGTCGTCGCCAAGTTTCTCACGGCGCAACGAGAACGTCGTCGAGTGTACTCCCCCTTCTGTGTGCTACATCGTCGTCGTCGTCGTCGCGAGTCCAGGAGAGCGCGAGGTGTTTCTCTGTCTCTCCTCCCCTCCCCTCGTCAGTGCTGTGCAGTGTTTTCTCGTGTGCGCGTGCCTCTCTTCTCTCTTTCTCTCTGTCTCTCGCGTAGCGGAGAGCAGATCATTTTCGCCAGGCGCGAGGTCAGGAAAAAGCAGCCGAAATTCTGAGAAAACTAGATATCCGTGGAGCCCTGGCAGGCTCAAGCGGCTCCAGTAAGATGGGCAACAATGCCACTAGTTCGAACAAGAAGGTGGATGCCGCCGAGAGCGTTAAGGAGTTCCTTGAACAGGCCAAGGAAGAGTTCGAGGACAAGTGGAAGAAGAATCCGACCAATACTGCAGCCCTCGAGGACTTTGATAGGATCAAGACTCTGGGTACGGGATCGTTTGGCAGAGTCATGATAGTACAGCACAAGCCCACCAAGGAGTTTTATGCCATGAAGATACTGGATAAGCAGAAAGTTGTTAAACTCAAGCAGGTTGAGCATACCCTTAATGAGAAAAGGATCCTGCAGGCAATAAACTTTCCCTTCCTCGTTTCTCTTCGTTTTCATTTTAAGGATAATTCGAATCTCTACATGGTGCTAGAGTATGTGCCAGGTGGCGAGATGTTCAGTCATCTCAGGAAGGTCGGCAGATTCTCTGAACCACACTCTCGGTTCTATGCGGCTCAAATAGTCCTGGCGTTTGAGTACCTACACTTCCTAGACCTCATATACAGAGATCTGAAACCCGAGAATCTCCTTATCGACTCCCAGGGTTACCTCAAAGTCACAGACTTTGGATTCGCCAAGAGAGTTAAGGGTAGGACGTGGACTCTGTGTGGCACACCCGAGTACCTTGCTCCAGAAATCATTCTCAGCAAAGGATACAACAAGGCAGTGGATTGGTGGGCTCTCGGTGTCCTGGTCTACGAGATGGCAGCGGGCTATCCACCTTTCTTTGCCGATCAACCAATCCAAATTTATGAAAAGATCGTCAGTGGGAAGGTTCGGTTTCCATCGCACTTTGGCTCAGAGTTAAAAGATCTTCTGCGGAGCTTGCTTCAAGTTGATCTGACCAAGAGGTTTGGCAATCTCAAAGCTGGAGTAAACGACATCAAGGGACACAAGTGGTTTGCTAGCACTGACTGGATCGCAGTCTTCCAGAAACGAATTGAAGCACCCTTTATACCAAGGTGCAAAGGACCTGGAGATACCAGTAATTTTGATGATTACGAAGAGGAGGCATTGAGAATCTCGTCAACAGAGAAGTGCGCTAAGGAGTTTGCCGAATTTTGAATGGTCTGCAGATCACAAGGTTAAAAGCCAACATCAGCTGCTTATTGCTGGACTCATGGAGGAGCTGCAGTACGGAGAATCTTGGGCATCGTGCATAAGTCTGAGTCTGGTCAATCAATCCAGGTGCACCATATAGGAGAGGCAAGAGAGAAAGATTAAGAAAAAGTGACCTAGGAGAGAAGAAATAATAAAAAATCCCATTCATTTAGTGATGCTTCATCGACGACGAGGGACTCTTTAAGTTCTCCTAGGTTGTGTTCTGTCACCCTCCCTAAAAACCATTTTTTAGGTAATTCCTATGTAATGGGTATTACGAGTCTTAAGTGTTGAAGGTGCCATACCATCGGAATAAAGTGAAAGAAGTCAAGTCATATAGAAGATTTAGCAGAGAGAGAACTGCAGTGTGGAACCGTGAAAATTCCTACGGACTCTTAGTATTCTTGTTGCCGATTGTGGACTTGCTTGTTGTTAAAAAAAAATAAATAAGTAAATAAAAAATAAATAATGAAAATGATATAAAGAGATACGATAAAGAAATGAGGACGAGCAAACTCGACTTTCGTCGTTGCACGAACAGTTAAGTACACAGACACAGACACACGTGAATTCTCTTTTCTTTTTCATTACAATCGCAGTTGCCGTGTAAAAAAAAAAACCAAATAATTGAAACGAATTAACCGAAAGGGAAAAAAAGGAGAAGAAGTTTTTCAAAAGCTAACGTCGGCGTCGCGCATCGACGGGGCAGCGCAGCAGTATAAACGAAGAAAGGATACAAGTGTTCGTCGTCATTTTGTTTGTGCAGTTTCATACGAGTGCAGTGATACAAGATTAAGAGCAGAGTAATAATTAAATAATAATTAAATGATAATGCGTAAAAAAAGAAGCAGCATAAAAGAGAAAATTTAATTAATGATTAATGAAAATGAAAAAGAAAATATGTTATGGAAAAAAAAATAAAAAAAAATATATATATAAATAAAGAAACGGTGGGTACGAGCAGAAGAAAGTGCAGCAGCAGATCATTGTGGTTTCTACGACGTCGTCGCGGTAGCATCATAGGAGGAGAATCGAATTATGAACAACAACAACAAAAGCAGCAGCAGCAGCAGCAGCAGTAGCAGCAGCAGTAAGGGAAGACGTCGGTGCTCATCATCGTCGCACTGAATCATTCTACGTATAGCAGCAGTATCCGAAGCTCTTCTTCTTCAAGCGTGATTGTGACGTATTATAATATCGATGTGAATAACAGTGCGAGGGTGTAAGCGCGCGCGCGCGCGCGAGTGTGTGTGGCGGCGTGTTTGCGTGTGCTTGTATGCGTGCGTGAGAAAAAGCGAGAAAGAGAGAGATTATAGCAAGATAGAGAGTCGCTCCGTTTTTAGTCCCCCTTCCTTGTGTTTTTCGTTCGATTCCTTTTCCTCTTCCTCTTTTTCCGAGAGCATATATATAAAAAAAATATACATATTAAACAAATAAAACGCGCGTGATTAAGGGTCCACAGACGCTCCTATTCCATACCGCAGACTGAAAAAAATTTCGAGAAAATATAACGAGAGAACAAAGCAAAAAAAAAGTAAATAAGTGAACAAAAAAAAAGGTAACCAGGCGAGACCGGGGGCACGTGACGCTCGACCTTGCGCGGACACGCGCACTTTTAAATAAGTCTTATAGAAAGCAATCGGTGCAGACGGGTATACACAAATTAACGAACATATAAAAATAAAAAAACGGAAGAAAAATATGAGAATAATGAAAAATGATGCGATGGGATGATTTCTCGATGTATATTCTAGCGATTGATGTACGTATGCGTGTGTGCGTGTGTGTGTGAGAGAGAGAGAGAGATAGTGTGTTTGTGTGTGTGCATAAGAAAGAGAGAGAGACTATAAACACAATACGACTATACCACCGCTTAATAATACTGCAGAAGTACGTAGCATCGCAGTATATCCACGTACATCGCGACTCACGAACTCTCTCTCTCACGTATAGCCACACACAGTTTCTACATTATTATAATACATCGTATATCGCGTACACCAAAGCTTCAAGAAACATACACCAAAACGCGAGCTTATAATACACAGAAGCCATCACTATCAAATAATTAACCCAAAATACTTGACGTAATTCAATGGAGAACGACGTACACACGCACATACGCACGCGCGTACATACGTATATAGACACGCACACATAACACAATACGCATTGCATTGCGCGTTTGATTTGAGCTTTTCTTTTTCGTCTTTCAATATCGATTTAGGACGCGCGCAAAACTCGTCTAATGCCGTGCGTTACCCACTTATTCGCACGCCCACGCGATGCACGTATATTTTTCCGCCTCTGTGCGTTATTGGCTTCGGAGAGAATGCATAATTACGTTGTAGAGGAAAAAAAAAAAAAAGCCACAAATTTAAGGGAAGCTTTCGTGGTGTCGCCCTGTTTCTGATGTGTATATTACCATGACGCAGGGCGTTGCGTCGCGAAATCAACGAGCGAGTTTTTTCTACGGTGCAATAAGTACCTTGAGTAGAGTATCAAGTCCTACTATTCGGGGGATTTCTCCTCCCCATTTTCACCCCTCAAATGTCCTCAACCTCCCATCCGACTCTTTATCCCTTTATCCACAACGATGCGACTTTTAACGTAATGAAAATAATTATTGCATAAGCGAGAGAATGAATGAGAGAGAAACTCTTGGTTAGGTTTACGTATTTTCTAGTAATACTTTTCCTCCCTACCTCAAGGTCACGTGCGTCCTTCTTTTTTAGCGCTAGATAAGGGGGAGAGAGCGTGTAAAATAGACCTATCGCACGCAAAAAAATCAAACGGAACGGACATGCCATTTATTATGGAACAGGAACAGCTAATTGATGTTCTTCATATCTCTAGATATCCATATGTTAAATATTACCTCTGTTCCGTTATATTTTTTGCGCGTACTGGGTCTCTTACGTACACATATAACCAAAATAGCGTGCGTACACACACACACACACACACACACAGACACACACGCGTAAATATATATATACACACATATATATATATATACACTTAATGACAAGGACTCACACATACACGCGCACCCGTACACACGGATACACAAAATCGAGGAGAGAATCTTGGCGCCGTTCGCTCTCACTCCTACGCTTGTATACTATACCATTGTATTTCGTGCGTCGAATATACGCATTGTACATAAGGAAGGAGAGGGAGAGAGAGAGAGAAAAAGAGAACCTTATTATACAAGGGCATATATACGATCGGCAATCTTTTTTCTTCTCTCCACAAGAATCTCGGGAGCTTTGTTTTTGCCGCGAACGCTTTTTGTTACGGCCGTAAGCATATTTCCTTGCGTGAAATAAAGCGACGCAGCCTTGCGTTATCCTTATGTTCTTTTTGCTTGCGCGCGCGCGCGCGTGAGCTTTATGTATTCAATTTTTCGATCGACGACGAGGCCTGTGAGCATATAGGCTTCAATCGTCCGCGCGTAACTCAATTGGGAATTGAGCTCAATCGTCGGCTCGATTAAAAGGAGTTCTTTGCGAACTCTCTGTGTATCTGTGTATGCGTCTGCGTGTGTATGTGTGTGTGCTCGTACGTGTATTTGTCATGTGCACGCATCATCATTTGTGAACGCGCTTGATTCTGCGAAGTAAACGAGCGAAGAAGGAGACGAGTACATTTACGAAAATAACGTGTACGTACGTGCCGTGCGTGTATACGTATGCTTGTGCGCGTGTGTGTCTATGCGTCTGTCGCGAAACTTCTTCTTCTAGATTTACGTGAAAACTTGCGTAACCTGTGCTGCACGTGCACTTCTGAACGTTTAGAAAAATTCAGGTGCGAGAAAATCGTTATGTTGGTTTTTGTTTTTTTTTTCTAACCTTACAGTACTCTGTAGTCTCTCTCTCTCTCTCTCTCACCCTCTCACTCTCATTTTCTCTCTCTCTCTCTCTCTCTCTCTCTCTCTCTCTCTCTCGAATATTGTTATAACGGTCAGGCTTTGACATTCGTTTTACATTAAATTGCCAAGATATCGTATAACAATCTCGTGGAATAATAATCATTGTATAATCGAAAAAAATGAAAGATAAAATACATAACTGACGATCCTTCCGGATTTTCCTCACGGGCCGTTCCCGTATTATTATAAACACGTTACTCGGGCGATTGTATCACAACTATGTACCAGATATATTGTAAAAGCATGAGTCGACCGAAGAGGAACACACGACGACGTGGGCAGACTACCTGCGCACGTTATATAAATAAAAAGTGAAAAGAAAAATAGAAATAACATAATGGTGAGAGTACGTTTGGATGAATGTCTGTGCGAGAGACGAATGTTTAATTTTAGAATTTTTCGCGCCCGAAAAAAGAGAGACGAGGAGCAGCTAGCAACGTGTCGGGGTCCGAGCTTCTATTTCGCGAGAGTTTATTTTCGCGTATAAGCGAACGAACGAGCGAGTGAGAGAGCGCTTAGACATTCACACGTAGACACACGCGTGGACGCACACGCATAAACACACAACACACATATACATGTACACCCACGTATATACAGAGAAAAACTTTCGATCGTCTCGTAAAATTTGCGTGTGATGCGTTTGTCTCGCATTTTTTCCGTTCACCTCTTCAATTTTGCAAAATGAAACAAAAGGGAAAAGCCACATTCGCTCGCTCTTTCATATACGAAATACATGTGTACATTACTTCGATTCTCCTGTTATATATGATTTCTTTAAATATATAAATATATATAAATATATACACACGTACACACACACAAAAACACATTTTATTTATCAGCTTTGGAGAAGGAGAGATGTGAAGAGTAAAAGAGTTGAAAGCGAGAGTAAGATATATGAAAGAGAGTGATAGAGATGGAGAGAGAAAGAGAGAGAGAGAGAGAGAGAGATAGAGAGAGAAAGAGAGAAAGATGCGAGAGAGAAGAGCGATAAAAGACGAATTGGGTTTTCCACGTTTTTTTCGTTCAACGTTTATATATATCGTATCGATCTTTGTTCATTTTGTACTAGTCTGTAACTGGAGGAATAATTAATCATAATGTATATAGAATGATGTTAAACGATATTTAACTAATGATAACAAAAAAGAGGCAGAAATATATGATAAAATAAGTGTATAAACATTGTTTTCATTGCTTTGCGTTCTTTTCACTCCTTCGTTACTGTTGCGCTATACTTTTTTCCTCCGCGAGAAAATCCAAATGGCTTCCAGTCTAACCGTTATGTTACACAGATTATTTATTTTTACGTCTTGAATTTTTTTTTCCCCTCAACGGCAACCAAGCGATGCGTATCGAGTTTTTTCAGATTTTTCTCTCCGTCGCGCGAACCGCTAGGATGACGCTGTTGTCGATGACGAGAGGAAAACAAAGAAACAATAACGCCAGATTTTTTTTACATCTATCATGTCTTGATAAGAATATCGAATTAACGTGCAATCGCTTACGCAGAGATACATAGAAACGTAAAAAGAAATAAAAATAAATAATAACGATGCGATGAGTAGTACCAGAATGTTGCGTTTGATGTAGATTATAAAAGTTTCGATTAAATTCGTATCGGTTATAATAGCCAGAGAATAAATGACGAAACAACCAACGTTATATTGACATTTAATGTAATTGTATATGAAGATACGTTTATTATGCTATAAGCTCGAACATATACATTCGGCGTATACCGCAGAATAATTGCACATGTATACAATTTGTGGTTTTTTAACAATCGCATCATATTATATACGATCAATTTTTCACCTTTGTTTTCCATTATAAATGCGCGATTTTATCGCCTGGAATAAAACAAAAAAAATGTCTGCAGGAAGAAGAGTCGTTCGTAGTTTCAACAGTCACTATGTGTGCGTATAGCGACGCTCACGAATATCTTTCGTAATCTCGAAACTATTATTAGCGGATATATTCAGGCCATCGCGCCTCGGCTTTGTTCCCCTTTTCCCTCAGTTTTCTTTCTGGCATCTTTATCATTCTTCTTCATTTTTTTTTGCGCGCGCCAATTTTTCGTCCGGTTTACGCTTGTATAGTAAAGTTGCACAAGCATCAGAATTTTAATGTAGAGCGTAGTCGCGTATAATAGCCACTCGAGACTCGCCAGGCTTATTAATTCTAATAATTGCACTATTTTTAGCCAACAGCGTGACTCAGACGGTTACACACTTTCATCTCTAGTTACATCGTTTTCTTATCCAAGAAGCTAACTCTTACTGTTTTTATTATTATTATTATTATTATGATGATTTTAACGAGCTCTTAAATTGTACGAAGAGAGCCAATCGATCAGAAATAACGGGTAAGTAAACAATGACTGTATTATCTCTGTAGAATATATAATTGAATGTTAGCAGCCAGTTGTAGATATATCGAATCAAAGAGTAAATGTCAAATAGATAATTTAAAAATCGATTTGACTTTTAAATTTCGCTTCATCCGGTACATCAACTTCCTCCACGTGTGAGTATAAACATTAGAAAAAAACTCGGTAATAACGTTGAACATAATAGGCATGTAATTAGTTCGGCGAAAGTCGAGTGCATAATATACCATATATTGCACGTTACTCGTTTTCTTATGTCATGCATTACAGCGTCTGCACACGTGTACATACAAGGCGACTAACGCACATAATCATCTGACATCATATGTAGTAAAAAAGGAAAAAAAAGAAAAAGAAAATCCGACTACAAAACGTCGCTGAAATAATTTCCGCGCATTAATTAGTTCGTAGTGAGCGAGTCGCTCAATTAAATCATTCGTTACGGTCGACCATCTCATTATCCGAAATCTGTTTAATATCCGTTTGGTTTATGGACGTCCGTACAGCATAACTTGTCTAATTTCGCATAAATTTACAAATATACTTTTTCCAGCGCGACACTGTATCGGTAGGTTAATAGCTCGGAAAAAGATGTGAAATTTTTGAAAATCTTTTCTCGCGCATCTGTATAATACATACGCTCGTGCGCGTGATATTCCACTACCGCAAGAGAATAATATACCACCTCGCTATATAGCAACGGAAGCGCGCGCGACGAATTTCAATTTGGCTGCGTATGTCCGTACATATACATAAGTATATAGGCATATATAACTGTTAAAGCGCGCGCGTTCTCTAACGAAAGAATGGCTCGCTCTATTCTATTAGTCTTTTTGATTCTACAACTTTGCGTACGAATACATGTATACCCACGGGCACATTTACCGAGACTTTTGTATTACATTATCACTGTAATCTTGTCAGTAATAAAAAGAACCGTTGATAAACTCCGAACATTCCATCGCGTACACCTATACAAATATATACGTATATATATATACACTCATATATATATATGCCATACGCAACTGTATATGTACGAGAGAGGAACATAGGGTCACGGCGAACTTTTTGTACTATATACATCTATATATTTATAGTCCGCGAAGTAATTTAAGTCGATGAAACGCAATCGTTCGTATATTATTTACATTTACAAACTCGTACTCCACAATGAGTATGAAGAAAGGAAAAAAAAAAATATTAAAAAGCGTAAGCGAAGGAGTAGAAGACAGAGGACACAAAGTATGCGCAACTCGTATAAATATTGCGGCGAACGCGATAGCCTTGGTAAGTGGATATCGCTACTTGGTTCTTCTCATATCGGACACGTTTGTATACACACGCAGACGCGCGTCTCACTTATACATACACATTTTTGTAGTGCAATCGTTGGCTTGAAATTGAAAAAAAAAATTTGGTTTTACCGTATGCATCCCTTCTTTGCGCATAAGCATCTTCTTTTGAAGAGAACGAAAGAGAGACTGAATTCAGTATAAGAATAATGAGACGAAATTTGTGTCGATCAAAACGGACCTTTCGAAATCTCTTTCTCCGACAGTTTAGATCTCAAACTCACGCTTTAACCCGTTACAGATCGCAGTATTAGAATTGAAGCGATTATTAGATTTTCAAGATGAAAGTGCCAGATTTTGGTTGTCAAATTACTTCATTACTGTATTTACTCGTGCGTTCATCTTAATTAAATTTAATCGGCGAATTTCGCAATAAGGTCTGCTTCATTTCAGTGAAATTTGAACGATCAAATTTACTGCTACGCCAGACGTTTCGATTGTGGCAAACGATTTTTAAAATGTTTTTAATTGATCCATAAAACTGCTCTGACGATATATGCACAAATATATTTCATTAAATACCAACGAATTAAAAATATACACACGATCAACAGTAAAGAAATGTACTTCCTAATTAGCGAATTTTGTATATATATAATAAATAAAAAACAAACAAGATTATCAAGTTATTGTTTAATTTATACAGAATCAGAGATGCAGTGAATATTTTTGCAACAACCAGATGCAAGTTAATCAATTATACGTACAATCAATAGGTCTAATGTAAATCATATGTACCAGCACTACATTTTCATTCGTACAATAGAGTCGTCAGAGTTAAAATACGCTTACACTTGAGGCTCGAATGGACCGTACAAGTGATAACGAGAAAAGGTATATTACGATCGTCTGCGATTCGGCATGTTTGAAATTAGCGCGCGTTTGATCAATGCAGAGAAAAGCACATATAAAGATTAAAGCTCGATATGAATATTTATCGAGATAAGACATCAGCCGCACGAGCCAAGGATGTCGCTGAACCAAGGCGTATCACTTACGATAATATCGCGTTTTTTCCACTATTGAACACACTTATAACTGTATATCACCGCAGTGTTACATAAACACTATATATCGAATGCATCGCCGTCACGGGTTATCTGCTCTATATCGATTCAATCCGATAAGGATGAAAAAGTTTCGACGGCACTACGATCTCCATTTATTCGGCATTTACACGTAGAAGGTGGTTCACAGAGATTAGACAAAAGTTTTCACGGTTTTTTTGTTCCGTCGATCCGAAAAATTCGACATGCCAATAAAGCTCGTTAACGTCGCGTTTGGAAAGAAAGTCGTTAAAGGAAGGTCGTGTTACTCTTAATTACACGCGAAGCGTTGAATAAAAATCAGACGGATCAACATCGTCATTAAATTTCCATCGGTCGCTGAAATAACACAGGAGAGTGAGAGCCATGCAGAAGTACGCGTCCTATTGATTTAACTTTTCCGACGTGTCAAATGTTAAAAAACAGCTGCCGGCGAGTATCGGGGAGACGTCGATCTAAAATTAACCCGTAGAGCAAGAGATAGAGGAGCAATATATACAGTAATCGTTAATTTTTTTTTCATACACTACGTATATTTGACGTTACTGCGAGGCTCCTGCGTGACACCGCGATATTTTCGAAGAATTTTAATTCCTTTAGGGGAGAAATGTACGACGAGGTATTTGAGTATGATGATTAACGGGAATGCTAGGGTTATCGGCGAATGAAATGTCGCATTTAAGAAAATTAATTCATTAAAGAATTGCCTTTTCGAAAGAAGAAAATGTTTATTCGAGTTAAAAACTTGTTCTTTGAATATGTACATTTGTGGACAATTGAGTTCGCTATACGTTTTATGTTATATTTTGAACGGCGGAGTCCACGTACTTTTGGATATTCTCACATATTTTTTTGCATGCAATTTGAAAATATTGAAAATCTCTACAAAACTGGGTTAAAGAGTTATGGAAGTGTAATCGTGAAAAATCAACTAAAAAGAGCTCGTTCCAGTATAGTTCAATACATCGTCCCAGTACGTAAAAGGACAATTTTTATCTCCGAGCGAATTTCACTCCCCAGGAATTTCTGCACTACGTTGTATCATTAGGGAACGAAAATCGTCTTTTCCTAGCAACTACAATGACTGCACCAACAATAATGACGTTCGAGTGCTAGTCACACTTCAAGACAGCTTAAACTTAAGTTCTGCACAAATCTTTCTTTTCTCGCTTGCCTTATTGTCTTGGAAGTGAGAAAAAAGTCGATTTATCAAGCATTTATAACGTAAATTCCACGTTGGCCATCCTTTCTATCGTAAACTGTATTAAAAAAATAATACAAAAAAAAAAGGTTAAAAGTTCTTGTCGCTTCTAATATATAAGAGTATGTGCGACGATAACAAGACAATTCTCTAAAGTAGAGAGCCTAGGGAGAGAGTGAGAGATAGATAGAGATAGAAAGACGGCGTATCGCGAAAACATCTTTACTCTGACGTCTCGACAAACGTATATATACTATACGCAGTCTTATCGCTTCTCTCCCTCCTCTCCCGTCTTATCAGCCGTAGCTGCCGTTGCTGCGCACAGGAGAGCAGTATGCTTTCTTTTTCGGTTGAAAAGCGCGCGATTTGCCACGTGCCGAAAAGGGGAAGGACGCCTCTACCCTTATGTACATATATACGTTCTTCCTGAGAGGGTGTATAATAAGCCTATATATACGTAATTCTTTATATACCTTACGATCGCTCGAGCTTCGCAGTAAGAAAGCGAGAGTCAAGGAAAATTCTCGACGTATCTCCATCTCTCGTCGATTAGGCTGTAAACCTTTGATGTGTAATTCTTTCTTTCTTTTTTTTTTTATTCTTTTTTTGTTTCTTATACGCGTAGCTCCACGCATCTATGCGCGGGAAACGAGCGCGGAATCGCCCGAACGTAGCCGTAGGTTTTCTTAGAAAATGTGAAGGAAAAGAATACGTAGCCTTCAGCGAACGCGCTCTCGAGAGTGCCCTTATATACACCTGTCCTAAAAATATTGCATAACGACGTGCTCCCCGCTGCTATACACTCACTCCGGGCAAGAGTTTCAGGAGCTCCCGGATGATGACGCAATTACAAAGGGCCGTCGGCGTCGATCGATGCTGCACAGCGCGTCACACGAGCCTCGGCTCTTTTCTCTCATTCCTCTTTCTCTTTCCTTCTGTACGCTGTACACGTGTGTTCGTGTATCAACGCAAACACACGCTCACGTGTATACGCGCAGCACACGTACACGCACTCAAACTAACGTGTACGGAAACTAATACTAGAACTCTTTCTTTCGAGTCGTCATTTGGGTTCGTCGACTTTCCACCTCGCTTCGATGAGAGAGAGAGAGAGAGAGAGTGAGTGAGAGAGAGAGAAGCAGAGAAATACGCGCAGCTGCACCGGAGTCGGTTTATTAGATTATTCGAAATGCGATAGAATTCCTACGACAATGCAACAACGGCCGCGATACCTAGAGAGCACTCTAGCTACTTTTATTTGTAGTTTATAGTTTTTTTTTTCGACGTTGTTTCGCCGTTTTATCTATCTATACATAATATAGATATATATAGATATATAGAGGAACGATAGCAATCGATCGGACGTATAATGTAATACAGATAAGAGAATAGGTGTCGGAAGCGAGATGGGGCTTACTTTTTACGAGGTCGAACACATACACATACGAGTACACACGCGTATACAAGTCTTACATTCTCTCTCGCTGATGTTCGTTAGAGTTTACCGCGAATGTTTACTGCGGTTGTCACATAATGAGGCAAAGAAAAAATATCGCGCGAAAGAAAAAAAAAAAGAAAAATGCTCTCGCGAGATGAGCTGCTGTGCGCAAAAGGCGAAACACTCGGTTTTATATCGATTATTTTACGTATGTGTATGCGTGTGTACGTATAGAGTTGCGCAAAGCGTAAGCGATTATTCTCGAGCGCGATTTTTATTCTTCATCTTTGTTGGTAAACACAGAAACTACCTATAAACTCTCTGTTATCTTATCGGAATCGCGCCGACGCTTATTTCACGTACGAATTCCAACGGCGCGTGCGATACACCGAAACTTGGCTTCAAAGCATTTGGACAAATGTACAAGCTCGCGACTCGTCTTCTGCGTCGAGATCACATTATTTTGCCTTTTTGCGCGTATACACAAAAGACTGCACTTGCTCATTTTATTTGCCAAGGAAAATAAATTTTCCTTTGGACTTTCGAAACGCAATTATCGACTGTTCTTTAAAAGCTTATACTCGCATATGCCATTTTACCGTATGCGGTATACACGTATACAAATATGCGTATGCGCATCTATACGTACACGATGCATATGTATATGAAAGATTAAAATTCGAGCGCGTACACGCACGCACAATAAATTTAGATCGTTGCTTCTATATCTCGTTTTCCGAGCAGTCGCACACGTATAAACGTGCTCACGTACACACACACACACACACACACGTAGACGCAATATTGCTCGCGTACACAAGTGTCCATACAGCTGTACTGTCTCGTGCAAATGGAATTGGATACTCGAGGAGTATCCGAGAGTTCGGAAGGTCGAGGAGAGATTAGATCTGCGGACCTTTGTTTTTCTCTTGTGTTTATTTTTTTTACTTTTTTTTCGAAACACAATGTTCAATTCTAAAATATTCCGAGGCTCTTAGAAGATACGATCGGTATAATTATTGAGGTTATAAACATGCTTAAAAGTCATTTGTTAAACGTACGCATACGAAGATGATGTTGACGCGCCTATAACCAGTCTGCTTCTCGTTAGACTTTAGTCGATGTTGGACATCGTAATTTCCCTTAGGCGCGTGAATTCGTGTCGATCCGATTGACGATTATTACATCGGTTAAGCAATGAAATTGATGATCGCTTACACTGTGTACATCTCAATGATAGTGCGAATGTGTAGGATCGATCGTGTCTTGTCAATCGTTCAACCCATCTGCTTTGCAGGATTGGAACTAGTTTTTCTGTCTTTTAAACAATGGAATATCGATATTCTCTCGAATGAAGATAGAATCAGTTGTAGTAACAAAGGTTAGGATGAAAGCAAAATTCAAGGTACAAAATTCCTCGAATTTCCTCTGTTAACTCTAAGCCGGAAATATCCAGGATATCTTTTAGATTCGAAGACGCGTTGATGGCCACAAAACCTCATATGCACTTTTATCGTTGCCGTTATCGTTGTTGCGAAGCTACTTGAAGTTTGCTACCGAGTATCCTCGAAACTAAGCCTGTGCACGCAACGAGGTCTGCGATAGAATCTCGAATAACGTATTCTTCATATTATATTTTCATTTTAATCGCATGCAATTGGTTCGCAAATTCGAAATGTTTGTCAGCGGCAAAGTGCGAATTTCCAATTCTATTTATGTAAAATTGCGCGGCTAGTTCTTCTGGCTAGTTACATAAAAGCGACGAAAAAAAAATAAACACGTGTGTACGCGCGCGAGAGAGGACTGGCCAGCCTTGGCATTAGAATTACATTCGCGAGTCAATCGAAGGGATTTACATAGAAGACCCACGAAAGACGAAACCTTTCCAACGAGGAGGACGCGCGTAATGTGTATACGTAAAAATAGAACGAATCACACGTGTATAAATATATATATCCACGAATTATATTCCCAAGTTGTGTAATCATCCTAATAAACGCGAGGCTCTTCTGTCGACTTTAAATTTAGCGCTTGATTTATGGCACACCGCAGGTGAACGCACGTGCTTTCTTATACGTCTGTTATTTTTGTTACACATTTGACTTGGACTACTCGTAAGTTCGATCATTTTCCGGATTTTAAGAGTCGATAACGATTTGTGCGCGACGAAGTTCGAGGCGACTGCGCAAAAATAACCGCACTCACTTCGTTTATCCACCAAAGAGGCGGACGCCTGACTGCATTTACACAATGCGCGCGGATATGTCGGCCTTGGTAATAGTGGAAAGGAAGAAAAATGTTGCGTTAACTCGAATGGCTTTGGGCTTAGAGGATACAATGATACTTTGTGTCTGTACGATCGATGTTTTCGAGGGACAGGATCATAGGTCATTGTTCGCAGCTTGTCTTATACAACAGCGACTTTATCTACTGGGAAGTTATATGCGGGCTTGAATCGCAGTCCTTACAACAGCTGCTACAAAGAGTTTCAATGACGATTTACATCGGAGAAGTTGTCGTGCGGATGAAAAAAATGTGTATATACAGAAATGCCAGTCAATTATTCATACAAACGAGACACAAACTCCCAGCGACAAAGCCCTCGGCTATCATTTCGATGTAAAGTTTGTTTTTCGAGAATCTTAAATTTAGACCAAGTTTCAATCGGAATGTAAAAAAAAAGGTTTGTTTTAGCGTATCAACTGCCCCAGACTCACCGGAACTGTCCTTCGACTCTTTCCCTCTCCCACGCATCCCTTTATTCAATTCCAACCTTCGTTCTGCAAAGCTATTCTTAGAGAAAAGCTACCGAGAAATCGGGATCTATCTTATGCTCGCAGTCCCACGTATAGATCGACGAGGGTGAAAAACGAATTCGACGCGACCTTCGAAAATTCATCATTTCGCGCGAAATTTCGGAGAAGAAAGAGCGCTATTTGCACTATAAAAGAAGAGGCAATATTTTATACACATATGACGTAAGAGATACAATAGATGTAAGAGATCAAAAGAGTTTGCAACTACATGCACAGTCGTCGTCTTTCTCGCTCTCACTCTCTCACGTGGTAATAAAGTTCAATTAATCAATGTGTGCTTCCAACTCAGCCGCGCTCGGGTAATTACGGGTAAGTGGATCGGTCGCTTCATTAAGGATGTTTCCGAGGCTGTCGATCGCTAAGGAAAAGCTGCCGGCAAAGCCGACCTACTTCGACGAGTCGGTTTTTACGTGCAGTATTAAAAATTTGCATTCACTCTTTTCTCTATTGTTATACGTTTTGTGTAATATTAGCAACGAAGACGATGATGCTAACTTCGATGTATTAATAGTTTTTGTTTGTTTACTCATATCTTTCCTACGGAGCTTTGTAGTTCAAATTTAACATTAAAATTGCGTTACAGATTTTTGTCGCGATCTTTGAAAGCGTCATAAATTCTTGTTTAAAAATGACAATATATAGATGAGTCTTCGTGGCTGCGTGCGTGTGTGTGTGTGTGTGTGTACGTCAAAATCTATTTTTATTCGCTCGTTTTATGGGTCGCCTAATGGCGAATTTTCAAATGGCGAGCACACGTTGGTAACCTTATTTATTTCCTTCATTATGGACTACGATGTATAAAAAGCTAGCAGAATACAAGATAAATACTTCGCGACACTGTTTTTCACGCACGCGAATGTTTTGAATACAAAGCCAAAGTGTGGCTAATGTGAAATTTAATTTAAAACAGTCTTTTGAAAGGGAACTGATTATGTAGCAAGCATCGTGTATTTTAACTAAAGTAATCAATTTCTCTCTTTTCAATTATTGTTTTTTTTTTCTAATTAACGCCGCGTCATTTCTTCTACTTTCATTTAGCCTAAATGAATATTTCGGTACGTTATGCGTTAAGCTGTATTTATAATCCTTAAATTTGTCACAAAACAATTTTAATTAATAACACCAATCTTAGGCACATATATGCAGGCAAGTGTACATGTAGTTATTGGAAAGAAGAAAGCTATTAATCTGAAAGAATTGGAAAAAAGTAATAGAACAACGTCGGACTTTAATTTATGAAATGAAAGAAACGTTTAAATAATGATTTATACTAAGTAGTTTGACTTTTCTACGAAGTCGAGAAATTTTTCCCTAAACGATTACGAGTCAAAATCCTTGACCTTGAGTGGGCGTTACTGACTTCACTGTCTCTCTCTCTCTCTCTCTATAGTCAAATGTAGACTACTACCGGACTCTCCAGAGTCAGCTTCTATTTTTAACAATACTCGTAGTTTCTTGATAAAATACAAACTTTATCTGAAGAAACTGTCTCGTTCAATTGGAAAAGCTGAAAATCCGTTAACAGTCTTGAAATGAAAGCTCGTATGAAATGATTGGTCGGCATACTTATCTTCTGCGCATTAGGGTCAAAAGGCAAGTCATTTATGCATAAAATAACATTCGACGACCTTGCGGTCCTTCAGTTCAACAGTCAGCATGTCAAAGGTCAGATATCTGCACTGTCATTCAAAGTTGAAATAACGAGCTTGTGAGCTTGCAAATCCTTTTTGAGATTGCACATCTTGATGAAGCTGTCCTTTGAGACTGTTCTCCGTAGCCAGGCATCGTAGGGCGAAAACAAGGACTATATTGCAAGCCATGCATACTATTAGCGAGAGCAAGCAAAGACAAGAATCTAAACAGCACAAGTGACAACCGCGTACGGTTAGGCACGTATATCGTACAATGAACAATCGCTCGACCTACAAGCGCTTGCACAGCTCGAAATGTATATCTCGAAAATTGTAATAAAATTTCTCTTTTCGTTGGAATACGAAAAAAAAAAAATTTGTATCATCGGGTTCGCGACATAAAACGTTTTTGCTGCTTCAATTTGATATTTATGGCAAATGCAGTTTTTATTACAGAAACGCAGTTTTGCAATAGTATAAGAGACGATGTATAAAATTGTAATTATAGAAAGTAAACAAGTAAATTTCCAAGTAGGTATCCGTCTTACTAAGACAGAATTATTACAGCGACTACATTCCACACAGCGATAAATCATTTTTTCATTAAATTCAAGTAAACATAGCGATACATGTAATGTAAACGAAGTGTAATACAAAGCGTATCTGCCTTTAAAGGCGACGCGAACAAATAATTAAATAAATAAATAAACCAAATAAAATGAAGAAATAAGCAAAAGAAGCACAGCACCTAAATTTCTTTTTCACGCTTTGAAAGACAGTGTATATAATGCAGCATCCAGGTCAGCGCGTTTAATAGGTGACAAAAACTCCGACAGGTATACAACACACAGACTGAAACGGCGCACAGAGACATGCATACATGTATAAATATAGACACAGGAACGAGTCGGGAAGAATAAGAAGGAGGTTGTTGAGTGACGTCAGACACATCGGAGGTTGTGAGTTTAAGCCCAGTGAGGTGAGCACGAAACCGGCCAGGCGATAAACGCATTTATTAGCTACGCTAGAGGGAAGTTGTATACCTTTACCATAGGCTGTCCTGTCTCTTGCCGGTGCTTTTTTTTTTTTTCAAAGCTTTGTGAGCTCGCTCGGCCGTGTGTATATCGCCTATAACGATCGATCCCAGACTCTACGATCGAAGATATGTTCTCCTCGATGAATATTTTTACATACTATTTTCTAATGTTTCATCGCGATACGTTGTGTTATTTATCTCTCTCTCTCTCTCTCTCTCGATCGCGCATACATATAGCTATAAATATAACGCGGTGTATACAATGAGGCCAATTACGAGAGATTATACACGCGTTACCGATACAGCTTCTGTATTCGAAGTTCCGTGCGTCTATAAGAGAGAATACGGCATAGAGTCGCAAGCAGACATCGAATTCCCGGAGAAAATTAGCGGAATCGATGTATTGTGCGCGCGTTGCAGCGTGTATAATGAATTACTGCAGCAACTTTGCAAGGCTGCTTTCTATATAGTTTCTGCTTCTTTTTGGCTCTTCTCGCTTTTCTCTCCTTTTCGTTTTCTCCTTATTTTTGAAATGCGATAAATAAACCGAAAGGTCACGTCTTCGCGATAAACTTTTTCTACTTTTAATGGAGCTCTCGCCCTTAATTTCGTTCGTTTCTTCTCCTCTACATATATATAGAAAGTTTGCGCGAGAGCAGAAATACTACGGGGTGACAAGACGCTTACTTACATAAGCCTCAGCTTCCACGACGGCATGGAATTGCACTTGAAGCTTTCGCGTCTACTGTAAACCACTGTTTTCTAAAGTTTCAAGGTGTATATTCTTGTATATATGTATATATTGGTTCGTTTATTACACTTACGCAGTCGGATTCTCTACTTCGAAGTATGCTAAGGAAGTTTGAAAGAACAACGTCAGAGATCTCGTTATAACTGTTGCATTCATTGAATGTTTCATTTGTGTATGCATAAATATAATTTATAAAAAATACGATAAATACAAATTTCCTTCTCTCAACGATGCAGATCCAATTTTCTTCTATATATCGGAAATTCCGCGGTATATAATCTATTTAGAGCGTGGTCGGCTCGACGACTAAAAATATATTCCGTCTCTTCTCTCTCTCTCTCTCTCTCTCTCTCTCTTTCACACATTCTGTTTTTATAATAATATAAAGCGACGAGACTAAAGAGCTTGTGTGTATGTGTAACATATTGCTGTGCGCTGTAAATCAGTCGGGTGTGAAGGGTACACCCTATTATATATACGAGCTACATAATACGGAGTTAATGAGGAGTTGATTATAAACGTACATGTATGTACATCGCGCATCTTTGCACGATGTTATACAGAGTCTGTAAGCGAGCGGTAGCGAGAAAACTTTAACCGCAAGCTCGCTTTTATAAATACACATATATATATAATGCATTTCGCGTACAGAGACTGATTGAAATTCTTGGAATCGTTTCTGTATGTATATATAAGTACAGTCGCACATAGCTGTGTGTAAACTTTTATTTCGATTCACGTATATGTACAGGTATGTAATAAGGAGATATCGGTTGTGAGAAGGTGCTACACGTTGAATAATGCAGGGTATATTGACCGTAGAGAATAAGAAAAAAAGAAGAATATAAAAGAGCGAAGAGACGTATACAGGAATAATTTAACGCGTTTACCCTCCTGCATCTGGGTTAACGAGCAGTTATTAAAACAGCCGCGTGTACTGTCGATCAGTTTTCGAATAGGTTCGATTGGCGCGTGTACACGCTCTTACATATATATACAGACACATACGTATAACCTATAATATACCCCCCCCCCTAGTCCCTTCCCTCTCTATCTTTCTCTATCGTGGCATTGTTTATAGCGCCGCTGCTCCCTCATCTCCAGGGAAATTGGAGCATAACAATCGAGTTTGATGTTGATTAAATTGACATCGGCGCTCGCGTTTGTATATCTATGGTATATATACACGTTGACTTGTTCTACTTGTGGCTCTTCGGTCTATTCCAATTTTTTACTCTCTCCTTTTCTCTTTTTCTCCCTCTATATACGTCTATCCGCCTACTACTCGCTTCCACCTCCTGTCTCATTTTCTTGGATTAATCAACCTCAAGACTTCCTTTAAATGCTAAGCGATGGTCTATATATCAACTGCGGAATGGAAACGAATCACAGAATGGAAGTACTGTATATATGTATACATAACAACACACTCTCGTATATATATATGTGTGTATATATATATAAAGGTCTGATTCTCCCTCCTAGACGTATCATACGCACCATCAGCATCATTGCGACGACCTGGGCACATAGTATTATAGGTAAGTGTGTGTGAGCGAGAGAGAGAGAGAGAGGGAGAGAGAGCACTGTCGGACCTTAGAGGTCGAGTAGGAAAGGGGCAGGCCGGGAGCCGGGAAATCAATACCGTCGAAACCACTGGCGCTCCCCCACCTGCTCTTTCTCTCTCTCTCTCTCTCTCTCTGTTCATCTCTTTGTATATATATATATATATATATATATATATATTTATTTATATATGTATATATACATATATAAGAATAGACAGTAACGTCAGTTCTTTCCCTCTTTCATTTCATATATCTCAGCAGTGTATTTGAATATATCGTATATTTATATATGTATCTGATATACGAAATAGAGAATAAACTATATACCCTGTTTCCCGCTCAATGAGTTGATGAATGAAGCTATATACCGTTATATAGGCAATTTTTTTTTATTTTCGTATTATACACAAAGCGTTGACGTCAAACGTTCGAAGGGCTAAGAATCGCGCGCTGAGCGTAAATAAAAAAATAAAATTACACGCCAAATAAACAGTAAGTAAGCACGTTCTAGGAGATTAATTTCAATTCTCGATATATAACTAGCAAGTTACCCTGGACGAAAAAAATAAAATAATACAGAATGCTTAGGTATATATATATGCAATTTATAGATAATGTGGAGTTGATAGTCTGAAGCTGGCGAGTCTCGCCTCTGTGTCATAATATATAGATAGCACAAAAACTGTGCAGTGGACGACCCATTTCGAAAGCAATAATCATTAGAAAAGCACACTTATATAATACGTCAAAAATAGACGGTCAAAACTTGCTATAACATTTAACTTCTATTTCGCGTTCAGTAGTGGAAAGATGTTTTTACTGCTTATTCAGATTTTGTGGAGCACTGTTAGTGTAAATGTTCTTTGTGCCCGTTGAACAAGTATGACAAATTCAATGTATTGTCCAACGGGTTGTTAAGCTCTTCTACCGCGCATATTCAAACTAAAGAAACGACGATGCTTATGTACACGAGTTGGAAAAAATATCACGTGCTGATCAAGGGCAAAAGGCTATTCACCCTTAGGGTAAGGGTTTTGCCACACTTGACCCGAAAAAAAAACGACTTTCCACCCTCAGTAGACGATGTATTATTTATCACTCTCGTGCATAAAGTCAAGGAAAAACGTGCTTTAAGAATTTCCTCAGATTCAGATTTAACAGATTGATTATAAGATATTTTTTTTCTCCGAACAATATTTTACAAAGTTAACATAACGGGTATATTCGTTAGATTCGTAAAAAGATGTTTGAAATACCCCAAGAGGAAAAGGTTGTCGGAGATGATTTGTTATAGAAGCATACATCCATATATGAATATAGATATTTGTACAAGCAGTAGGGGAAATCACGTTGCGATTCAGATCTCGTGAGGCGACTGGTTCACGCTTCACCAAAAATCGAGTTATACACCCTTAAAAAGTCTCGGAAATTCTAGTCAGCGCATCGATCGCCACGAAAGATAAACTCGACTTTTCTTTCCTTCGATACATGACGTCAGAGTTGATCCTTCCCGGGGATGCTGTATACCATAGAATTCCGGAAGACTTACTTCCTACACTGTAATTTACCTGTGTACATTTACTTATATACAAGCAAGCAAAAAGCGTTTTCTCATATACTGTCAGGATATACGATTTCTTTTTTTCTTATTAAGTGCTCGCGTGATTGAACGTCTTATATACATAGAAAAATACGTACACGTACGCGAGGCAAAAGAACTCGAAACTAAAAGCATGTTTGAGTATAACACGAGAGTCTGATACACCCTGGTGTCTTTATCGAATATGTATATATATAGGTGTGTGTGTGTGTGTGTGCAGATGTAAAAGGAAAGAAAAAGTGTATGTGTATAAACGAAGTAAAAAAAAAGTGCGAAGTTCTCGTTTATAAGCTCGCTCATTCGCGCGCAAAGTCCAGCGCATATAGGCGCACCCTTTGAGTTAAAATTAGAGCTGACGACGACAACGATCGAGAGTATCTATATAGACGTGTGTGCCTGGCTGCCTACTGCCCGTTTAGGCAAGAGACCTAGTCGATCGACGACGACGAGCTTCAGCGGTGTGGAAAGCTCGCTTGATATTGACTCTAGTATGTATGTACGTGTCTGTGTGTATATGTGTTCATGTCCACGTGTGTTTGTATACATGGTCGAAAGGGGGGAAGAGATAGACAAGAGAGAGAGAGAGAGAGAGAGAGAGAGAAGGGTGAACGAAAAGGCAGAAATACGTTTCTTAAGCTCACTTGTAATAATATATTTTTTTAACTAAAGGCATATATTGAAAGATACTTTTTTTATACTTTGTCATTGTTCACGAATATTTATTTACAGATGAAAGGGAATTAATGGATGAAAAGAGTAAAGTAGCTTTTGTACGAGCCCGGCGATCTAACAGTTCAGTAGTCAAAGACGTGCTTGGTGGGACGAGACGGATTGATTTTTTTCGGCTGTGTAATCATATATCCTTAGGCAGACTTGACAGGCAAGAAATAAGCGAGAGACAAGTGTCGTTTCGACTCTTGCATTAGATTTGGAACGATGTAACACTCGTACCCTGACCCGTATATAAATATTGTATATAATACATAAACTCTTTTTTATTTTCTCTTTCTCTTCATCATTCATTCTACGTATTATTCTTTCAGTTTTCTTTTAAATTTCATTTAACCGTCCGTGCACACTTATTTCTTCAAATCATTACTTCGGTGTGTGCGAATTGTCACCTATACGCTTTGACATAAACAGCAGTGAGTTTTTTTCTGTATCGTAATATCCTTTGGAGAATTAAATTAGGTTACCCTGCGCGATTTAAATTACTATATAATATTATTGTACTAATTACATTCATAATGTTTAATAATATTATTATATTGACAATATAATTCTTTGATATTATTAGTAATAATATAAATTAAACTCTGTATAATCAATACGATTATATTGATCGTATAGGATAGATACATGACAGAAATAAAAAATACATTTCTCAATCCGCAACTCTAATACTCACGATGCAGACACGCCACGTGCAATTACATGTTTTGTAAATATTTTGCTTTTATAGCACTGTTAACATGCCTTTCAAAACACTTGTCATGTCACGTCCCACTGATAATCTGTACCAACTGATTTTTATCAGACGCATTACATCGCATTCCGATTGTCTGCAATAAAGTTTCATATATATTATATGTCTATAACATGTACCGTATATTATATGTACATTCGGACTGCTAAAGGTCAAATAGAACTTTTCTCGTGCCTTTGACCTGATCAGCATCAGACTGTTCACTGATAAGTTTCGTTACTTCTATTTTTTTGGCTCCGTCTGTTACTAGACGAAGTCATTTTTGACTAATCGCTCTCAGGTCACTGGAACCCCTATACAGCCGACCTTCTCGGGATCATCAATCTTTATGTTTTTATATTGAATTCTCCGTTACATCGACGGTACAGTATGAAATGCTCACTCGACGACATCGAGAGTTAATGGAATCATCTTTTTTTTCTCCTAATCAATAACTATCTATTCATCATTACGAATACTTACAAATCCAGGAAGCTGAAAGTTTTTATTTCTAGACACGGACCATGATTTAATTACAGTGAAGATATCGACGTCATGATATATGATTTAAAGTTCATGTTCGTGTTGTGGAACGTTTCTGGTGTTCCAATTTTTTTTCAATAGAGCTTGATTTGCATCTTTTTGGTGGTATTTATTATTGTGTTATTTGCTAATAGTTATTAGTGATACTCAATATTCACAGCTACAAACGCGTAAATAAATATATACGTAGTTGATAACAATAAATTGTAGTCACTTAAATTGATGCTAAAAGTAGATCTAAATGTCTATACATGAAGATCATTTCTATATATAACAATACATTATAAACTTATTATAACTAGTTTATGCTAATAGTAATACAACAGAAACACCATTTTTATTTATACATAATTTTTTCTCAGATTTCGTGGAAGATTTAACATTCTATTTTAGCACAATCAATTAAAGTGTGATTTCCTTTTGTGTTTTTTTTCGAGTTAATTGACTTCAACGTGTAATTTTGGAGTGACCTATATGTAATCTATGGATTAGAACTTGATCTTTTCCGTGGAATTAAAAAAGAGGTGGTTACGGTTCATCAGCGTTGCTTTTGATTAAACGATGGTGGCTACCTTGGCGTTTGATCATCTGCAAGTTATAATTTGAATCTATATATACTTGGTCGAGATAGAGTCAAGTATCGACTTTTGCTTGCGCAAAGTTCTTTGTATTTTAACTTCGTATCCGTTTTCTTATTAAGAGCAATGACGTTGTCATTCTTTCATTGTAGTTTTACTGTAATATCTACGTTTACATCTACTGTATTTTAATCTTCTTATATCATCAGCTGACATCGAAAGACTAAGAAGATTAAAAATAGGTTTATTTTCATTCGCGTCATTTATTCCAATATTCCGTATTTGATAACCCAGTGGTCACGACTTCTAATTAAGTAATTTAACTATTTGGCCAGAAGCTCCTCCTTCTTGCGGATGAAATTTGTGGGTTTTTCATCAGTAATGCAGATCTAGTAGAGGAGGTACCTTCGCAGTGAATTCGTAAGCTTTCGAATAGTTTTCCTTTATTCTCCGGAATCACAGAGACTTGCTTGCGAAAATTCATTATGCGAGAATATTCCGCCTCGTTGATAATCAGCTCTTATGAATATAATTTACGGTAAAGGATTGCGGTTATAGTTATACAATTTCGCTCTATGATTGTGTGAACTTATTGGACGAAAATTAAAAGTAGCAGTACGATTCGGGTTTAGATTTAAAAATACATATTTAAATAGGAGTGTAACTTATTATTTATTGTTCATTTTGTTTTAGTTACAGAACCGATTATTAGCTTTAAATCGAAATTATATATATATCGCCCCGTATTTTCGAATCAACGTTCTATTATGACAGAAATACATATTATACCAATATTTTTCAGACACAGTAGGAGAATAAAATAACAGCACGTCGCACTCACCTGAAGCTGGTAACATTTTGACGAATAGTAACGGTTCTATATAGACCCGTGACTCTAAAAACGGATACATAAACGACAATAAGAGGTCTATCAGGTGTCACAAAAAACTTCTTATTGGGATAGAGATACAGCTCTTGCACAGTTGTCTGTAGATTCTTAACTAGATCGAACTTGTACTTCTTTCACGACTCTGTATCTTAAAAAAAGAGATTATATTTTATTTATCGACAACTCGCTACTTTATCGTCGAATAAGGAAGCCAGTCAATAAAATATTTCAACCACTCGATGTATGTATTCTTCGTAAATTGAATTTCAGTGGATAGAACGGAGAATAAAAATCCTTATATCCTCTTGAAAGTAATAGAAAATTCCAAACTCGATCTAATGAAATTTTGAAGCGCAAAAAAACGTATACACAATGCGCTCTCGCACAGAGAGATCAGTAACAGTGGCTCAGTTACATACTAGCAGTTATTACGATCGTATTATAGAAACGATCAAGACTTATCAACGCTGAAAGTACGACAACGAGCTTATCGCGTTTCATTATCGATTCGTTCGCTTGTTTTCGAAATCTGCACACGTAGTCCATTTACGTAATTTCGAACTTACACCTAACATTTTTTTATTTTTATTATGAAAAGGGCTCGTGCGCGCGCGCGCGCGTGTGTTATATAACTCGAGACTTCTTTTTAGTTTGAATTTCTCATCACGTCGCGCTTTTACAGTTTTTTTTTCAGCTGAAATAAGTGAATCATATAATCAAACCGTTCCTTCTGAATCTCGAAGTTCAGAAGCTCATTACATTCATTAAACTACTATTCAATGAACGAGTAAGCGAAAGACAGAGTCAGCAGCAGTAGAAGCCAAGGTCGGATGTATATAAATTGAAAACCGCCTTTGGAAGTATATGTGCGTGTGAGAGAGAAAGAGAGAGTTTGATAAAACATTTTTATTTCTATCAAGGTTGCGAAGACCGTGTAACAGTTTGCAAAAGCGTATAATAACACGTTATCGGCAATGGGAAAAATAATTGATACAGAGTGCGAAATAATATAGTAAATAATATGCTAATTTTTGCATCACGGTGGTCCGATGAGTATAAACGCGATATAAGAGACGTTTGGCTGATCGTGTAAATCTTATTTACAGAAACTCTCGATATTAATCAAACGCACTTGATATATCACGGAAGATTCGAGAAGGAAATCTCGTCGTTGCATCGAGTAAATGATTATTTTTATCCGTGACTATAGTTATTATTTATAAACAATCTCAGAGTAAGATATTAAATAAAATTTATTGATATAGTTTTCTTTTTACACGCAGGAGCATTCAAATGTCCATTCAATGTTTTCTATTTAAGAATTGCCAATAAATTAGATGAAAATTATTGTCGTAAATCATTATTCTTTGTTTATAAAACAAAAGATTTTTAAAATTGTACACGTCGATTATTATTTATCAAAAAGTTGGGTATGAGAACGGCATTCATTATTCCTCAATAATGAAGTTACGGTGCTTAGCATGGAAACGTAAATATTGAATCTGAGTTAAAATGGCAAAATTAGACGACGAGATGAGTTCAACAACACAGTTATCTGGTTTTGACGTTAAATCAATAGGGAACCTTATTCAATGCGCTTATACTATACTTAGATGTACTTCCAGAGCTACGTTATGAAGGTCGGTCGTGTTAAATGAGTTAAAAATCGTATGAAATTTAAATGTAAAGTAAAAAAAAAGGATCGGGTTTTAAAGACGACGAATACATGAATCGAACAAATAATAAAACAGATGTGGGGAGTGCACTTTTAACCGTGAAGTAAAGGTTGATATAAGGATAAATCGGTAATTTCAAGGTGTACATCTTGTTGAATCTTTACTTTTACTTTTTGTACAATACGATCGTTCTGCGAACGTCATCCAGTCAGATTGTATTTTATACTCGTGATGTTTGAGTCAGAATTTGTGGGAAAAATTTTTGGAGTTTCTTCGCCTGACTGGAAGTCTTTCAAACTGCAGTAAGTAATAAGCACGTATCTTTTGGCGCAGTCTTTAAAGTCTGGATATTTATATTACAGTTTGATGAAGACGTGCAAATAACGATTTTTTTACTTGGCTTAGGTATTTATAGTGGTGAAGACCAGTACATGTTTGGACGTCGAGTCATGCACGTATTTGAACAAGAGCTGAGCCGGTATCAGACCATGCGGCAAATTTACGTAGACATTTTTTCGAGCAACGTAGGGCAGGTATAGGGATAAGACACGCCTGACCAAACGTCAACCTTACTCACGGCAGACGTAGTGTTTGCTACACGGGTTCAGTCACGGACAGCTTGAGATACGAGTTTCTAGGTACTAGAAGCGATACTGAACCAGACTAGAATATACGTTTCGTATAGACAAGAAGCAATGCACTGAACTGAGTAGTAAAGTGTATTTTTATCGATCAGGAGAGTTGCTAAAAATTGCTGCTTGCCTGTAAATGGTTTCAAAGAATTACCGTAATTTAATCTTTGCTACACCTATCAGTCAAAACTCTGGAAAATCTAAATATGTGAATATAGAACCTCACTGCCAGGTGGTAGATACTTGTTAACAATTTTGGTGTCATTTGCGAAAAGCTTGAAAAACTTCGAAATCTCCAAAATTGCATTATAGATTTCAGTGGACGATACGTTGACATTAAAATCTCCTGTATTCAGACTGATATCTTTAGCGTGTACTTTGTCATTCAACTTACACGTGATGACTTTTTGATGAGCCCACCTTACGTACAATACACGTTTAATAACCAAATCTTAAGGTGTTAGTATAGTGCAAACATTAGCTCAGTATGTAACTACTATTAAACGTACTCACGACCACTTCATCAATGGCCGGTGAGAAATCACCCGACTCAAAGTTGTATCCAGTCTCAACGAGATCTGTCTACCTCTACTTGCTGATCTTTTAGTAAGATGTGTAAACGAGTCCTTCACATTCTGCAGAGGCGAGTATACATAGCTATATATACTCGCCTCTGTCGATAGCTATCGACCATTTTGACCGCTGGACTAGATACGGACTTTCCCACATCAGTCGTTAGTACAGTGACTTTTAATTTAAATTCTGAGTTAGCAAATATTTTGCTACCTGGACAGATGATTCTCAGAGTCGAACCATTGTCATTGTTCACCACGAGACTGCTCGTTGTTTGAAGGTACACTGTTGTTTACTGTTCTACCTTCCGCCAGAATTGCCACCGCTGTTATCTTTATTGGCCAAGCTAGTGTCTAGCACTGAAAAATACCAACTTTTCATTGCTTCCAAGTGTCCGCTAACAAAGTTTGGAATTATACTAAATTTTAGTTTGGATTTAGTTTAGAGCTTGGATACTTAAACAATGACACGAGCCAAATGCTCAGTATGAAAAATGTACTTGAGAACGATATCATATTGTGACCCATGATATTCGCCTGATAGTCGGTTGAAAAGCCTAACTTATATATGGTCAATCTTATCGGCCTAAAGCGATAGCGCTCTGCGTTGTTCTACAATTTATTATTTAATTGCGAAAAGATAGGTTGCGCATTCATTTTTCAATATATTTCAATCAACGCATGAAATCTCATTATTGAAAAATCTTATTGAATTGAATGAATGGGATCGTTACGAACCTTTTTTTATTTCATTGATGTAGCAACATTTAATCCGCTTCATTTGTTATTACTCTTAAGATATCGACTATTCAAAATTTGTTGTTTTTTTATTCCAAAACTGTGAGTGTACGTTCGATACTATTATTAAAAGTATAAAAAGACAAAAATAGACTGATTTCTTCACATCATATGCTGAGTATCAACCAATTGACAGTCGCTTAACTGTTGGACAGATTATCCACAAGCTTTCGAGAAATTATCACCATACTCATTGATGCAGAATATGAAGATCAGTTCGACTAAAAGACCATCATTCGCTAAACTCTCGGGAGATAGCAATCGACGGATTGGCTTATTAGAATAAGCTGTGCATAGTTTTGCAGAATATTTATATATTTTAACTGATTGTAAACGAATCATACTCCACGCCAAGTTTATCAATTTAAGTCTAATTCGTTTTAATTTATTTTTTGAACATTTTTAGTTTTATCGTCGTAGATGGTTATCCAATCCCCTGGCGATCGTGATCAATCGACTTTTCATTTTTATTGATTGCTAATGCGTTATCTCGATAGCTTTTATCATTGCAGTAATTTTTGTTTATTAACTCGTTTACTTCGTTTAAAGTATTTTAGGAAAAACGGTAGAGGTAAATGAAAGATTACTTTTGCAATGTGCGAATCTCGTTGCGATATCGTAATTGTTTAAAGTGTCTGTCTAAATATGGTTGAATGTGAAGATACAGATCTATATACCACTTGATGTGATTTTGTTTATAATCGAGATTACGATCTCGAAGATACTTACATCGTGAACAATAAAGAAAAGAAACGATTCCACGTAATAATGATTGATAGCTTAGACTCGCCTGAGATAAGCTAAAATTGTTAGTTCGAATGACGCGTTGTCGACTGAAAATAATTTAAAAAAGCGATCGTGCATTCGGGAAAATTGGCAAGCCTCTTGCCTTTGCTATTTTAGAAAAATCAGCGAGTGAACAACAGTAACTGTAACCCAGATCCATAATAGTAAACTTGGGCTCTATGTGATGGCAAAGTTCCTGTTCAGGACAGACGATATGCTCAGGTCCAGGTTCCTTGATGAAAGGATCATTGATTGTAATGATGACGATTCCTCGATTGTGCTCGCGATTGTAGGCATATTTGAACAGCAGCCGGGGAATTGGTACCACTTCCATTTTCGACGTAGTATTCTGCGCCATGTACATCTGCTTCTGAAATGTAATCCGGCACAATAATTGACTTCTCAGAACCTTGATTGTCAGTTCTTGTAAGATTAAGTTTTTGCCATACCCTGATACCCTTGACGTTTTCGAGCTCGAGTACTCTCATGGTCCCAGCCCACAACTCGATGTTCGATCTCGAATCACTTGCAGCTTTGCGAATCATTTCACCCGCTATTTGCCAATTGCCAGAGGCTATACTTCGCCAGACTGGCGCGACATTCGCGTAGAAATGCACCGTATCCTGCTCTGGTTTATAGAACAAGTCGTCGTTATCTATTAATTGACCGCGAACCAAATGTTCTCCGCCAGCTAAGCCTTCTTTCACGCGAAGAATACTGCTGACTGAAATACTAGAAGGATTAAAAGTGCGAGAAATTTAAAAGACTTATCAACTATTGGAATATTTGTACAACACTTACAGAACTGAAAGATACTCCCAGCTTTCTCGGTTATGTACTTTTCAGCAAGGTCCTGGCTACCCAGGATTTCGGCGAACCTGTTCCTTTGATAATCTCTATCGAAAATTTCTCGCATCTCGGCGGAGATGGATCCGGAGAAGAGCTCACCTGTTTCGTAATCGTCAATTTCTCCGCGTAACTGGCGATGTCCTATAATTGATTGTATTGTTCTGTGAGCCCACAGTGGACGTAGACGCACTTGGCTTACGTAGATCATTTTAATTGTTGGTACGAAATCGAAAATATTCAGTTGGAAACCGACTTGGTAGCAGAGTACGTTTGATGGACAACCTGTGCGGTATAAATGATTTTTTTTTTAAGATTTTAACAATTGATCATTCGATTAAGGAATTTCGTACCTGTCTTCGTAGGCTTGATTACGCGTTTTAAAGATTTTCTAGCACAGGAGATTTTTCTCAAAGAAAACTTAGATTGTAGGCCATCCATGTAAAAACTAGCGTCTCTACAAATTACGTAATACGAGCTGACACATGCAAGTCTAAAACGTTGATTTTCGTCCAGTCTAATAGTGTGGGGTTCCATAGAATTAGGGTATAGTATCTGAGGTGGAGTGTCTGTAGTCAGGAGTAAAGGTTCCGAAAGACTCAGATCGCGATTAATATCGATCAGACAATCGTCTTCATCAGGATCAGTTTCGTTCGTTGCTAAGGCTCCCACTGTACAATGCTTTTTGTGTCTTTATTGCTTAATAAATGTTAATTTAAAATCTTTTTTATTATTTACTCACGTAATGAATGGAAAAAGAAAAGAAGAAAATAAAAACCGAACTCGACGTGCATGATGGTTTCTTTGAGGAAACTGTCGACTGAAAAAATTCGTATGCTTTATTACCTATGCTTATCCAAAGAGAGGCGTACTTCATGTGTCACGAAACAGGAAATTTTTCTCCCGATTACATGATACTTAGGCATTGCATACTATTGTTTCGTGTATTGTTTAGCGACGTGTCGTAAATAAAAAAATAAATAAAACTACGATGTGCAACTAATCTCAATTAGATCTTGAAATATGTACATACAGATAATTATCTTATCGATAAACATATCTTCAGTATCGAGTATAGATCAATAAAATATAACGTCTATTTTTGAAGATTAGTTGCAGTGAGCTAGAAAACAATAAATTCTGTATATTTATTTATGGTTATTCGGAGTAATAGTTCTGTATCCGATGTGAAAAATATAGGCGGATCTGATCATTTGTCTCTCAAATAGATGTTCTCGAGACCGTCGCAGCAAGTGTAAATCAATATTTTGTGCTGACGAATTTTAATAGAAGCCTGTGATTGAATTCTTCTAGGCTACAATTTTAGAGACGTTTACAATTCAAAACATGCAACACTTCGAGGATCGTTGATTATCGTCAGATTTCGGACTCGAGAATTGTAATTGAACGCTTATTTAATTTTATACTAAACGAAGGGGTGTCCGTTTCTCGTAAGACACTTTATAAATAATAGAAATCCAATAAATAATTAATCATACTTTGAATATTCCATAATTTTTTAAAGTGACATTCTAAACACAGTTTTAAGTAAAGATATACTTTAATACTACTTGATGGAATTTCATTTATTGCCACGATTAAAATCACGAGTAGACTATTATCGTGGAAAAAAGAAAGGAAACGATTCATGATGTTATATCACATCGATCATATCAGTCTTCGGCGATAAGCTAAACTTATGAGTTCAAATAACGGGTCGATCCGTGAAATTTCACAAAAAAAAGTGCTGCATCTCTAGCCCATTAATCAGTCTATGAATTATGTACTCAACGACACGAAGTATTAAGAACAATTATATAGAGGTATCTGTTCACAATAAATACAGTATAAAATTGAAAGCTCTATTACGAATCGTTTTGATCAATCAAAACTCGCTTTTACAAAAGCTTGGTAATGAAGTATCGAATTGATTTCTCTCGCGTGCACAGTGGTTATGCCCTCTTTGTCATCGAGAGCGAGAACGAGATAAAACTGTGGGACGCTTTTAAAAATAGAAAGCGAAAGAAAGAGTCGTTATATCGAATCAATTGGAATATCGAGAGGTCTGGAATTTTCGCCGACATTATATTCCGTTCTTGATCCTTTTCTCTTTATTGATCAGAAATCACACAGCGAAAGGAAATGCAGAAGCATCGAGCGAGTCGAGGCAGAGTATTAGCAAAATGTATTGCGTGCGTGCGTCACGTGTCGGCGCGTTGCGTATTACACAAGCCGCGAATAGTGGACTGAAGCACACAGTGTACGAAGTGCGGTCTATTGTAACCGAAAAGGTGTTTTCATTGCATTACGTAATTGTTTGTTTTCTAGATACTCTTGTAATGGTTAAGTGTGAATTTTGATGTAATCGGGTTGATCGGAAAATCGTATTTTAGAGATGCAATGGCTTTTAATCCCTTAACGTTACTAAGACACTTGCATATGAAGAATGAGAATATTTTAAATATGATTTTCGATACTTTCTACTACTTCAAAAAACTCCACGGTTTTTTGAAAACTTCCAATGGATTATACTGAACAAATTTGAAAATGCTCTTCAACCAATTCTAAGACGTTTTCATTCTTTGTATTTTGTTTTGTAAAAGTTTATACTTTCGGAGAATAAAATCTATTAAATTTAAAAGTACATTTTTTCGTACCTTCCATCATTTTGTGGCGAACATTTCCAAGATCGTATTTATATATTCAGGATAAACCGCCAAAAACTTCGAAAAAGTGTCTTGGCAACGTAAACGGGTTAAATATCACGAAGATCTTTATCTTTTATCCTTATATCGTCTTTTGGGATATAGTCAGGAATAATATCGCGTCTCCACTGTTGTGGGGTGGAGAAAATTATTTTGGAGAAAATTGTATAATAACGTAAATATAATAGAGTAATATAACGTACTATACTTTATCTTTTTAACTGAAACACGATTCAATATAGTTAGAAATAATAGGTGGAAGATAATCGTTAATTATACATCTAACATTACTACTGCCACAAGCGTGAAAGATTAGCAATTACCAAAATTACTCTATTGTTAAAGTACTCTGTTATTCAATTAGGAGTATACGTATAAGGAAATTTCATTGGAAAACACATCAATTTTCATGAAAGACATTAACTTAATAAAACATAGAATTAAAGGGAACGTAAAGAACGATTTTATTTTATAATAATGAATCAAACGCATTAATATCCAATAGATGATGCTCCAGCGAAAGTCGGTAGTCCCATCAACTTGGCAATTTCCGAAAATCCATCCAACGTACAGCAATACGTGTAGCCCTTATTCAGTTGTACAAACTGCGGAAACAAGTTCTCGCAAACAGTTTGTTTCTTGCAAATGATAAGATCCCCCGCGTAAAATTTGTCAAGGAACGGATTGTTAGCCACTAAAAATACCAGTCCTCTGTTTTGTTTCCTATCGTATACGTATTTATAGAGAAGCTTCGGAACTGGTAATATGGATTTGCCACTTCCATCTCTCGCCATGAATATCTTTCTCTGGGCTCCGGAGCTGCTTTGCAACGTTAACACACCGATAGCTCCAGACCACACGTCCAGATCCGCCATGGTTTCACTGGCTGTCGATTTTGTAAGATTTACGTAAGACCAACTGATATTACACACATGTGTAGGGTATGTAGACATTATTGATAATTTTTATCGACTATGAGAGACTGACATCAATGACACTGTGTGCGATGTATATACATGCATAGTATGCACATCTTTGTAACATGAATCAGACTCGATTAATGGAGAACATAATATAGCAGTTTATGCATATACCTAATTTACGAACGAGGCTCGATACGTAACGCCAGTTACCCTCGTATACTCGACGCCATATCGGCACTGTATTTTCATAGAAGTAGGTGCTTGACTGCTGAGATCTGTAGAACAGGTCGTCTGGAGATATTAGCTGACCCAAAACTAAGTATTGCTCATCCGAGGCTAAAATCATGTTATACAAATAATTGTTGTCGTGATACATTTTATCACGAATACTATCTTACGAAGCAAGCTGTAAATTGATAAAGAAATGTTGGATTACGTAGAATGTCGCTGATATACCATATAGAACGTTTGGGATCATCGAATATACTGCTTAGACGACGTCGTTGATATTCACGATTGTATATATCGTTCATTTCCATCGTCGTGTTCGATAGTAGCGGTCCCATCTTGTAATCGTACGATTCTCGACCTATAAATGTTCGCATTGACGTATATATTATCATTTGATGTACATACAGAGAGACAATATATACCTTTTTGTCTTCCTTGGATGGAAGCAGTGATTTTCACATGAGCCCATAAGGGCGCACGATTCTCCACATCATAGGCAATAGTGTCTATCACCGGAAGGAACGTGAAGACGTTCATATAAAATCCGACTTGCATGCATTTACCCACAGGACAATTGTTCTTTTTCAAACGCGTTATCAAGTTCGTTGCGTTTGAACAACCAATTTTGCTGAACGGTATCAACGTCTTTAAGCGCAATAAATTGGAAAAAAAAGAAATAATGCAATATTAAATTATTATTAACCGAATATTTTTTTTGCCTACTATATATACATTAATATAAAATTATATGCACCTGCGATCCAGCAACGCTAAAATTCGATCCTCCATGACACTTGAGAAAACCTGATCCAATTCCTAGAATCTCCTTATCGACAACAAGGTGATCGTTGGGACAGGCTATTTTTAACTCAGCTTTGCCAATGCTCAGTTCGAAACTCGATGGGCTTTGGACTCGGGGATATTGAAATTCCGAACTGTTATGACGCAAAATAAGTGGCTGGTCGTCGTGAATGTCCTGTGTTACGTTGATGTAGCAGTGGCTTAGGCTTGTATTTACTGTCATCCAATCTTAATATTGTGATTGAAATTCGTAATATGATTAATAATACTCCAATTCAACAGAGTTGTTTATTGCCTTTACGTATTCGAATGGTGTAATCCCATTCGTAACCGTAAAAGTAAATTAAAACCATTTAAAGAAAAAAACATGGGTACTTCTGAATTTTTTTTTAAATAAAAAATGTGCCGAGAAGCCCTGTAACCGTAATAATTCAGGTACAATCTTTTTATTAATTCTATGTCCTTTTATTCTTGGACGTATTCTTCATTAGTTCGTTATATTCGAGAAAAAATCCATAGATTTAAAAATATTTATGAATTTGAATTTAAATTAGTTCCAAAATTATAAAATAATATAAGATGGTATTAGTTAAAGAATATACCTGAACTTTTTCCGAGCGTTTTGACAAATATAACAATTTTGAAAAATTGTGAGCTTGCAAAATAAAAAATGACTCTAATCATTCTAAAAAAATCTGATGTATTATTTGGCTAATTCTAAAAACTATTTATTGTTAGTAATTTTTCGAAAGTAGTTCTTGACTAAAAAATTCATGAAAAATAAAAGAAAAAATTGCAGTAATGAAGGTGTCATTTTGAACCGCAGCCAAAATCAATGCCAGAAGCAGATATATTTTAAGTTTAGACGTTTATTCCATCGATTTCAAAAATAAAAATGGAAGCCAATAGTATTTTATTTTTTATTTAAATGAGTATTACTAATAATAGTTAACGATATTTTTTCGAAATGTTAATTTATGCCATCGGAAAGGTTCAAAGTTAAGCTTTAAAAATATCTCAAGCTCGATCTTGATGAATCACCAAAGACGATGTACCGCGAATAGTATTTTGGGCCGAAAAGGTTTAATGTTTTCCGTATTTTTACTACGTATATTCTGTATAAACGCGGATCTGAATAAACCAATTTGCGAATTTCTAATTAATTTTATACGCTTGCCTCAAGATTAAAATAGCCGGCGAAGCTGAAGTAAGCTTCTTTCGTTTAAAAATGTAATAAGCTGCAAAACTGAACGTTTATTAAAAAAATGTACTACGGAAATAAAAACGGTACGTAGACTCGAATGCTAATAATAAAAATAAAAGGAATGAGCTTTTAAAGATCGAGCTTAATACACGTTTTTAGAGAATTTCAACGAAAATTTAAAATTCTTTCTCTTTGAGGAAGCAATTAGTCATTCAATTTGAAATATTAAAGCAACTTTAGCTATCAAAGAATTCGCTTAAACTACTATAAGATATTGTACACAATATTCAAAGGCATTTCAATAATATCTCCAAGTAGTACTTACGGCTGACAAAGCTCAGGAAGAGGATAACTAGAAGCATCTTGTCGAAGTGTCTTTACATCAATGACGACACTTGAAGTCAGAACGCAGTTTATGGTTTGAGCGTTTTTACAAAATAACTGCATTATCACTTTAACTAATGTTGGCTATTTGCAAAACAACGTTACGCGATAAACTAACGTTATTGTAGAGCCGGCGTTGCAACGCCATTATCACTCACGCATAAGCTTAATTAGCCCCCGAAGGCTTATAGGGCTTGGTGCGTGTCCGTTTCATTGATTCTCATACTATCTGTCGAGTAACTTGATCAAAACTGTTCTGGGTTATTTTGAAAATTATATGTATATATATGTATAATACTAGGAGGAAACTTTTAATAATATTTCCTTTATGTTCGAATCTATTCACAACTTCACGTACCTGTATACGCAATTTGAAGAATTAGGATTTTTCATTTAAAGTAATTTAATGTATATTGGGGTATCTTTTAACTAGTTTTTACGCGTACGATAATATTATACTTAAGACAAAAAAGGAATTAAAACAAATTAGATTTGTCTGTTTGTCTTATCTCGGGTGGAATAAACGTTTAGCGCGCGAAAGGGTGCATATGCCATTTATTTCACGTTAATCGTTCCAAGGAATAAGAAAAAAAGGGCCGATAAGAATTCGACAAAAAATGTCAACTTACATAGCTGGACTATTTTTCTTGTTACTTCTTGTTGGTCGTTGGAATCCAGTGTTTTCGTTACTAAGAAGCTGGATATATCTTGGAGGGAAAAGTTGACAACATATCTACGAGAATTAAACGTGAGATACATATAGAGCGCCAGGAGGAAGGGGGAAGGACGGTGAGGGGGGAGGGGCACGAGAGATGAAGAGGGGCGAGTGTGTATCGATTTTCCAACCGATTAGTCAATTGTGCAAAACCAACGCCCCAGTGGTTCACACCTGTGTGCTACAAACCAAGAAATCTCGCTCGCTTGGCCTTCTAGGTTTTACACACAATCGTGTACTCACACACGTATTCGCGCTTCTGTACAATGCACACAAGCAAGTGGACTAACTCATTTTCTTCCTTTTAATTTAGACTCGATGGTATTATCGATCTGTCCAAGTTGTTACCGAGGACCGAGAAAGATTCTGCGTCCAATGCAAAATATATATTGCCAGATTACCAGGAGAAAATTGTTTCTAAACTATATAAGGTTCGAAATTCAATTCAGATCGGAAAATTACGTTACACTCGTTTTTTTGGGCTGTAATTTTTGCAATCCGCGTTTGCGGAAAACTTTCCTTTTAGTCGAATGAAAGTTAACGGAAAGTTTTGACTAATTATTACGTAAAAACAGACGAAGAGGGTGAAAGAGTTTGGAAGGGGAGAGAAAAGGAATAAGAAAGAAAAAAGTCTCTATCTCTTGGATCGGAGGGTTCTTCCGGGAGGATAAACTCGGTCAAGGTCATTGAGCAAATTTGTCTGTATTTTTACGCGCGGAACACGCAATAATTGATGAATGTCATGTCCTTAGACACACGTTTACGTATGTACGTATGCGCTCACGCACACTCGCACATGGATATGACACAAAATAATTAATGCCCTCCTCGAGTTATCCGTCTACTCATCCGTCTGCGGGAAATTATTATGTACCGGTGTATTAGAAGACGAGACAAAGGCATTATACAAATGTATGGTCGATTAGTATAATAACACGCAAGATCTCTCTTGCGTGTCGAGTCAACTTTTTTTGAAAAATTTTCAATCACCATCTCGTTTATAATTATATGTCTAACTTTCGTAATAATCGCTCAAAAAATTATACCCTCTGTGGTTCTACGGTCATTTCGCATGTGCGAGTGTAGAAAGCCTAAACATTAATAAATAGAAGTATGTGTTATATTTAATAAAAGTACAATATATATCGTATATTGTACGCACGCATCCGTAAAGTTTCAGAAACGCATGGAAACTTGTTTAGATATCTCGGGTAGTGGTCGTTAAACTATTCCCAATTTACGTATAAATATTTACGTATATATAATTTATGTTTATGAAGACATAATGCTTTTTTATGTCGATAGGACTATACGAAGTTGTCCTCGTAATTTTATGTCCATTACATTAGTCAACTCAAATTGTATATTATACGGAAAATTCAGCTCTATTGGTTCAAATGTCCTATTGTAGTTGCCAATATTTTTTTACTACTGCACGAAACTTGATATTTGATACACTATTGGCTCGATTTCTACGGAAAGAATAGTAAAAGTGTTTAAACGCACAATTAGACAAATTAAACGATTGAAATGTACGAAAGAATAATTCAGATGAACTATTATTAGCTTGGTGTTTTATTACTCGTAATAATATAGTACGAGCTTTTATATAATAATTTATGTGCTTAATGCATACGTAGAGAGTTCAAACGATGCATTAGAAGTGTGCACCCATTATGAACGTATAACGCGCTTGCAAGATCAAAGAAAAGCCATCGCGACATTCAAATGATTTTGACAGGTCGTGTATGAACAGTTCATCCTCTAAAGATTAAACCTAAGCAATGGAAGAGAAGTCACTGTACATACAGCTTATGAGTAAGATTAGTGGATAATTTAATGGTAAATAATAATCAGTATAGGTTCGTATTAAAGTATAAATTAGTGCTTCAAGAATTCATTATTTGATAGTGTAGTGAGTGATGTAGTAAGTGATTACTTGAAAAAATAATTTGTAATAAAATACCTACAATGCGTAGTATATAATTATTTTCAGGATTAAATGTAAATTCTCGAATTTATTCGTTCCACTATTTTAATAGGACGAACCAGGCTCGATTAGCTCAAAATTGTGTTAATGTTAAATTTTTGTGATAAATATGGTTTCATTTCATGCCAGAGCAGTAGTCGCGTAAGATTTTAGTCGGATTAGTCGCAAATGAGATTTCACGTTTAACATTACTTTCAGCGATGAAAATTTAACGCTTTCTCATATTGCGAAAATGAGATAATAAAAATAATTACAATTGTAACCTTGAATAAATGCTTTACAAACGCAATAATAATGTTAATTGTAATTTAAATAATAATATCAATTAGCTAAAATAAAAAGTTTTCGATTCAGAAATGAATTTAAATCTTGAAATCAAAACTTCATTTACACACATCGTTTGAAATAAGGATCTTGATAAATTTGAATTTAATCGTTAGTTATGTAAACCTGTTTAAAATATGTTTATTCTTTGAAATAATAGTCACTTCATTAGCAAGTATTCGCTGAACGAAGAGTTGACGTATGAAACAGTATGAAATATACTTTTTCATGAATAGCGATCACCCGTTGCATAAAATATCTTCCTGGCATAGTTGCCCGTAATATTATATCTCGTGGTATTCACTTGGGTAAATAGCGAATACTAACGGCATCTCAGAAGTTTAATAGCTTTTCGCAAAGTATTTTATTTGCGAGAAAGTGTTTCGTAAATACATATAGAAAAGTTCTAATGTATACATCCGCACATGCATAATTATGCATAAGCATTGAAATCCATGCCTATTTATACACACGGGAAAAAGAGAAATTTAGAGTAAAGAGAAGATGTCTGCTGTGAAAGATTAGCTAAAAAGGGATGAAGGTCTTCGCGGTATCGTATTTCACTCGCGAAGTAATACAACAGGGAAATTGAGGCTACGATTGAACGAGTCGATCCGTCCGTAAGACAAAAGGGGCTTTTAGTTCGTGTGTATCCACGCGTATACGCCGATAATGAGTCCTAGAAAAATTCCAAGAGGAACGTTGCACCCGGGAGTGAGTGAGAGAGGAGTTTCGTTATCGATGTAATAATGGCTTCTATATACGCGTGCTTTTACAATCCGGGCCAGACGTAGAGTGGTGAGGCAACGATGTACGAATAGAGTTTTGAGCGAATAGAGGCCAAGAGGAAAATACATATGTCGGCCAAAAGGAGTAATCCGTCAGGAAATAATGAGAGATAATATATCGTATTCCTTGTACGTAACGAGCGAGTGGCATCTCTTGGAGTTTCTTGAAAGTTAGATCGATCGATCGTCGATTGATATACACGATTGATAGGGCAGTTCAGCGACGTTAATTGACGTTCGCTTTGATGGAAAGGAAATTGAATAAGGGGAGGTATCGCTGGAGGGGTAGTTACCCTCTGATGGAAGTTTACGGGTTGTTGGTAATTTCCGTTTGTCGGGTGGCGCAGAGTACTCTTCTTCCGACGAGTTTCCTAGGGTTGGTAAGACGCAAGTGGCGACATCTGTGTGAGAGGGTCGCAGTAGTGTAGGTTCGCGCTTGGTCAGACGCGCGAGCTTATACAAAATGTGTCACGTACATTGGAAGCATTGATAGACTAATCCTTATAAGCTTTGGGAGACAAATGCCGTTAGTACATTGGGAAAGTTTTTTCATTTAATGCGAGATCGGGTCGAAATCATTACGCTCAGTATTATTTTCAATAATATGTTTCTGTATTTCGCATGCATGTAATTACATAAGGGAATTACAATGTCAATACAAGATCTAGCAATTGCTCGTACATCTTTTTTCCTTCCTTTTTTTCGTTCAATCGTCTCTTTCTCGCGGCGAATAAAACGAGAAGTATATATATATATGTATATATATATACATATATATAATATGTAAACCAAGTTTTCTTTTGATATTCTCACGACTCGGCGGCGGAGTCGTGGTTGTTATACAAGTGAACCTCTACATTTTTGTCTTCTTATTTCTTTCTTTTTTTTATTTATTTAGTTCATTTTTTTAGTCAATGACAGTTTAGACGTTTCCGAAAGGGGAGTTACTCCTTTCTTCATTTATTCGTATAGTTTTACAAGAAAATTATCAAATAGTAATTTAGTTTATTTGTTTTGTTGTATATTAAAAAGGTTTTTTCATAAAAGTGTGCAAGTAAAAATTAAAGTAGGAAATTCTTGGACGGAGGCAGAGAGACACAAAAAACTAGATTGTGCAGATAGCTTTGTGTGTTATCTTTTTATCTTTTCAGTTATCCCTTCTTTCTTTCGTCGAACGGAAGGCTTGAGAAAAATCAAGAAATGCAAAATTATATGTACATATTGTACGAAGAATTATTGCAAACTATACGTTATATAGCATTGCTGCACGTGATGTGTGTGCATTTATGTGTGTATATGCTTGTGTATGTGTGTGTATGTGAAAGGATATTTTTTTAGATATCATCTTTATTTTCAAGAGTGTTAAATAGTTTAATTTATCTTTCGTTTAGGCATTATTTTTTATATCTCAAAAAATTACTCCATCATCGTAGAAAAAAATTAAACAACGAAATATAAAATGGAAAATTGGCATCGCCCTACCTACACTTTGTTACAGTCGAAGTTCTTATGAGGATAAAAAATTGATTACTTCGATAATTAAACTTTCATTATCCAAACATGATTTTAAAATTTTATTTTCACCAGAAATTGTCTTCGTTAAAAAATAATTAAATCATAAAATACTTTTTCACTTTTTCGCACGACAAAGTGTAATCAATTTTTTGTATTCATCACATCTGATAAAATATTTACAGACAAGCACTAGAATCGTGTATTACGCGTCACATGCGCTTCGCAGCGCGAGCACTAATTTGTTCTTCGAGTGCACCGCGTACTCAATTATAATTTACAATATAACGTAGACTACTTTAATACTTCGTTTCGCATTTTAAAGCATAATCATTGTTTCTCCGGATTTTTACTCATTATACGAAGCACTAGCTAATTAATTCTTAAAATTCAAATCAACAATAACAATAACAGTATCAACAATTTATACTCAATTTTAGGCAACACATTTCATATCTTGTTAATATTACTACCAAGGATGTTTCGTTGAGTTTAATTTATAATAACACTTTATAAATTCATTTTCTCTCAGCTAACTTTATACAGATTATACGTCGTGTAGAGTGTATACCAGTAGTCGAAAATTCGAGTCATTCGGGTGAAAAATTCGGTTCGTTGAGCTCGAGTTGAGTATTGGAAAAAAATCGAGTAACTCAGATTGAGCTAATTTCGAGGTAACTCGAAATATTCGAAATACTTGACATATTCAAGCTGCACGAGATGAGCAGTTATAAAAAAAAATTCAACAGTTTCTGGAGATAGTTTTATTCAGTACTATCGACCAAACTGTGCTTAATTAAAAACTAGTTGAATCTTTATAACTTTGTATTCGTTCGGTCATTTTTGTCGAACCAGGTCTGAATACAGCACTTTTGTCGAGCAAATATATTTTATTATTTCATTATTAAGGCATATTCTTTGTTCATTAGCAATTTATGTAGTGCATTGATTGAAATATGCAGTCATTATTGACGAGAATAATATGCCATGAATGAACGTGCATAAAATGTTGCGGTTTGAAGAAAAAGTCCGAGGTATTTCAATTCGATGTCTAGCGCACAGTTCGATCACAGTTGAATGACAGAAATGTCAATTAAATTATTCAACTATATGTTTAAATTATAATTATAAAACGGTGCTATTAACCGTACTCTTTATCTAAAATAAAACATATGTCTAAGTATAGCTCTATCAAAGAATTCTCAAATGTTATCGACTAAACTAGACTTCTTAATATTAATTAATTAAAGTTCGAATGGTTTTCGTGACTTTCAATTTTTTTCAATCAAAACTTTCAATCAAAATGTATCGATTTGTTTGGGAAATCGATTTCTCCGCCCTGCTTGATTCTTTTTGAGCAGTTACTTGTTTCGGAATACTGAACTCGAACTCGGAACAAAAACAAAACTCGACTGGAATCATACCAAATTTTTCGAGTACTAGTATGGTGTAGGTAGGGCTCCCGTCATATTTTTTACCATATAAAACTCGCCGATATCAGTTAAATCATACGATATAAAGTGCGCGTATATATGCATAGGCGCACATTAAAATACAAGCAAGTTACAACGCAATAGTGAACATGTAACATTCCATATAATGATAATATAAAATATATATAGTGACAGAACGGGCGCAGAAAATAAGTGAGCCAGAGATCTAAGTAGATGTCGCTATAGATCATCGTACAGACTTTATTTTGTTTAAATCGAGTCGAGTCGTTTTAAGACAAAATGTGGGTGTGCATCCTTAATTATTTTTCCTTCCTTTCTTCGTCTCTTCAAGGGTAAGGTATAACGTTTTTATCCTTATGCTTAGGCCCTAGAGCAGTATGCGACGTAATTCCTTATAGTTTAAAACTTATTTCCTTATTTTCTTGTTCTCCTCATTATATTTTGTGTATGTGTCTGCAAGTGTGTGCGCGAGTGTCGACATAGAAATCGAGAGTCCGCGATGGAATTGAGCGACGATCAACTTTCTTCTCTCGCCATAATTTTCACGCGCAATATTATAATTCGCTCTCTTTTTCGTAATCTTAATCTCGCCTAATGCCTCTTGCGTTTTGCTTCTTGAATATTAGTTATGCGGATCAAAAGCACAGAGTTTAGCGTAGCCATCGATTTATCATGTCCATGTATGCGTGTGAGTGTGAGTGACTTACCGTCTGTCTGCCTCTCTTTCTCCAGAAGGTCCGATACGCTAAGAGACTAGAGAAAAAGAGCGGGTACGAAGATTTAGTCTAATATATTTCTGTTCCTTGCGTCTTTTTTACGTAATCTACGTATGCGTGTGCACGTGTACGTGTGTTCGTGTACCTGTGTATTTCATCTGGTTGCGTTATTTTATTTTTTTTTTATCAATAGAGCTTCTACAGTGGTTAACGGTCGGCGATTGTCCAGCGCCTCACGAACGCGTTAAAATTTTTTTTTTGCCCATTTTTTTTAACTCCGTTTCTATATCGTACAGGCAATATTCTCGAATTCCATTTAAAATTAATAGGAATCGATAGAGCTTTTAAGACTTGGAAATAAAGCTGCGATTGACAGCTGTGCGACGCTCGAGAATCAGTAATCCCGACCGAGCTAAACCTATATAACATTCGCTACAATAGACAGTGCAATGATTTGAAATGTAATCTATGATAGATGTTGTGCTTTTTGTGAATCCCTCTTACGAGCCTCGTTTACTATTCGTTAACGCAACGCGAAATGACATCCAGCTGCCCCCTTTCCCTCCACCTTCCTCGCGAGGGAGTGTGTAGATATTTTGCTCCTCCATAGAGCTGGCAGGCTTTTGTTATATTTTTGATTTTTTTTTTCGTCACTGCAACGACAAACTTTACGCGGTTCTCTCGGTACGATACAACGTGTTTTTTTTTGGTTTGCAAGCGAGTTAGTGCGTTATTCGTATCGGGCGGAAAAGACGCGCGCGTATATAGGCGGCGCTCGTGTGCTCGTGGCTTTTTTTTCGAAATTCCCTTAACTCACGTGCACAAAAGTTCATTACAGACAGAGGGAAAAGTTTAGAAAGGCGGAAAAAATGACGTCATTTTTAATCCGTGTTCTCTCTCCTCCTTGTGTTCCTTCAATTTATTTTTGACGCGCGCTCACTGCGTACAGCCGAGCTATACGCGCGCGGCATCGCGTTTTACTGCTTAAAAAACAAATAAAGTAATAAATTCGAGCATTTTGCCACGCGCATCTCTACGTAACGTGTTAATCGATAATGTAATATATAATACGGTAACGCTCTTATCTATGTACAAATCGTACGTTTGTTACGCTAGTATCGTTTATTCGTTATGTGTCTGTATTTTTTCATCGCTGATTTTAAACAATAATAGCGACGCGTGTGTTTGTCATTATGCATATCTGGGAATAAGTGTGTAAGTTAATGTCGATATTTGCTTCTTATAATAATCTATTGTTTCGCGCTCGTACACGTCGTTTTTCTACTCTTAATGTACTTTTTTGCAAATCTTTTTTCTGTTCCCACGACTTGTATATGTATATATATTTTTTTATAGTTCGCCCATTTCTTGCCCTTCCAGCGTCCTTTTATGCGAGAAGGAAAAATTGTAAGTTACTCGTGTTTTTTTTTCCTGCAATTTTACAAACCCTTCGCTCTCGCGCGTTTACACGTCTTTCGCGACGGAAGTGACACGCTGCTTTTTCGGTTTTTCGTGTTTACTGAAGCATTTCCCCTGCCTTTGTAAAACCCAATTCTTTGTTCTGCTCGTTACACATCGCGGGCCATATTTCTTTTTCGTAATATAGCTGCGGAAATCTTTCTGCGGCGATAAAGTTCAATGCGGGAAATAAGAAGAATGAACGCAACGATATTTTTTACTATTATTAATATTATTATTATTATTATTATTATTATTATTATAGTATAATAACCGCTCTATACATTTTGGCCAAATAATTGTAATGTAATACACATTAACGGATTACACAGCTTTGGATATCTTGACAATAATTATATCTTTACCATTGATCACAAGTTCGCGCCGCATATATTTCTATATAGGATTCGGCCGGTAGCGTGTGCACGAAACGCGTCGCGCGCGTCCTAGACTGGATCTCATCCCGAGTACGATTACCAATCGATTGAAATTAATTTATGCACTCCCTCCGTCGGTGACATTCGAACGTTAATTAATAATTCGTAATCGGAGTTAGAGACGGGTTGCTATGTTATACTGAGTAAATGATCGGATTTGTTTATTGCATTTTTTGGATTATCATCGGAGATCTAATTGTCTGCATAGAACATCAAAAATGCGTAAGTCAATCATAAAACGACAAAATGAAAATAACGCGTTACTCGCGCGTGACCCCTTCATCACAGTTTGTCGAAAAAAAAAAATATATATACAAGCATTCTTATTTTTCTATTCGCGATTTGAATTCCAATTTGATGAGGGTGTCTCGTTGTCTACCATACGTGTGTGTGCACGCGTGTGTGCATGTTTCACGAAATACACACACATTTGTATAATACCTATATGCGTATACCTATAACTCGCGTACGTGCAATCAACAGTAAAATATGAGTTTTTTTTTATCTCTTGGGTGTATTATTTTTATCTTTTCCTTTTAATTTTAGCATTGTATTTTATTTGTCCTTTTTCATCTGGTTTTAATTTAAATTTAATGATTTTGGTTTCTCATCGAAACGCCACTTGTCAACCCCCTGGCATGCACAACCGCATTCACAAACACACGGAAACATACAGACACACACGCATATACATTTGTCTCTTTCCACTCGAACGTCTTCCGTCATAGCACGTGGTTTTTTGGTTTTTAAATTTATTTTATCGTATTCATATTTTATACATAATCGTAGTTTATAGTCACTCTATCTTGTATGAAAAATTACGCGGTAATATATATGTTTTTTTTTGTATAATATATATATATATATATTTATATATATATATAGTTTATTACACCGCACGTATTCGCTCCATCGTCGCTGAACTTTTATTTTTTGTATCTGTCTGTACCGTTCTTCACAAGATTACGTTGAATGCCTTGCCGAGTACATGTATAACCTAACCCCCCTCCCTTACCTCCCATATAACTTGTCTGTCTTTAAAATCGCAGGGATTAGTTGACATTCATTCGTATCTACGAACACACGCTATCTTTTCATACTATATTTTCTGCTTGCATACGTAAAATCACTCGTTCGCTGTGGGATTTATACGGATAAAATTCCATTATAACTTCGCTTTAGTCGATTCTCCGCGTTTATTAAAACTTTTGTTCTTTAGTTTGGTATATAGTAAACATTATTCATAAATTAACGATCGTACGCCGTTATTTATTTAAATCTTCTTTCTCGCACTGCTCTTTTATTTATCAATGCATTATTTATTATATTATTCATTTATCCGCTCATTACGTAACAATTTATATATTTTCATTTTTGTATTTTTTATACGCGTACGTGTGCGTGTAACTGTACGTATGTATGTGCGTGTTTATATCTATTGCAGATATATTCACACACACACACACTCATTGTCGTATTCGAAGTCGCACAACACGCATATCCGTTCAACATACGCAAAGACGTTTTACAAAAGTGATTATCGTAAATTCTCGCCTCAAATTGTAGTAATTTTTGAAAAAGTATCGCGCGCGATTAGCATCGCTAATAATAGACCCCTCGATATTTTCATTAATATATTTATGCATACGCGTTCAAAGCTGTACGATAAAAAGTTATGTATATTTATACCGTTTAAAAAATAATCGTAAAAATACATTGAAAAAGCCGAAAAAAGCGAATCGATAAGCCTGGAGTAACGGATTGATAACAACGCGTAACATAAGTGTGTGTGTGTGGGTGTGTGCGATGTACGTGTACGTGAACGAGCGAGGGAGAGGAAGGAAACACCCGACGCGCACTTTGTCTCGGCTTGTGTTTTTCAGCTTCGGCTCTCCAATAGATCGTATAGTTTTTATTTCGCTCTTCATTGGCTTTTTTTGGCCATAAGCCATTTTATAATGTATAATATTATATAGAGGTTTATGTGCCGTCTGTCACTCACTGATTACCGCGCTTTATCAAGTATAATTAAATTTTATCGCTTCAAAAGAGCGTCTCCGTGTCTCTGGCTTTTGTTATACAATTTTCTTATTTGTTGCAATTAGAGAAGTCTGTACGTTCGTTTTATGAGTACACTTGACATTGGGTTAAATTTTTAGAAATACGCGCTACGATATGAAGTTTAATGGAGGTTATTTCGCGCGGAAGAATTTTGCTATATCTATGTAATATTCGTGTAAATACACTCGTGCATTTGATTCGAGAGAAAGAGACCATACGATTCTCTGGCATCGAAGTGCGAAAAAATCGTATCTGACTTACTGAGGAATTTGAGCATGATACGCGGCTTCTGCAGTGCTTCACTTTGGAATTATTATTCTTATAACGCAGTTCGATTTTTTTTACTTTTCTCGCTTTTTTATACGAATTTATTTCTGAATATTAGTTGGTTTTTTTTTCTTTTAATTATATATAATTACATAACTGTGTGTTCGTTGATGCAACCTTAACAATTGGTGTATATATGAAAAATGGTTTCGAACTTTATTTTAATGCGCTCCGTCGAGGATGTGCGTGTGCGTGTGTTATCCTTATCGTTTAAAAACTTCTTTTTATCTCGTATTGTTCATTTACTCATCAACATCATCATCGCCTTCATCATCATCATTATTATTATTTTAATATTATTAATTTATTATTATTTTAATTTTACAATAAATTATCATAATAATCTCTCTTAAGTAAGATAACGGGGACGAGTGCGCGGACCCGATTATATTTTATTTTATACAAGGTTCCTGTCATCGGCAGTATGGAAATTTAAAAAAATAATTTTTTTTCAATTTTCGTCAGTATACAAGTCCTACGAATGTGGATGAGAACGAATGAATGTTTATTGATTTATGGAATCAAATGCAAAGAGAGAGAGAGAGAGAGAGAGAAAGTGTACAATGAATCGAGTAATACAGTAACTCTCCTTTTTAACGAGAAAAATTCGTTTTATTAATTTTTTTTCCAATTGTTTTAAAAAAAGTAGGGTAATTACTTTTATTCGCGAATAAAAATGATAAAATTAACAAAAAACGAAAATACTGTATGGTTGGAAATTAAAAATGGAAATTCATTAATACAGTCTAACTAATTTAATTTATTAAAGTAACAAAACGTTTTGTTAAATTTTCCCAACTTTAAAAATTACCACACTCGTTCTCTTCGTGCATAGAAGATTTGGCACGTACTATATTTCGTCACTTATACAATCGATTTTTAACTATCAAAATGTGAAGTAGTACATAACTTAAAGGGTTTGCTCTTATGAAGGGATAAATAAAACACGCAAATATTCGCAGTATATAAACTTTCACGGCCTTCGATTAAACGCATTTATGCACTGACTATAATAACTTTGGATAGATATAGACGGATAGAGAGAGAGAGAGAGAGAGTGAGAGAGAGAGAAAGGGTGCGAGTGGGAAATTAAAGACCCGATTTATTTTTAAAGCGAAAAAGTAAGTGTAACGGGATATAAGGCTGATTATTGAAAATATGTTTATAGGTACTCATGGGAAATGTAGATGATGTATCGATATATGTGGATGTTGTGTCAAAAGAATTTTTCGTTTGCCCAAATTTATTTTGATTATACACAAGATGAATAATACGATGCGTATGTATGCTCGCCGAGAAACTTAAAGATTTCGCACTTTTTTTTATTTAGGAACGGAGATACAAAGATGCGAGATTTATATTTATATATATGTAAATCTAATTCAATTCCTTTGTGTTTTTTAATTGATTATTAATTAATTGGTTAACCTTATGATTTATTAACAGTTCGTGCTATACGCAAGTTGCTTTTTTACACAAACATTCGAAAAAATCACACTCTCACATTCGCACGTTTCTCGCTTTATAATCAACACACGCCCATCTTACAACTTCGCTATCTCTCTCTCTCTCTCTCTCTCTCTCTCTCTCTCTCTCCCTCTCTGTCATCCTTTTCTGTCACACATTCTTTTCCCCCCAAATTTATCATTTTATCATGTATTATGTACTTGATTTTAGTGGGTTGAGTTTATTTTACAACGCATATCGTCACTTTTCTCGTTTTATTAATTTATTATTCATTTTATTTATACGCACTATATTTTTTATGTATAATATGTATATCGCATAATTTGTTTAATCATATATGCGCGGACGTGCACCTGCAATAATCTGCTGATTTTGTGTGTGTTTACATGTGTGCATGTATAAGTATCGTAAGTCCTTCTACGTACTATATAATGTTATTCTTGATCGTACTCTACTAATACGAGATAATAATGTCCACCTCCTTATCATTTACATTCCGTTCATCTTGAATATGTATATATAAGTGTACGTTATAAATATTCTCGAATAATTGGCTAATCATACTGGTTATTTTTAACTTTTTTATCATCCTATAACTATCGATGCGGATACAGTTTGTGGTACATTGAAAAAAAAATGAATATGAACCGAGCGAACAAGAAGAAAGGAATAACGTGTCTCTTCCTTCCTCTTTTGTTTATTTACAATGCGTTCAAAAGTAAAAATCTCTTTATGGAAAAACATTCGATTATTTGTCGCGTGCATTATTATATCGCATTAATAACTAGCGCACAACTAATATCGTTACTGGAAGAGCGAACCAAGTCGAGTATTCGTGCAAATACATGTGCAGAGTCCGAGTTTCAATCGCGAACCTGCGTGGCCCAGAAGACGAAAAAAAAAAGTAGAAGAGAGAATGAAGCGCGGAACGGAATGAAATAACGGCTCGTTAATGAGAAAAGTCTATTCAGAGATACCAAAACGACTATATTCATTGTTTTATCCGCGACAAAATAATGGACCGTCGTTTTTTTTTCTTCTACCCTCGTTAAACTTTTGTCCGCGATGACTATTCCCTTGAAAGTAGCCTCGAGACTGCAGAGTAGATAAAGTTGAAAACGAATTGCTCGATAGCCTATAACTAATCAATAGTTCTGTACTCGTTTTATGATGCCATTTCATTTGAGAAATAAATCGAAACTCTCTCTCTCTCTCTCTCTCTGAGCACAGGTAGATATATCACTTTCTATATATAAACCTATATAGGCTTTTGGGAAAAGAGAGAGAGAGAGAGAGATATAGATTGCGTCAGAATGTAAAATGCAAGTATACGTTTAAAAAGAGAAAGAGATGCACAGAGGTAGGGAAAAAAACGACGGTATTGTCCGATGTGGCCAGCCATTAATCCGCGTGAGACTGACGCCTGGCAATTAACCGCAAATGAAGGTGGTTTAAGTGAGCTTCTCGATCAAAAAGCTCGGGCTTTTCGTTTCTTTGTTCGGTCGCTTATTCTGCTGGTCTATCTCTCTCTCTTTCTCTTTCTCTCCATTTCTCTCTATCTCGCACGTCTTCAATGCAATACATGGAAAACGAAAATTTACGAGCTGCGCGCTAAGCTCGTTATATTTTTCGGACGTGGGATTTAATGACGAATTCCGATCACTTTTAGATGTATATGTATAGTGTATAGGCGTTTTTTTTCGTTTATAGATGCAGGTTCGCGCTCCACTCGCGACTCCACAACGCGTCTGTATCTTTATCTCTGCGTATATGTATTTGAATAATAAACATACTTGGGGATGTTATCGAGAGTCGGTGATCGCGTTTGAATTTTGTCTGGCGAGCTGAATATTCCTGCGATTCGCGTTGTTTCATGATGCGATAGTGATTATTTTTCTTTATTTCGTGGCAGATTTTTGAAGCTCGAACGAGTTCGATCCCTTAATTTTTAGTATAAATAATGTTACTTTTATCGTACGTTACATCTATGTATGTCTGTGTAATTGTGTATATAATATATATATATAGTTCGAATCCTTTTTACATCGAATAACGTTCATGATATATATATATATATATATATATATAATATATGTATAACCTGGGAGGCATTTTAGGTGTGGATCTCTTTACACGTATAAACGTCTTTTTTAATCTCATTCGTTTAAGTTTAGATTTCTCTTAATGTTAACTCACTGGTGATACTAATTAATATGTATATATGTATAATCCTTCTTGCGATTTTGCAATAGGATGTAGCACACCGCGCAATCATTGATTATACATTCTCAAATGGCGCGTGCGAGCGCTCTCGATACAAATTATAAATAATAGTTTATTTTATTATTATTATGTCAACATTACACACACATCTCTGTCATTATCATCAGCTTTCTCTTATATAAAACAATCATTTATATCAATAAAGTCATTATTGATGTATTTTTTTTAATGTAATCGTATTTATACTTATTCTGCGATTTGAAATATCACTTATTTTTAGCACTGCTCTATTATGTTTTCTTATAATTGTTTTTTTCTATTCGCCTACGAGCAACAGAGCTTCCGCAGGCTCTTGTTAAATATTTTTTGCCTCTTCTCTCCCTTTTTTCGCTTTACCCTCTTCGTTTGCACGCTGCTCGCGAGACCGGTTATTTTCTTCTACTTCCTTTCTTAATACAGGTTGTACAATTACGTATCGCGTTATCTACGTCGGTTTACCCCGGAATCGTCCCGAAAAACACGTTTTCAACCCTCTTTAATTTTAACTACATACACCGTACGCTCGAGTCGTATAGCAGGTGAGCTTTTACCAATGCAGTAGAGCACGCTTTATCTTTGCTTTGAAAAATCCATCATCTTAGGTACGTAGCTAGCGAGAAAAAGTCAACCCAGTGACCGACTCCATGTACGAAGATCTAGATTGCGAATGTACGGACATGCACGTTCGTTAAATATTCATGACTTTTTCTTTTTCAAAGTTAAACGTCCAAACAATTGATAACGAACTATCGGTTCTCTTTCTCCCTTCAGTATAGGCGTAAATTTTGATCGTTTGTTCAATGCACGCAGTAACGAGGGACTTTCGCGATTATCGACACGTATATAATACAAATGAGTATACATATAACGTACGTGTATATTACGTGCGACGTATCACTATATATTCTCAACGGCAGGTGCTAACTTTATTTTATTCGTTCGGTTGAGAAAGCATTTTTAACGTTACGTGTCCCCGCTTCGTAGTTGATTCCCGTTCGCAGTCTACGGAATGATTTTTAGGGAGAGAAGGTATACACACATAATGCTCGACAAACTTCTCTCGAGCACCGCGACGACGTTTCAGCAACAGACATGCGCAGCTTCGGGTACAACACTCGTCTGGTACTTCAGTTCGATACAGTTTGTAATACAGTTTTCAATCGCTTTGAGATATATCTCAATTTTTTTTTTTTTTTTTCAAACCAACTTCGTCGTAACTTCGAACGACCGCCGTGCACACTTGTTCTCTCTATTTCTCTTTTGCTTCTCTTCACTTTTCAATTTTCGTCGATATATATCTGTATAGACTGTTTCAACTGTACCTGCGTACACGCGAAATAAAAATCACAAATCTAGAAGCCAATGAATAAAAGAAGTTATGCGGCGGAGAAAAACTTGAAATTCATTAAAATTTCCGTGAGTCTCGATTGTAAAGCGAAGAAAATAGTCGGTATAATTTTTCATTCGCTCCCCGAGTGTATATATGTACACATGTGTGTAATAAATGAGAAGGAAAAACTCGCTTGGAGCTTGCAATTAAATTCGCTCGAGAAAACAGAAGAGCATCTTTCTCTCAAGAGGCTGCTGCCGGATAAACGGGGAGCGAATGATTCAGGCTTCCTCGATTGTTCGCTTCTACTGCTGCACAAAGAGAGACAGAGAGAGAATGATAATTGACTTTCCGAGCTCTTAAACGCGTCGCTAACTTCTGCGGTCGTACGCAGCAGACATAACAACATGCGTACTTATACTCGTCGATTTAATCTCAGTTATTCAAATTAATAGGATAAGACGATTCAGCGTACGATCCCGTATCCTGCGGGTAGTGTTGCTTTGTGGAACTCGAGAGATAATGAGAGAGAGAGAGAGAGAGAGAGAGAGAGAGAGAGAGAGAGCGAGAGATATCGTTGCGCATTATATCGCTCTGTATACAAACAAACACATATATGTTTGTGTGTGTGAGTGTGTATGTATATACAGTTGCGAGAGTTTTTTTGGCAGTATTCCTATTCATTTCCTATGAGACTATTGCTCTTCGATCATGGAGGACGGTTGTTGCACTGTATACATATATTCATATCAGTATATATATATGTTAGCAGAATCGGTCCATCCTAGACTCGAGGTATTGGCAGTTGAGTAGAGGCCGTGTGTCGATATCTCACTTAATCTCGCGTCGTCCTCCATGATTGGAGAGTTAGCCGATTTGAAATTTCGTTTTAAGCTCGACCGCGTGCGTTCGCGCTCGTCTATTAATGCGATGCGACCACCCAGTGCAGGAGCGCACATATGATCTCTCTCTCTCTCTCTCTCTCTCTCTCTTCAACGTAATGACGCTCGGGCGTAACCGATCTCGTTTGCGCGCCTCATGTAAATTCATGCCCAACGCGATAATTCATAGACGCGGCCTGGAACGCGTCCGAGGGACACGAAAATTCGGACATCGCGCGTGAATACGTGCCGAATTTCATTATGCAAAAGTCTGCGCGTTGACGTCCGAGAACTGTATACTCAATACAACGCGTACGCGGCAACCAGTTTGAAAACGAAATGAATTTCGAATACACACATATATATATATATATATATATATATACATATATATGTATGTATATCCTTCGTTTAATCTACACGAGGTTATTCGCGCTCGTGCACACGCATACGTGCGTGTACTGTATACAGGTATAGCTGCTGTAACGGAATATAAAAGAGCAAAGTGGAAACGGAGTGCGGAGCTTGCGTTCCAGAGTCGGTGCTGAAGTTCATTAGCGCGGCTAATTATATCGGTTTCTATGTTTACGTGCGTCGCCTAATGAGGTAGAGGGCCTCGTTACAGGTATAGTATCGACTTTGTCGGCTTTCGCTAGTGCGCGAACACCCCTTGGCCTCCCCGCATATAACGTTGAGAACTTGATGCATTCGATATATAGACGAGCGCGTTATCGCTATCTCGATCCTGCACTGTTGGTTCATGCGCCGAAGCTTCGTGGAACAATATAACTACAGAAAGCTGTTATATGTCTGTTGCGTTCTACGCCGAGAATTTACGTATATATATATATAAATATACATATACATATATATATATATGCGTATGTATATTTATATATATATATACTATATAGCGCGTTTACAGAATAGTCGTCGCTCGATGTCATCGGGCGTTGCAGCTGCTCCTTGGCTGTCGCAGGCGTTTCTCTCGTATGCGCAGTCGTCGTAGTCGTCGTGGTTGGAGAGTAGGCGTCATTCGCTGCTGGATACTTTGTCGTCTTGGACTTCGTTTCTGCGGAGGATGGAGATTAATGGTTGAGAATTAGTTTTTGAGGCTTTGCATGAAATTAGTACGGAGTACAAAGAGAGAGAGAGAGAGAGAGAGAGAGAGAGAGAGAAATAGAAGGGAGATCGACGTTATTGCGCTCTTGAACCATAGTATTAACGCAGAGAATTTGCTCTCTTGGAAATCGCTCACGCTTTAAAGCTCTTATTGGATTTTAACGTATTATAGTAGAGTACGCTGACGATATTTAGATTTCAGTCGTGTATACTTAGGAATAAAATTACTTTTTTATTGCTGTATTGATATATTGAAAGCAGTAAATTTTTTTAATGCTTTTTTACGGACATTTTATACATAAATATATTTCGATTTTTTGGGAGGTGATCGTTAAATCCATCAAACTGTTCGAATAAGAAACAGAGACTCACTCGAAGTCGAACAGAAGCGTTGGCTTTCTTTTTGTCATCGTCATCCTTGTCGTTATCGTCTTCGCAGAAGAGCGTGTATTCGCTGGCGCTCAACTACTGGACGATTATATGGGGCGCGGAGAACAAGACGGCTACCGTCGCCACCAAAGTGAAAAGCGTGAAGGCGATCAGGCAAAACCTGCGCATCAAAAGCAAAGCAAAACGTTATTAAAATTATTTTCTACCTGTAGAGACACACACAGAGATACGTGCACGCAGAGGTGTGTACGATGTTTATTTCGATATAGAGGGAAATGGCTTTTTGAATCAAAAGATAGTAATCTTGAGTACCGTGCTCAAAAGGCTATATCGTTTCGAATTTAAAGCTTTTAATACTCTTCAGCCAAGTGAATTCTATGCGATCCAAGTGGAATCTTGATAATAACGATAATAGTAATAATAACAATAATTTTTATTCTCATACGCATATTTTCCATACGGTTACTACATTTTATACTTTGCTTTTATGACAATTTTTTTCCTCGAATCAGTTCATCAGTAGAGTAACTTTTGTTTAAAGAGAGCCATATCTCTAAATGTTCATTTAATTATATTAAGGGGAGTGTACTCTTATTTCCTCTCTGAACTTCAAATGTCTGTAACAAAAAATGTAACGTCATTACAACGACGAACATTTTTTCTTAAAAGTATATTACAAATTATTGCTCTACAGGATATACCAGAAGCTGATGTAATCATCCTGTGAAGAGATAGGTTTTTTTTCAATTTTAGCTTTGACACGCGTTCCAACGTAAACAGCTTGATGAATTTTTAAAAATAAAAGCTTCAATAATTTCAATTTTATATCATTTTGTGCTGCCGAATCGAAAAATTACGACGTAAATTATTACCATTCAATAGCAGAGAATAACACGAAAAAACGTCGTTCGAACTCTGATTTTTAAAATCCGTCAAACTTTTCATACCGTTAGAGCTATAATTAAAAAAAAATCATATCAGCGTAATCAGCTTCTGTGTTAATTTTATTTAATATACTTTCACGGAAATAAGTTTAGCTACGTAATAATATTACAATAATACACTGTTTGTTGCAGACATTTGTTCCGTGAGTGAATAAGCGTAAACCCCCCTGAAATCGATAAGGATATCGTTAATAAAGTCGAATAACGTTAATGTAAGTACCTGTCGACGACCATAGCTGCAAACTTCCAGTCGCTGATGACATCCGTTTCGATGTCGGATTTCTTCATTCGACTGGTGATAAACTGCAACTCTTTAAGAATCGTGTGCAGCTCGCGTTGAGTTCCGCTCAGTGGCATCGATGCCGAAGTCTCCTCGACCGTCGCTGGCCTACCCGTCAACGGAGTTCCATATACTTGCCTACGAGTGTTTAACATTCTTTATGACCAGTATTTTTATTGCCTTTTTTAAGGGACTGCCTATAAGTCTGGTTTTACGCTCGACGAAACTGTTTTATTTTACCGGACGTACACTGAATAAATGTTTATGCGATTTTTAAATTACACTAGAAAGAAGAAACGATGTATTGTCCAACTAGGAGAAAAAAAGCCACTTCTCCCTTGTTGCACATTGTACTTTTTTTATAGAAGCACGAATAGGTCCTATTTTATGCACGCTAAAGGAGTAGGATAAATTGTGACAGCGGGAGGTAAATTTTTTTTTTCTTCTCGTTCCACGGAGAAAATCACGATTATATATATCTATTCGTTTGCCGCGGATGAAAAAGAGTTTTAGTTCCAAGAGAGAAAAGTTGCTCGTTTAAGTTGTTTTCGTACGAAGACAACTTTTAGTCGATCCATCTAATCTTGAAAAATGTTATTTTGATTTAAAACATCTTCCCAGTAGTATGAAAAAATTACATTTACCACCTCCATGGGACATTCGTTAACAATTTTAACAGAATCTCCATAGTACACTTTAATACCCGCTCATAAGTCTGCATCCTGACTACGCGGCGTTATCCGTAAATCATTTTGTAGATAAGGGTGGATTAGGGAGCTCTTATTATGACGTGAAAAAAAATTACCTCATATAGTCCCTTGAGGGCGCGCTCTGGCCGCTGTTAACGTTACGAAAATCGTCGTCGATGTCGAGGACATTGGCCAGTAGGCTCTTGCTGCTTCGCTCCTGTAGCTCAAGCTCCTTCATGCGATTGCTCATGAGTATCGTCTTTCTCGTGATCTTCTTTCCGGGACGGTCCATTCTCAGAATCCAGGGCAGCCATTGTAGGAACACCGTCTTTGACTGGTAACATCACACGCGTACAGCACCGCACACATATGTATCAACGCATATACACACAGGAGATACATATACACACATACACGTGTCCATTAATTTTCCATTCAAATTAGTTTCACACGGAGCGGAGAGCTCGCTCGTCCAGAATTATACTCACCCAGTTCGGCATCTCGTAATTGTCGGGCTTCCGGTGATGGTAGTTAAGTACGAGGACTGTCAGCACGACGCTGCTCGCCACCATGAACATGATGCAGTTGAAGTAAGTTCCTGCGGAGAAGCGCCCAATCCGGACACGACGCGCAAGCGATTAGTCACGGTTCGTTAAAGTTTTTTATTATTTTTTTTTTTATTTTTTTTTTATATTTCTTTTGGTGAGAGGAGATCTTCGTGTTCCAACAGGTCGATTTCAGGAAAGTGTATACGTATAGTGAGTGCATATATATATATATATATATATATATATATAGGCGCTCTAGTCGCTCTAGTCGCTCTAGTCGCTCTCACAAAGGACCTGCGGGAACAAGACACCAGAAGACGAGGAAGCTCGAAAGAAACTCGCCGTTTTTTTCCTCTGCTACGTGCATGTGATGTGCTCGCGATGTGAGCTTCTTGCGAGACCTCCTCGAAAGGATAGGGGATGATGTTTTTTTAAAGAGCTTCTTCATTTATTAAATAAAAAAAAATAACACAGAGACACGACACAAATGCAGTCATTCGTCATACATCGCTCGGAAAAAATTCGGAGCGCACACACCGAGCTTTAGACACAAAAATTTGCTCTTTAGATTATAAAGGTACAGCGACACACAGTACGAGTATTATAACGAGTAAAGCAAAAAGAATTGGAGATGGAGAGAAATATAGATATAGACAGAGAGAGAGAGAGAGAGAGAGAGAGAGAGAAATAGGTAGATGTAGAAAAAGAGCGACTGAGCGAGAGACAGAGAAGGAAGAGAAAAAAGTATACTAAGCTATCTATAAAACTATACGCTACATATACACAAATATATAATCTATAAGTACGTACTACACAAAAATGCAAAAAGCAGCGGCCTACGATATCACTTACTTTCCTCGTACTCGATAGTACGAATTACTCGTGCATCACTCACATTCATATGCGAAAAAGGACACATCTATATTTATATCTATCTCAAAGCAATTTATAAATTTTCATGCATTTATATATATACACACACATATATATATATATAATATATATATATACGTGGTTGATCACAACGATGCCTATGTGCCAAGGTGAGCTAGGACGTGGAAAACTTTTCAAAAGAGTTATTCGCTATTCACTTTTTGTTTTACTTTTATATAAGTGTGTATAACATCGAGCAGCTATGTGGTGTAGTTTTAAAATATAATAAAATACAGAGTAACGCCACGAGTTACTTCATTTTTTTTTATCTTAACTATTAACTTTTTTTATCCATTGTTTTTATTTATTATAGTTGTTTGTCAAGTCGACGTGCACATTTCCAAGTAGACTTTTTTCATTGTTCTTTTATATGGCTTATAGTTTAGGAAATTCATTCATTTATCGTTATGTATATAATATTTACATACATTCGTCGCAGTTTAATAATATGCGGTGGCGTCATAGGGTAGCAAAGGGGTTACATAATAAATGTTAAAGAATAAATTAGCAACTACTTTGTTCAAGGAGTATATATAAGTCTAATTATAACTAAAAATTGTTAGCGAAGAAAAACAAAAGTATATTTTAGATGAGAATTTTATTTTATTTCTGTCACGCTACGGCGCATTAAGACTGATTATGAAAGATCTTCCTCTTCTGCAACGTGTTTGTATATATACATATATATATATACATATATATCTATACGTGTAAGTGCATAATAGGTATGTTTGTTTTTTGCCAGCAATAATCTCTACCTCCTGACAAAATAAAATATTGATTAATCGACAGCTGATTCCTGCTCGAAGAACTGTAATCGAATTAGAGCTGAACAATATCCAGGATCTTGGAAAAACGATGAGTTCGACTTGAATCCTTCGAAAAAGGCTAATAATGAACAGATGCGACCAGATTTTAATTTCGCTGCAACGTTTATTACTACTTAGCATTTAACCGAGGAGAGAAAGAAAAGAAAGAGATAAAAATTTCTTAGTATCTCCTGTGTTTCATAAGTCTCTTGAATATTATATCTCTTAAGATAACTAACAGCAGAAGCTCTCCTCTTAATTTCCGTTCTCTTATCGACTATATTTTTTCCATCAATGCCGAGTTATTCATCGATATACACCCTTACAGTTTAATTTACGGAGTTTCTCTTTCGAAGACAATTCAGTGTTGAAGCCTAGCGATATTATGCGTTATGTAAGACATACATTAAGAGTTAAAAATATGAGGGGAACTGCCAAGGGCTTCGACGAAATGAGGCTCGTCAGAGTTAGTGGGCGAACGGTCAGCAGCAGTAGAATATAGTTCGTGATATGCCTTAATTAACCGAGAGTAGCGCGACAACAATCTCTAGTTGCTGCAGGCCTTTGTCATCTGATTAAAGAGTAAAAAAGAAGAGACGTACAAAGCTTGCGCTTCTCTTAATCCCTTTTGCCTCGAGACTACTGTTTCTCGGACTCTACCCGTTTCTTTTCTCTCTCCTAACGATATTCTTCCCTTGTCAAAGACAGCGTGTGTATTCTTTTTAAAATCCCCGAGAAATGTGGATTTGCAGGTCAGTGGTATATAGCGAAGTTTCTTTTATTTTAATTTAATACTATACGTCGTTTGGCGACTCGAAACTTTCGTATTCGCCTATATGTGTGCGAGCTCGCGGGGCCATTTAAGCAGACGCGCTAAACCGCAACCGAGAAATTAATTTCTGCGGTTGCACGTCCACATATAACATATAAGCGTTGATATTGGCCAGGAAAGATAAACAGCAGACGCTTTGCGAACGTCATTTGGCTTATGATAGAAACGTGCGATTGACGTGTAGCGTTGTCGGCCCACGTTAAAAAAAAGCGCGTCAATTAACGCGAAAGACTGAAAAGCTTCTGTGTCGCAGTTATATATGTGTAATTTTTTTTCAAAGCTCTCCCGGCGGTTCGCGCAGTGTCCGCGAGATTAAAAAGTAAGACAAAAAAAAAGAGAGACAAAAGTAAAAAAGCATGAGACAAGAATCAGGTCAGGACGAAAGTTCGTCTCCTCGTCTTCGAGCCAATTATTTCTGTAACTGCGAGAGAGTTGCGTTTTTAGCCCAGTCGGTTTGCTATTATTTTCTTGTTCTTCTTTTTTCTCTCAAAGCGCGCATCTCCTTCTCGATTTAATTATCTGCGCGGATCGTCTCTCCTCCCCCTCTCTTTCTTTGCTGTTATAACCATCAAAGACATTGTCTGCTACCCACTTGGCTTTTCTGCATTGTAAGACGCGTCACCTTGTCTCTCGGACTGTTTTATTACCAACCTGTTCCATAAAATAGAATACAATTACATTAACTTTTTTTTTATCCCAACTATTAAAAATGTACGTGTCAATCCCTGGTTTGATGCAAGCAGATTGAAAAGAAAGTAACGTTATCATTTAATCGAATAAATTATAGATTTCCCGTGAATTTCCGCGATTAGCAATTATATATTGAATGAAGTAAATGTATATGCAACTGTAGGGGGATAGAGAAAATCGAGGCATGCCGAAATTGGATTTCGCGGGTAATCGAAGGATTCGGACGAGAGCTGCTATTCATTCGGCAACGGAATTGAGGACGGCGTTTTGCGGCTGTGCGGCCTATAGAGAGCATCGTCGGTTTGTTCTTCTGCTTTAAATCGATGCTGCACAAACACAAAACATACCAAAATAATATATTCTATACATGTACTCGTTACAAAGAAATTGCATGTATGTATATTGTTACGTTAGCAATATATATACATATAAATATACATACACACACATATATGTGTATTTGATTTTATTTAACTTTGTCGCTGAAATCTCTACCCTATATTATTATTGTTACATCAATGTATAACAAGTTGAATGCGTAATTAAAGTACGCTATTAGATTAAATAATTATTACATTTAATAATATGGCTGTTTGTTAACATATTAATAGTAGAGATTTTGGTATAATTATTATTTGTGTAGAATATTTTCTCTAGGGTGTAAAGTTATTTTTGTTCATACTCAGTCGTTACCTCTTTTCTCTAATTAAACTTTACGTTATGACTTTTCCAATTCAGACGAACATTTCGTTCATGCCCTATAACAATGCTAATATAAAACAATTGAGTAGTGCATACTAGTAAATAAGCATTTGTCTTTTATTAGATAATATTTTCGCACATTGCAGGATTTCCTATTGAAAATTCCTCACTATTTGAAAATTCGCTACTCAGCGAACCGTATAGTAGACTAATTAAGATGGATTCCGTTGTATATAGGGCAATTTTCTTGAACCAGAAATAGATGTAGAACAGCTGAAAAATATCTTTTATTTCTCATAATGAATGCTCAAGTGGCTTGAAGAAATTCGTTTACTACAACGTAAACTAGTTTAAATGAAATTTTGTGATGGAGATTTTCTGTTGTCAAATATTGCCCTGCATACAGGTAAAAGAATATATAAAATTTCTCGAAGAGCGTCCGTAACCGCGAATTTATTGATTGGCAAGAAGAGGCTCGTGCGGTTTTCAAATTGCAAGTTAACTGGAAGATCTATCTGGAGGAAACGGAATCTTTAGCAGAAAAATTTTAGCATTTATACAGTCTGGCATATCCCTCGGTTAACCGCCAAACCAAAAATATATATACACCTGACTGCAATCTCGAGATAGAAAAGTAATGTCTATATTTATATACGAAGAGAGAAAGAGAGAGACGGAGATAAATTTTCTATCAGCATATAGCTAAGTGCTTTTGATTCTGGTTTATACAGTGTAGTTTCTCAGTTAACACAGTAATTAAAAAGATATTAAAAAGTCAACGTAACGATCCTAACCGCGAGCCATCCTTAAACTCGCAGGTTAATTCGATTCTTTTTCTCACTGGCTCTCAGCCAATAGTCGGCTACGGAATCGCGAAATGAAGCCCTCGCGAAAGTAAAAAGTGTACATACACATATATATATTATGTATATATATATATACACGAGAACCTGAAAAGAGAACAAGCTCTGTTGTGGTTCATTAGAGATCAACGTCGACTTTTGCTGGTAATAAATGACTTTCCACTCTCGTCTTTTCAAATCTTTCAACGTAATACGAACTAGCACCCCACTAATCATGATGAAACACGTTCTTATTTGCAATTATATCTGGGTTAAATTTGATACACGAGCAACTACCAATTTAATTGTCATTCAGTGTTCAAAAATTTTGAAAAAATTATTTGCGTTACACGCGTCAACCCGTTTTTACGTGGTTCTATAGGGTATTACATTTTTGAATACTTTTATCTACTGATGAAAGAGTGTACTTGAAGCAAGTGGAATTTTTCGTGTCTCCATTTCCCTTAATGGATGTCCTCTTGAAATCTGTTTCAATCATGTCCGCCTGTACGGAACAAATCAATACTTGATTCAAGTAGAAGTTTGTTTGAAAGAACTTTTTACGATCGATGTAGACAATTATAAAGCTTAGAAGTACCGAAGAATGTATTTTAAATTAAGCGGTTCCAATTATAAAATTTCAAGAATACATTAAAATTTTCGGGAGTAAGTTATTTATAGATATTTCTTTGAACTTTGAATGTTTTCATTCGGAATAACTACGAGAAAATGAGATTTCTTATATGCTTACAACATTACACACTAGAAAATCGTATACCCGGTATGAAATTTTTCGGAGTAAAACCGTATCCGTTAGAGGTACCAGATTACCATAATTCCGAAGTGAAAGCCTTTTTACTTACAGCAATTGATAGTAAATATATTCACGGTAAGTCGAGTCTGGTACTTATTTGAAACATCCGCTTTTGTCCGTGATAGAAATCGATGAAATCGTGGTTTCCCCATACATAGATAGTCCGACCAAACGCAGACCTTTACTACTGATATTTACCGCCTCGACAGCTATAACCTAAGCCTCAAGATATCGAAACTATTAGATAGGTAAGTTATTGAAAAAGCAGTAGCACATCTAGCTTTATTATCTATAAATCCTATCTCTAGTGCATCAGGTTCGAGTTTACATCGCATCCATATACACCAAAGAATCCTTCTCTCTCTCCTTTGACGCGATACACGTACATATAGCTACTTAAAATTCGCCTCCTGTCGTGCCACCTGACGCCTTTTGCGTGACGCGAATTCGGCTAAACTCGATGCTCTATATACGTTTACACTCACACACACACGCACATACACACACACTTGATGCGCCGTATTTTGCTAAGCACCTTGCCTAAATTATTTTTTATTTATTGAGGTTGGATGTAGTTGCACAAAGGGGTCAGAGATTCATCAGCAGCAGTAGCAGCAGCAACAGCAACAGCAACACAAAAGCCTGTTATAAATAGCTCTCTTTCCCCACTCCTTCGCTCAACGAAGCGCGCGCGCGCGCGAGCGGATATGCAAATCGCGGCGCTTTAGTTGAAAAGACGAGCTTGTGCGTCTGTCTGTAAGGTATACGACTCTTATCGTTCGTCTTTTCTCTCGCGTTCCATTACTCTTTCGCTTTGGTCTGCATAGCTATACAGGGTCATTAATTTTGCCGCTCTCCTCTTAATCTTGTCGGCACAGTTCTGCGGCTTTTCTGTGATTTTTTTCCATTTTTGATATTCTTCGACAATGAGGTATTACGTTCGCGAGTCAGCTTTAACCCTTGTGCTCTCTCTCTCTCTCACTTACAGCGTGAGCTATGCCAAAAACGTCCGGGGCGTATATCTGAAAGCTTTCATTATCGTCGCAGCGAGTGTTTTCAACGATGCATACCTCTTTCCAAATTCACGTCACGTCTGCCATCCATCGACTCAATTGTTTCGGAAAAGCTCTTCGGAAAAGAGCTTTTTTTCAAAATGTAAAATAGCGGGTTATTCATCAGCGCATGCTAAGGATTTCGAATTGTTCCCGTATATAGATCATAAAATTTTATACGCCAATTGAATACACATATTCAGTTAATAATGAATAAATACAGTTTTAAAAGATCTAAAACGCATATTATGCAATCAATCAATATCGCATCGATCGCTAAAAAGTTGTAGCGTTTCACCTATGTACACTTTTGTAAGCATATAGGGGTTAGTTATAACGAACGAGAGATTTAAATTGTAAAGAGCGATACGGTACGTGTACATAGGCGCGCACGTAAAATCGAGTGAATAGCTCACCCGCTACGCTGTTGCTGCTGAGTAAATATTGCATCGAATAGCTATGTTGTTGTTGCGTTGCATATATACATTTCGATGGAAATAGGAAGATTAATATTGCGTTTACGTAGATAGTATGCTCTGTCTCGTACGAAAAATAAATCGCTCCTCAACATTGCGAGCGACTCTATCCCGACTACGATTAATGATATACGACAGACCACTAGTACTTCTACTACTTATATTATTCATCGTGCTTTACACGAGAAGAATTTCACCGTCCGCAAACTTTTCGAATTAATTTTTAAGTTCTTTCCTTTCCTTATCGAATCTTGTACTATCTCTCTTTCTCTTGAAATAATTTATTTTGTGACTCACACACACATAAATATTAAATCATTAGAAGCTTTTACTTTTAGCCAAAATGTTTACAACCAAATGAAATTAAGTCAATTTATAATACATATACACATATGCATAGCTTTTCACACTGTGCTAAGCACATAATAATTGATTCCTAAATATAGCTGTTGATTTAGTTAATATTCGACGATTTAACGGATGAGGCACGCAACTTTATATTAGAAATACTTAATTGTGAAAAGTTTATGTTTCTCAAAATATCGTTGACAAATATTAAAAGTACTGTTTTTTCACTGTCCTAAGTTATTAGCTTTAAGAATTTAGTGAAGAGGAGCTGTTCTTTAATATAGCCACATTTCAATTGCAGAAGTATTTAAAAAAAATATGAATAAGAAAGTACATCAGAGAGCAACTGCTTTTCAAGTTTACGTACAAATTTGCAGAAATTATTTCTTTATAACAATAATATTTGATCCAGCTGTAGAATACAAATTCTTAAAATATAATAATGAAACGGCCCTCTTATTCATAAAAATCTTACTTTACTTTATTATCTTCAAAGTATAAGTATCCACCTATTCATAATCGAGCTATTCGCGCGCAGAATATTCTCGGCAATTATAACACCAATAAAAGAAAAAAGCACCTTTGCTTTCATTCTACTGAGTTTTTAAAAGTTACACAAAATAAAAACTAAACAAGGAATACTGTTATAAAAGTCCAAAAACTGAAAAGCGCTATCACGTTCGGACATTGTTACGGGCGAGAGCTTAGTTAATGATTCAAGCACCGTGTCTGCTCGACTTACACTTCTCGAAATACAGACGCAATTTCAATTTTGCCGAGGTTTTCAATTAACTCTCTTCGTCGTTTTATAAATTTAAAATGATAATGATACTGCGATCTGTTCCGAGCCGAGTTCATTATTGGAGAGAGATTGTGATTCTTGGAAGGTGCGGTATCTACTTATACTAAATGAAAGAAAGGAAGTAAGTATAATATCACTTCGCACAGGAATAATATTTCTTTCGAAATAGTGCGAATGATTCATTTCGATAAATAAACAAATATTTTGTAATTATAGAAATGAGCGCGGAAAAATAATATACGTGAATTACATATTTGTTCAATTTTAGTAAGTTAGTTCATGTATGCGTGATAAGTACATAAATTCTAATCGAAATTATAAAACTCGATATATCGGTATCATAAATAAATGTATATGGCACAAATATTTATCAAAAAGCAGTACCAAACTAGTGATGCAAGCGATGAAAGCAGCAAATATTATCGTTTGCTTCAAGTCTATGTATATATACACACGTTTATATATGTATAGATGTGTCGTGTTTCCCCACTCAATTTGTTTAGCGAAATGATTGCACGAGAGATATGTACGGCACCGCGTGGGAAAGATATATCTACCCTATTCTTCAAGGCGCGCGCTCACGATTTTTTTTTTGCTGGCTGTACAAAAAATATATTTTTATACGCATAATTTTCCCAGCAAGAGAGAAAAGCTCAACATGTGTGTGTCTGTGTGTGTTCGTGTATGTACAAATTTGCTTTATGCACAATATAAAAGACGTTTGATGACATTTACGTATAAGTAAAGTTTGTATATGCTAAGGTGGAAGTAGAGAACGCATATTGAATGCACACATATACATACACTGACGCACACGCGCACTGTTGTTCGAGTTTATTATTTATATGCACATAATAAAGTATCGCAAGAAGACAAGAGAAACCGCCTTGATTCGTACGATCATTGAAAGGTCCTATTGATTATGCGAAAAATTTGATTATGTAAATTAATAATTTTTAATCGACAATTATCGATCTTTAGTTATATGACTTATAAATGAACGGTCTGACACTCATGTGTGTGTGCGCGCGCTATACGGTAAAATTGGATTTCACTCTCTATCTATTTAATAAGCATTATTGTTCAAAGCAAATGCTCATTTTTATTAAAACGCGCTTAGGGATGCAATATCAGACGCATCTCGTAAGGTAGCGTACGTTACAATACTGTAACCGGTAACTCTATCACTTCATTTTTTCATTTTATACCTTCATTCGTAGTCATCTCGAATTTTTCTCGGAAATCCAATATTCGTCTTTGGCTTTGAAAAATTTGTATTCCTGTCACATGATACTACAGACTCAGCATTACGAAATTCAAAGCCAATGTGGAGCAAGATGGATTTTTCCTCGGATTATTACCACCGTATCTCGGAGAGTTTAAAAAATATCACCAGCTCACTCTCGCTAATGAATCGCTCTCAGTACAGATGTATACATATACTGAGTAACAACAACGACGACGACGACAACAACAACAACAACAACGGGAGCAGCAGCAGCAGCGCTTCGGAGCTTGATGAATATTAATAGTTCTCGGCCGCGAGCAATTAGCGAAAAGGCATTTCATTCGAGCTCGTGAACGCGGTACTTGACCGGACAAGATGGATTTGTTTTCAGGCTCTCTCTCTCTCCCCCTCTCTCTCTCTCTCTCTCCCTTGCATTCACCCACGAGTATGACACCTACACTGGTGTAACTGTCCTAGCCGTTCTAGCATATTTATCGTATGTACATATCGGCATCAAGCGCGCACGACACCTGCCTTCGATGCATAATTCCCGGAACTTTTGTGCAGAGAGCTACAAACTAGTGTGTGGTAAAATCCAGTGACTGTATTATGCAGTCGAGTCGTAAAAGTCTGGCCTGAACAAACTGCCAGGCTGCAACGAGGTCGAAAAAGTATGAAGTGGAAATCGAGTGGTCGCGATCATCGAGGCTTTTCTCTATATACTTCAATGTGTATACGCGTACATATACATATGCATGTATTCTAGACGATGTCAATAGGGCAATTGTGTCTTTTCGTCATTTCACCCTCGACCTAGCATGAAATATTCTCGATCAGTAAAAAGTTATGTTTTTTCTATCTTGGCCTCTCTCTTTCTCTCTATCCCTGAAATAACAATACTCCGGAGCCTCGAACTTTCCCCTGACTTGAAAATTAAAATTTCACGCCTCGGACTGCGTGTTCTGGGCTTCCCTTGTTACTTACCGAGAAAGAAAACGAAGAGAAAGGGAAGGAAGGAGAAAGAACGAGAGACTGGACACATAGAGAAATTCACAGAGCTGAAAGATTAAGCTTCCGTGTAACTCAAAAATTTTCGGCAATGCGCCCTCGAGTGCAGAGACTATTTTCCAGCGCGAGAAACTTTCCTCGCGGCGGCCTCGATTTTTTTTTGCTGCGGTTACTACTACTGCTGTTTCTTTGAACCCGCCTATAGTAGTCATTCGGGGAATCCCCCGACTGGTTAAAATATTTAGGTGTGCGCGTGCTGGCGGACTTGTTTTCTTTATATATATACACACAATATACATATATCTATATCGAATACAACCCTCTCGCGATTTTCGACGTTCCGATGTGGTTTCCGTTGCGGACTATCTACCGAAATTTATACACCGAAGTTCTATCTGCCTTTCCGTGTGTGAGTTTTAAATTTTTCACTCGAACACCCCGAATACGTGCTCTAAAAATTCATCCATATCGCCGGATTCCTCTGCATCTAGCGAGTATACGCATAATGGAAATAATTAATTGCGTTCGAGTAAGCATAACACAGAACTAGATATCTCGCGTAATTACGAAGATGTTATATGCTACGCTGCAGTCGTCGCTGTAATTGCCGGTGGAGCTGAATTTATGCGGTTTGGTGAGTGCCTGCGTGTAAACGTCAAAGTCTGCGCACACGCGAAATCGATTCCACAGTTGCGACCGACGAGCGACTCGCGCGCGCGCGCGCGAGCGCGTGAGCGTACGCCCTCGATGATTAATGACGCGAGAAAGACGGCTTTGCTGAAGCTCAACAAGTTTGCGCGTGATGTGTACGCTTATTTTGTGGTAACCGCAGATCCTGTCAAAGATTTGACTGCTCATTGCGGTGTGATATGTCAGCAATTCTTATACCTCGCATAACCCCCAGTGCATTGCTCGTGTCAATGCAGAGGAATTTAATTTGTGGAAACGCGTTTTCTTTGACGATGATAAACTAGACGTAAGGATAAATGATCCGCTACGATTTTGTGTATGAATATACGTATGTGGAAATGTCAAGTTTCTTAACGAGATTTTCAATGTACGATTCTATTCGTAACCTGGATTTCCTTTCTATGTGAATGCAATACGTGCACGTTAAATAATTTTTAAAACAGATGAAAATCCGGAGATTGCGCAATATTTCAAATGTTGACAATATATAAAGTTACAATTTATAAAGTTTTTTTTTTTCAAAATTTCCCTAGGAGAATTAAAATACGAGCTGTTTGTCATGATGTGACAAGTTTTTCGAATTTCCTATGGTCTAATGGATACAAAAAATCCAATATGTATGTGGACATCTGTACACTAGTATACATCAATAATTGAAAAATGTCCACTGTGAGAATTTTGCTACAATGTTCTGATTTTTTAAATAAGTATTCTTTTTAGTATTTTAAATTTTAAATATTTCAATATGTACTATAAAAAGTAATGTATTGTAGCTTAGCGTTCTCGTATTTTATTCTATGAAAGCTGTATGTCTTTTTAAAATTTTATACATCAAAATCGAAGCTTCGAAATTTTTTTTACAAAAAATTCATATGGCAAAATGCGTACAAATAATTCTTTGAAAAACAATTTTCGTACAGCGGTCAACGCAAGCTTTTTTACGTTCAAAGTAGCTTATAAAGAATTAATTAATATCTATATTCATATTATTTAAATTCTATGTGCTTCAATATTAAATGATTATCATTTAAACTGAGCGTTTTTTTATGAATCTCAAGTGAAATCGTTCTTAAACCGATAAACTTGATCCAAAATAAAAGAGTGGATATATTTATCTACATATCCATTATATTGAATTGCTGCTGGTTGATTCAAACAGCTGGTGATATAAATGGTAATGACCCTTGTCTATAATGTAAACATTAAAGCTTATGCAATTTGCCTGCAAATGAGAGGCAATGTTCAATACGTCCATGTGTGTTTGTATTGAGGTTTTAAAAATTCTTTCATTTACATGGGATGTATCAAACACGTTCACTCATATAATCGAGACTGTGGCGAAATCCTACGTGAGATCAAAATTGCAAGTGAATAAAAAAAAAAGAAATTAATTATGTGTAGACACAATTGCGTATACAGAGGAGGAACGATAACAATAACACACTGTAAATGATGATTAACAGAAAATTGCAATATTATGTGAAAATAAGTAGTATAAATTTTCTCTCGCGGTTCGAGGGGTCAGAAGCCGATGTTGTTAAGGAAGGAAAGAAAATAGCAGTAGAATTAGTGGTTTCGGTTCATTTTAGAGTTCGCAGCTGTAGCTGTAGCTGTGCATGGCAGCGGCGGCGGTTGTGGCCTTTTTCACTTTTTTCCTACTTTTACATACACACCCACAACAACTACGTTGCATTGTGCATGATAAAGCGGCGCGCACAGCTGCGAAGTTTCGTCATTAGCTCCTTATGCATTTATACACACTCTTCAGACTGTGCTTTTGCTTTTTAATGGGAACAAGTGAAAATGCCGCTAAGGAGAAGGAAAAAAGTGAGGCAAATCGAGGTTCCGTCTGGCTTAACGAATAAATTTACGGCAGACAAAAAGGCAAACATAAAGTTCGTGGTCAAATCGTATACAGGCGTTTTCGTAAACTTATTTCTCGATCGTGCGAAAGCGCATTTCTCACGGTGCAGATTCAGAAATATTTACGCCGCAGTGTCTAAAATAAACAACAAGATAAAAAAATTAATACAAGAAAAAGAATCACCGAGAAGGATCTAGAAGTTATTCGGAAGCTTTGAACTTTTTCCATTTTTCTTCGGTGCAGGATTTTCAACTTTCCGCTGCAGAATATCGATATCTCTGATAATCGATGCCTCGCATGTAATGTGAGCATCCGCTTGGAAATGTACGAGAAGAGAAGCTTGAGAGAGAGAGAAAAAAGAAATTGAATAAAAAAAACAACTCGGATTACCAAAAATTTCACTGTAGTTGTTCGGAACGTAGGAAAGAAGCATTTCACGAACTTGTAATCGGATTAGCGCGTGAAATCGACGAGTAGAAATTCGAACTGGCCATTATACCCAGTCGAGAGACTTTTGAGATATACATTCTCGACCATACGCGAGAAAAATTCTTTTACTTTTTACATAGGAAGGAAGTATTCTCGAAAGCAGTTAGGAGTCATCAAATATTTATGTACGATGGAGTCTTGAAGTTTCAAACTAATCCAATAACGTTAGAAGAGTTTATGGAACAAAGTTAAATAAAAGCCGTGCAATCCGAGCAGGCCGGCTTATGTACAAAGAAGAGTGTACGCCGAAGAAACATCAGGAGCGAGTAAAAGGTAGGTTTAGAGAAAAATAGTGTCGCGATACGAACGTATTTTCGCGAAAGAAAAATCAAGTGACGAAAACATACATCGAAGCTGTTTTCTCGTCGGGTACGATAAATGCTCGCAAGCACTAGAGAAGCATACATTAAAATGCTGCGCGACGGGAGAGAAAAATCTCTACGTTCGATTAACGAATAGTATGTGCATTTGTTCCGAGAAAAGTGAAAACAAAGTTTTTTTTCAATATTTATAGAGTCGTGTGGAGAATTTTGACATTGACTGTTATATTAAACGGAAACGAAAAATGTACGTATTGAAAAACAATCATCGACGTTTTTTCCATTAATTATCTACGACAGATGGTATATGAATGTTTTCTACATTATGCGTATCTCAAAAAAATGATGTACGTCGGAAAATAAATAGCGTGAAATGACTCGAGTAATGAACTACTTAAATTTTTAGGCACTTTAACAGTGAAATCCCAAAGCTATTTAATTTTTAAAATTCCACTTGACTTTCTTTTTTTGCTCGATGTATCTCAGTACAAACCGCTAAAGTTTCCTTTTGGTACGGATATAATTGCATCCGACTCTAATTATTCGCCTTCAACGTCATTCGATGCTCTGATCGGTGGCGACAAGCGATAATAGCATGTATATAAAGCTAGAGAGGTAGACGAGAAGTAGAAGAGATCCATGTCGCCACGGGCAGAATTCGAAAGTGCGATAATGGCTGAAGCTTTCTTTTTTTCTAGGACGCGAGATGGAACAAAGAAAAAAAAAGAAAAACACTTTGACCCGCCTTCGTTAATTTCGCGGAGACAGATAAGACAAGGCAAGGCGTTGCCCTTGCAGCCCGGAAGCGGAAGCATCAAGGAGATAGCGGGGGATGAGGGAAGAGGGTGTATGTGTTTGCGAACGGCTAAGTTTGAGGGTTGCGATTACAGCCCCTGAGATGGGCTCTGGCGATCATTAGCGCGATATCTGCCTCGGAAGAAGGATTTTCTTTTATTTTTTGGGAGGGGAATAAAGCAGGAGATGCAGCGCTTCGATGGGCTGAATTATGATAATGACCATACGATCGTTTCGCAATATGCATGATAGATATTTGCGGAGATAAGTATACAAGTTTTATAATTTTCGGTGTTCCAGTTGGGAGAGAAAGAACGTTAAGGGCAGAAATAGAGACAGAGAGAGAGAGAGAGAGAGAGAGAGAGAGAGAGAGAAAGAAAGAAAGAGAAAGAGTGGGGGATAGATAGAATATATAAACAAGTCTACGGTTATAGAGATGCATGTTCCTCTAGTTCATAATACATGTTTGTCGAATCTACATATTTTTTTATTATTATTATACATTCGTCATTATCACATGTATGTAATTTGTATGAGCTTATATTTCATTTTTTTAATGGGATATATGAATTGAACGAGTCTCCAAAGAAGCTTCACTCAATTATTATTCACGATATGTTATTTATACTTATACTTTTTAGTTAATATTTACAAATATTTTTGGTTAAATAGAGAATTTTGATTAAGTGTCGATAGTTATTTTAATAGAGTATACAACAGAATACTGATATAATATATGTTTATATATATATATATATATATATATGTAATTCAAGTGCAGTCGAGAAATGCATACAAGATACTTTTGCGAAAATATTATAAATTTATTTGTAAATTATACGCTTTTAATAATAATCTTTGATTATAGTCTTATTATTTATATATAATATGAGAAGAAAGCACATGCTCGAAAGTATTTGTAAATATATTGAGAGTATGTATATATACTTGAGAAATTATTGTATTTTATATTTTTATATTTCATATCTTTTATTTTTATTGCCACTGTTATTTAAGAAAAGCATTACTTAGTTTTTAAATAGCGTACTCATTACTCTTATACGTCACAAAAGCCAAACGCATGGCATATAGTATTTATAAATAATATATCTGAGTAGTCGAGTATAAGATATACATATACATAACATAGCAAGAGAAAACTAGTGGTCTCAAGAGCTCGTGAATAATTATTGCGTGCTGCGCTCCAGTACATAGCTTATTTCTTTTTCCATATATTTTTTTATAAACCTTCATTTTTTAAACTCAGATTTCGATTTATCAGACAAAGAGAGAAAGAGAGAAAGAGAGACAGAGAGATAAAGACTATGGAGAAATGAAAAATGTAAAAGAGACTCGTTTATACGAGTACGTAGAGTCGTGAAATCCGGTAATACAGGTGTCTTTTAGATTGGAGCCACTAGAGAAAGAGATAAAGCAAGATTGGAAGCGAAATCAAAGGGATAAGAGTTTGATATAGAGATTTGATAAATGTATGTAGAGCGACAGGCTGAAAGTGAGAAATAGCACCGATGAGATAGATTCGTAGTGAAAACCGAAGGCGCGAATCTACCCCATCGAGACTCTTGAGAGATAGAGAAAGAGATACAGAAGGATATTGCACACTATCATCGGTACCTATAAGTGGCACCGCTTCGGAGGTTCGGGTCAACACGTGGGCCACCAGCAGCGAAAACACCGTCTGGGACAACAGGATCGTCACACCTGTAACATCATATACACACGCACACCCTCATGCGATATGCCTTTATTTCTTTTCTATATTCACTTTAAACGGATATTTTTTATTTTCTCTATGTTTTTCATCGTTGTATGTGCACGCGTTGTATTCTGTTTTAATATTTGCCATCATTTATTATTATGTATGAATATAGTTTCATGGTACAGATGTATGTAACATAATACAATTGTATTCGTATAAAAGCCACGCTTTTCAGCCCTATTATCAAAATGTCAAAGTTGGGACAGGACGGCGTGTAGCTTTGGCTCACTTTGACGTTATCCATTTATATAAGTTTAATTTTGCAAAATCGAAGAATATAGACACCTGCTATGTACACGCTTGACCTGCAGGCAATGATATATATTTGGAAAAAACAATCTACGCTTCGCTCGTCTTGCAAGTTTTATATACCCAGTAGTTGTCGTCGGCATAGGGCGGTAAGAATAAAATTTATTCTCAACGTAAAAAGTCACAAGCTCGAGGAGACGCCGAAGAGGAAAAATCTCACGGATTTCGCGAGAGTGTAAGGAACTACTTTGCGGCATTTGATTTGAGGCAATAATTCCACTTCGTGCGGTTAGCTTTTTAATTAAGCTCGAAAGTTATAGACAGAGAGAAAAGTAATTATAATCGAAACAAAAACCAGCGTCATTGAAAACATATCGGACAAAAGAGCGAGTGATTCATTTCCTACTGGTGATTACGTTTTTTCCACTCAGGAAAGAAGCGTCGTACGTCCGAATATCTCTCTGTCTTTCTCTCTCGCTTTCGCTTTCTGTCTCTGTCGGCAATTGCTTTTAGATTGAACTTTACCAAGCGGAGGCTAACCGCAGAAAAGACTTGCATTTTCATAAGATATGATTTTTTCTCCAATAATTCCTTGGGGGCGTAGCAGAGCGAAAAAGAGATGGAAAGGCATTCCAAGCGAACTGACCGACGAAATATGCTCAACCAAATCGACGAAAAAATGTGCTTTCAGAGATTCTAGAATATTATGTTTTTTAAATGCTAGGGATTCCAGACCTCGAGAGTAACACTTGCAGACAATTAAAATATTACCCGCGATTACATTTTTTTTAAAGATACTTATTATTGACAAAGGACAATAATACATTTTATTCACTCGATATATTCGTATCATTATTATGATTTAAAAATAATAAACTTCACTTAATAATGATACAAAGATTTAGTTATCACAAATATGTACACAAATTGAAGGCCTTGTCTTAACAGCAGGAGACATTAATGGGAAGAAACAAAGACGAGTGTGAGTAAGGTCAAAATACAATGTATACAATCACAGTGTTTGCACTGGTCACTCTCTGTGCAAATATTGTATCGATCTATACGGTATATAGTTCTTACAACTAATTGTCGCGTTAGACGAATCAAAGCAAACTTAAAAAAAATTTTTTTTTTTAATTCTAGTGTATTTATTCTATTTAATTTCTTATCGTGTAATGAGAATTCCTACTCTAGTTGTTCAAGCATGCGCGTCTGTTTACATCAGACGCACAATTAATCTAGGACTAAATGAGGGAGAAAGAGAGAAAACACACGTAGGGAAAAGAGGAAATCCGTAGCATATGGATTACACAGTAAACACGGAGAACTTGTTCTTCAGTGAATTTAATAAGCTGCTTTGGCGTTTTAATTCTCTCATTCCCTCTCGCACTTTATATCTCTCGGGTCGAAAGGGCAGGGGGAGGGGCTTTACAAGGTTGGCAATTAACCAGGGCGCGAATTTTGTTATTCAAATTCAGGCGTTTGGATTTACATATATTGTGTCTTTACGTAACGTTATCTCTATGTTCGGTACAAGATTTTCCTATTTTTTGTCCTCACTTACTCTAGCGACAAATCGGGGGCTTGTCGCGTCGATATCCGCTGGATCCGAGCCAAGAGTCTAACTGAAATACAAGTTATCTTTGCTCGCTTAAGACGTGCTCTGTATGTATATATACGTATGGAGTAGTATAGAAACGAAAGAAAGAGAGAGAAAGAGAGAGAGAGAGAGAGAGAGAGAGAGAGAGAGAGAGAGAGAGATAAAGAAGGAGAAAACGACTACCTGTTATAATGTTACTTTTGCGAGAAAAAGAAAAGTTTCGGGTAGAGCGAGGGTATAAACGATGCGCAGTATATATTCTCTTTTTCCGCTCGTCTCGTCCTCATGGTCGTCATACTATCCTGTGGGATTAAGAACAGCCAACACAACGTGTACAGCAACCAACGTACGACACAACTCGTCAACAATGTGTACAACGTAACAGATATGTATATAGATAGCAACGAGCGCAAAAACAACGAACGCATAAAGAACTAAACACGACGACTATGTTCTATATGTTATGTACTTTTATCATTTTTTTTTGTGCGTATGCATATATATGCGTGTATAACATAAGGCTTAGATGCAACAAAACTATTTGTCCAAAGAATAATCGCGTGACAAAGTAACTCACAGAAAAGATGTATAAAGATACAAATAGACATGTACATAGAAATACACATCCCATGTTTAAACGACACACGCAAATTGTTATCTATATGCATGAATAAATACGTATGTGTTCACGAAAATATGACACAGTGACAGTAAGACACAATTTCAAATAACCACGTTATTATGTATAGAACAGTAAATATGTACGTTTAGTTTAAACTCAATGACCATTGCATACGATATTTAATAAAAAAAAAGATTAGTACACTTTGTCACTTAACAAAATCAAACTAAACCACCACTGGACCTAAGAACTTAAAATTCGTCTTGTATGTATTATGATATTAGAGTAAGATAAGAAAGAATCTTATCTGCAAAGGGATTAACATACGTTACAGCCCTTCTGTAATACTTTCTTATCTTTAGCTCGCGTCATAACAAACATAATCCAGCCAAATTTTAAGCTCCGATGAGTCTACGTGTATCAAACGTCTCTGATATATGTCTGATATATGATACATATACAGAGAACGGAGACGCGGTTTAGCGTCAGCCAACCATATATTTCTTTTGTGACAGCGGTCGCGAGATACCTTTCTGGTTCACATAATCATTTGTGCTCTTATAGCCAGTACATAATAGTAAAAGTATAAGTCAGATCAGATAGGGAGGCAGAGATTAGTGGTGCTATTGTGTATTGTATGATGTATTATTGGGCACGTATGATGTTCTGCGACGTTCTCCCACTGACACCGCGGACTCGCCAACGGATAACGATCCGACGCTATAACGGAAAAAAATAGATGGGAAAAAAAATCTGAACAGGCCACCTCGAGCTTATCTCAAATAGACTCGCGCGCGATCCCATTTTCTAACTCTTCCGCGCTTTTTCTTTCCACATCTCCCTACTTGTCCGAGGCTTATTTCGCGGCTAAAATTAACATCGGAGATCGGACCGCGTTCGCTTCTACAATATAGAAGGCGCCTACCATTGTCAAGTGTACTGCGAATTTTTATTACGCTTTTACTCGCGATTTTTTTTCTCTTTCTTCTTATTCCGCATATGCTCATTATTAGACGTCGATATATTATTGCGTTTTCTGAATAAAAAAAAAATAGATAATTAAAGCCTATTAACATATCTATAAAGTAGAAAGTGAAGGATTGACAAAATATCGTACGATTGCATTTTTTATTCTTTATGTCTCTCGAATATGTTATAGAAAATCACTGTTTTTGCATAACAGAATTGATGGACACATATATGTGAGTGATCGTTCACGTGTGATGTACGCTTCCGTCTATATTGTATTTTTTATAATTTTATGACGTGAACATTCTGTATTCTTCGGAGAATTGACAGGTTTTCCGTAAGGAAAAATCAGTTTTACGCAGTCATAATCTCTGTCTGCGAATGAAAAAAAAAGTTCTTTCATTTCTGATAAATCATTTTTTGTCGATAATGGAAATTTTCTGGCGATGTAGAGCTTCAGTTTCAAACAGCCAAAGAGAAAACGAAAAAAACGTCACACAACGCCCATACACGCATTTCCTAGTTATCGGTCGAAATTTATAGCCTGCGACAATACTGCATACACGCACACGTACACGTATATGCACATATACATAGGTTCGATTCCCTTCTCGAGAATCTCTGCTATCGACGCTCCTTTTGAATAACTTCGTGTGTGTATTTGTGTATACGTGTGTACGTGTATGGGTACGTATTCAAGTAAGGCTCCTTTTGTCAGTTCAACGGCTGCCTTGTAATTTATCCGTCGACAATAGCACGTAGACGGTTTGAAGACTTGACGGCTTACAATACAACGACGGGCGATAAACCGCGACGACAAGGAAAATTCATTATTACGTATAATCTAAATTGGTCGATGCAGCGGAAAATCGAAAAGCGTATATTACTGTTTGCTTGTAAACTTTTTACCTTCTTTTTTGGTGAGTATATACACTACCCGCGCTCATTTGCATGTGCAATATGCACACGAGATTGAAATGGAGCTCAATGTATAGGATTTGAAAATAATTCACTACGAAAAATCGAACAAGCTTGCTTGTGTATGTTTATACATAGTGTGTTACAGTGAAATTAAAGTCAATTTCTCTGCTCGATTAATGTACATTATAATTTTTTAAAATAGATTAAATTTGTGGACACAAGTAGTGTTTCATACTATGATCAATTGAGGTATTCTGTTATTATCTATTGAAATAGTTTGCACTATAACTAAATTCTGCGTTACAAGAACTCTTCTCAAAAATAGCGTTTTCAAGTACGTTAATTATAAAACTGATGAAATAATATAAAATAACGGAATTTTCGGTTCTGTCAAATAATCCTTACATATACAAAGCAAAGTACTATTCAATTTTATTTTTAACTAACTACATTTTTTTAACAATAAAATCGAGAATACTGCGTAATTAAATGATTTGAAAATTTACAGCATTTATGATGAATAGTAAATTTGTTACAGAATTCGAATTTCTATATCCGTTGGTAAATACTGTGGACTAGTAATTTGCAATGACACTTAAAGAAAGAAAAAGAGATAATTCATGAAGTTCATCAAATTCATATTTGGTAATTCTACTTTGATTCGTATAAATTATAGTACAGGTGAGCTTTTTCTTTTTATGAAAAAAAACCTTTAATAATGAAATTTGGCTTGTCAATAACAGTCAGCGGGAGAACGACGTGCAGTGTTTTTGTCGCAAATTTATTTTAATCTGTTCACGTGCTCGGTTTCTATAAGAAAATTTCCAATCAATAAATTGGTAAAAAATTGATGGCTTTTGTGTGAAGTATCTATCTATTTGACCCTAAGATGTCGCGTGCGAATATTGTTATCTCTTGCAAAAGAGTCAAATAAAGCGTGATAAGGGCTGACGGGGCGGCGGGGGGAGGAAAAGGGGATTTTCGAGTATTTCTATACATCTAACGAAACTGCGATCAAAAAATATTATATTTATTATATATACGGGAACATAGCACTGAAATAATATGAGGGATGTAACAATAAATATTAGTATAATATTAAAGGGTAATATAATGAATAAATACAAAGCTTAATGTATGTGTACAATTATAAATATATATAATATTTTAATTTTATATATATATATATATATGTATAATGTAATCATTGTTATATCAATTTTTATTAATTGTACGGCGAAGAAACTACTGGTCCGTGGTATACACTGAATATGATTCATAATAATGTATCGCAATAGTGTTTTATTGTGATTTTGTTAGAAACGGATACCAAAGACCAGTTGCTCTTTTCGTTTTGTATCTTGTTTAAATAACTTTGTTTAGCAGAAATATATGGTGGGAATAATATACTGAGCATCATATCATAACAACATTATTTATAATATAATATTTATATTTACGAATATACATATATTAATCAATAGTAATTAGTTAGTCATATATAATACATAATATAGAATATAATAATCATCACATATGGTGGATGCGCAGACGCCAAAGAATCGTCTCTCGGCACAAACCCAAAGAGAAAGAGAGAGAGAGAGAGATAGAGAGAGAGAGAGAGAGAGAGAGAGAGAGAGAGAGAGAGAGAGAGAGAGAGAGAGTGAAAGTCAACGACAGAGAAAGAGAGAAAGAGAGGGAGAGAGAGTGAGAGAGACAGGTGGAGAAAGGAATTTAGATATAATCTTAAATATAATAGTGTAAAGCAACAGTAAGAACAGCGCCAAATAAAACTCCATAATATAATGATACAACGTGTACGTGAAATAACTATATATTATATGTTTATATGTATACGATATTAAACTGCAATATTCAAAAGATAATACAATGCAGAAACAGAGCAAGAAATTTGAAACGCAGTAAGTAGTAGTAGAAGAAGTATATAGATTAAAAGTACAAGAAGAGATAGAAATAGAGATAGAGATAGAGATAGAGATAGAGAAAGAGTGAGAGAGATAGAAAGAAAGAGCGGCGAAGAGTAGAGAGAAAAAAGTACGCACGAAGTCAGACACTCGCGAATGTTCTTTGATCGTCGAGTTCGCTCTGCCTAGTGGCGTCTTTGTGTGGGTTTTATACATTTCCGTAGTTCGAATTAGCGGTAGAGAGGAATAGCGCTCGCTCCGAGACGTCTGAAGCGAACAATTTTTTCAGTCGCCAAATTCATACACGGTTGGTTTACTCTTGTTTTCGGCTTTGTGTGCCGCCACTATATTCTTTTGTACCTACCGCGCGTCCTGTACCGCTATATACACACTTTGCCGCGAGTCATGTAAAAGTTTCGTTGAATGTTCTTTGTACTAAGCACGACTTGTCAAATTAATCCTTTTTACATTATAATACCAACTTCGCGTACGTCGCTTTGTCTATTTAACTTTACTATCCACGTATTTTTTAATATGCGCTTACTCGATTTAAAAACAAAAAAGAAACAAAATCCGCGAAGCATTTCCGGGTCACGCGCTCGCGCTTGCCTCGTCGGTTTTTTCGCGACGCTCATTTACGGACCTCCCCCGCCAGTTGTTCTCGAAATTCTTGCGCATCCAAGTGTCGTATATAGCGTTGAGAGCGCTTATTATGCGGCACACAGCGCTTTTACACGCGGCTCGACAATTTTGCCGTCCTTTTCTCTGACTGTGTCTCTGTGTGCTTTCTCGCGTGAATTATTCGCACGTGAAGATTCAACGGAGCATTTTATCAGGCCTGCAAGGCTCGTCTATCGGAAAGCAGTAAAAGCTTGGCGACCGCTAAGTAGATACACGTGTACGAAGTGTTATATCCGCCCGCAAGCCTTTTTTCGTGGAGAAAAGAGGGGAAGAGCGCACCTGTCGCGAGTAAAATCTATCGCGCACGTCGGAAAAGATGAATTATTCAAGCCGCCGTTGTCTGCTGCTGCTACTGGTTCTGGAAAGCGAAAGAGCGTTCGTTGAACTGACGAGGGATAAATTTAGCTATATTGTGATCGAAGCTATTGTAGTCTTTTTCGATCGGGGTGATTACACTCGGCTGTGCGTGTGTGTCAAATACTGGATATAAGATTACGAAGTTGAAATTTCGCTAGTGTCTTAGATCCAAAGATGATATTGCATTTTTTTCTGATTTTTCAATGGAAAACTAACTTGTAATCCACTTAGAAAGTAATTTAATTGACTTTAGAGAACGAATATAACATGAACTGGTTCGTGCAAACTAAATTAGATTTCTTTAATCACAGTGTCGCCACTTCCGATCACTGCGCACTGAAAACATGATAATATCGAATTTGTGCAAATCATTTACACTCAATGCCTTCAACTACCTTCTTTCGAAATGAACCACTATCGTACTGGTCGAGAGGAAAAAAAAAATAATCAACGTACGACTATCAGAATCTCAATTAGACTCATCCTACAGTTCCTGGGGGTGGCGGAGAAGAGAAGGGAGGTGCCGAACGTTTATCTTTCGCGGCTCCCGGAATCGCGCTTGATTGCGGAAATTCCTCCGGCGAATTCTTCTAGCAACTCTCTCACGCGCGAGCACAGAGACGCCAGAGGCAATTAGCGAGAACGCGCAGAATCGAAAGAAATAGAAAAAGTCAAGCGGTCTATAGGCAGCAAGAACGAAGAGAGAGAGAGAGAGAGAGAGAGAGAAATAGAGAAATAGAGAAATAGAGAAATAGAGAAATAGAGAAAGAAACGTAATGAAGACAGGTGTGTGCACTCCGATTGTCTTTCTTTTTTTCCTGCTCGAAAGCGAATCTCGAATAATATAAGCATCCAATCATAAAAAGTCTACACGAATAGTAGTGTCTTATACATAAATTTATATATTTCCAGAAGACCCCGCGGCAGATAAAGAGCAAGTACGAGAGAAACTTAATTACGTTGAACGTATAAATTTGAATTAATTGAACGTCCGAAACATTCCGCGTCATAGACTAGAAAAGGTTGGATCTTTTGGACAAAGTAACCATTCCTTTTTATACGACGAGAGTTACAGTGGTGTCAGGCCTTTGATTCACCGTACGTCGCACGCTCAACTGGGTTTTTAATTTAACCACTTGTCAAAAACCAGATAGGATATTGGACGCAGAGTACTCGGAATTATTTTTTGGCCCTTTTTTCTTAACTTTGATTTGCAGTACATACAGATATACGCCGTAGAAAGATGAATTTTTTCGAATCGCGAAAGGTTTCTGGAGAACGTACTTTCTCGTCAATATAGGAGTTTTCTTCCGTTTTCTTCTTTCTCAAGATAAAATGGGAGAAAGTTATGCGGGTTGAAAAGTTGGTAGGGAGAATCGAGTGGAAAAATTGCAACTACTTTCCATTGCGTTGCTCATCAATTTTGAATTTCCGCGAACGGATTCTCTGTGTCGATGTAGTTTATTTTAGTCGATTTTGCCGATTTTATCGCTATACTTGCAAAAAGCCTCTTACTCGTATTATCGTTTATTCGTATGCATATATTCCACAGATTTCGCGTGTATTTTTCTCGAAACGTTTCCGGAAGACGTAATCGCTCTTAATGTTTGTTCATTCGGAAAAATCCATGTATTCGTTATTTAACAGCGATCGCGAAATAACAACAAGCAATTGCATAGTCACACACACACCCACGCAGATACGCTGCAATAGTAGAACAAGAGCAATGCAAAAGAAAAGAGATAATACAGAGCGAATAGTGACAGAATTTAGAAAAAGAAAGAGATAAAGAGAGAGAGAGTAAGAAAGAAAGATAGAGTAGAGTAGAGAACAAAGTGGTTTATTTTGTGGTACCTAACAAGGGTATTGCGTCGGAGACCTGCGGCAAGGTCTCGGCTACGAGATTCAGGAACACCGTCAGCGATAGCAAGATGGTCACTCCTGAAACAATCGTCGCCCACCACGTGTGCGTTCGTTTTTTTAATTTCGTTGTGTCTTTGTATTTTTTTTTCATTAGTTATCACATCATTAGCTCAGACAACAAACACCAGAGGGCTGGGAAGTGGGAATAACGAAATGAAACAATTAAAATAAATATAAACAAATAAATGTGTTGTATACACACTAGATTTTCATACTGATGCATATACACACACGCATTGTATACAGGTCTTTTTTAATGGCATTAGCCACTACTAGTAAGATTACAATTTCGAATCACAGTGTCGAAGTGTACTTCGACATAATGCAATTGTGCAGCTAGTAATGCACAGTCGTAGCGACGGACTTGGAATATAGAATGAAATCACGTTTCAGTTATCCTCTCTAATATACAATTGTATATCAAAAGAAATATATATATATATATATATATATATATATATATATATATTCTCATTCAATACGTTCTCTTTCTCCGGTTTCGATTTACTCTCAGAGTAATTTATCGAGTATTCCGATTTTATGAGAAACGCTTTATTTTAGAGAATCAAATTTCAGAAACATACATTGTTTAAAATATAATTATCATCGCCCGTCTCGCGCAAGTGTAAACTTTATTAATAAACATCTTTCAACCTTTATCCCATCAACATTACAAATTTTCCAGGCCAAACTTGGTAATTATTCATTCGAGTACGTTGTCGTCAGGGAAAAGGGAGGGTATCTCGACAACTGTAATAATCGAGGTCGCAATAATTAAACGAAAGTTTCCTTCAACGCTTGAGTTAGAGATGAAATTCCACGAAGTAAGGGATTCTACAAAGGACTCTTACGAAATCGTTAGCTCCAAAAGCACCGACATATATTCGCGAATATTCAGTAACATCAGAAAGAAAAGTCGAGAGAAATAATAATACAAAGCGATTATGGAATATACCGCAACGATGCTTCGTCTTCTATTTGTTCTCGGATTTCTGTAGCGTCTGACCAAACTGCGATATTACTACTTACATCCTTCGGAAAGCATCGCATACAAAAAAGACACATTCGAATGAAAACATTTTAAATACGTTAACTAATTCAATTGAGTTGACTAGCGTCGATAGAAACATTTATATACACGGTGTGCTTCTTTTTAAAAATCATATCCCCGGAAAATTAGCTTGGATTTTTGAAATCACTTTGTTCGCGCGCGCTGCGCTCGCTTTTCAGTACCAGGGGAATAAAACTCAACAGGCGGCCAAAGAGATAGAGCAGCAGAATTTTACGAACCCGGCGCACGTTTCGTGCGTCACGCGGTGTATCCTTGCCTTGACATTATATACCACGGTCCAGCGGACAAACGTAGCTATTTCCTCGATGATCGTTTCTCTGTGACGTATCTCGTGCACGGGAAATATAATTCTTTTTTTTTTCATCGATCATTCATCTGCTATTTCGTATTTTTCACTTGACACTTCGTTACAAACAAGTTAAAAAAACTTCCAGGACGTGACAAATTCTGCTTGTCAAACCGACTTGGTCTCAAAGGATTTCACGGAAATTTGAAAAATCTCGCGTTTATTTTCGAGGATAATGATATAAATATTATTTCGATTTCGCACGATGAGTAGTAGTCTTTAATCATCGAGTAATAAAACGTCTATCCCTTGTATGAAAAAAAGATGTACTGGAGGGTTACGATTTAAAATAAGCAGGTCGAACCCATGAATATTGATGGATCATTTACCGAAGTAGCGTGAATTTATTGAATATGAAAAGCGCACGCGTGCGTCCGAGCTCACTAAAAACCTTTTTTCTCATCACAGACTCGAGGTCATCTCTCTCGTCATGAGTATACGAGTGCGCACAGCTGCAAAGGATTTTCGATGAATATTGATTAGCAGGGGTTGTATGGGGGAGGCGCAGCCCCTTCTACTCATTTTGAGACAGAGCCGATCGAGGCTATCGAACATTTTTCATCTTTCTGCCACGAAGCTTCTCTCATTTATAGGAGTATGCTCGTATTTCTATAACCCGATATATTCTGTGCTCTATGGGTGTGTGCGTTTGATTGTCGATTTATTCGAAACAAACATCGCTTACTAACCCAGTATTGACATATAATATGGATATATTAATATATTATAATATATAATACGTTATTGGCTATACAACAGAGAAAAACGTCAAAGTGATATGATATGGCATCTAGGTAGGTAAGGGGCGGGGGGTAGAGGTCATATGTTTTTACGTATACTTCTCTGGTTACGTAATATGTAATTGAATTCGTTCAAAATGCCACGAAGTAAGAAGAATGAACAAAAAAGTCGATTTTTTACTATTATATGTAACACTCGAGTTTCAAGAGTATCATGAAACGAAGAGAAAAAGAAAGGAAAAATTGGTTCGAAAAAGCATAGAAATAAAATATAATTGTTAAATTATAAAAATCGCGGTTATTTGCAGTTAATTTCTAGAGCTACATGATGGTAGGTGATCATAGAAAGAGAAAGAGAGAGAGAGAGAGAGAGAGAGATAGTGAAAGAGAATGGCAGAGAGAAAGAGAGATAAAGAAATTTAAAAAAATTAATTAGGAATGAAATGCTTGTAAGAAATGGCATGAGCCATCTTTGGTTATTATTTTACATATATTTTTTATTCATTCTATTCTTACTTTTGGTTAAGTCCTTTTAGGTGCTCTATTTTAGCATCGTTCATTTTATCAGGTTCATTTTATAAGGTTGACGTTTATCGGTGCATGATATTCGTTTTTAATTATTAGTTTAGTATTCTTTCACAGACACATACGTAATCGAAAACAATCGCGGATCTCGCTTATTTCTATGTATTCGATGAATATTTTTGCTCGATTAAACAACAGATTAAGTTATTGGGGTGTATTTTCCAATTTTACGTCGTAGAATAAACGTTTGTTCGCTATGTACGCGATCTGGCGCACTTTGTCTACCTGGAAAAGTGTCTGCAGGTCGACGACTCCAATACTAAAAATAAAGTCTGCAGTATATACATAAGAATGTAAAGAGTTTAAATAGTGTATATGGAAGCTCGAAAAAAGTCTTTTGAAAAGTGTGCAGGAGTGGGAAATTTTTCTAGAGGACAGAAGAACTTCACAAACATTTCGCTACTCGCAAAACTAGTAGGAGACGAACTCGAATGTACGTATGTACGTGTATACATAGGTGTATATATATATTATGCAACGTGTATAACACGCGAACACGGATTGGCAAGTTTCAGTGCTTTCAATCTTGTGCATTTGGCTCGCGGTCAAAATGCAAAATCCTCTCATCCGGTTAGGCAAATAAGGCTTGCGAACGAGCGCTTGCATTAGTTGGTAATAGCGATAAAAGCGAACAACGGTTGAAATCGTCCTACCACCTGTCCGAATGGAATTTAATTGTTTTACGGGGTAAAAATTCATATTTCCTGTGCAAATATTTGTGTGCGCGCGATATAATCCGCGACGACGAGCGAATTCAAAAAAATAAAAGCATTGCGCGAACGCGTGCGTGTGTATGAAAGAACGCGACGACTATTCATTAGAAAAAGCGGCTCATGAGAGAAACGCCTCGGGATGAAAAAAAATTTATGACAGGACGGTTGAGCAGTCAAGTGCTTTACGCTTTATGCTTCAGCGTTCTCATTCTACGTATTATATGCATATTTGCGGATGACGGAATTTAATTTCGCACGTAATAGTATCGAATTAATTTCGGTACGCGAATGTGTATTATAAAGTCTCTCTCTCACGTATAATATTGATTTTCTCTGAATGTTGATTTGGTATGTATACCTTATCGAGCGAATGAGAGAGTTAGAGAGCAAGAGGGAGGCGAGGGATAGTAATGATAACAGAATCTCATCCGATATTTCATCGATATTTATCCCCTAATAACAACGAAAACAATATTATTTTAATTTTCTACTCCCCCATACTCACCCGTACTCCCCGTTCTTTCTCTATTTATGTAAATTATATGTATTTTGCAAAGTGTCATATCGATTAAACTTTACGATAGAACTCATAAGTGTCCACGATATCAGCTACTCAAAAAATTTACACGATTTTAAAAGCTGCCGTACCTGCTCTTCGATAGAGTTAGTATTTAACGAGCGATAAAAATATGAATTACGCAATTTTGTTTCTTTCCAACAAAACTGTCAGAGCTGTTTTAAATTTATTATCGTCGGGTCGCCGAGGTAGTTGAAACCTTCACGTTTACGAGTTTACTATTGTTTTGCGAGAGCAATTGTGAAGTGCAGGAGAAATATTGAGGATGGCGTGATATCTTCGAAAATTCAACGTTTCCTTTCTTCGTATACACAGGAAAAAGAAAAAAGTTTATCGTATTTAAGGAAAAAAACTTTTTCTTCCGCGTGTATACACATCGCACGAAGATTGCTATCGACATTTATGCGCACGAGCAAAAATAGTAAAGGTACAGTAAAATATGGGGATTGCTCGATCTTGTTCAGAATATGTGCGTACTTCATCCGATCTATAATATGTGGATAGATACAGGTACATATGGCACGTTTATATGTGTATAGATAGACAGACAGAAAATGGAGGCGGAAGGTTGTAAATGCAGGAAACGGCGGCATATATATAGGTACCTATTAGAGGGACAGCGTCCGAGGTCGTCGGCATGCTTTCGGCCACGAGGTTCAGGAATACTGTCAGCGACAATAGAATCGTCACCCCTGCGCAGAGATACATAGCACATCTTATGGTTGTGTTTGTTGTATTAGCGAACTTGTGCACTATTTGTTCTCTTTTATTTCCGATGTAATGGTTGTGCAGCTCGTTGACATAGATTCATGCTGTTTTTTTTCCTTGTCATTTGGTGTGCACTGTTGCACTAATGTAGGCGTGGTAGTTAAAGCTAGGGAGATGAGAACTGTAAACCTTACCATCGATCTCTTGAAACGAAATATTTTTTTATTGTGTTTCTATTGTGTTCCGTAAGCTCGAATATTTTCCTTTCGTCGCTTTCGAATTTTTTATGCTCGAGTAAAGCCATTGTCGCGATCAAAAGAAGATGCACCGTCGGATCTGTCTGAAGAAAAAAAATAATTGCACGATTGCATTCGAAGGAAAAGTCGCGGACGAGTCTATAAGAAAAGGAATCGAAAAGGTTACAATGGAACGAAACTAATGCATAGATTCGGTTCAACGAGGCTTCGATAAGAGGCCAGAATTGACTGTATAGGTGCAAACGATTATTTGTGGGAAAATAGCCCTCGATCACTCACCGTAACTATTATACGCATGACATTGCAGTAGGCTAATTGGATATAGACGGGTACGAAAGGCAATTATACCGCTTAATACCTTACACGTACAGGATTGTACTTTAACTTCGAAGGTAATGAGCTTTTGAATTAGATTAAAGCCTGTGATAATCAATGCGTTAAATTGTCTACCAATAAGAATTTCCAATTATACAATGATTAAGGACACGCCATCGAGATTGAAATAAGATTGTCTCGTAAGTGATTAGAAAGTTAAACGTACGCGTAATACTTTTTTTACGAAACTCGCTTACAGTGTACCGAAACTTTATGCACGTCCGAGTGTATTTTACAATTTGCATGAAAATGTGACTACGGTAAAGCGATCAAAACAAAGAAAAAGGGTTTTCAACTTATCATACAAAGGACAGTTGGTTTCATGCGCGCGCGCGCGCGCACGCGTGCATACTCAATTTGTCGTGTACTTCATCTGTAGTATGTAACGATGAGAGTCGCTGTATCTCGTTCCGTCCAGCCGACAGGATAATGATTTGCGCCATGCTGGCTAATCGCGGATCTCTTGTGCAAAGCCGGAAACGCCCTTTGTCATGCTAATGCTCGATTAAGCCCGACGACGAGGTATTACCAAGCTATGCAGTGCAAAGGGACTGACGCTCGCAAAGACTGTGTGCTATGGTATCTTCTCGAGTTCGCGAAGAGCTTTCAAGTGTCTGCTGAATACCGATCGATATATCCTTTCCCCGAAATCTCGTGTTAATCCTGAAGCTTCCTCACTTACAATGTCTCCCACTCTCCCCCTCTCTCTCTCACTCTCTCACTATGTCGATAATATTAGAAGGTAAAAAGAAACCACGGATGAAAAGCGCCATTCATTCACTTCTATACGACTGGGACGTATCACTATAACGCACCGTCATATCGGCTGATGTGCTTTCGATGTACGTATATACACCGACATAGTGGAGCTGATGAAGAGCTCAGCTGTATAGATAATGGGCTTTGAATACTTTACTTCGCGATGACCCGAGAAAAGAATATTGTGAAAGACGTGATATTTTTGAAATTTCAGATAAAACCTTTGAAACATATACAACGTGTCTGTACTTTTATTTCATAATTATTTGAGCATACTTCTTATCGCATCGAGCTTGAAAGACAAACTGAAGAATGCAGTATTGGATTAAAGTGTGAAACTGCGAGATTTTCAGAAGAGCAAATATGTTCTTGTTCATGAATAGAACATCGCTAACATAAACAACGTTTTAGTACTGCGTTTATTCGAATCGAGAAATTTTTTTAATTTCACTTTTTTTATTTCACTAGAATATCAGTAGTAGAAAAGTTTAACCGCGACATATTGCACCGCGAGTTATAACAGTGGACTTAAGTCGTTAGTCGAACAGCGAGCTTTTATCACTTTCACGCAGTGGCATGTGAAAGGGGATAACCTACATAGCTATGTTTGCAATCATTGCTTCCAATTCGATCGTAAAGTTATACATTTTAGCCACGTACAGATACATATGTGAGGCTGAAAGAGAACGAATTAAATGGCTAGTTCGGTCCATTAACCAACGTTCGAACTGTTACTACGTTTCGAAATTGCTGAAGAGTGAAGTAGTAGAAGGAGAAATCGATTCTAAGCCTCGCCCGTGAAAACGTGCTATTGCGCCCTCGGAATTCGGTCACTGAATTCCTGGCAGGGGTCTCTTCCCAACTGTCGCGAAACGTTCTATTTTACCGCGTATTTCGTTGTTTTTACTTTCCCTTTCACGCTGATTTCTTTGGCCCTTAAAAAGACGTATACATATTCGTTTGCACGTATACGCACATTCAGCTCTTTATACGCGTCGGTACCGTATACAACGGGACGTTAGGAATATAAAAATATTCCAATGTTCTTATGTACTTAGTCTCTGCGTTAAATTATGTGTCATTTGTGAAAAAATAAAACTGAACAGCAGCTGCGCGACGTTTAATTGTTAAGCCGAGGCTACATCAAGCCGAAAATGTTTCATTAAACTAGCTGGGAAATTCACAAGTCAGGTGTACGCAACTGCCAACTCCACGGGGATCTCGACACATTATTTACGTCTATAAAGTATACGTGCAAAATAAATGCACTGCAAAAGCTCGATGGAAAAGTCTTTTAGTTCTCTATAACTCTCATCGCATAACCACCACGTATCCCCTTCCCCGCTAAGAAAAATCTATATTCGACGCTTTTGTCGTGTACAAAAGCATAAATATGTGTGAGTGAAGGTAACTAGTACTATACATATATGTGTATGTGTAAAGCGATGATCTCTGAACTGACATTGGTATGAGTCTAAGATCGAGTGACGCGCAATTTTTCCTCCGATAGTCGCGAATGCCTCGAGGATCGTTTTTATTCTTTTTTTTCGAAGTTATACTAGATATGCACACAGTTAAAGTGGACGACTGTAGGCGGAGTGTAGTCGTCTCAGTCCAAATTTTTGAATCCCGTTTTTTTCCATTTCGTTTCTCTTCTTTTTGATTCTGCAGTCGCGAGCCGCCAATATTCCGGCGGCGACATCTGACAGGCTCTCTTCTTTTCTCGTATTCATTTTGAATAGCAACGTCGACGTTTATTGGATCTAATAATTTAAAAAAGCACAAGTGCCTTTACGGCTTTCCATTAACAGACTAACAATAAAAACTGAGTCAAGTATTTTTTATGCGCGGAATATTTTACTACTCGAGCCTTAAAGCGCGCGCGTAAAATCTTCAATTATATATATATATATATATATATATATAAATCGTCGATTTGTAAACTACGCGAGTGCGACGTACGCATACGTGCGTGGACGTATCGCTTACGCTCGACTGCGTCGTCGAGGTAGAAAAGAATATAGTCGAAGACAGCAAACGCTCCGTCGCATTCGCGAATAGACGAGTATTATAAAGGACACGGCGAGGTAGTACATTTGAGTAACGTTGGAAGAAACTAGTCACATCGACAGTTCCTATAAATTCTTTTTCTTCGCTCATTTTTCATCTTTGTATCGTGTCTGATAGGATTTTTGTGCCTTTTTTTACATCGAATTCCTTTACAGGTAAAGTGCATAATATTTATGTAGTTTAAGATAAGCATGTTAGATGTTCATAATTTAGTCATTCTGTTAGTTTAAAATCTAAGTATTTTTTTCCTTGATGACTTACATTACGATCATTTCGTTTTTAATTTAATTTTA